>JAMPIV010001541.1:0-658202 GCA_024509875.1 Oreohelix idahoensis | reverse complement strand
GTTCGACGTTATCAAATACATCAATCTATCCCCCCAACCCTACATCCGCATCCACTTCATATTAACGGGTAATAAAAAATCAAACTCATTATCAAACTTTATCAACTGGTGGACCAGCTTTCTGGGTTTGACCTCGCAGAAGTTCAGAAGTCAACTGATTACCGATACCAGACCGTTTCCTGTGGCTGATACGACACACGTGCAGTATTGGTTTGCTCTTCGTCAACCCTTCGTCACGTTTGCGAATAAAGTGGCAGTTTGTTTATTTTCATAAAAATAACTTTGCCATTACTGTAAAACTGAGCCTATTTTGCAACACATACTATCATACACATAATTTATATATATTTATGTTTACATGTTATTTGTTTGTATAGTATGTTAGTTTCTATGTCAGCGGGTTGTGTTTAAGGTTGGGCGGCGTCCTCACAACAGAATATCCCACGTCATAGAGGGTCCGTTGTGGGCGTTTTCTATAGGTGCAATTTTCTTGATTGAAAATTTGCTGCGACAACTGTTGCTTTTGTGTTAGCTGTGGAGTCTGTAATTATTGTTATTTTTGTAATATTTCTTTGTTCTTTAGTTTTGTTTTGATTTGTTTGTAATTTGTTGGTCTAACCTTTTCTATCTTTCAGTTCTATTCACAATTTATATTCATATACTGTGACGTCATTTGTGTTGTTATTCTTTGCAGATTCAGTGATTATTTTCATTGATTTCCCTATTTAATTTATTTTGATTTCTGCAAACGTTCTTGTATTGTCAGTCCTATTTGTACTTTATGTATTCTGTTGGTTGACATATGTTTTATATAGGTATATTTCATAAGACACAATTGCCTGTGCACTGCACTTGGATTATGGTATAAACCAGTACCTGATTATTATTACTATTATAGGGGAGCCGCGCTAGCGTAGTGGTTACAACACCGCTCTGGCGACCGGGTGATTCAGGATCAAACCCGGGCGACGGCATTTGAGGATTTTTCGTCGACCGGGATTTGGACTGGATTAAATCGAGACCTGGCGAGGACATTTGAAGGAGTGTCGTCGACCAGGGATTGGCGGCTCCTGAGCCGACCCAGCTCTAATGGGTACCTCCGAAATCGGCGAGTATTTGCCTGAATGGCGAGGGACACCTGTCTCTGTACAAGAAAAAGGGATACTCACGTAAAATCAATGTCAGGTTAGACATTAACAATAACCTGAGATTTCGCCTCGAGTATTAGCGGGCGTACGAAAAAAAAAAATAAATAAAAATAAAAAAAAAACTATTATACAAGACCTTATTAAAGGCTTGTGACCCACAGATATTGGGATAGTATACTGATTAATCAAGTCATTGAGAACTTGTGGTATTATTATTGGTTCAGGTGATTAGTATTATTGTTAGACATCATGTCTACTTTAGAATACTTCATTACACAAGGGAAAGCCCTTGATAAGACTGGTCAACAATTAGAACAATGGGCAGTTGCTCAATATGACAAAGCATTAGCTGCAGAAGAGAGAAGAGCTATGGCAGAAGAGAAAAGATTAGCTGCAGAAGAAAGAAAAGCTATGGCGGAAGAGAAAAGATTAGAAAGAGAAGCTGAGGCTGCTGCTGAACAAAAGAAATTGCAGATGCAGATGGAGGAAAGGAGATTTGAAGCTGAACAAAAAAAAATAGAAAGAGAAGCTGCGGCTGAACAAAAAAGATTAGACAGTGAAGCTGAACAAAAAAGATTAGACAGGGAAGCTGAACAAAAAAGATTAGACAGGGAAGCTGAACAAAAAAGATTAGACAGGGAGGCTGAATAAAAAAGATTAGATGCTGAAGAGAAAAAAGCAATAAGAGAACATGAATTTGAGTTGGAGAAATTGAGATTGACAAGTATGAGTAATGTTAATCAGGCATCTAGTGGTAATGGTAAACCTTCTACTTACAAGGTTAAGGTTCCACCGTTCAATCAGTCCAGTGACGATATTACATTCTGGCTGGATAGATTTGAACGTTCTTGTCGTACACATAATGTGGATAAATCACAATACGCTAATCAATTATCAGAAAACTTGAAAGGTGAATCTTTGACTAGATTATGCCTTGTAGGAGAAGCAGATAAGGATAATTATGATGTCATTAGGGCGGCTTTGATAAAAAAAATATCAGCTAAGTGAGGAAGGCTATCGCCTTTTATTTAAAACGATGGTACCTGAGACGGGTGTAGAATTCTCAGAATTCACTGCAAAGGCACGTCTCACAGTTGATCGTTGGATTGAGCTTTCCAAAACAGAAAAAACGTATGAAGGACTTATGGATTTGTTGCTCAGAGATAAGATTATGTCATGTGTGAACAAACCTTTCCTTGAATTTATACATGAGCGTAAACCCAAATCTCTAAAAGAAATGGAAGAATATTGTTCCCAATATGTCACTGCACACCCCGACGTGACTTTTGGCAACACTAAGATTAAGGAGAGTATGCCAGTTGCTTCAGCAACACCATACAATCCCAATTATTCACACAGATTTCAGGGACCTCAAAACAGATTTGATAAAAAAGGTAACCATAATAGTTATCAAAACCAAGGTAACCAATCATTTCAGGGTTCTTCTTCAAAGAACTGGAGACGACCTGATAGCTCTCGACACAGGGGTGGTCATAATTATAGGAATTTCCGTAGAGGAAGTAATTATAGAAACTATCAGGGTTATCCGTCTTGGAGTCAACAAGATCATAATTACAGAGATACTCATTATAATGAATATGATAATGGTAACCAAGGGAACTATGACTCAAACCCAAATAGGGGTTACAATAGAGGTAACAATAACTACAGAGGTGATAATAACCGAGGTAGATCTCAAAACAAAAGACATAAACCACATTTTCAGGCAAACTCTGTACAACAAGAGTCCAATGAAGCCTATAAACAGAGTAAAGATAATAATGATGCTAGTAATATGGCATGTGCCGCTTTTGATTTTGGGAGAGCATCTCAGTGCCCCCAATGCAAAACGTTATTTGAGCCAACCACAGTGTCTACTTTAAGCTGTGGCCATCCTCTTCCTGCTCTTCCGGCATCAGTCGCGCATGATGGAAGAGGTTCTCTTGTCTTACATAAGGGTTTAGTGAATAACAATCCAGTCTCTGTGCTATTTGATTCTGGATGCACCACAATTGGTGTTAGGCAGTCACTCGTAGATCCTTCCCGTGCCACTGGACAAGTAGTCAAATGTGTAACATTTGGCGGCACATTAGAGAAATACTCTACTGCTATCATTAGGATTGCTACTCCTTTCTTTACAGGAGATGTACACGCATGTCTTCTTCCGAATCCGATCGCTGACCTCATCATCGGTCGCATTCATGGAGTCAAGGAATGCACTCCGCAACAAATTTCCACGTGGGAAAGGCAAAACATGCAGATTGCTAACGCTGTAGTCACTAGAGCTCAGGCTCTTAATATGCCTCAAACTTCATCTATTGAAGATAATGAAGTGCATAACCAAGATAATCCCTTGGTAATTTCTCGTGACTCGTTTATAAAACAGCAAGAAGATGATCCCACTCTGAAGAAATTCTTCATTCTTGCAACTAAAGGTGATCCGAATAAAGACACAAGTCGTAAATCGTGGATTACAAAGAAGAATGGCGTACTTGTACGTATGGTTCAAGACTCCATTACGTCAAGTCATTCTCAAATCCTGGTTCCCAAGAATTTGAGAGTTAAAATTTTGCAGCACGCTCACGACTCTCAGTGTGCTGGACACATGGGTTTTTCCCGTACTAAGTCAAGAGTCCTTGCGGCTTTCTTTTGGCCATTGGTAAACAAGGACATACGTATTTATTGTCGATCTTGTAAAGTATGTCAGGAAGTTAAATCCAAAGGTCCACGGCATGCTGCACCCATTCAGGCGGCGGACATTCCTATTCGGCCGTTCCAAAAAATGGCTATAGACATTATTGGTCCATTTAAGATCAAGTCTGCCAGAGGACATCAGTTTATCTTGACGTGTGTTGATATGTGCACACGTTGGCCAGAGGCTATTCCTCTGAAGAGCATTACTACTGCTGATATTGCAGATGCTCTTTGGCTTATATTTTCGCGTCTGGGGTTCCCCGGAGAGATATTGTCAGACCATGGCACCCAACTAATATCAGATACCATGTCTCAAGTAATGTCTACTCTGCAGATAGATAGATCTTTAAGTAGTATCTACCATCCAATGTCTAATGGTATGGTCGAACGCCTTAATAGAACACTTAAAAACTTACTGGGGAAGATAACTGAGGATCATCCTCAAGACTGGGACAGAGTTTTACCTGCGGCCCTCTTCGCTTACAGAGAGGTACCCAATGAACATACGGGATTTTCTCCCTTTGAACTCGTCTTTGGCGCGCGTCCGCGTGGCCCTATGTCGTTGCTTCACGATCTCATAACATCTGACAATATTGACGATGACACAAAGTCATCCTACGAATATGTCATCGCGTTGAGACAAAAAATTATCGAAGCATGCAAATTAGCAACTTCTTCTTCTGAATTTGCGAAACAGAAGGCAAGGCAATTTGCCAATAAGAAGAGATGCTTACGACAACTTTGTCCTGGTGACAAAGCATTTGTATTACTACCTTGTAGGGAAAACAGATTACTTATTTCTTGGAAAGGTCCGTACGATATAATATCGAAAATTTCCGATGTCGACTATATTGTCGATATTGATGGGAAGCATAAAACCTTCCACATCAATATGCTTACTGAATTCCATGAACGTCCGGATTATTTGCAACCCATTTTCCAAGCAACGGACAATTCTCCAGTACAACATGGTCATTACTCATCACTGTCCGTGATACAGGATGAGGAAACAAGTTTTTCAGATGTAAATCTTCCTCTTCCAATGATCCCACTTCATTCCAGTGAATCATGGAAGAACGTTACTGTCTCTCCTGATTTGTCTCTAGGAGAACAGCGACAAGTTTCAACTATGTTGCAAACATTTCAGGATGTACTCACTGACATCCCTGGACAAACGAATGTCATTCAACATGACATTGTTCTAACTGACCATACTCCTATTAGGGTTAGACCTTATCCTATACCTATACATTTTCAAGCACAGGTCGAGAAAGAGTTGGATGAGATGATAGATTTGAAAATAATCGAACCATCCACCTCTGCATATTCTTCGCCGATGGTTATTGTGCGTAAAAAAGACAATAACATACGTCTTTGCATTGACTATCGAAAATTGAATCAAGTAACTAAGTTCGATGCCGAACCTATGCCTTTACTGGAAGAGCTACTTACTCGACTCTCCAAATCTCATTTTTTCACTAAACTTGATTTGTCTAAAGGATATTGGCAAGTTCCTTTATCTGAACGCGCCAAACCTCTCACGGCTTTTTCAACACCTAGAGGTTTGTTCCAATGGAATTTTATGCCTTTCGGTCTTATGAACGCACCAGCTACGTTCGTACGCATGATGCGCCGAATCCTATCTTATCGGTCAGATGTCATTGCATATCTAGACGACATCTGTCTTTTCAGCGATACTTGGGAAGATCACTATTCAGGGTTAGATGAATTGCTGTCTACTTTGCGTGAGCACAACCTGACAGCGAAACCCTCTAAAGCCTATATTGGTTTTAGCGAAATTTCTTTCCTAGGCCACCGAGTTGGTCATGGTTTCCTAAAGACAGAGGACCATAATACTAGTAAGATACTTAACATCTCAATCCCTAAGACTAAAAAAACAGGTGAGAAGTCTGTTAGGTCTTATTCAATTTTATGGCAGATTCATTCAGAATCTATCCTCTATCATGGCACCTCTCTCAACACTTCTAAAGAAAGGTTCGCCTAATGTGGTCCACTGGTCTCAGGAATGCCAATGCTCTCTTGATAAGATTAAAACATTGTTTTCAACACCACCTATTTTAGTGCTACCTACTAAAGATAAGACATTCGTTCTTCGCAGTGACGCTTCATCCACTGGGATTGGAGCGGCACTAATGCAAGAGTACTCTGGAACTCTGCATCCTGTAATGTATATTTCCAGAAAACTTAATGCGGCAGAAAGGAATTATTCGGTTTTAGACCGTGAGCTATTAGCTATGGTTTGGTCGATCCTCAAACTACAGAGATTCCTTCTAGGCGCACATTTCATAGTAGAAAACGACCAAAAAGCTCTTACGGCTATACAGAGTAAGAATTTGAAGAGCTCGAGGTCTACTCGATATGCAATTGCTCTTCAACCTTTTCATTTCTCTGTGCGAGCTATTCGTGGATCAGATAATGTGATGGCAGACATTCTGTCAAGATGCCCACATGATTCCACATAACTATTAGGGCTTAGACTTCTTGATATGTCTAGTTCTATAGTAGTTCCTTTTCTATATCATGATAGATACACATTTGTAATTTAATAATATAATGATTGTATCACTACATAGCGGTTCATGGATGTTTATTCACCGCTGTGCTTTGATGATTTTTTTCTTCATAAATCATAAATTTAAGATATCTAATGCGAAATGATGATATGAATTTTTTAGGCATTGTGTAATTGCCAGAATTGTATTATACTTTGATGACACCTTCCTGGAAAAATATACTTGTAGAGAAATAATTTCTCAGTTTATGAGACACATTCTCACCAGTCGCTCCATAAGTCGACTTAGCCTCATATTAGGCGTTATAGGTATTCCTGATATTTTCGTCTGCGCATTATTCATGCGTTGTGAGCCTATTGTACGTTGCTCCTAGATGTATTTCAAAAAAAAAAGTTCCATTTTTTTTTCCCCGGGAGGTGTGGTAAGACTGTTACGTGCAGTCTTTGATATCTTACAATATTATACATAGGTAATTTTATAGTGCTTAAGGGAAAGTCATTATTGAGTTACTTCCCTTGAAAGTTGTGTCGGCTCTTTCGATCAAACTCCGCGGATGAATCCATTTTACTGCAATTTATTCGTTGTTTGGGTAATAATAGATTGTTCTTGCTTCAGAATATCTATGGCCTGAATTTATGTGTATTGTTTGTCTGAGTAGGACGAGTCTGTCTTATATCTGTATATCTTTACATATCTAAGTCGAACTATATGTTCTGTTGTCTCTAGAGAGGTCAAAGGCTATTCGGCGGAAGTGTCGCTAGGGTGTGGTGTGATTTGGCTTCGTCCTGATAGGGACTGTGTTTTCCTATGTCGGCCTGTCGCCGGGGAAAAAGTGATCTCAGTATTTGTGGGGAAAGTGATAGTCGTCTAGACCTATCGTGTATGCTTTACCCCAGTGTTTATGCGTATTGCCAAGGAATGGCAGTTTCATAATTCCTATACCAAGGTAATCAAAGATACTCTTATGAACTCTCGATCGAAGCCACCATTTTCGATAAGAGAATATATTTGACTCGATGAAAACGACTTCGATTCCTAGCAGCACTATATTCTGTAGAATGCAGTCAATTGTTCATGATCAAATCTACAGAGCAATGCAATGTTTTATGAATGACTAACTTTAGGACAGATTCATTATCTGTATCCAAACGTGAGTGACAGCTCACGAGT
This sequence comes from Oreohelix idahoensis, assembly GCA_024509875.1. Lineage (NCBI taxonomy): Eukaryota > Metazoa > Mollusca > Gastropoda > Stylommatophora > Oreohelicidae > Oreohelix > Oreohelix idahoensis. Next base: position 650,656 of record JAMPIV010001541.1, on the reverse strand, counting down.
GAAGCCATCTTGGATCCAAACATGTAGTGACTTGCAAGAAGAGAAAAGGGATGCCCGTATTATCGCTTGTTTAGTCCAGAGATCACTGCTACACATGAGAACCCTTTATCAGCGGTTCAATATTATTATATGAAAAAAAAATATGTGCTGAACATTATGTTGAAGAATCGTCGCTAGACGAGATTAGGTTTAGAAGCCATCTGAAATATTGTTTATAAGCTGACGTGCTCAGTCAGTGAAGTCAGTTGATATATATGTATGGGCGATACTGAGTGCTTGGCTACTGACAGTCCATTATAATATTAATCTACATGAGTGCCCATGTAACATAACATTGCAAGACCAGTTATCCACTGTACTATGATGTATTATGCCAACCTGTGATTTGTCACTATCTGTGCTGTCGAGTGTGTACGTCCAATTAAACTTTAGAAAAGGTACACAGTCGTTGGTGTCGATGACTTCCAGTCATACATGAGTGTGAGAAAAGAACATTTGTCAACAACACGAACCCTTATCATCATTCGCACATTATACACTCAATCCATGTCTACACACCACTGCGTAGGTCAAGTTGACATTCCATACACTACAGTGGAGCAAACAACACCATAGAGATCTTATCAACTGATGATGATGATGATGTCTGCTTCCATCCACTTATATCTATCTTTTGGTGGATATCATTAACGGGAATAAAAATCCAACATTATCAACTTTATCAACTGGTGGGCCAGCTTTCTGGGTTTGACCTCGCAGAAGTTCAGAAGTCAACAGATTACCGATACCAGACCGTTTCCTGTGGCTGATACGACACACTTGCAGTATTGGTTTGCTCTTTGTCAACACTTCGTCACGTGACCTGTCAGGTGAATGCAGTATGTAGGTCAGCGTTGTTGACATTTTTTTTACATTAGACATTACAGAGTTTCACAGAACAGTTGGATCAATTCTTGTCAATGTTAACAGGATGACAGTATTTGTGAACTAAGAAGTCCTATTTTCATCGATGGATCTTCTTGTTTTCCATATATGAACTTTAATATTTAAGGCCAGAATGTTTAATTGAATAAAGTGGCAGTTTGTTTATTTTCATAAAAATAACTTTGCCATTACTGTAAAACTGAGCCTATTTTGCAACACATACTATCATACACATAATTTATATATATTTATGTTACATGTTATTTGTTTGTATAGTATGTTAGTTTCTATGTCAGCGGGTTGTGTTTAAGGTTGGGCGGCGTCCTCACAACAGAATATCCCACGTCATAGAGGGTCCGTTGTGGGCGTTTTCTATAGGTGCAATTTTCTTGATTGAAAATTTGCTGCGACAACTGTTGCTTTTGTGTTAGCTGTGGAGTCTGTAATTATTGTTATTTTTGTAATATTTCTTTGTTCTTTAGTTTTGTTTTGATTTGTTTGTAATTTGTTGGTCTAACCTTTTCTATCTTTCAGTTCTATTCACAATTTATATTCATATACTGTGACGTCATTTGTGTTGTTATTCTTTGCAGATTCAGTGATTATTTTCATTGATTTCCCTATTTAATTTATTTTGATTTCTGCAAACGTTCTTGTATTGTCAGTCCTATTTGTACTTTATGTATTCTGTTGGTTGACATATGTTTTATATAGGTATATTTCATAAGACACAATTGCCTGTGCACTGCACTTGGATTATGGTATAAACCAGTACCTGATTATTATTACTATTATATGGGAGCCGCGCTAGCGTAGTGGTTACCACACCGCTCTGGCGACCGGGTGATGCAGGATCAAACCCGGGCGACGGCATTTGAGGATTTTTCGTCGACCGGGATTTGGACTGGATTAACTCGAGACCTGGCGAGGACATTTGAAGGAGTGTTGTCGACCAGGGATTGGCGGCTCCTGAGCCGACCCAGCTCTAATGGGTATCTCCGAAATCGGCGAGTATTTGCCTGAATGGCGAGGGACACCTGTCTCTGTACAAGAAAAAGGGATACTCACGTAAAATCAATGTCAGGTTAGACATTAATAATAACCTGAGATTTCGCCTCGAGTATTAGCGGGCGTACGAAAAAAAAAAAAAAAAAAAAAAAAAAATTACTATTATACAAGACCTTATTAAAGGCTTGTGACCCACAGATATTGGGATAGTATACTGATTAATCAAGTCATTGAGAACTTGTGGTATTATTATTGGTTCAGGTGATTAGTATTATTGTTAGACATCATGTCTACTTTAGAATACTTCATTACACAAGGGAAAGCCCTTGATAAGACTGGTCAACAATTAGAACAATGGGCAGTTGCTCAATATGACAAAGCATTAGCTGCAGAAGAGAGAAGAGCTATGGCAGAAGAGAAAAGATTAGCTGCAGAAGAAAGAAAAGCTATGGCGGAAGAGAAAAGATTAGAAAGAGAAGCTGAGGCTGCTGCTGAACAAAAGAAATTGCAGATGCAGATGGAGGAAAGGAGATTTGAAGCTGAACAAAAAAAAATAGAAAGAGAAGCTGCGGCTGAACAAAAAAGATTAGACAGTGAAGCTGAACAAAAAAGATTAGACAGGGAAGCTGAACAAAAAAGATTAGACAGGGAAGCTGAACAAAAAAGATTAGACAGGGAGGCTGAATAAAAAAGATTAGATGCTGAAGAGAAAAAAGCAATAAGAGAACATGAATTTGAGTTGGAGAAATTGAGATTGACAAGTATGAGTAATGTTAATCAGGCATCTAGTGGTAATGGTAAACCTTCTACTTACAAGGTTAAGGTTCCACCGTTCAATCAGTCCAGTGACGATATTACATTCTGGCTGGATAGATTTGAACGTTCTTGTCGTACACATAATGTGGATAAATCACAATACGCTAATCAATTATCAGAAAACTTGAAAGGTGAATCTTTGACTAGATTATGCCTTGTAGGAGAAGCAGATAAGGATAATTATGATGTCATTAGGGCGGCTTTGATAAAAAAATATCAGCTAAGTGAGGAAGGCTATCGCCTTTTATTTAAAACGATGGTACCTGAGACGGGTGTAGAATTCTCAGAATTCACTGCAAAGGCACGTCTCACAGTTGATCGTTGGATTGAGCTTTCCAAAACAGAAAAAACGTATGAAGGACTTATGGATTTGTTGCTCAGAGATAAGATTATGTCATGTGTGAACAAACCTTTCCTTGAATTTATACATGAGCGTAAACCCAAATCTCTAAAAGAAATGGAAGAATATTGTTCCCAATATGTCACTGCACACCCCGACGTGACTTTTGGCAACACTAAGATTAAGGAGAGTATGCCAGTTGCTTCAGCAACACCATACAATCCCAATTATTCACACAGATTTCAGGGACCTCAAAACAGATTTGATAAAAAAGGTAACCATAATAGTTATCAAAACCAAGGTAACCAATCATTTCAGGGTTCTTCTTCAAAGAACTGGAGACGACCTGATAGCTCTCGACACAGAGGTGGTCATAATTATAGGAATTTCCGTAGAGGAAGTAATTATAGAAACTATCAGGGTTATCCGTCTTGGAGTCAACAAGATCATAATTACAGAGATACTCATTATAATGAATATGATAATGATAACCAAGGGAACTATGACTCAAACCCAAATAGGGGTTACAATAGAGGTAACAATAACTACAGAGGTGATAATAACCGAGGTAGATCTCAAAACAAAAGACATAAACCACATTTTCAGGCAAACTCTGTACAACAAGAGTCCAATGAAGCCTATAAACAGAGTAAAGATAATAATGATGCTAGTAATATGGCATGTGCCGCTTTTGATTTTGGGAGAGCATCTCAGTGCCCCCAATGCAAAACGTTATTTGAGCCAACCACAGTGTCTACTTTAAGCTGTGGCCATCCTCTTCCGGCTCTTCCAGCATCAGTCGCGCATGATGGAAGAGGTTCTCTTGTCTTACATAAGGGTTTAGTGAATAACAATCCAGTCTCTGTGCTATTTGATTCTGGATGCACCACAATTGGTGTTAGGCAGTCACTCGTAGATCCTTCCCGTGCCACTGGACAAGTAGTCAAATGTGTAACATTTGGCGGCACATTAGAGAAATACTCTACTGCTATCATTAGGATTGCTACTCCTTTCTTTACAGGAGATGTACACGCATGTCTTCTTCCGAATCCGATCGCTGACCTCATCATCGGTCGCATTCATGGAGTCAAGGAATGCACTCCGCAACAAATTTCCACGTGGGAAAGGCAAAACATGCAGATTGCTAACGCTGTAGTCACTAGAGCTCAGGCTCTTAATATGCCTCAAACTTCATCTATTGAAGATAATGAAGTGCATAACCAAGATAATCCCTTGGTAATTTCTCGTGACTCGTTTATAAAACAGCAAGAAGATGATCCCACTCTGAAGAAATTCTTCATTCTTGCAACTAAAGGTGATCCGAATAAAGACACAAGTCGTAAATCGTGGATTACAAAGAAGAATGGCGTACTTGTACGTATGGTTCAAGACTCCATTACGTCAAGTCATTCTCAAATCCTGGTTCCCAAGAATTTGAGAGTTAAAATTTTGCAGCACGCTCACGACTCTCAGTGTGCTGGACACATGGGTTTTTCCCGTACTAAGTCAAGAGTCCTTGCGGCTTTCTTTTGGCCATTGGTAAACAAGGACATACGTATTTATTGTCGATCTTGTAAAGTATGTCAGGAAGTTAAATCCAAAGGTCCACGGCATGCTGCACCCATTCAGGCGGCGGACATTCCTATTCGGCCGTTCCAAAAAATGGCTATAGACATTATTGGTCCATTTAAGATCAAGTCTGCCAGAGGACATCAGTTTATCTTGACGTGTGTTGATATGTGCACACGTTGGCCAGAGGCTATTCCTCTGAAGAGCATTACTACTGCTGATATTGCAGATGCTCTTTGGCTTATATTTTCGCGTCTGGGGTTCCCCGGAGAGATATTGTCAGACCATGGCACCCAACTAATATCAGATACCATGTCTCAAGTAATGTCTACTCTGCAGATAGATAGATCTTTAAGTAGTATCTACCATCCAATGTCTAATGGTATGGTCGAACGCCTTAATAGAACACTTAAAAACTTACTGGGGAAGATAACTGAGGATCATCCTCAAGACTGGGACAGAGTTTTACCTGCGGCCCTCTTCGCTTACAGAGAGGTACCCAATGAACATACGGGATTTTCTCCCTTTGAACTCGTCTTTGGCGCGCGTCCGCGTGGCCCTATGTCGTTGCTTCACGATCTCATAACATCTGACAATATTGACGATGACACAAAGTCATCCTACGAATATGTCATCGCGTTGAGACAAAAAATTATCGAAGCATGCAAATTAGCAACTTCTTCTTCTGAATTTGCGAAACAGAAGGCAAGGCAATTTGCCAATAAGAAGAGATGCTTACGACAACTTTGTCCTGGTGACAAAGCATTTGTATTACTACCTTGTAGGGAAAACAGATTACTTCTTCTTCTTCTTGCGATCGCATCTTTGATGATTACACCGTCAGACGAGTTCTCATGATGAATTCGACTGTTGCTTGAAGTTCCTCTTTAACTCCATATAGCTTTGAGTTTAGTGTTGAGTCATTGGGCCAGTATATCTTTCTTAACTGGTCATACAGAGGACAGTCCTGTAGAACATGCTCAGCAGTTTGTTCGTTTAATCCACATGTGCACAGTGGTGAAGCAGACAATCGTAGCTTGTGCATGTGTTTATTCAGTTTGTTATGCCCTGTCCTGAGTCGAAAAATAGTTATCTGTCCCTGCCGGTCGAGAGTGTGATAGTCGTCTTTGGGTTGGTTCTGTTCTCTTCTGATAGTCTGGATAGCTCTCTTTTTCTCAAAGTATGTGACTTCATTATCTTCTTGTTCACATTCTCCTCCCTTTTTTGCAAGTTTATCTGCCTTTTCATTTCCGGGTACACCACAATGAGATGGTACCCACTGAAGTATGGTTCTCTTTTTGGCAGCTACCTTGTTTAGTTCATTTCTCAGATGCGGGAGTTTACCACCCTTGAGAGCTTGCAGGACAGACAGTGCATCTGTGAGGATGACTACCTGGTGGCAGTCAGAGTTGGTGTTATAAATCATATTTGCAGCTTGCTCTAGAGCTTGAACCTCAGCTGTATAGTTGGAACAGAATTTACCAGTGGGAATGTGCCTAGTCTCATAGTGGTTGTCAGGATATGAGATAAAGATACCGGCACCTCCATTCCTAACAGCATTAGTTGCTGATCCATCTGTATAGGCATGTATCCATGATTGATCGGGATAGCTTTCTTGGATCATACTCAATGTAGCAGTTCGTTTTTGCAGATCATTATACTCACATCCACTTGTGAGACCACTGACTGTTGTATTAATTTGGAGGGCACTGCTGGCCTGCTCCCATGGTACAGGGTATAGGGTGGGCTTCAGTGGTGTTGTCTTCATGGATAGGTCTTCTTGATGCTGTCTTATAAGTCTTTTCCCCCGATGCACAAAGCTGCTACGCTTTAGACGTCCCAATGCCAGATCATCTAGTCTTGCCTTCATTGGGTGCATTGGCATACTGTTGTACTTTTCCATCTGGATCATGGTTTTTGTGTCTCTTCTATGGGACAATGTCTGTAATCCAGCAACCTTCTGCATCTCTGTTATTGGTGTAGTTTTCATGGCTCCTGTAATGAGCCTGAGAGCTTGATTTTGCACCTTGTCCAAAGACTGCAGATGTGAGTTAGCAGCTGATGACCATGCTGCTGAGCTAAACTCTAAGTGTGGTCTTATTACTCCATTATAAATCTTCTTTAGATTTCGTTCATTTGCTCCCCAGTTGGTACCTGCTAATTTTCTGAGTATGCCTAGTCGTCTTCGGGCCTTTCCTTCTGCATTTTCAATATGCTTATTCCATGTAAGCCTTTGGTCAAATGTCACCCCAAGATAGGTGGGGTAGCTTTCTTCCTTGATCACGGTTGTCCCTAGGTGTATGTTAGCTGATTTGTCCTTGGGGGCGAGGGAGAACAGTGTTGTGGAGGTTTTGTCTGTGTTTATTGTGATAAGCCATTTCTCTGCCCATGACACTAGCATGTCTGCTGCCCGCTGCATTCTATAATTTGCTGTGGTGACATTTTCATCAGCGCACCAGAGTACTAGGTCATCTGCATATAAGGCAGCTTTAACTCCTGCAGGGAGATCTTTCACCAGGTCATTGATGTAAACAAGGAAGAGTGTTGGGGAAATTACTCCTCCTTGAGGTACCCCCTGATGGAGCAACACTTTTTCTGCTCTGCAGACCGTCAAGAGTGACTCTAGTTCTCCTGTTATGCAAGTATGACTGGATCCATTTCATCATGTTGCCTTGGATTCCACTTCTCCTAAGTTTTGCAATGAGGCCATCTTTCCACACCTTGTCAAAGGCCTGCTTGAAGTCGACCCAGATCGTTAGGACCTTTTTCTTCTCCTGGAAGGCATCTTCTATTGCTTGAGACAAGTAAGTAACTTGGTCTTCTATACTGTAGCATTCTCTAAATCCAGCTTGTTCCGGCACCAGGATCTGCTCAGACTCTAAATACCATTTCAATCTGTGGTTGACTATTCGCTCCATAGTCTTCCCAACACAGCTTGTGAGACTGATTGGCCGGTAACTTGCAGCCTCGGTCTTACATTTCCCTTTCTTTAGTATGGGTATTGTGATGGCTTCTCTCCATACTTGGGGGTACCGTTCCTTTCAACCAGCTGTGGTTGAATATCTCAAGCAGTTTTGTCTTTGCTGCTGAGCTCAGATTTACTAGCATTTCGTTGCTGATTTTGTCTGGGCCGGGTGACTTTTGAAACTTAAGCTTGGAAATAGCCTTCTGTAGTTCTCCTAGTGTGATGGGTTCCCTCATTGGGGCAGGAGTATCTGTCTGTCCCATGGTTGCCAGTATTTCTTTTCTTATCTCTCTCTGATGGTCTATGTTAATGGGTAAGTTGCTTTCTGAACTGTATCTTCTAGCAAACAAGTCTGCAGCTTGTTTTCCTCTGAAAAGTTTGCCACCTTCATCCAATGTGATAGTCTGCCTTGGTGAGGAATGCTCTTCATTTAGAGACTTGACTAATCTCCAAAGTTTCCTGCCGTCTTTCTCAAGGTTCAGCGATGCCGTTTTAGTTCTCCAGCTTTTCCGCTTTTCTTCTAGCTTTGTTCTCTGAAACTCTGCTACAGCCTTTTTCCATTTGTTGTGAGTTTCAAGTGAAGGCTGAGACTCTGCGTCCTTTCTAGCCTTGTCCATAGCTTCCTGACGTTCTTGGAGTGTGCTGGACCAGTATGGTATGTAGTTACGCCGGCATCCTTTGGGAATGGTTTCTTTTGCAGCTTGTAGTATGCATCTGTTGAAGTCTTTTACCACTTCATTAATGTCTCTGTTCTGTACCTTGAGGGTAGACAGCAGCGTGTTCACCTGATGCCTGAATAAACCCCAGTTGGCTTTTTTGTAGTTCCATCTTGTAATGGCTGGGCCTGTACTGAGAGTTGCACTCTGGACAGTAAGAAAGATTGGGCGATGGTCGCTTCCCCCTAGTTGGTCTCCTACTTCTCTACTAATAGATCCAGCTATATCTGGTGTGGAGAAGGCAAGATCTGGTGTTGAGGTTGTGTGCCATCCTCTGGAGTAGAAGGTAGGAGTATCTGTGGCATTATTGACTAGGATTAGGGAGTGATCATCTTGCCAAGTTTCAACCTCTTCACCTCTGTGATCCAGATGGTTATAGCCCCAGCTCTGGGAGTGGCTATTAAAGTCTCCAACTGCTATAAAGTTGGTGGCTGGTACCTGTATAGAGCTGAGACTCAGGGGTTTGTTGTTCGGACAGTAATAGTTCAGGAGTTCTATTTCCATCTTGTCTACCTTTATCTGCAGCAGCTGATATTCTGCTCCATCCATGAAGGTTTTCCTTTCGTGTGCAGGAATGTTATTCCTTACAAGAGTAAGTACTCCTCCTTTTCGTCTATCTTGTCTGTCGGATCTGAAGCATTGATATCCCCTTATTTTAAAGGTTTGATCTGCTTTCAAGTGAGTCTCTTGGATACAGCAAACACTGACTTGCTTCTCATACAAGATGTTTTCCAGCTCTGTCTTTTTGCTGTATCCAGCCTGCTTGCTGTTCACTCCCTCTGCATTCCAGTGCATCATGACAAGTGGCACTCTGGGTTTCTCTTTTTCTGTTTTGTTTTGGTCAGTAGTTCTCCTCCGCCGTCTGTTGACTCCACAAGACGGTCTAGAGGGTCCTCCAGTAGCTGAGGGTGGGCTCTGTCGAGGCTCAGAGCCCGGCACTGCACCTGCCTGGTGGAGCTCCACAGGGCGAGCACCAGAACGAGATTTATTTGACGGTGTACTCTCCATAGAAAAAAAAAAGCGAGTTGCATGATACTGTGGTTTCCGGTGCGCCTTCTGGCCCAGTATCTACGACTTTAGCACCTGTTCAACGGGAGAGTGGGCTCATCCCTAATCTGTTTATGTTCCCAGTAGTAGACTATTCGCAAGCAGCCTGGGGGTGTCACTGCTCTGCGCGGACCTTGTTTACCGAGGCGGCGTCCGAGCTCGTATGGTGAAAATATGGTTGCGTTATCTTCAAAATAGCCCTGTCTTTCCCGTGGCTTTTCTGCCATCCTGCAACTTTGAGTTAGGGAGTTCTGAGCTCCAGTCTCTTTCCCAGGCATTTTATCCTGGCCTGGCACGCATACAGAGGACCCCACTTCTGGTTCTAAGTTAGCAGTTGGGGATAGGTGGGGTAGCACACTGTGCATTCCCCGTCATCCAGGGGGCTCTCCAACTATGCAGAGCTTGCACAATGCTGTGCTCTGGTTCTGGGCTCTCCCAAGGAATCCTCACGTCCTGCACAGAGCCACTTCCCGATACCCACCACCTGCCAACCCTCCATTGTAGAAATCTCCTGCATGCGGCCATCCAGTCAAGAGCCAGTATTAAGTCTGGTGCCCAAGTGATCCCCCCAAGCTCAGTGTGCAATGCTGGGTTCTCATCATGCTGCAACACAGGAGGGATTGTGATGCTCAGCCATCTCTCTCAATTCTGCACCGATAAGTGACATCGGGGACTTAACTTTGCCTCAGTACTGGGAGGCCCCGTTTCCGGGTACACCACACACAGCCAATTGAGGCAACGGTCGCCATGGGCGTGATAGACGACAAACAGTGAAGAATGAGGCAAGAAAGCATTTAACCCATGAAGTGGGGGTGGATTTGTGCAGACCAGAGCATGTACCACTCGCCGGTGGGTTCTGCATCTACACCTATAGGGTTCCACCCACTCCTCAGCCCATTTAGTCTGGCCCCTCACCCAGGACCTGTCCGGCTTGGGTGACCCTGCCAGGAGTAAAACTCCCGCCGGCATAGCTCCCGGGATCATTGAGGCGCTCAAGCTCTCCAACCACGGCAAGGTAGGCTTACATGTGGAGAGACAGATTACTTATTTCTTGGAAAGGTCCGTACGATATAATATCGAAAATTTCCGATGTCGACTATATTGTCGATATTGATGGGAAGCATAAAACCTTCCACATCAATATGCTTACTGAATTCCATGAACGTCCGGATTATTTGCAACCCATTTTCCAAGCAACGGACAATTCTCCAGTACAACATGGTCATTACTCATCACTGTCCGTGATACAGGATGAGGAAACAAGTTTTTCAGATGTAAATCTTCCTCTTCCAATGATCCCACTTCATTCCAGTGAATCATGGAAGAACTTTACTGTCTCTCCTGATTTGTCTCTAGGAGAACAGCGACAAGTTTCAACTATGTTGCAAACATTTCAGGATGTACTCACTGACATCCCTGGACAAACGAATGTCATTCAACATGACATTGTTCTAACTGACCATACTCCTATTAGGGTTAGACCTTATCCTATACCTATACATTTTCAAGCACAGGTCGAGAAAGAGTTGGATGAGATGATAGATTTGAAAATAATCGAACCATCCACCTCTGCATATTCTTCGCCGATGGTTATTGTGCGTAAAAAAGACAATAACATACGTCTTTGCATTGACTATCGAAAATTGAATCAAGTAACTAAGTTCGATGCCGAACCTATGCCTTTACTGGAAGAGCTACTTACTCGACTCTCCAAATCTCATTTTTTCACTAAACTTGATTTGTCTAAAGGATATTGGCAAGTTCCTTTATCTGAATGCGCCAAACCTCTCACGGCTTTTTCAACACCTAGAGGTTTGTTCCAATGGAATTTTATGCCTTTCGGTCTTATGAACGCACCAGCTACGTTCGTACGCATGATGCGCCGAATCCTATCTTATCGGTCAGATGTCATTGCATATCTAGACGACATCTGTCTTTTCAGCGATACTTGGGAAGATCACTATTCAGGGTTAGATGAATTGCTGTCTACTTTGCGTGAGCACAACCTGACAGCGAAACCCTCTAAAGCCTATATTGGTTTTAGCGAAATTTCTTTCCTAGGCCACCGAGTTGGTCATGGTTTCCTAAAGACAGAGGACCATAATACTAGTAAGATACTTGACATCTCAATCCCTAAGACTAAAAAACAGGTGAGAAGTCTGTTAGGTCTTATTCAATTTTATGGCAGATTCATTCAGAATCTATCCTCTATCATGGCACCTCTCTCAACACTTCTAAAGAAAGGTTCGCCTAATGTGGTCCACTGGTCTCAGGAATGCCAATGCTCTCTTGATAAGATTAAAACATTGTTTTCAACACCACCTATTTTAGTGCTACCTACTAAAGATAAGACATTCGTTCTTCGCAGTGACGCTTCATCCACTGGGATTGGAGCGGCACTAATGCAAGAGTACTCTGGAACTCTGCATCCTGTAATGTATATTTCCAGAAAACTTAATGCGGCAGAAAGGAATTATTCGGTTTTAGACCGTGAGCTATTAGCTATGGTTTGGTCGATCCTCAAACTACAGAGATTCCTTCTAGGCGCACATTTCATAGTAGAAACCGACCAAAAAGCTCTTACTGCTATACAGAGTAAGAATTTGAAGAGCTCGAGGTCTACTCGATATGCAATTGCTCTTCAACCTTTTCATTTCTCTGTGCGAGCTATTCGTGGATCAGATAATGTGATGGCAGACATTCTGTCAAGATGCCCACATGATTCCACATAACTATTAGGGCTTAGACTTCTTGATATGTCTAGTTCTATAGTAGTTCCTTTTCTATATCATGATAGATACACATTTGTAATTTAATAATATAATGATTGTATCACTACATAGCGGTTCATGGATGTTTATTCACCGCTGTGCTTTGATGATTTTTTTCTTCATAAATCATAAATTTAAGATATCTAATGCGAAATGATGATATGAATTTTTTAGGCATTGTGTAATTGCCAGAATTGTATTATACTTTGATGACACCTTCCTGGAAAAATATACTTGTAGAGAAATAATTTTCTCAGTTTATGAGACACATTCTCACCAGTCGCTCCATAAGTCGACTTAGCCTCATATTAGGCGTTATAGGTATTCCTGATATTTTCATCTGCGCATTATTCATGCGTTGTGAGCCTATTGTACGTTGCTCCTAGATGTATTTCAAAAAAAAAAAAGTTCCATTTTTTTTTTCCCCGGGAGGTGTGGTAAGACTGTTACGTGCAGTCTTTGATATCTTACAATATTATACATAGGTAATTTAATAGTGCTTAAGGGAAAGTCATTATTGAGTTACTTCCCTTGAAAGTTGTGTCGGGTCTTTTCGATCAAACTCCGCGGATGAATCCATTTTACTGCAATTTATTCGTTGTTTGGGTAATAATAGATTGTTCTTGCTTCAGAATATCTATGGCCTGAATTTATGTGTATTGTTTGTCTGAGTAGGACGAGTCTGTCTTATATCTGTATATCTTTACATATCTAAGTCGAACTATATGTTCTGTTGTCTCTAGAGAGGTCAAAGGCTATTCGGCGGAAGTGTCGCTAGGGTGTGGTGTGATTTGGCTTCGTCCTGATAGGGACTGTGTTTCCTATGTCGGCCTGTCGCCGGGGAAAAAGTGATCTCAGTATTTGTGGGGAAAGTGATAGTCGTCTAGACCTATCGTGTATGCTTTACCCCAGTGTTTATGCGTATTGCCAAGGAATGGCAGTTTCATAATTCCTATACCAAGGTAATCAAAGATACTCTTATGAACTCTCGATCGAAGCCACCATTTTCGATAAGAGAATATATTTGACTCGATGAAAACGACTTCGATTCCTAGCAGCACTATATTCTGTAGAATGCAGTCAATTGTTCATGATCAAATCTACAGAGCAATGCAATGTTTTATGAATGACTAACTTTAGGACAGATTCATTATCTGTATCCAAACGTGAGTGACAGCTCACGAGTGAAGCCATCTTGGATCCAAACATGTAGTGACTTGCAAGAAGAGAAAAGGGGATGCCCGTATTATCGCTTGTTTAGTCCAGAGATCACTGCTACACATGAGAACCCTTTATCAGCGGTTCAATATTATTATATGAAAAAAAATATGTGCTGAACATTATGTTGAAGAATCGTCGCTAGACGAGATTAGGTTTAGAAGCCATCTGAAATATTGTTTATAAGCTGACGTGCTCAGTCAGTGAAGTCAGTTGATATATATGTATGGGCGATACTGAGTGCTTGGCTACTGACAGTCCATTATAATATTAATCTACATGAGTGCCCATGTAACATAACATTGCAAGACCAGTTATCCACTGTACTATGATGTATTATGCCAACCTGTGATTTGTCACTATCTGTGCTGTCGAGTGTGTACGTCCAATTAAACTTTAGAAAAGGTACACAGTCGTTGGTGTCGATGACTTCCAGTCATACATGAGTGTGAGAAAAGAACATTTGTCAACAACACGAACCCTTATCATCATTCGCACATTATACACTCAATCCATGTCTACACACCACTGCGTAGGTCAAGTTGACATTCCATACACTACAGTGGAGCAAACAACACCATAGAGATCTTATCAACTGATGATGATGATGATGTCTGCTTCCATCCACTTATATCTATCTTTTGGTGGATATCATTAACGGGAATAAAAATCCAACATTATCAACTTTATCAGTACCTATACCTTGTAGCGGTATGGCAGCTTGTGTACCCTGATAATCCTCAGAGCTATGCCAGTGTGAGTTTTTCTCCTGGTAGGTTCAACCAAGCTGGACTGGTCTGCGTGTGTAGGGGTCAGACAAAAGCTGGTTCCCTGGTCCTCCAGGTTGGGGGTTTTAGCACAAGGCCGACACCCCTGTCTATGTAAAAAATCGCACATGTTACGGAAACGGCAACAAATGAAAAAACACTAAACAACATCTGGAAGTCCTCTCAGTACAGCACAAGCACAAAATTAGGATTATAATTATATCAGAGCTGTGTGCTTTCTGTGCTTCTCTATGGAGCAGAGAGCTGGAGAGTTACAGAGAAGGAAATGTCGAAATTGTCCTCTTTTCACACCACATGCCTAAGGAAAATTCTCCGAATCTTCTGGCCAAACACCATCAGCAACCAAGAACTACTTATTCGGAGGAACCAGGAAGACATGCACACCATCATAGCTGGCAGACGCTGGAGTTGGGTTGGCCACGTCCTCAGAAGGGACCCTGATACCATCACAAGAACAGCTATGCTATGGACCCCCGAGGGAAAGCGAAAGAGAGGCCGACCAAAAAACAACTTGGCGGAGAACTGTGGAAGCTGAGATGCAAAGAATGAACAAGAGTTGGGGCACTGTACGAAGGATGGCCGCTGACCGAGCAAAGTGGAATCAATTTGTTGCTGCCCTACAAGACGCCACCAGGCGTAATGGCCGCTGACTGCTTTGACGGTTGGCGGTTATGGATCAAAGAAGCACACACACACACACACACTGTTCAAAAAAAGAAACGCAACATTATTGCAGTGGTAATGGATGCCAAATTTCAAACGTGTACCAAAATTTTATTTTACGGAATTAATGTTTCAATCTTGGCAGGAAGAAACTTTCAGATATTAACAATGAAATGATGTTCATTAAATTTGGTTTGGACTTTTATTCTTTGCGACTGAGGCCTCCGTTTCAGTAAGGTGTATGGCCTCCTCTGCCTCTGTCAGAGAACGAAATCTCCTTGACATGGATCCGATTAGCCGTTGGATCTGTTGTTGTGGGATGGCTGCCCACTCTTCCCGCAGTGCAAGAGACAACTGTCGGAGATCGGCTGGAGCTTACGTCTCGCTGGCGGAGTCGTCTGTCGAGTTCATCCCATAAGTGTTCTATGGGGTTCATGTCTGATGACATGGCTGGCCACGGAATGGTCTGGACGTTGTTGTCAGTGAGGAACTGGGTGGGGAGTTGGGCCACATGAGGTCGAGCGTTATCTTGCTGAAAAATCGACCCTCGTGCAGCCAGAAGTGGAAGGACGTGTGGACGAAGAATTTCAGCGACGTATCGTTGGGCATTCAGGCGTCCTTCAATTTGCACCAGGTCACTTCTTCCCATGAAGTTGACACCCCCCCCCCCCACATCAGTACACCTCCACCACCATGTGGAGGAGCCTCATCAACGCTGTTCTGGGCGTAGCGCTCATGGACTCTGCAGTAAACTCTTCTCCGTCTATCGTGTCGCTGGAGTACAAAATATGATTCATCACTAAACCAAACCCGTCTCCAGTCATTCCCAACGGTCCATTGACCATGCTGCTTCGCCCACTGCAGTCAGTTCTGGCGATGCCAGTCCGTAAGAACAGGACATCTGTAGGGTCTTCTAGCCCAAAGTCGTGCAGCCGATTCCTGACCGTTTGATCTGAAACTCGACGAGCTGCTGACATTGACTGGACTGTGGAGGACGCAGATGCAAGTCGAATCCTGAGGTGACGCAGCTGTATGAAGCGGTCTTCGGCAGGAGTTGTGACTCTGGGTCTTCCACTGCGCGGCCGGTCTGCCACTGAGCCAGTTTCTTAAAATCGCCTCCAAAAGCGACTAATCGTGCTTCTAACCACATTAAATTGTCTGGCCACTACACTTTGTGACTGTCCAGTCTGTAAACGTCCAATGATGATGAGTCGTTGTTCTGTAGTGAGATGAGCCATACTTGCGCATTGAATTTTCAACTGAATTTATTCGAGGAGCGTCAATCTTTTATAGGCATTCAATAAATATGGTCAGAGAGTTTTGTGCTCAGTAAGTTTCACGGGATTCTCATGAACCTGTCACGAGTTATTGTCAAAAAATGTTGTTTTGACCTTGATCTCTTTCATGACCTCACGAATCATGAGGTGAGTACAATTTAGGTAACCACGAGAAGTTAATGACCAGGTGGACACAGTCGATAGGTTGAATCAGCGAATATCTTTTATAAAAGTAACATTTTAAAAGTTGCGTTTCTTTTTTTGAACAGCATGCATGCTGTTTACATACATACATATCAGAATCTTTATTCTCCATAAAACTCTTACAGGACGAGGAGCCAGTTATATTGGTCGACGTTTCTAGCCTTAGATGACGGGAAGCCCCGAATCTTGGTCGACATGTTTGAACTAAGTTTTTGTTTCGTTTCATCACAGTTAGAAGTTTTCGATGACTGGGAAGCGGAAGTATAGCCATTTTTATTATTATTTCTAAAGCGGGAGAGTGATAGCGTCACTCTTTCGAGTAAATTCTAGCCGGTTTCGATTGCAACCTCGTGTTTTTTTTTAACGAAATTTGGGTTACCTATTTTCGATACATATTTTCGAAGGCATCTAATTCATCTTCTCGAAAGCGACCTGCTCGTTTAAGTGCTCAGCAGGCCCTTAGTTTGCTAGAAAATTTCAGCGAAGATGAGGACGGCTATAGCAGTAGTGTTTTTAGTGCTAATTCGATGAATAATTCGTCTTTCAGTGATGTCGATTCAGAGAATGAAGGTAGGCCTATTATGTTAGAAAGAGTGGGCGTGGTTCTATCACCTAACTTTGATTCTTCAACATCAGACCCAGTAGGACCTAATTTAGCTTTACAAGAAGGGGAAAGACGAAAACAGGAGTGTGTCAGAAATATAGAACTAACAACGAATAGCTTTAGATTTCAACCTAAAGACGGAAGAGCAGTGGGTGTGTCCGCAAATTTAGGCCTAAATAAATCATCTACCCCGATCCAGTGTTTTGAAAGCCTTGTATCATCAGCTGTAAGGGAGGAAATTTTAAAAAGCATAAACTGCTTTGCAGAAATTGAAGTACAGAAGCATACATGGAAAGTAGTTAGAGTATAAACTTGATGTGTGGTTTATTTCCAAAATGGATATAGTTTACAGTGATTTCTATATTGGATGGTGGATTAGCTTCAATTGGTAAGTCTGATATGTTTGTTTTGTTTTTTGTTTAGTAAAATATTTTTCTGTCTCGTCTTTAACTACTTTATATTCATAAAAATTTTCACAATCTTCATTCATTTTCCTTTTTAAATATCTATAACATGACTATATTCAGTTAAAAACTTTGAAATAACTGACTCTTACATGGTAAATCTATATGCAAAACCTGTGCCGCAGAAAATTTGTGACAAAAGAGTGTCTTTCCTTTTCTTGAAGCCAATTGAAAAGTAGTTAGAGTATAAACTTGAGCCATATGTATTTTATTTCCAAAATGAATGTAGTTTACAAATATTTGTATCTTGGATAACATAAATGATGCATTAGCTATCTTGAGTGGGTAATTCTGATATTTATTTTTTTTTTGTCAAATTTATTTTCCCAGTCTCCAACTACTTTATACTCATAAAAAAAATTTTAAAATTATAAACTGAACATATTCAGAATTCTCATCCATTTTCCGTTTTAAATATATATAACATGACTATATTTGTTAAAAACTTTGAAATAACTGACACTTATATGGTAATAGTATATGAAAAACCTGTGCCGCAGAAAATTTGTGACAAAAGAGTGTCTTTCCTTTTCTTGAAGCCAATTGAAAAGTAGTTAGAGTATAAACTTGAGCCATATGTATTTTATTTCCAAAATGAATGTAGTTTACAAATATTTGTATCTTGGATAACATAAATGATGCATTAGCTATCTTGAGTGGGTAATTCTGATATGTTTTTTTTTTTTTTTTTTTTTGTCAAATTTATTTTCCCAGTCTCCAACTACTTTATACTCATAAATCTTTTTTTTTAAATTATAAACTGAACATATTCAGAATCCTCATCCATTTTCCTTTTTAAATATATATATAACGTGACTATATTTGTTAAAAACTTTGAAATAACTGACACTTATATGGTAACAGTGTATGAAAAACCTGTGCCGCAGAAAATTTGTGACAAAAGAGTGTCTTTCCTTTTCTTGAAGCCAATTGAAAAGTAGTTAGAGTGTAAACTTGAGCCATATGTATTTTATTTCCAAAATGAATGTAGTTTACAAATATTTGTATCTTGGATAACATAAATGATGCATTAGCTATCTTGAGTGGGTAATTCTGATATGTTTTTTTTTTTGTCAAATTTATTTTCCCAGTCTCCAACTACTTTATACTCATAAAAATTTTTTTTAAATTATAAACTGAACATATTCAGAATCTTCATCCATTTTCCTTTTTAAATATATATAACATGACTATATTTGTTAAAAACTTTGAAATAACTGACACTTATATGGTAATAGTATATGAAAAACCTGTGCCGCAGAAAATTTGTGACAAAAGAGTGTCTTTCCTTTTCTTGAAGCCAATTGAAAAGTAGTTAGAGTATAAACTTGAGCCATATGTATTTTATTTCCAAAATGAATGTAGTTTACAAATATTTGTATCTTGGATAACATAAATGATGCATTAGCTATCTTGAGTGGGTAATTCTGATATGTTTTTTTTTTTTTTTTTTTTTTGGGTCAAATTTATTTTCCCAGTCTCCAACTACTTTATACTCATAAATTATTTTTTTTTAAATTATAAAATGAACATATTCAGAATCCTCATCCATTTTCCTTTTTAAATATATATATATAACGTGACTATATTTGTTAAAAACTTTGAAATAACTGACACTTATATGGTAACAGTGTATGAAAAACCTGTGCCGCAGAAAATTTGTGACAAAAGAGTGTCTTTCCTTTTCTTGAAGCCAATTGAAAAGTAGTTAGAGTGTAAACTTGAGCCATATGTATTTTATTTCCAAAATGAATGTAGTTTACAAATATTTGTATCTTGGATAACATAAATGATGCATTAGCTATCTTGAGTGGGTAATTCTATGTTTTTTTTTTTGTCAAATTTATTTTCCCAGTCTCCAACTACTTTATACTCATAAAAAATTTTTTTAAATTATAAACTGAACATATTCAGAATCTTCATCCATTTTCCTTTTTAAATATACATAACATGACTATATTTGTTAAAAACTTTGAAATAACTGACACTTATATGGTAATAGTATATGAAAAACCTGTGCCGCAGAAAATTTGTGACAAAAGAGTGTCTTTCCTTTTCTTGAAGCCAATTGAAAAGTAGTTAGAGTATAAACTTGAGCCATATGTATTTTATTTCCAAAATGAATGTAGTTTACAAATATTTGTATCTTGGATAACATAAATGATGCATTAGCTATCTTGAGTGGGTAATTCTGATATGTTTTTTTTTGTTTGTTTTTTTTGGTCAAATTTATTTTCCCAGTCTCCAACTATTTTATACTCATAAAATTTTTTTTTAAATTATAAACTGAACATATTCAGAATCCTCATCCATTTTCCTTTTTAAATATATATATATATATATATATTTTTTTTTTTTTTTTTTTTCTTATCCAGCGGCACTTGGGCTTTCAGCCCTTCGGCCCAATGACATGTCATTGCGAGGCTGGGGAACCTGAGGACTTTCCTTCCAACCCGGTCAGGAGCTTCGCTCCTTCCCATCCACAGAGGGTTTATCACAGGAGCCGTTCAGGCTATTCAGTCAAATTTCCGGCCGTAAACATTTCTTCAAACGCCGACGCCCGGGTTTGAACCATGAACACCTGGTCGCCAGTACAACGCCGAAGCCATTACACCAGCGCGGCTCCCATTTTAAATATATATAACATGACTATATTTGTTAAAAACTTTGAAATAACTGACCCTTATATGGTTACAGTATATGAAAAACCTGTGCCGCAGAAAATTTGTGACAAAAGAGTGTCTTTCCTTTTCTTGAAGCCAATTGAAAAGTAGTTAGAGTATAAACTTGAGCCATATGTATTTTATTTCCAAAATGAATGTAGTTTACAAATATTTGTATCTTGGATAACATAAGTGATGCATTAACTATCTTGAGTGGGTAATTCTGATATGTTTTTAATTTTTTTTTTTTTTTGTCAAATTTATTTTCTCAGTCTCCAACTATTTTATACTCATAAAAATTTTTTTTTAATTATAAACTGAACATATTCAGAATCCTCATCCATTTTCCTTTTCAAATATATATAACATGACTATATTTGTTAAAAACTTTAAAATAACTGACACTTACATGGTAACACTATATGAAAAATCTGAGTCGCAAAAAATTCCTTGCGTAAAACATGGGAAAACCCATACGTCCTGATATAATAGATACAACATGGCATATAGGAGAATCATTAGAATTTACATAAAGTGTTGAAGACGTCTCAAGTAGTTATATGTGTGTGTTTTTACATCGAACCTTTGTGTTACACATACATAAAATTTTTTAAGCTTTCTAAAAGAATTTGGCATATAATGATATGATATAACCTGCCAAAGAATGAGAATTATTGAAATTTACAAAATTTGTGTGGAATACCATTCAAGTAGAGCAATATGGTTGTTTTTACATGGGGGTTTTATAAGAATTTTTGTTTGCCATAAAAAACTTTGACAGCTAGTAGAGTGAGATATTAAATATAGCATCAAATACAATAGTCGTTTGGTATAGTAGAAAGAGTTTCCTATCATAGTTGCATGGTCAAACCAGTGAAGATCGGGAAAAAGACCGATTGACTTCTGGAAAGACAGATGACACTGGGAAAGACTAGAAACCGGCTGACCGGGTTAGCACCCCGTAAGCTGTATTCAATTGCTACAGGACCCAAAAACGATAGATGCCCCCGGGATTCACCGAAAGGGGGGGGGGGAGGATGATGAATCCACAGGCGCCTCAATGGAATCGACCAGACCCGTTACACGGACTTCGAGCTCTGAACAACGGCTGGAATTTCCATGTGCCTGTGGTAGGGAATTCTCTACTCAGAGAAGAATTAAAATCCATAGAACGAAAAAGGGGTGTGGGAGGTCATCAGGGGGAGAACATACATACATACATACATACATACACACACACAGACTCTTTATTCTCCATAAAATACATTAATATGTACAGACATGATATAATAGATACAACATGGCATGGAATCATTAGAAATTACATAAAGTGTTGAAGACGTCTCAAGTAGTTAGTTTTTTTCTCTCCATTCATACAACGCTTCTCTTTCACATCGTTCGTCTCACAGCGGAGAAGACAGCGCTATATTAAAACGAGCGTCCTTTTCAGGGCGAACACAGCCGTCAGAATTTACAAAAATGACTCGTACCAAGCAACAAGCTAAAAAGAGGAAAGTCTATACAAGCCCTCAAACACTTGTCAGCAGCATCAAACAAGAACCTACAAAGAGCAACCAGAGAGCACGAATACTCCAACTACTAGCGTCGTGGCCAGTCCTTCTCAGAAGACGAACAACGTAACCTCTGATACTACGACCGATGATCGACCCAAAGATTCGAAGGCAGATGACAAACAAGCTCCGAAACCAGACCTAGCAACATCACCGCTGAAACAAGGTGTCGAGGCGGTAGCTACATTGTGCAGTGACAAGGCAACATCGAAGACAGAGGGTAACTGTTGCGTGATAAATTCTCGCAACATCGTTTTATTTCAATATCTATTTTATAACGCAAGGGCAACAACTGCTTGAA
Organism: Oreohelix idahoensis; assembly: GCA_024509875.1. Taxonomy (NCBI): domain Eukaryota; kingdom Metazoa; phylum Mollusca; class Gastropoda; order Stylommatophora; family Oreohelicidae; genus Oreohelix; species Oreohelix idahoensis. The sequence continues at coordinate 628,747 of JAMPIV010001541.1, read as the reverse complement.
ATTTATAGTCACTTTTCTCGGTAAGCATTTGTCTTCTCGCGTTGGTATCGAATGCAGTTAAGTTTGAGCTGTGGTCATTTTGCGCTGGACTGCGCATGACTTGTCTTGCTTCTTGGTCGATCGGTTTCCGCCCACCACTAGTGGAGTGAGCGATTTGGAATGGCGAAAGAGATGCCTCGTTGAAGAGGGGATCTCCGCTATTTTTTTGTTCTGTCAGGAATGTGAGAGTCCTCTTATGGATATTTCGTTTATTCGAGATAATACCTCTAGTGTATTTGCACATGCCGGGAGGCATAATATTTCTGTGTATTTCCGGAAGGCAAGGTAAATTAACATTTTCATTAACTCTATCGATTTTTGGTCGTGAACGATTTCTGGTTCATCGCCTGTCTTCGAAAGTCGTCGTCACGAGATGTTTTCCTAGCTCACATGTCGCTGTATTGTGCTGCATCGGTTGATGCAGGTCCCAAGGACTATTACTTGCTACTTGGTTACCTGAACTAGGTTTGAAAAACCTTTGTTATCTAGAGGATATTTTTGAGGACATTATTTATACTTCGGCAGACGTGTCTGTCTTGCTAAAGTCAGACTAAGGAGAGTGAACTGATCTCATATATCTGGTTATCTCCTGGCTGTTATAGAAAAGGATGGAGTTTTTCACCTGACTACATTTACAGCACTATGAAATATAACATGCATCTGACTCATCATTGTAATGCTGTCTACCGTCTATTGCTGTATTGAATGTTGCTGTGATAATGACTGTTTGATGTGTCTACATATTCGCGTAACCATTTTGTCACTGTGGCGTCCACAATAAATAATGAAGAAAAACGTCAGCGGCTGTTTCAAGAATCATTGACTTTATACGTCGTGAGTTTACTGACGTCCTATGTGGATTGCCCTGTTATTTTTGTATGAACATTGTTTTGACTGAACACATCTGCACACTACACAAAACCAGACATGCGGATACCATCCATCATCATATGGCATCACGCATCATTTGGTGGCCATAAGCTGGTTTGATTCTGGTACCTGCAAACACGGGGTCCCTTACCCACTTCATTTTCAACAAGAATTCATCAGCATCCTTCAAGAAATTAACATTCTTCAATACAGTCAACATCTTCAAAATTTTCAAAGTACTCGGCGTTGCCCGGTAAAAGTCAAAATTTCAACTTTTTGACGGAAACAAGAATTTGACAGTACCCGGCGTTGTTACATGTTGCCGGATAACTCGGACTGCTGTTATCTTTTACGCAAGTCAAGCAAGTTGCTGCTGTCAAGGTTCCAGTGCTGTCGTTTTTGTGAAGGTCAAGTGCCGGTTGAAACGGGTTGTTTTCTGAAGAAGGCCAAGTACCGATTTCCATCAACTTACTTTTGGATTAGAAGGTCAAGTGCCGAAACAACTCAACACACAGTATTTCAGAAGCTCTTGTACCATCGTGTTAGCAGTGGAAGCAGTTCAGATGTGCCATCATCGTTGGAGCTTCGCTCTTTAGGACGTTGATTGACATCCGTTTTTTCTGCTGTTCTACGATTGGAAGCCTATAAGTTAAGTGGCCTGTTTGTATGTAAACTGTGCCCTTATACTTCTGCTGAGTCTTCTGTGTATCATCTCATTCTATATGTTATATGTTTATATGTTATTCGTATATTTATATGTTTATATTTCAGCGGGTTCTCGGTTGGGTGGTGTCTCCGTTAGATTATGCCACGTCATAGAGGTCGTCTATTGTGAGCGTTTTCTGTAGGGTTTGCAAATTTCCAATACTGGAATTTGCTAAGCGACTTCTGTTGCTATTTATGTTAGCTGTGATGACATGTTTTAATATTGTTTTCGTTATTATTTCGCATTCTTTAGTTTTGTTTTGATTTGTTTGTATTTGTTAGCCTACTCTTGTCTATAATTTAGTTTCATACAACATTTTTGTTTATACACTGTGGTGTCATGTATTTTGTTTAATTCTATCGCAGATATCGTCACATTTTTTGTGATATTTCATTAATTTCTGCTTTATTTTTAGTTGATTTCTGCGAACGTTTTTGTATTGTTGCTGATCTTTGTTATTGTTTACATTGTTATTGTTTACATTGTTTGTATTGTTTACATTTTCAATGTTTACATTCTGCATGTGTTTACATAGTCATTGTTTACAGTTATAGTAATTAGTTAATGGGCTATGCTAATGCACTGTTACTACTACACTGATGATAAATGAATGATGAATAGTGTCGTGCACTATTGAATGAGAAGTGCACTTATGATCAAGAATTGATTGTTGATATTTCATATACAAGTTCTTTGATTGGAGACTTGTTTCCCACAGAGACTGGGATAATATAAGGTGATGTGAATATACAAGTGCTTAATTAAGACTTGTTACACTTAGGTTTGAAATAAATTAGTTAATTATTTCAGGTTTTGGACTTATATATTACTCATCATGTCTACATTTGAGCACTTTATTGAGCAGGGTAAATTGCTTGGCAAGACTGGTGATAAGTTAGAAGAATTTGCAACTGCTCGATATGATAAAGCAATGGAAGCTGAACAAAAGAAACTGCAGATGGAAGCTGAACAAAAGAAACTGCAGATGCAGGTGGATGAAAAAAGATTCCAAATGGAAATGGAAAAACAAAAAAGGGAATCAGAAGCTGAGGAAAGAAAACTCCAGCTACAGCTAGAAAATAAAAGACTTGAAAAAGAGGCTGAAAATAAAAGACTTGAAAAAGAAGCTGAAAATGAAAGACTTCAAAAAGAGGCTCAGGCTGAGGAAAGAAGATTACAGAGAGAGTCTGATGAGAGGAAAGAGAAAGCAAAAATGGAACATGAAGAAAAGGTCTTAGCTTTAGAGTTGGAAAAATTGAAATTGACAAGCATGAGTAATGGTAATGATTCAAACAAGGGTTCATCTTCTGGTAAGGCTAATAATGATACTTTTAAGATTAAGTTACCAACATTTAGTCCTTCCAGCGATGACATAATGTTCTATCTGGACAGATTTGAACAAGCATGTACAGCTCATAACATAGACAAAGCAAAATATGTTTATCAGTTATCAGGGATACTGACAGGTAAAGCTCTAAGTATATTAAATATGGTGGATGAACCTGACAAGAACAATTATGAGGTTGTCAGGGCCGCTTTGTTAAAGAAATATCAGCTTAACGAAGACGGCTATCGTCTACAATTTAAAAACATGTTACCTGAAAATGGAGTTGAATTCTCCGAGTTTATTGCAAGAATACGCATTACTTTCTCACGATGGGTTGAACTATCTAAGACGGAAAAAACTTATGAAGGACTTATGGACTTAATACTTAGAGACAAAGTCATGTCGTCTGTCAATGAGTCTTTCCTTGCTTTCCTTCATGAACGTAAACCTAAAACAATAAAAGAAATGGAAGATTTCTGTTGCCAATACGTAACTGCGCACCCACACATAACCATGGGTAACTCTAAGGTGAAAGAAGGTTTACCAGTTGCTTCGGCAGCTCCGTATGGCCAAAACTTTGCTCGTAGATTCCAACAAAATTTTGATAGAAAGAGTAGCGGTAATTTCTGTCAAAATCATGGAAATCAATTTCATGGTGATTCTTCTTCGAAGAATTGGAGACAACCTGATAGTACTCGTTACTATCACCCTAATAATTATAGGCATTTCAAAAGAGGATATGGTAATAGAGGTTATTCCTGCCGAAGACCTCAAAACCAAACAAATAGATGTTCGCATCAATGTGAACATGATAGTAATCGTGGAAACTGGAATTCGAACCAGGATAACAATTACAATAGAGACAATAATAACTGCAGAGATAATAATAACTTTGATAACTTCAGAGGTAATAATAGTCGGGGTAGATCTCAACACAAAAAAAAAGAGATATCAGCAGGCTAATGCTGTACAACAGGAAACTGAGGGAGCCTGTAATCATGTTGTTGATAGTAAAAACTTTGACGCTGTCACTGGTTCTGCTTTTGACTTTGAGAGAGCAAACAAATGCCCCCAATGCAGTACTTTATTCGAACCGGGTACCATAACTACTTTGAGTTGTGGTCACCCACTTCCCGCTCTTCCTGCTGCTGTTGCGCATGACGGGAGGGGTTCTTTAATCCTACATAAGGGTCTTGTTAATGATACTCCGGTCTCACTACTTTTCGATTCCGGATGCACCACTATTGGTGTTAGACAATCGCTTGTAGATCCATCTTGTGCTACAGGAAGGGTTATTAAATGTGACACATTTGGCGGCACTCTAGAAAAATATCCTACTGCTGTAATTCGCATTGCCACTCCTATTGCGGACCTTATTATTGGTCGTATTCACGGAGTTAGGGAGTGTACCCCACAGCAGATTGCTGCTTGGGAAGATAATAACATGCAAGCTACAAATGCAGTAGTTACAAGAGCACAAGCTCTACAAACACCCGAAACTTCACTGAATAGTGATAATGAAGTTGATAGCCAAGATAGTCACTTAGTGATTACTCGTGACTCTTTCATAAAATTGCAAGAAGAAGATCCTTCTTTAAAAAAATTCTTCGTTCTTGCGAAGAAAGGTGATCCGAATCAGGATACAAATAGAAAATCTTGGATTGCAATGAGAAACGGCGTACTTGTACGTATGGTACAAGATTCGACTACGTCGGCACATTCGCAAATTCTTGTTCCCAAGAGCATGAGAGTCCAAATATTACAACATGCTCATGACTCGCAATGTGCTGGACATATGGGTTTTGCCCGTACGAAGTCGAGAGTCCTTGCGGCTTTCTTTTGGCCTTTTGTCAATAAGGACATTCGTATTTACTGCCGATCATGCAAGGTATGTCAGGAGGTCAAATCTAGAGGACCACGACATGCTGCGCCTATCCAGGCTGCTGACATTCCTATTCGGCCGTTTCAGAAAATGGCCATAGATATTATTGGCCCTTTTAAGGTCAAGTCGGCCAGAGGACATCAGTTTATCCTTACATGTGTCGATATGTGCACACGTTGGCCAGAGGCTATTCCTCTTAAGAGCATATCTACTACAGATATCGCAGATGCTCTTTGGTTGATATTTTCTCGCTTGGGGTTCCCCAGAGAAATATTGTCAGACCATGGCACTCAACTCATATCTGACACTATGTCACAGGTAATGTCTACCTTACATATTGAACGATCTCTCAGTAGTATCTACCATCCTATGTCTAATGGGTTAGTTGAGCGTCTGAATAGAACGCTCAAGACTTTGCTTGGTAAGATAACTGAAGATCATCCTCAAGATTGGGACAGGGTTTTACCCGCGGCTCTCTTTGCCTATAGAGAAGTCCCTAATGAACACACAGGATTTTCTCCCTTCGAACTTGTCTTTGGCGCGCGTCCACGCGGCCCTATGTCTTTATTACACGATCTCATCACTGCCGATGATATTAGCGATGAAACTCAATCCTCATATGAGTATGTCATTGCTCTTAGACAAAAGATCATTGAGGCATGTAAGCTAGCAACTGCTTCATCAGAAATTGCTAAAGAGAAGGCAAGACAGTTTGCTAACAAGAATAGATGTCTACGACAACTTTGTCCAGGTGACAAAGCATTCGTCCTACTCCCCAGTAGGGAAAATAGACTTCTTATTGCATGGAAAGGTCCGTATGCAATAGTCTCTCGGATTTCCGATGTTGACTATGTGGTCGATATTGATGGAAAGCATAAAACTTTCCACATAAACATGCTTTCGGAATTTCACGAACGTCCGGACTATTTGCTGCCTATTTTCCAGGCAACGGATGATGCTCCTGCACCTCACGGTCATTATTCATCCCTGTCTGTCATTCAGGATGAGGAAGCTACCTTCTCTGATGTCAACCTTCCCCTTCCAGTGGTTCCATTACATTCCACGGAATCTTGGAAAAACGTTTCTGTTTCTCCTAATCTTTCTGGTGACGAACATCGACGAGACTTGTCGATGTTACAAACATTTCAGGATGTTCTCACTGACATTCCTGGACACACAGATGTCATAGAACATGACATAATTCTTACCGACAATAATCCAATTAGGGTTAGGCCGTATCCTATTCCTATACACTTTCAGTCGCAAGTGGAAAAGGAATTGGATGAAATGATTCAATTAAATATAATTGAACCATCGACTTCACCATATTCTTCTTCCATGGTTATTGTCCGGAAGAAGGATAAGAACATACGAATTTGCGTTGATTATCGCAAATTGAATCAGGTCACAAAGTTCGACGCTGAACCGATGCCTTTGTTAGAAGATCTACTGATTAGACTTTCTAATTCTAGATTCTTCACTAAACTTGACTTGTCTAAAGGTTATTGGCAAGTGCCTTTAGCAGAGCATGCCAAACCTCTTACTGCTTTTTCTACACCTAGGGGTCTATTTCAATGGAATGTTATGCCTTTTGGTCTCATGAACGCCCCTGCCACTTTCGTTCGCATGATGCGTCGAATTCTGTCACATCGTTCGGATGTCATCGCATACTTAGATGACATCTGTCTCTTCAGTGATACCTGGGAAGATCACTATTTAGGGTTATATGACTTACTGTCCACTCTACGTGAGAATAATTTGACAGCAAAACCTTCTAAAGCTTTTGTTGGTTTTGGTGAAATCTCTTTCCTGGGTCATCGTGTTGGTCATGGTCTCTTGAAGACAGAAGACCACAATACTTCCAAAATACTGAACATCTCTGTTCCTAAAACGAAGAAACAAGTTAGGAGTCTCTTAGGTTTAATTCAATTTTATGGGAGATTTATTCCAAATTTATCTTCGATCATGGCACCTCTATCAACATTGTTGAAGAAAGGTTCGCCTAATCTGGTCCGTTGGTCTGAAGAATGCCAATCTTCACTAGACCAAATCAAGAATATATTTTCTTCTCCTCCCATCTTAAGATTACCTACTCTTGATAGGACTTTTGTTCTTCGGAGTGATGCTTCATCCACTGGGATTGGAGCAGCACTGATGCAAGAATATGCAAATACTCTGCATCCTGTTATGTACATTTCTAGAAAACTAAATGCGGCAGAGAGGAACTACTCGGTTTTAGACCGTGAGTTGTTAGCGATGGTTTGGTCAATTCTAAAACTACAAAGATTCCTCCTGGGCGCACATTTCATTCTAGAGACTGATCAGAAAGCTCTTACAGCTATTCAGACTAAGAGTTTGAAGAGTTCGAGATCCACTCGATATGCTATAGCTCTTCAACCTTTTCACTTCACGGTACGAGCTATCCGTGGTGCGGATAATGTGATGGCTGACATTTTGTCTAGATGCCCACATGACTCCAACTAATACTTCTGTCCTATATTTCCATATATTACAGAGTCATAACACACCTATATTTCTACAATAGATTAGCACATCTGTACTTACTTTATATGTACACACTATCGTGCTTTGTTGTCATCTTCTTCTGTTCGTTTTTTAAGATGATAGAGGAGGACTGAGTAGTTAATATAAGGGCCGTTAGTTTACTAAACAGCCACAATTATTAATAATGTATTGTACCTTATGAAGCATATTAGTTATTAATTAGCATTATATTGCTTGTACTTTCTCAGAATGTCATTGTTGAGCTGAGGACTTACCTTACTAGTATCAAGCATGACGAGTTCTAGATTGTGTACTTACCCTCGAAATACCAGAGCATATGTCCTGGATCGTCATGTAGTTTAACTTTACTATGTACTTATGTCATTACATGTCAAAGAATGTACTATTTAAATTTTCCTATCAGATTTGTACATCCATTTTTAAAGACAATATTAGAGTATGCTGTTTAATGATGATTATAGTAACTTGCATACGTATATTGTGTTTACATGCTAACGTGATGTGTGTTGGTGACACCTCCCCGATGTGAATATTTTTTGAGACATATTTATTTTTCTGTTGAGGTATATCCTCACCAGACACTCTATAATTAGCCTATTGTTTGGCAATTTAGTTAATTATCAGCGCATAATTCGTGCGTTTTGAGCCGCTTATCGCATGCTCTTTGATATTGAAAAAAAAAAATATGTTCCACATTTTTTTTTTTATCGGGAGGAGGTGGTGATATGTTGCGTGATAAATTCTCGCAACATCGTTTTATTTCAATATCTATTTTATAACGCAAGGGCAACAACTGCTTGAAATTTATAGTCACTTTTCTCGGTAAGCATTTGTCTTCTCGCGTTGGTATCGAATGCAGTTAAGTTTGAGCTGTGGTCATTTTGCGCTGGACTGCGCATGACTTGTCTTGCTTCTTGGTCGATCGGTTTCCGCCCACCACTAGTGGAGTGAGCGATTTGGAATGGCGAAAGAGATGCCTCGTTGAAGAGGGGATCTCCGCTATTTTTTTGTTCTGTCAGGAATGTGAGAGTCCTCTTATGGATATTTCGTTTATTCGAGATAATACCTCTAGTGTATTTGCACATGCCGGGAGGCATAATATTTCTGTGTATTTCCGGAAGGCAAGGTAAATTAACATTTTCATTAACTCTATCGATTTTTGGTCGTGAACGATTTCTGGTTCATCGCCTGTCTTCGAAAGTCGTCGTCACGAGATGTTTTCCTAGCTCACATGTCGCTGTATTGTGCTGCATCGGTTGATGCAGGTCCCAAGGACTATTACTTGCTACTTGGTTACCTGAACTAGGTTTGAAAAACCTTTGTTATCTAGAGGATATTTTTGAGGACATTATTTATACTTCGGCAGACGTGTCTGTCTTGCTGAAGTCAGACTAAGGAGAGTGAACTGATCTCATATATCTGGTTATCTCCTGGCAGTTATAGAAAAGGATGGAGTTTTCCACCTGACTACATTTACAGCACTATGAAATATAACATGCATCTGACTCATCATTGTAATGCTGTCTACCGTCTATTGCTGTATTGAATGTTGCTGTGATAATGACTGTTTGATGTGTCTACATATTCGCGTAACCATTTTGTCACTGTGGCGTCCACAATAAATAATGAAGAAAAACGTCAGCGGCTGTTTCAAGAATCATTGACTTTATACGTCGTGAGTTTACTGACGTCCTATGTGGATTGCCCTGTTATTTTTGTATGAACATTGTTTTGACTGAACACATCTGCACACTACACAAAACCAGACATGCGGATACCATCCATCATCATATGGCATCACGCATCAGTAACAAAGCATTGAAACCCAACAAAATCAATCCACCGGCAAAACGAGATGTCATTGTCGAGTCTCCAACATACAGTGACCAGCCAACTCCGGTGAAACTTGACCAGATGCAGACGAGCCAGAATGCGAATCCATCCCGCAGACCGTACACACAATCTGAGACAGAAGTTGGAACGTGCCAACTTCGCAAGCATCAAAACGCAGTATCCAACGTGGCACTACAGGAGAGAATAATTAAGATCACCCAGATGTCTGGAGGTGAGGCCTCGCTCAGGGCCCTACCCGACGACAAAGTAATCGGCATACTTGAGTCAATAACGGGCAGGAGAAGCATATCTAAAGTTTCAAGACACGACAACGGAGTTATCATAACTCTAAACAAGACGGAGAAGACAACCCAACTGATGATCAAACTAGAGTCCGGGTACAAAGAAGTCCAGCTGCCCCACCAGATTAAAGCTACTGTGGAGATCTTCAAGAAGACCAAAAAGATGGTTGTGAGAGGGGTCGACAACAGTCGGTCTACACAAGAAGTCCACAGCCGCCTACAAGAAGAAAACAAGAATATCACAATAACACAGGTGGAAAGACTGAAGACATGGGACAAGAAGGACACCAACCTGGTTATCATAACTATTGAAGGGTCTTCAAGACCAAGTCAACTTAACCTGGATGACAGATGGAGAAAAACAGAAGAATACATCCCTCCTGTTATGCAGTGCTCAAACTGCCAACAATTCTCGCACACTAAGAAAACATGCAGGAGAGAGGCAGTTTGTCGATACTGTGCGGGAAGTCACACTTACAATGAATGTCCTCATGCGAAAAATGATGATAACTATAAAGTGCGCAACTGCAACAGAACCTGCGCAAACTGTCTTGGGAACCACGGAGCAAGATACCGTGGCTGTCCGACCTTCTATGAAACAAAGGCCATACTGAAGGAATCTGTAACCAAAAACATCCCCTTCAGAGAAGCAAGAAACCGAGTGGCTTCAGGCGGCAGTGGTAAACAAGAACAGCACACAAGAGCCCAGCTGATAAAACTAAACACAGAGGTGCGAGACATAAAACAACAACTCAAAGTCGAGACGAACAAACAACACAACGACGACTCAGATGCCCTAAGAGACGAAACAATAGGAGCCTTACAGAGCGCCCAGGCAATGTTACAGGACATGAAAACCATCAAACACGAGATAGAAGTTGACATCGCCAAACTCACAGAGCTAAAGGAAGAGAACGAACAAATACTCAAAAGAATTGAAACAGAGAGAAGGATCGTTGAGGATATCCTTACAAAAACTAGAGAACAAAACAAAGAAACGAAAGACAAAATGAGAACCGAAATCGTACAGCAACTGATAAGCAATCAAGAAAGAGCAAGTGCAGCCACGAAGGAGGCCATACCAAACATACTAAAGAAAGTCATGGGACAACGCTCACCGGATCAGACAACAACGAGAAAGGACCAAGCAGACAGCTAGTGGTCCGTTGCAGGTCCAATCATATCCAGGACTAGGAATGCGATACCAGCGAAGACCTTAACACCCTAGGTACCCCAATATTATAACCGTTTGTAACCTGTAAGGCAGGAAAGGAACACCATGAGCACGCCACGACACCATAACCAGACAAGCAACGAAGAGGTATCCAGACAGTGAGTTAGTGGTCCTTTTTAGGACCAGTCCTTTTCAGGACTAACAACCGACTAGCACCGAAGAAACTAAACGCAATATATACTCCAATTATAACCAACTTTCAGGTTGAACAGGGTATAACAGCATCATATTAGACAAAAAAACGAACGAAAAGTAGTTAGTTTTATGTGGGTGTTTTTACATCGAACCTTTGTGTTACATATGCATAAAAAAAATTTAAGCTCTCTAAAAGACATTGGCATATAATGATATGATATAACCTGCTAAAAATGAGAATTATTGAAATTTACCAAATGTGTGTGGAATACCATTCAAGTAGAGCAATATGGTTGTTTTTACATGGGCGTTTTATCAGAATTTTTGTTGGCCATAAAAACTTTGACAGCTAGTAGAGTGAGATATTAAATATTGCATCAAATACAATAGTCGTCTGGTATAGTCGACAGAGCACAATTGAGATTAGACGGTGGGGAAAACATCCCAGCAATTTAAAATGGGTGTTTTTTACATCGAAGTTTCCATATTCTGTAAGAACCTATAATTGCACTAATACTGACATTTACATAAAACCTTTGCTTCAAATTTTCGCAACCCTAGCGACATTAATCCACTCACACACTTTGCATGCACATGATCCAAACTACCAATTATCAGTACGATTACATGCGTACGATAGCATAGTTCGCTAATTTCTGCAGTCAATGGATAGTACTTATCAAATTTATGTTGGTAACTGTTGATCTTTACTGTTTCAGTTAGAGTAAATGTTGTAAGATATAATGAGACGTGGCTGGCTGTCATACATTCTCGCGTTATGAAGTTTAATCACTAAGGCGAACACACTGAATACAGGACACATATTTAATCGGACATCTTGGAGAACAGGAAGTAGTAAGAAGATAAGCAGAAGATTCCCGATAAGGGCAAGTAAGTCTAGTCAGGGAAACAAACTAAACATCGAAACAGATATGTACACAAAGAGCATATCAACATCCCCCCTTCTTTATGAGTGAACAAAGTCATTCATCCAAGAGGGTTTCTTGCGATCTCTTTGAGGTCTCTTAGGGCAAGATGGTAGGAGGGAATGTTCTTTGCCAGCTTTCCCAGGACTAGAAGTAGCTGGAGTCGAATGACCAACTTCTGTAGGATTGGAGCTATTCGCTTCACTAGTGTTCTCCATGTCTGGCAAAACAACCTGTTGCTCGGGTAGAACTGGAGAGGAGACATCAATTTCCAGGTCCTCGGGATCAGGTGTGAAAGGTGTTGTTTTAGGTCTTAGATGAATTCTATTTCTGACATATTGACCTCCATTCTCCCCTTCAACGAGATAAGATCTTTCAGAGAGCCTCTTATCGATCCTTCCAGGTTGCCAGTTTGGTCGTTCAGGGTCTTGATAGTAGACTGGCTGGTGAGACAACTTGGGCAGATCATAAGCAGTTTTATCATAATACTTTTTCACTGATCTGTCTCTCTTGCGTCTACTTTCGGTAACTCTACTGTGAGATGCAACGGGTTTCACTGCAGACGGTATCAGTGTACGCAGTTTCCTGCTGAACAGTATTTCTGCTGGACTTTGATCAAACCCTTGTCTTGGCGTATTACGAAGTTCAAGTAGTGCCTCATATGCATCTGTATTGTCCTGAACAGTCTTTCTCATCATACCCTTAATGAGTTTCACAGCAGATTCAGCTAATCCATTGGCTTTATGATGACCTGGTGCTGATTTAACATGAAGTATTCCCCATCTAGCAGTAAATGATCTAAACTGTGCAGACGTAAACTGAGTACCTTGGTCAGATACAATAACTTTGGGAACACCATAACGAGCAAAATGAGACTTCAATTTCCTGATGACTAACTGTGCTGTCATTGTAGGTAGAAAGTCTACTTCAATGAAGTTGGAGAAGTAGTCAATCAGGACTAAATAATATCGGCCTTCTATAATAAAGATGTCATTTCCAACTTTCTCCCAGGGTGATAAACCTCTTGAGTGTTGGTTTAAAGGTTCTTTAGTATTCCTTGCCTTCGTTTCTTGACATTCTGGACAACTGTCAGCTATCTGTCGAATCTCAGCCGTCATGCCGATCCAAAACAGACAACTTCTGGCCCGGCGCATCATGCTGTCAAATGCAAGATGAGCAGCGTGTAGCTTCTGCTTGATTTCAGGCCTCAGTGCTTTTGGGATAAGAATACGCTCTCCTTTAAGTATTATGCCTTGTTCTGTTGTCAGAGTATCACGAATGTCAAAATAAGGCATAAGCTCAGCTGGTACATCAGACTTTCTTTTAGGCCACCCATCCAAAATGGTCGACTTCAACCTCTGGAGTACGCTGTCTTTGAGAGTTTCAGCTTTAATCTTTTCCATCATCACATCTGGTATTTCAGGTAATCTTACAGGTGCATCAGCTCCTGCATTGCTCTCTCTATCAGCTAAGGAATCCAATGTGACATTATGAATACAAGCTCTGGACAGTGTGTCGGCTATAAGAAGATCGGAACCTTGTACCCATTGGAATTCAAAGTCATATCGACACCTGATCCCGAGGACCTGGAAATTGATGTCTCCTCTCCAGTTCTACCCGAGCAACAGGTTGTTTTGCCAGACATGGAGAACACTAGTGAAGCGAATAGCTCCAATCCTACAGAAGTTGGTCATTCGACTCCAGCTACTTCTAGTCCTGGGAAAGCTGGCAAAGAACATTCCCTCCTACCATCTTGCCCTAAGAGACCTCAAAGAGATCGCAAGAAACCCTCTTGGATGAATGACTTTGTTCACTCATAAAGAAGGGGGGATGTTGATATGCTCTTTGTGTACATATCTGTTTCGATGTTTAGTTTGTTTCCCTGACTAGACTTACTTGCCCTTATCGGGAACTCTTCTGCTTATCTTCTTACTACTTCCTGTTCTCCAAGATGTCCGATTAAATATGTGTCCTGTATTCAGTGTGTTCGCCGTTATTTATGTCTAGGCAGGGTGGTAACCGAAACATGGGCCGTTCTGCCATGACAAAATGTCTAATAATGGTATGCAAGCAATAATCAGTAATCTCACCTCAAGTCTATGAATGACGTCAGCACACGTGTTAGAAGATATTCATCAGAATAGTTCGAATTCCGTAGAAATAAACACCGCTGCCACCATGTTGATCAAAGAGCATATCAACAGTAACATTTATCTAAATGGGCTCTCCACATGTAAGCCTACCTTGCCGTGGTTGGAGAGCTTGAGCGCCTCAATGATCCCGGGAGCTATGCCGGCGGGAGTTTTACTCCTGGCAGGGTCACCCAAGCCGGACAGGTCCTGGGTGAGGGGCCAGACTAAATGGGCTGAGGAGTGGGTGGAACCCTATAGGTGTAGATGCAGAACCCACCGGCGAGTGGTACATGCTCTGGTCTGCACCAATCCACCCCCACTTCATGGGTTAAATGCTTTCTTGCCTCATTCTTCACTGTTTGTCGTCTATCACGCCCATGGCGACCGTTGCCTCAATTGGCTGTGTGTGGTGTACCCGGAAACGGGGCCTCCCAGTACTGAGGCAAAGTTAAGTCCCCGATGTCACTTATCGGTGCAGAATTGAGAGAGATGGCTGAGCATCACAATCCCTCCTGTGTTGCAGCATGATGAGAACCCAGCATTGCACACTGAGCTTGGGGGGATCACTTGGGCACCAGACTTAATACTGGCTCTTGACTGGATGGCCGCATGCAGGAGATTTCTACAATGGAGGGTTGGCAGGTGGTGGGTATCGGGAAGTGGCTCTGTGCAGGACGTGAGGATTCCTTGGGAGAGCCCCGAACCAGAGCACAGCATTGTGCAAGCTCTGCATAGTTGGAGAGCCCCCTGGATGACGGGGAATGCACAGTGTGCTACCCCACCTATCCCCAACTGCTAACTTAGAACCAGAAGTGGGGTCCTCTGTATGCGTGCCAGGCCAGGATAAAATGCCTGGGAAAGAGACTGGAGCTCAGAACTCCCTAACTCAAAGTTGCAGGATGGCAGAAAAGCCACGGGAAAGACAGGGCTATTTTGAAGATGATGCAACCATATTTTCACCATACGAGCTCGGACGCCGCCTCGGTAAACAAGGTCCGCGCAGAGCAGTGACACCCCCAGGCTGCTTGCGAATAGTCTACTACTGGGAACATAAACAGATTAGGGATGAGCCCACTCTCCCGTTGAACAGGTGCTAAAGTCGTAGATACTGGGCCAGAAGGCGCACCGGAAACCACAGTATCATGCAACTCGCTTTTTTTTTTTCTATGGAGAGTACACCGTCAAATAAATCTCGTTCTGGTGCTCGCCCTGTGGAGCTCCACCAGGCAGGTGCAGTGCCGGGCTCTGAGCCTCGACAGAGCCCACCCTCAGCTACTGGAGGACCCTCTAGACCGTCTTGTGGAGTCAACAGACGGCGGAGGAGAACTACTGACCAAAACAAAACAGAAAAAGAGAAACCCAGAGTGCCACTTGTCATGATGCACTGGAATGCAGAGGGAGTGAACAGCAAGCAGGCTGGATACAGCAAAAAGACAGAGCTGGAAAACATCTTGTATGAGAAGCAAGTCAGTGTTTGCTGTATCCAAGAGACTCACTTGAAAGCAGATCAAACCTTTAAAATAAGGGGATATCAATGCTTCAGATCCGACAGACAAGATAGACGAAAAGGAGGAGTACTTACTCTTGTAAGGAATAACATTCCTGCACACGAAAGGAAAACCTTCATGGATGGAGCAGAATATCAGCTGCTGCAGATAAAGGTAGACAAGATGGAAATAGAACTCCTGAACTATTACTGTCCGAACAACAAACCCCTGAGTCTCAGCTCTATACAGGTACCAGCCACCAACTTTATAGCAGTTGGAGACTTTAATAGCCACTCCCAGAGCTGGGGCTATAACCATCTGGATCACAGAGGTGAAGAGGTTGAATCTTGGCAAGATGATCACTCCCTAATCCTAGTCAATAATGCCACAGATACTCCTACCTTCTACTCCAGAGGATGGCACACAACCTCAACACCAGATCTTGCCTTCTCCACACCAGATATAGCTGGATCTATTAGTAGAGAAGTAGGAGACCAACTAGGGGGAAGCGACCATCGCCCAATCTTTCTTACTGTCCAGAGTGCAACTCTCAGTACAGGCCCAGCCATTACAAGATGGAACTACAAAAAAGCCAACTGGGGTTTATTCAGGCATCAGGTGAACACGCTGCTGTCTACCCTCAAGGTACAGAACAGAGACATTAATGAAGTGGTAAAAGACTTCAACAGATGCATACTACAAGCTGCAAAAGAAACCATTCCCAAAGGATGCCGGCGTAACTACATACCATACTGGTCCAGCACACTCCAAGAACGTCAGGAAGCTATGGACAAGGCTAGAAAGGACGCAGAGTCTCAGCCTTCACTTGAAACTCACAACAAATGGAAAAAGGCTGTAGCAGAGTTTCAGAGAACAAAGCTAGAAGAAAAGCGGAAAAGCTGGAGAACTAAAACGGCATCGCTGAACCTTGAGAAAGACGGCAGGAAACTTTGGAGATTAGTCAAGTCTCTAAATGAAGAGCATTCCTCACCAAGGCAGACTATCACATTGGATGAAGGTGGCAAACTTTTCAGAGGAAAACAAGCTGCAGACTTGTTTGCTAGAAGATACAGTTCAGAAAGCAACTTACCCATTAACATAGACCATCAGAGAGAGATAAGAAAAGAAATACTGGCAACCATGGGACAGACAGATACTCCTGCCCCAATGAGGGAACCCATCACACTAGGAGAACTACAGAAGGCTATTTCCAAGCTTAAGTTTCAAAAGTCACCCGGCCCAGACAAAATCAGCAACGAAATGCTAGTAAATCTGAGCTCAGCAGCAAAGACAAAACTGCTTGAGATATTCAACCACAGCTGGTTGAAAGGAACGGTACCCCAAGTATGGAGAGAAGCCATCACAATACCCATACTAAAGAAAGGGAAATGTAAGACCGAGGCTGCAAGTTACCGGCCAATCAGTCTCACAAGCTGTGTTGGGAAGACTATGGAGCGAATAGTCAACCACAGATTGAAATGGTATTTAGAGTCTGAGCAGATCCTGGTGCCGGAACAAGCTGGATTTAGAGAATGCTACAGTATAGAAGACCAAGTTACTTACTTGTCTCAAGCAATAGAAGATGCCTTCCAGGAGAAGAAAAAGGTCCTAACGATCTGGGTCGACTTCAAGCAGGCCTTTGACAAGGTGTGGAAAGATGGCCTCATTGCAAAACTTAGGAGAAGTGGAATCCAAGGCAACATGATGAAATGGATCCAGTCATACTTGCATAACAGGAGAACTAGAGTCACTCTTGACGGTCTGCAGAGCAGAAAAGTGTTGCTCCATCAGGGGGTACCTCAAGGAGGAGTAATTTCCCCAACACTCTTCCTTGTTTACATCAATGACCTGGTGAAAGATCTCCCTGCAGGAGTTAAAGCTGCCTTATATGCAGATGACCTAGTACTCTGGTGCGCTGATGAAAATGTCGCCACAGCAAATTATAGAATGCAGCGGGCAGCAGACATGCTAGTGTCATGGGCAGAGAAATGGCTTATCACAATAAACACAGACAAAACCTCCACAACACTGTTCTCCCTCGCCCCCAAGGACAAATCAGCTAACATACACCTAGGGACAACCGTGATCAAGGAAGAAATCTACCCCACCTATCTTGGGGTGACATTTGACCAAAGGCTTACATGGAATAAGCATATTGAAAACGCAGAAGGAAAGGCCCGAAGACGACTAGGCATACTCAGAAAATTAGCAGGTACCAACTGGGGAGCAAATGAACGAAATCTAAAGAAGATTTATAATGGAGTAATAAGACCACACTTAGAGTTTAGCTCAGCAGCATGGTCATCAGCTGCTAACTCACATCTGCAGTCTTTGGACAAGGTGCAAAATCAAGCTCTCAGGCTCATTACAGGAGCCATGAAAACTACACCAATAACAGAGATGCAGAAGGTTGCTGGATTACAGACATTGTCCCATAGAAGAGACACAAAAACCATGATCCAGATGGAAAAGTACAACAGTATGCCAATGCACCCAATGAAGGCAAGACTAGATGATCTGGCATTGGGACGTCTAAAGCGTAGCAGCTTTGTGCATCGGGGGAAAAGACTTATAAGACAGCATCAAGAAGACCTATCCATGAAGACAACACCACTGAAGCCCACCCTATACCCTGTACCATGGGAGCAGGCCAGCAGTGCCCTCCAAATTAATACAACAGTCAGTGGTCTCACAAGTGGATGTGAGTATAATGATCTGCAAAAACGAACTGCTACATTGAGTATGATCCAAGAAAGCTATCCCGATCAATCATGGATACATGCCTATACAGATGGATCAGCAACTAATGCTGTTAGGAATGGAGGTGCCGGTATCTTTATCTCATATCCTGACAACCACTATGAGACTAGGCACATTCCCACTGGTAAATTCTGTTCCAACTATACAGCTGAGGTTCAAGCTCTAGAGCAAGCTGCAAATATGATTTATAACACCAACTCTGACTGCCACCAGGTAGTCATCCTCACAGATGCACTGTCTGTCCTGCAAGCTCTCAAGGGTGGTAAACTCCCGCATCTGAGAAATGAACTAAACAAGGTAGCTGCCAAAAAGAGAACCATACTTCAGTGGGTACCATCTCATTGTGGTGTACCCGGAAATGAAAAGGCAGATAAACTTGCAAAAAAGGGAGGAGAATGTGAACAAGAAGATAATGAAGTCACATACTTTGAGAAAAAGAGAGCTATCCAGACTATCAGAAGAGAACAGAACCAACCCAAAGACGACTATCACACTCTCGACCGGCAGGGACAGACAACTATTTTTCGACTCAGGACAGGGCATAACAAACTGAATAAACACATGCACAAGCTACGATTGTCTGCTTCACCACTGTGCACATGTGGATTAAACGAACAAACTGCTGAGCATGTTCTACAGGACTGTCCTCTGTATGTCCAGTTAAGAAAGATATACTGGCCCAATGACTCAACACTAAACTCAAAGCTATATGGAGTTAAAGAGGAACTTCAAACAACAGTCGAATTCATCATGAGAACTCGTCTGACGGTGTAATCATCAAAGATGCGATCGCAAGAAGAAGAAGAAGAAGAATCTAAATGGGCGTCATATGGTATTGCTGCCTCTACTATTAAAGCTGTTTTGTTCTGTCGATTGATTATCGTTAAATCAGGTTTTACGGCATGTGTCTTAAATGAGGTGTTACTGCTGCCGAAAAGTGATGGTTTAACTATTATTTCTTTATTTATCGTTATGTCACTCTTATTATTGTATGAGGATTTCAGTTTCTCATAAATAATGTCTACAGCTCTATTATGCCTTTGTTGGTATAATGTTTGAAATTTGGTACATCCATTCAATAAATGTGACACTGTTTCGTATGGGTGGTTACATATTTTGCACATTTTCGTGTATGTCTGTGGGTAGTATAGATGTAAAAGACTTTCGCATTCCAGCAACTGTAACCTTGATCTCACAGCAAATGAAAGTATTTGATCACTTAATTTAACATTAGATAGAAAACTAGATGACAATGAATGGTTTACACATTTCATTTCGCGCACTATTCTCCCTTGTGACGATTTACTTTTTAGTTCACTTAGAATTAGGTTAAGTTTATGTGATTTAAATCCAGAATAAAAAGCATTTGCTGACTTGTATGTTAGACTCACATCTTCATCTACGTCTAAATGTACAATGTAATGATCACTGTCATCCACTTTCACACTCACTCCTTCACGCGCGCATTCTTCATTCAGTTCTACCCAAAATGATCTTGGCCAATTCACCTTCGATCTTTTAGCTAGATGGTTTGTTTCGTTTAACTCGTAACTTGCAAAGTTATTCCTATCTTCATCTACTTGGTCTATTTTACGTTTTTTCATATGTCTATCTAACGAGTTTATTGCTGCAGTTTTTACAAGACTATCATCACAATTGAGCATACTGATAAGGAATGAAATATGTCGAGAGTGGTATAATATGAAGGGGTTTGGTATGCCAAGGCCACCCTTCGACCTGGGACAAAAGAAATAGCTCCTTGTGGATGATTCATTTAGCGCTAGCCATGTTCTAACGTGTTGTACAATTTCATCTTCAATTTCTTTAAGTTGTCTTGGAACTGGTCCGATGTATTATCAATTGTAATGTCATGTCCTAGGTATCTGTAGGAACGCCCTCGATCAGACAGGGGATTTCATGACCTTGGATATTAATGTCTGCCTTACGAGTGTTGACCCAATTGTTTCCGCTTCACTGACCGCTGAACACTGCACACTTTTGTGGCTTAACCTCCATCCCGCTAGTCTCCATAAATACTGTTGTCTTCTGTGCCATTGATTGTAAGTCGTGTATGTTGGTGGCGAAGAGACTTACGTCATCCACATACCCTTGAATGGGATTCGGTTTGTGATGTATTTGATAACCTTGCTCAATCCACCGCAGCCATTTATCGATGCCTTGTTCAAATACAATGACACTCCATGGGCACCCCTGAATAATACCTTTCTTACGCTCGATCCGGTCTGTGATAGTACTGGCGTTTTTAACTTGATAGGAGGAGCCACTGTATATATCTTTGGTGATGTTGACAAAGACGTCAGGTACATACATACATACATCCATCCATCCACCCATCCATCCACCCCCCACCCCCCCCACACACACACACACACACACACATACATACATAGGGCCTACATACTCTGAACGTCAGTAATCCAAACCATCAATATCAGAGTGAACATTATTTTTCTTAAATATTCGAGCCAGAGAGTGCCCTATATTTAATTCTCACATGCATTCAGTCATTTCATCAGTTTGATGAGTGTGAATGTAAATGTTTTGTCATTCTGTATTTACAGTTATTTTGCCAAAACAGAAGTTATGGTATCATCTTCATCTTTTAATTGGAAACAGACATTTTGAACAATTGTATCAAAGATTGAGATTTTAAACAGATTTTCAAAGAGAGAAAGCTGGTATCTTCATTTGCCAGATTTTATGACGTTGGAAAGTTAATCATAACAGATATTAAAAACAGTAAGGAAAACATTTTAAAGTTGGCATTTAAATTTGATTCATACAATAGTGCACTACAAAGAAAAGCTATGAGAGCAGCTAATGATTCAGCCCTTGAAGATGCCCTTTATTTGTGGTACACACAGAGATCCAGTTTAAGATAACCCATCTCTGGACTATTGTAGTGTGAAAAGGTGCTGGATTTTAACCAAAAGACAGGCAGCCCTTCAGATTTAAAAGCCAGCACAGACCAGCTAACAAACTTTTAATTCACAGCATGGCATTAGGGAACGTCACACTGAAGGGGAAATATTATCTGGTGCTTGTACTGCAACAGAATGGTTTTAAAAACAAAGTTTATCACCCTTATGGATAGTGATGGATAGTCCAAAGATGATGTATACAGTGCTATTGAAAGTGGAAGTTTAACTTTGTGTTTTTACTAGAAAATAACTTCTTATAAGTCTCCAGAACAGTATTTTTGATAAGTTCAAAATCCTGAACAAATCAGAAATCTGAATAAACCCCTGGTCTCAATTAGTTCAAATTATTGAGGTTCTACTCTGTGTTTATATATTCACACCCAACTCCCAACCAGGTAAGCCTAAAAGGCATCCTTTTAAATTAAACAACAAGGAAAATAAAACTCCTGTCAAGATAACTAACTAAAACAAATGTCAGAAGCCAGTGAAAACATCAAAAAAGGCTCACCATTAGGTATTACAAAACTTCAGGACGGAAATGTTCTGGGAAATATGGAAATGAAGAGCCAGGAAAAAGAGGGTGAAGAACTATGTGACGATGGGTTATAAATTTTGGGCACTAGGGTGGAGCTTTAGGCATCCCCCTAAATTCTTTTTGATTTTGAACCGCCCATTTCATTTCTTTTTTCGATCTCCTATAGTTGTAAAGTGGGGTAACTGGCCTGTCAATGTAATCGGACAGGTTCACTCCCCTTTTTCTTTAATATTGGTAGGAGAAATTTTTTATGCGTCCAGGACTCTCTGTCGTGGTAGGCGGCATATTTTTTAGAGTTCTTTGACTATGAGTTAGAACTCGGTTTCTGGGAGTAGAGCGGCCGACTTTCCCTGGCCTTTGACACCAGGGAAAGCCATCACCTTTCATGGGTCCATGGGTAGACCCGATTACGCTAGAAATCGCGGTCTCTCTTTTAGCTCAGCTTTCGTCCGCGGAACACGGGAAACTAGTTCTCAGGAATCCGTAGTGGTTACGTCACATTATGTTGCAACCCAGGCGAAAGATTCGCTCGAAATCGCAGGTGGCCGAACACCTGTGGCCTGAGTTTTGATATAAACTCAGAACTCTGTAGCTGTCTGGCACTTAATGCTCCATGAATTCTAGTAGAGTGGACGTGTCATATTTATTTGGCAGATTTGACCAGCTACTGTTGGTGTTAGTGGATTTCTTTGCATCTCGCGGAGAAGGCAAACTTCCACACACCACCAGGGACAGACCTGTAACCAGCATTAAGTCAAAGGTCTTGTATCATAGTCTTGATCGAGTTCTCGAGTGGGGACCAGTTGGTTAAATCTTAAAAACTATTACCAGGAAGGCAGAGTTCAGTACCCAGCTGCTGGTACCCTATGCTCCTGTAGCTGCTAAACCTCTGAGACCACCAACATTCAAGCTCACCAAACTTCAGAAAAGAGCGCCCATTCTGTTTTCATTTGTAAACCGGTGGGCCCTGTTCATTATACGCCCAGTCACAGTTGAACTGGCCGCGTCTCTCAGGTATACTAAGGCACACCACTTGCGCAAACCTGAGTTTGGACTCATTCAACCCACCGGATATTAGGGTTAATTATTATTGA
Organism: Oreohelix idahoensis; assembly: GCA_024509875.1. Taxonomy (NCBI): domain Eukaryota; kingdom Metazoa; phylum Mollusca; class Gastropoda; order Stylommatophora; family Oreohelicidae; genus Oreohelix; species Oreohelix idahoensis. Next base: position 606,017 of record JAMPIV010001541.1, on the reverse strand, counting down.
GTCATACTGAAAATATATTTCCCACTGTCCTCATCAACCTTGGATTTATCTGAATTCTCACCTTGTCAGAAAGGCACAGGATTTGCAAGATAATTGGTTCAAGTGTACAGGATACTACCTCACTGACAGACAGGGGATTTAACTCAAAGACGTGAGGCGGAAATTAATTAATCTTTTCAAGAAGTACTTGGTTGTACTTATAAGAGGGTGTTTACCTCCCTACATAATTCGTTGGGTTTTTTTTTTTTTTGGTGGTGTTCTTATGATGTGGGGTATTTTTTATTTTTTTTTGTGTAGCCTAGATTGCAGTCATCTCTATTTGAAGCTGGGGACTGTCGAATGGGGACACAGATTAGAATTCGGTGTTTAGAATTCCTAGTACTCATTGTAGATTTTTCATATTTTTTATTTTTGTTGGGTTTTCCTTCTGTAAAAATTTGGTTACCATTTTGGATTAACCAAAATCGGTTTTGGGTTATCTGTTGTTATTCTTGTGTTTATTGATAGTGAAATCATACTTTTGTTTGGATTGATTTTATAATGCCTGCCATTGCGCAGATATAGTAATTTATATATATATATATATATATATATATATATATATATATATATATATATATATATATATATATATATATATATATATATATATATATATATATATATATATATACTTACTTACTTACTTAGTCGTTCCCCTTCTACCGTGAGGTGTAGAGGTTTGGAAGAGAGAGCGCCAGACTATTCTATCAGCTGTCTTCTTCCTGGCCTGGTTCCATTCTAGTCCTCGGTCCTTCAAAGATTGTCTAACGTTGTCCTCCCAGCAGACTCTGTGTCGTCCTGGAGGTCTGGATCCCTGGCTCTTTGTTTCCCATGCTTGTCGTGGTAGCCGATCTTCTCCCATTCTGCAGACATGGCCAAACCATCTTAGTTGGGACTGTTCTATTTTGGGTCTGCAGCTATATATATATATATATATATATATATATATATATATATATATATATATATATATATATATATATATATATATATATATATATATATATATATATATATATACACATTTATATCATAATAAACATAGAAAACTATTTAGTGGATCTGAAATTTCTTCCTACCTTCACATCTGTTATTGTTGAATGTGGAAACCACGTTGTGTGTATCAGTCTCTTACTTCATATATGTATTCATTTGTTGATAGGTGAGACAGAGAGGGTGAGTGGAGTTAACATCTAAATACGTCCGAGTGGCAGGGTAAAAGAGTGTTTATCATCTTTGTACGCCTGAGTGTTACACTCCCACTCAAATTCACATTCGCTATTTCAGACTGTCCTCTATTTCTTACTCCTCACTCAGATTGTTGACTTGTCTCAGACAGACTCTTTTTTCCACTCGTGACAAATTACAGAGAGGAAAGAACAAGGATAAGACCTGGAATAAACTAGGGCTGGTTTAAACAAGACTTTCCCAGACTATGGAATACTTGCAATGCTTTATGTTCTAGAAATAGCTAAGAGAAAAGATAACCATATAATGGTTATATTTAACTATTTGTTCTTGTTTTGTATTTCTGCAAATTCATCTTACTAAAAACTAAACATCTATTATCAACCAGAAGTACTTTGAAACCCAAATACTGAGCAGAGCTGTGAAAAATTGTCAAAAACAATACAGCAGGAACACACTAAGAAAAAGATAACTAGAAGAAATTGGGTTCAGACACGTTAGACTTTGTAAACACATCCTTTAGATAACTTCTGAACATCTTGAAACCACAGAGAAACTGGAATGGCTACATAACATGAGGCAGAAAATATTGGTTGATACCAAGAAAATTAAAAACATCACCTAGACAGAAATATGTGTCCAGGACATGATCAAGGGCCTTACGTAGTTCCTGGGGGTCACTGAAGAGACAAAGAAAGAACAGAACTACAGCACCCTTAGGCATGTCATACATAGTAACTAATAAGAGGCTGTGGATGGTGCTGGCAACATCATCATGTCAAACATACAGCCACAGAAATCCCCACTGTTGCAGGGGGTATTTGAATGCTTGGTGCAGGCCTCCTGCAAGGGATACACCTGCAGAGGTGGTGGCTCCATGCTCCGAAAATAATAATGATAATGGCATGATCGACAGCTACAGACAAAATCTATTGTGCAAAAAAAGACAAGCCCTGTGTGGTTCCTAGAAGTCTCTACTGAAACAAAAAAAGAACATGGCCACTGTTCCCACTAGCATGTCATAAGAGATCACTTTGGTGAAGATGTGCACAGGGAAGGCAACAATGTTAAAACACAATGCTATAAAGATCGCCATTGTACAGACAAATCAGTACTTTGGTGCAAGCTTACTGAATGGGACCACTGTGGCCTCTTACTCCTAATGGAGCAAAAAGAAGGAATGGCGGGAGGGAGAGGCATGTAGGAAGGAAGGAGGGAGAAAGGTGGGAGGAAGAAAGGAAGGAAAAGAATGGATAAAGAAAGAAAGAAAATGTATTGTATGTAAACAAAATGCTTTTAACTGTGCGTGACATCTCTTTTCTTAACCTTCTAGATGTACTTTCATGCCATACCTGCCTCTACTGAAAAAAAAAAAAGACTGGTTATTAGTTACCTGAGTTCAAAATAATTTAGCAGTAGTCTTATCAGTAATTATATCCTTAGTCTGTTGTGCTACCACAGTGCTATTAGGCATTTCTGTACCTTGCAAGAATGAAGACTCTGCCAGTTTTTGCTGCAAATGCAGGATCTGCACCTTTGCCCGATGATACTGATCCTGCAGAAGTGACTGTGATGACAAATAGTAAGCTTGAATATTTTCTGTGTACGTCCGAGCTGACTGTTCTGGTGGCTTACTCCGAAGGATAGCAACAGCAACTGCCAATTTCAAGCATGATATATGCTGGTCTGAAAGACAATGCATGAAAGAGTCTGCAAATATATGTTGTAAAATGAGTTATTTAAAAATGTGTGCTCACAAATGTCAAGTGTGTTCAATATTTAGCTTCTTGGCTCCAACAGCTATTTTATTGGTGTAATGATCTCAATAAAGGCCCAACTGCTGACTATGTGGTTTGTTGGGGATAACCTAGTGCTCCTAGATTATATATGATAAAGGGGCACTAGGATAACCTTCAGCAAGTGAATAAAGTACTTCCGTTCAAGGACATGTGCACTTGTAATAGCAGGAGACATTTTGTTAAATGTTTATTTAATTGTATTTTTTAAGCGAGTTTTCCAAAATTTGAAATGTCCCAAGCCTACTACACAAAGTAGGCTTCATTTTTTTATTTTTTTTTGGTTAGATTCACTGAAAATTTTTTTTGGGATAAAATAATTAATTTAAAAAGTATTTTGAATGTGGCGATTTTATTGATGAAAACGGAAATTTAAATTTGGAGCTAAAAATCGAGTATGCAGAGTCATTCCAGTTATGTGTTTATGAGTGTACGCTTCCACTGTATTGCAAGACCATGCCCTGCTGATGGACTTATGGAAAAAAAAAACAACAACAACTTATTTATCGGTAAAACTGTTATTGTGCAGCACTAGAATATTAGTGTAGGGCCTACTTGTAATTTTTTCATATAAAATAAAAAAAAATCAACAATTAGAAAGGATAATTTAATACATTTGGTAAGTTGAATTTCTTCCATTATTTTATTCCTCGGATGCCTCCTCAAATGCTATTCAACATCTCTCAAATCCTGCTGTCTAAAACAGAAATAAACCACACAAAAAAAAAAAAACAGGAAAAATCTGAAGCCTTGCTTAAAAAGTAAAATATACTCGTTAAGAGCCGTTTCTCCCGCCAAAGCATATATGATTTAGTTATTTGATTGTGTATCATTTACGTTCAGACAAGCGTAGATCTGCTTTTGCTATTCGTCGTTCAATTCCACTGACCTATTTGACATGTCATTGCAACTTACACTGGGAGTCTTGGCATTCTGGAGTCATTTGGTCTCTTCTCGTCTTCAAACGATATACTCTTTACGAATTGGTGACCCACAAATTTAATATTATTCACGTAAGGACGGGTAATATAGGCCGACACAGGATCCAATACAGTAACAGTGACTGAAATTATACGTTCGAAAAACTTTTTTTTTTAGTACTCTTCTTGGAATGGAAACGAAAATATACTACACAAATGAAGAGTTCGGTTTCTAGCATCACAGTACCGTATCTAATTCAATATTATCATTCTGTTCTGTGCCAACTAGAGTGTCTGATTGACAGAGTTGTTAGAGCGCTGGTCTCTTGCGGCAAAGGTGCCGGGTTCGTATTACAGTACCGACATGCTCCAGTTTACCCAGCTGTAAATGGGTACCTGACTTTGAGTTAGGGAAGGAAAAGGCAGCGAGGAAAGGAACTAGTCACCCCACCTTTCGATGCTAGACCTAGTATGAAGTCTCTAACACTTCACTCCCCTATGGCAGTTTCTGCTATGGGACTACCATTACTGTGCCAACTAGGGTATAGGCGATCACGTTATCTGTATTTCTTTCTGAGTAAATACGATCAGATCTATATCGCTCGCTTTGTTAAATATAATTCTTTTAAACTATCATAGGTTTTCTGCGTCCCAAATTACAGTGTCAGGTTTTGAATATTATATTTTGAAGTTTGAACCTCCCGTTAATATATTTTTTCTTGCTCTATTTTCTAGCCGCTTCTTCCATCGCGTTTTCATGGTGTTGTTTTTCTGTCTTCTCCCCCTGTAAACAATATATTCAGTGACAATGGAGACCTTCATAAGTTTTAACGACTATCTCAGTGGTTCCCAAACTAATTTGACTCGCACCACTCCTTAACCCCTCCCCTTTCAATTAAACAATAAATATTTTGTAAGTGACAACGGCGAAGTGGTGACAAGTCAGAATTAACAAAGCCATATTTACCTCCAGCTCTACCTGAGAAATATGGAACTCCGCAACGATTTCCCAGGCCGATAAGATTAGGCTGTTTAACACAGTTTTTTTTTTTTTTTTTTAAATAACGGAGAAAGGCAAATCCTTTCAACCCTGATAAGTTATAATGGTTATATCATGTCTAAATTTTTTTGGTTGTGACCTTATCCGCTTTGGTCATTTATTTTATACAGGTTAAATGAAAATTTAAAATTGTGTGTCTGGTGTTTTTTTGGGGCGGGGGTGTACAAGCGGGGGTTTGTGGATTTGTATTACTTTTGTATTAGTAATAAGTATTACCGTGTTTCCCCGAAAATAAGACCGGGTCTTGTATTAATTTTTGCTTCAAAAAATACACTAGGTCTTATTTTCGGGGTAGGTGTTGATATTTACCGTCGTGTATAGTAAATAGTGTAAGATATAATGAGACGTGGCTGGCTGTCATACATTCTCACGTTACGAAGTTTAATCACGAAGACCGAACACACTGAATACATAGGACATATTAAATCGGCCATCTTTAGAAGCAGGAGGTAGTAAGAAGAGTTCCCATAAGGGCAAGTAACTCTAGTCGGGAAAACAAACTAAACATCGGAGTAGATATATACAATATCAACATCCCCCCTTCTTTATGAGTGAACAAAGTCATTCATCCAAGAGGGTTTCTTGCGATCTCTTTGAGGTCTCTTAGGGCAAGATGGTAGGAGAGAGTGTTCTTTGCCAGCTTTCCCAGGACTAGAAGTAGCTGGAGTTGAAGGATTGTCTTCTGTAGGATTGGAGCTATTCACCTCACTAGTGTTCTACATGTCTGGCAAAACAACCTGTTGCTCGGGTAGAACTGGAGAGGAGACATCAATTTCCAGGTCCTCGGGATCAGGTGTGAAAGGTGTTGCTCTTTCAGAGAGCCTCTTATCAATCCTTCCAGGTTGCCAGTTTGGTTGTTCAGGGTCTTGATAGTAGACTGGCTGGTGAGACAACTTGGGCAGATCATGAGCAGTTTTATCATAATACTTCTTCACTGATCTGTCTCTCTTGCCTCTACTTTCAATAACTCTACTGTGAGATGCAACGGGTTTCACTGCAGAAGGTATCAGTGTACGCAGTTTCCTGTTGAACAGTATTTCTGCTGGACTTTGATCAAACCCTTGTCTCGGCGTATTACGAAGTTCAAGTAGTGCCTCATACGCATCTGTATTATTTTGAAGTCTTTCTCATCATACCCTTGATGAGTTTCACAGCAGATTCAGCTAATCCATAGGCTTTATGGTGACCTGGTGCTGATTTAACATGAAGTATTCCCCATCTATCAGTAAATGATCTGAACTGTGCAGGCGTAAACTGAGTACCTTGGTCAGATACAATAACGTTGGGGACACCATAACGAGCAAAATGAGACTTCAATTTCCTGATGACTAACTGTGCTGTCATTGTAGGTAGAAAGTCTACTTCAATGAAGTTGGAGAAGTAGTCAATCAGGACTAAATAATATCGGCCTTCTATAATAAAGATGTCATTTCCAACTTTCTCCCAGGGTGATAAACCTCTTGAGTGTTGGTTTAAAGGTTCTTTAGTATTCCTTGCCTTCGTTTCTTGACATTCTGGACAACTGTCAGCTATCTGCCGAATCTCAGCTGTCATGCCGATCCAAAACAGACAACTTCTGGCCCGGCGCATCATGCTGTCAAATGCAAGATGAGCAGCGTGTAGCTTTTGCTTGATTTCAGGCCTCAGTGCTTTTGGAATAAGAATACGCTCTCCTTTAAGTATTATGCCTTGTTCTGTTGTCAGCGTATCACGAATGTTGAAATAAGGCATAAGCTCAGCTGGTACATCAGACTTTCTTTTAGGTCACCCATCCAAAATGGTCGACTTCAACCTCTGGAGCACGCTGTCTTTGAGAGTTTCAGTTTTAATCTTGTCCATCATCACATCTGGTATTTCAGGTAATCTTACAGGTGCAACAGCTCCTGCATTGCTCTCTCTATCAGCTAAGGAATCCAATGTGACATTATGAATACAGACTCTGGACAGTGTGTCGGCTATAAGAAGATCGGAAACTTGTACCCATTGGAATTCAAAGTCATATCGATGGCTGCGCATCAGTAAATTCTGCAGTCTTAGAGGAATTTGACTCAGAGGTTTCTTAACGATGGCTGCCAAAGGTTTATGGTCGTTGATGACTGTAACTTTCCTTCCATAAGTGTACTGGTCAAAGCGTTCCAAACCATATACAGCAGCTAAGAGTTCCTTCTCAATTTGAGCCCAGCGTTGTTCAGTTTCAGTTAGAGCTCTTGAAGCAAACTCTATTGGATGACCATTTTGTAGGAGGACAGCCCCAAGTCCATAGCTGCTACTATCAACTTGGATGCACATAGATTCATCAGGATCATAGTATGCGAGTACTGGAGTAGAAGTAATCAGTTTCTTGACTCTCTTGCAAGCTTGTTCGCATTCAGCAGACCAGATAAAGGGAGTATCCTTACGTGTAAGTTCTCTAATTGGATGAAGAACTTCTGAAAGATTGTTGAGAAACTTTGCTAGATACTGTATCATGCCGCAAAATCTGCGAACCTGTAGCGAAATGTTTTTGAGGAGATAGGACAGCTTGGATGGAATGAATACAAGATAATCTCTAGAGGAAACTCTTCCAGACTGCAGGTTGAATGCACAGTCTCTCCTCTGGAATTAATCCACTCAAAAAACTTTCCAAGAGAATTCTGATGAAACTAAACAGGATATTCTCTAGGCGATAAATTCTTTATCCGATATCCTACAAAGGACTATGTATAGTACATATAGATGGATAAGAGATTTGGTGCCCAGCCACATTAAAAATATCCTGACCCAATAGTGTTTATTAATTTTGGCTCTGCCCCCAGGGTGTAGATTTATGTTACTAAAACTATACAACCCAATTAAATATTACAAAGAAAATAACAACAGACTCTGTTATGTAAAGTTTTCAAAAATGAAAATAGAATCTCCCAATATATTCAAATATACAACTAATATGTTCCCTAATCTATGAATGGTTCTGATCCATGTCAGAATTAATTTTTAATCATAGGACAATAGGAATATTCTGTAGTGGTTCTGCTGGCATGTTCAGATACTCATCTCAATTGCTGATGTAGTCTTGTTGCCAGGGGTTCAATATGTCCCAGCACTCCAGGTCCCGCAAGTTCTTTTTAGGGTTTCGGAGGATGGCAAGCTGCTTTCTCCGTCTTGACTCAGGGCGCATCACCAGCTGGGATGGATTAAGTCTGCCCTTGAGAACACTGCTTATGGTTTAGTCTTCTGGTATGACAACCTGGTAGGACTGGATTGACAAACAATTTGAGCTCCATTAGTAATCTTGCCAGAGAAGTCATTTCCCATATCTGCTGGGCGCTAATCGTCCATCAGAAATCTAACAACATTCATAGTTAACATAACTAACAAGGTGCTACCTATTATCTATTATAGCATAACTGACATTATAAGCATACAGGTGGGTCTCAACCTATACGGTATCTGGCTTCCAGCTTGTTTTAACGCAGTGATTTTCAACATATGGGCCGTTAGCTTCACCCACTGTGAAGTTTGGGGCAGTGGTCATCAACAGTTTGAGAACCACTGGTCTACCTTGTGCCCATAGCGCAGTAAAATCAATTTGGGGTCACTGTCAACAATGGTTTGAGAACCACTGGGTAATAGTTTTCTATTCTTCTGTAACATGTTGGGGTGTCATTGCTGCCAAGGTTTGAGAACCACTGAATTACAAGTCAGTCAACATATTCATTTATAAAATTGGCTATAGTGCTGTTTCCCATCCTTACATAGTTCTATGTTTATGTGATAGGCATTCATATACCTTGATAATACCATCATAACACAGGATATATGCACATCAACACATTAAACATATAATAAGGATATTTGCAGAAATCAGTTCTGGATTAAAATATGACAAGGATAATCATGGCTGAAATCATACAGTAGAATTAGTAGAAATCATTCAGTATAAAACAGGACAAGGGTAGTTCATACATGAAACTTTCAGTATACATAATGTTGTTGTCTCCTGTACAAAAACAAGGATATTAATTTCTGTCACAGTGAAAAACAAAAGATACTGACATGATATGTTGTAGATAAACATGATTAATTCATGTTATTCATATAACAATATAGATCACTTACTCGCTCAGGCAAGATTCATTGCTGTTTAAATGATCGGGCCCCTCTGTATTTCTTAGGAGCAACCATTTTGTTCCCGGTCAGTCTGCCGGCTTGCGAGAGAAAAGGCCTGCGCTTTGAGAATAGCGCCAAAATCCTCCAGGTTTCCGTTTGGTTGCTGAGGTCAAAGGTCAAAAGACAATAATCCGCGCTCCCTATCCATTGGCTGAACTGCAATTATTCAGGGCGCGGTGTAAAAGTTCACAGCGGTAAAAGGTCACAGTGGTTTTGCCAGTCAAACGTAGAACAAAGGAATTTATTTCCCGAAGCAAATGGGAGATCTCCTGATGTGTATTTATGAGTGGTAGAGATTCTAGAAAATTTAGAGAGAAGGAATGTTTTGGTATGCGAAAAGATTGACAGAGAGAAAAGAAGGCGAATACACTTCGTGACAGAACCTCATGACAGTCCTTAGGAACGGGCATGTTTAGTATTGTCTCAACATTTTTCTTGTCTGGTTCAACACCTCGAGCAGTAATAAGGTGACCCATGAAGGTAGTTTCTTCTTTCTTCTCTTGAGCTTTAGCGTCATTCAGTTTAATGCCTTTCTCTTTACACCTATGTTTCAGTGCTTTATGCTTCAGATCGTGGTCCTTAATTGATTGCTGTCTGTTTGATCCACAACCTGCAATAACTATGTCATCAGCAACATTGATGCAACCATGAAGACCTTCAAGAGCTTGTGCTAGATGCCTCTGGAAAATTTCACTGCTTACATTCAAACCAAATGGTAGTCTAGATCATCTGAACCTACCAAAAGGTGTAATCATTGTTGTAAGTTTACTAGACTTCTCATCAAGTTTGATATGTCAGAATGCTTCCTTGATATCCAGCTTTGTGAAAATCTTGGCATTGTTGAGTTCAGGCAATACATCATCCAAAGTTGGTAATCTGTAATGCTCTCTCTGCAAAGCCTCATTCAGGGGTCTAGGATCAATGCATATTCTTAAAGAACCATCAGCCTTTTCAACAACAGCCATTTGGTTAACCCATTCAGTCGGTTCCTCTACTGGTATTAATATACCTCTGTTCATTAGATTTTGAAGCACTGATTTTACCTTGCTCTTAAGTGAAAATGGTATTTTTCTGCACGGCAGTGCCTTTGGACGAATATTAGGATCAATATGCAACACAGCTTCACCCAGAACACCTAGATGGTTATCAGCGTTATGATCATTATCTAAACTGTCAGTAGCCACCTTAGCAATAAATTTGTTTGTGTTGACTGTCACAAACTGTAGATCCTGCAGTGTGTTGTTGCCCAGCAAACATGTGAATTTATTTTTCACAACAGTAAACCTTATATTGTGTTTTGTCGCAGTCTTAGGATTCTCAGCTTATATTAAAAGATACAAAAATCTACATTTATTCATGTACAAAATTCTACATTTATTCAAATATAGTCATGTCATCTTCTTCTGGAATATCGTCATAACACTCCAAATCCCGAATTCCGGCCTGAATTTCTTGCGACTCCATTTCCTGTAGAACCATTGGCCCCATTCTCTCATGTCCAGCAATAAAGATTTCCTTAAATGAGCATTTCTTGTCCATGTAGCCTGCTCATAGTGCATTGGTAACACAGCTGTCAGTGATTTTATCCCATGAATTCTTCACCCAAGTCACGACCTCCTGCAAACTAGGCTTCACAAAGTTTCCACGCTGATTTCTCTCCATTCTATTTTCAATGTAGTCGTTGATTTCTATGCGCAAATGGTCCTTGAATGGCTTGTTTATTGCAATATCAAGAGTCTGGAGATAAGAACTGCCATCAATGGTACCTATACCTTGTAGCGGTATGGCAGCTTGCGTACCCTGACAATCCCCAGAGCTATGCCAGTGGGAGTTTTACTCCTGGTAGGTTCAACCAAGCTGGGCTGGTCTGTGTGGGTAGGGGTCAGACAAAAGCTGGTACCCTGGTCCTCCAGGTTGGGGGTTTTAGCATAGGGCTGACACCCCTGTCTATGTAAAAAAAAACAATGAAGTTACGGAAACAACATCAAATGAACAAACTTTGCTGCGGGATGGACATTCGGAGTCTGTGGCTCGTATGACTGTCAGTGGTGAAAGCCGAAAGGAAGCCACTGACATGAAAACGGATGTCCTGACCGCAAAACAGGATACAAGAATAGGGTTTTGGAATGTCAGGACAATGTACGAGACAGGTAAACTAAGACAGGTCACGGCAGAAATGAGAAACTATAGGTTACACATCCTGGGGATAAGCGAGAGCAGATGGACAGGGGCAGGAAAAGTTAAAACAGCAACAGGAGAAACAGTACTTTACTCTGGAAGAGAGGATGGACAGCACAGTGAAAGCGTAGCCATTATTCTACAGAAAGGGATAGAAAGAACATTACTGGAATGGAAACCCATCAACAACAGACTGATACGATTGAGATTGAGAGGGAGATTCACCAACACTACAATAATACATTGCTACGCACCAATGAATGATAGCGATGAGGAGGTCAAGGATGAATTCTATCAACAACTGCAGAAAGAAATGGAGGACACACCTAGATATGATCTTGTTATAGTAATGGGAGACCTCAATGCGAAAGTTCGTACACACAATACATATAATGAAAGAACAATGGGGAAATGCGGCAGCGGAATAGCAAACGAAAATGGGGATAAGCTAATAAGTTTCTGTAGCATTAACAACCTGGTCATTGGAGGAACACTTTTCCCACATAAGGAAATTCACAAGTTAACATGGGAATCACCAAATGGTCGGGACAGAAACCAGATAGACCACATCATGGTTAACGGTAGATGGAGACATGCATTACAAGATGTGAAGGTAAGAAGAGGTGCAGATGTGGGAAGCGATCACCATTTAGTAGTTGCAAAACTGAAAGTGAAACTAAGAAGGGCTGGACCAACTGTAACTACACAGAAAAGGTTTGACATCAGCAAATTGAAGGACCCCCTTACCAGAAAAGCTTTTGCGGCCGACATAAAGAAACGATATCAATTTGCCAAAAGCCAGGAAAAGACATTGACTGATGATATAGACCAGAATTTTAACACCATTTCAACAATATATAAGGAAAGTAGCAAATCATGCTTAGGATTCCAGGAAAGGAAGAAGCAAGACTGGATAACACCAGAAACACTAAACACCATAAAGATGAGAAAGGAAATGAAAAGAAAGAAAACAGAAGCGAAGTCCCCCAGGTTAAAGCAACTATATAGCGAACAGTACAGTCAACTGGACAGGGAAGTTAAACGCCAAACCCGAGCCAACAAAAGGAATTTCCTAGACGATCTTGCAAAACAGGCAGAAGAGGCAGCACTGAGAAATGAACAAAGCACAGTATACAAAATAACTAAATTCATCAGCGGAAAACAAGATGCAAACAATATTACATTAGTAAGAGATAAGCAAGGAAATCTCATCAAGACAGCAGAGGGACAGGAAACAAGATGGGCAGAGCACTTCAGAGAAACTCTGAACAAGGAAATACCAGAGACACAATTGAATGTTCCTGAGGCTGAAAACGATCTAGATGTAAATACAGACATCCACGAAAAGAAGAAATCATCACAGCAATCAAAGGGTTAAAGAACGGTAAAGCTCCGGGCCATGATAACTTAATGCAGAGCTATTTAAGACAGACCCTGAGCTAGCAGCAGAACTATTAGAACCACTATTTGCACAAGTGTGGAAAACGGGGACAACACCATCAGAGTGGAACAAAGGAATAATTGTCAAATTGCCCAAGAAGGGAGATTTTTCAGACTGCAATAATTGGAGAGGAATCACTCTTCTCTCAGTTCCCAGCAAAATACTAGGCAGGATAATTATACAGAGAATTTCAAAGGCAGTAGACTACAAACTGAGGAAAGAACAAGCAGGATTTAGAAAGAACAGAAGATGTGTAGACCATATATTCACTCTCAGGAACATTATAGAGCAGTGCTCAGAATGGCAAAGACAGCTTTACATAAATTTTGTTGATTTTGAAAAGGCTTTTGACAGCATACATAGGGACAGTTATGGAAAATACTGAGGGCTTATGGAATTCCAAGCTGCATAGTGTCAATCATAAAAAGCCTCTATGCCAACTTTACGTGCAGTGTTGGGCAGAGCAACCTAACCTTCGAGGTGAAGACAGGAGTACGACAGGGATGCCCCTCATCAACCACTCTATTTTTAACAGTCATAGACTGGGTGATGCGCCAGACAACAGAGGGCAGTCCAAGAGGAATAAGATGGACTACATTTTCAACATTGGAAGATCTGGAATATGCAGATGACATTGCACTGCTGGCACATTCACATCAACACATCCAGGAAAAAACGGATAGACTTAATAAATTTAGCCAGCAGGTGGGCTTGAACATCAATTTAAAGAAGTCTGAGGTCATGACGCTCAATGTGAGCAACCCTGAGCCCATATCAGTAAAGAATCAGCAACTGGTACAGACAGATACCTTCACATACCTAGGAAGCATAGTAACACCAGACGGTGGGGTAGGCAAAGACATCAACATCAGAATGAATAAGGCAAGAACAGCCTTCTTTAGCCTAAATAACATCTGGAAGTCCTCCCAATACAGCACAAGCACAAAATTAAGATTATACCAGAGTTGCGTGCTTTCTGTGCTTCTCTATGGTGCGGAATGCTGGAGAGTCACAGAGAAGAAAATGTCAAAATTGTCCTCTTTTCACACAACATGCCTAAGAAAAATTCACCGAATCTTTTGGCCGAATACCATCACCAACCAAGATCTGCTTACTCGTAGCAAGCAAGAGGACATGCATACCATCATAGCTGGCAGACGCTGGAGCTGGGTTGGTCATGTCCTCAGAAGAGACCCCGATGCCATCACAAGAACAGCTATGCTTTGGACCCCTGAAGGAAAGCGAAAGAGAGGCCGACCAAAAACAACTTGGCGGAGGACTGTGGAGGCTGAGATGCAAAGAATGAACCAGAGTTGGGGCACTGTACGAAGGATGCCACCGACCATGCAAAGTGGAATCAATTTGTTGTTGCCCTACAAGACGCCACTAGGCGTGATGGCCACTGACTGCTTTGACGGTCGGTGGTTAAGGATCGAAGAAGAAGGAGATAAGAAGTCATTCCTGCGGTAATCATTATTTGACCTATTCTTCTCTCTGCAAGGAAGTTCTTCATGTCTTTAGCGCGGTGAGTGCTGGCTGAATCCCAGACTAGCAGACCTCGTTGACCACCTCGCAAAGCAAGAGGCAGCATTAAATCGACCCACTTCCTTATCTTCTTCTTCGTACACTCTCAGACGTCCACTTAAATATTCTCAAAGAAAGCAGTAGTAAATTTGAGGCTATTTGAATCCCCGTAAAGCTTTTCCACGAAAGGAGCTGGCGTCGGCCATATGCACTTTCTCTGTACCACATATAACGGGCAACTTTGAAGCAGATTATCAGCAGTCATTTTATCAGTGCCACAGTTACACTGATCGGTAGTTCCTATCTTTAGCTTGTTGAATAGATGGTATCTCAATCTGTTGTGGCCAGTGCGGAGTCTGAAGATTACCACTTGTTCTCTTCTGTGGAGCTGGTAGTAAGCATCATTCTGTGTGTGCCCTGGATGTTCTACATTCCATTTGTTTCTGTATCTGATTCTGATAAAACGCTTTGCCTCGTCAAAAGTTATGCTCGCATCAGGCTGAGGTAGATGTGAACCTTCTTTTGCCATTTTGTCAGCCTCTTCATTGCCGGTGATGTTACAATGAGATGGGATCCATTGGATCACAACACTTTTGAATCGTTGACAAAGTTTGTGGAGCACTATTCTGAGATCATCGAGGTCTGTACTATTTTGTCTTTTCAACGTTGCAATTACTGACTGTGCATCAGTAAAGAAAGCAACTTGTCTCTCTGCGCTTTCTTCTGTCAATATAACCTCTGCTGCAGTTTTCAAGGCCTCTGCCTCTGCTCTGAAGTTGCTGGAGAATCGTCCTGTCGCCACTGACAGCCTTTTTTCTGCACCAGTGCTTAAGGTTAAAAAGACACCCCCACCTCCATTTTCTGTTGCATTTGTTGCTGATCCATCTGTGTATGCATGGGTCTAGGTCCACTTCCTTATAACTTCCTTTTACGTGCGAATCCAGAAACCTGATTTATGCTATCATCTGCAAGAGGTGTGGCATGACCTACATTGGTGAAACTGGCAGGCGTTTGACAGACAGGTTTCGTGAGCACTTGAATGACATCTATCATGACAAACATTTACCGTTGGCCTTTCATTTCAATAGGCCTGACCATTCAGGTAATTCCGATATTCATGTCACTGCCCTCCTTTCATGTGCCGGTAATGACACGACTCGCTTTTCGTTGGAGAATCGTCTTATTTTTAAAATGGGCGTTTTAGCTCCCGATGGTTTGAATATTCAACATCATTTTGCATAAATTCTGGTAGCTTTTCTCTTTTTCATTCTTTATTCTTTGTCTTTTAGATCTATCTTCTTATGTTTTTGTTTTGGTTCGTTTCGTATCTTTTTATATCTTTTGTTTTGTCGCTATCGTACGTCACTTCCTTGCGATTTCTGTGACAGAATACTACTGCTTTCTTTCACAGATTCTTTGGATCGAGCTGAGTTTACTTTTACTAGTTCCACAGTTTTGTTAATTCTCTTTTTTTCGTTTCGTTGATTATTTACTTTCTTGTTTCAGTATTTCTTTTAGATTTTACGATTTTCTTGTATTATTATTGTTCTTTTTTTTCTCTCATCACTGTTGTTGTTTACTTTTTCCATCTGCTTGTATCGCCCATTTGTTGTATATTTCTCATCATCGTATAGTTTTGTAGTACCTATATGTAATTCTTGTCTTTGTCACCTGTTTGTGGCTGACGAAGGGTAAAACCCGAAACGTCCCTTGTTTCTTGTGAACCGTTATTTGTAAAACTGATTGAATACCGTTTTATTGGTTTAGATACTTATATTCCTTACCAGTTTTACAGTAGCCCCTTAATTTATTTACTTACACTATACTACTACCATTGCTGCTACCCTGTTTTCGTTTCGTGAGTGCTGTATTTTGTGTTCTTCTCTTGTTTCATATTTGTTCATTATGCCTTATCAGAAACAGTTGATTTCTTCTCTTCATTCTTTTATTACCCATTCATTTTCTCTCATGCCTTCTGACATATCTCGTACTGCTTCTGACTTAGCCTTTACTATTTACAAGAAGACACGCTGTACATGTCAGATTAATTTTCTCACGAACTGTCTCCGTGCTAGGGTTATTCCCAAAGGGTTTGTCTCTAGCTTCCATCTATCGCTGGACTTCCTCATCCTGCGGACCAGCACCGCTTACAACAGGTTGAGAAAAAATGTTCCTTCCAACGTATGAGGTGCGTCATTGCTATACATAAACGCCAGTTGACTGAGTTTGAACTTTCCAAATCACACCTTACTCAACAACTACGTCCACGTTCCCTCTTATTCGTACTATTATCCATGACACGAATAGGGAGCTGTATACTCGTTTGTGCACGCATAAAAAAGAGAAATTGCGCCGCCTCCGTCCGCAACCTCCTTCAGGGTCCTCTATTCAGTCTTCTACCCATGCTAAAGTTATTTGCATTCCTCCAGATTTGCATCTGTCTCCTGATGAATTGTCTGTCTTGAGTAAAGGTCTTAAGTTTGTTCCTCTTTGGTCTAATTTTGACAAATATTCTCTGCTTCAAGATGTTCATAGCTTCCATCGCCGCATGCGTCTTAAATATTACCATCGTAAGGGTAAGGATTCTACCAGGGTTTTCGATACTGATGACATCTTTCGTCGTTTTGGCAAACCTAAACAAGACTGGACTCCAGCTCCAGCAGCTTCTCGTGCTCTGGATTTATATATTGCCAATACTTTACATGACATTGACCAGCTCGATCTACGCCGTCTCCGTCGATCTAACCTCACGTCTTCTGAATGGCGGGCATTGTCACGCCTTAAAAACCGTGATGATATTGTTATCAAGCCGGCAGACAAAGGTGGTGCTGTGGTTATTTGGCGTAAGGACTTATACATTCACGGAGTTACACAGCTAGGTAACACCACCTTTTACTCACCTTGTTCTGGTGACGCTACAATCCGTAATAATCTTACTGTTTATGAGACTATCCGTGGCCTTGTCCGTGATGATCTTCTTCCTTCTGGTGCTTTATCTCTCCATATTTTTGATAGTAGTCTTGGTAAGCCTTCCTTTTACATGCTTCCTAAGGGGCATAAAATTGCTAACCCTGGTAGGCTTATTGTTTCAGCCTGTTCTTGTCCCACTGAACGTATTTCTGAATTCCTTGATAGTATTTTCCAGCCTTTAGTCGCCAATCTGCCTTCTTATTTGAAAGACACTACTCATGCTATCACTACTTTTGATTCGATCAGATTCACGCCTGATCGTACTTACCGTCTTTTCCTCCTAGATGTTTGTTCCCTTTATACTTCTATTCCACGTGCTGATGGTCTCAAGGCACTCCAATTTTTTCTCGACCAGCGTACTGATCTTACTATAAGTACAGGTCCGCTTCTTTGCCTTGCTGAGTTGGTTCTTATTCTCAACACTTTTGAGTTTAATGGCCAATTCTTCAACCAAATCAGTGGTGTCGCTATGGGTACTAAGATGGGCCTTAGTTACGCTTCCTGTTTATGGGCCACTTTGAATATTTGGTCTTTCAAAGTTATGATGGACCAATACCCGAGTTTTACCGCCGCTATATTGATGATGATATTGGCATTACAGACATGTCTGAGTTAGACCTCCGTCGATTTATTGACTATGTTGGTAATTTCAATCCTGCCATCAAATTCACTTCTGAAATCTCTACGACCTCAGTGAACTTCCTTGACATCACTGTGACTATTAGCCCTACTTGTCTTAAAACGTCTGTCTATTATAAGGCTACTGACGCTCATGGTTTCCTTCTTTATACTTCATCGCATCCTCTTAGTTGTAAAAATTCCTTTCCCTTTTCTCAACTTCTTCGCTTGCGTCGGTTATGTCACGATGACGATGATTTTCATCAGCGAGCTCAAGAGATGATTGAGTTCTTTCGCCGACGTCTTTATCCAGAACATGTTTTATCTGATGCCCTTAATCGTATCACACGCGTCACTCATCAGACGGCACTCACTACTAAACCTTCTGTCCAATCTGACAGACTCAAACTGGTTCTAACTTTCTATCCTTACTGTCTGGCGGTAAAGAGAATTCTGTTTCGACATCTGCCTATTCTCAACTCTGATCCTGATACCAAAGAGTTGTTTTGTGAAACACCTTTGGTAGCTTATCGTAGTAATAGGATTTTTAGGGATATTCTTGTACACAGTCGCTTGCGACATACTAGCCCGTCTTACTTTGGTACTAAACCGTGCCAACGCCGGATATGTAAGACCTGTCCGTTTGTACTCCAAACTCAGTCACTTTTCCGAAAGAAAAATTTATCATTAGAGAGTCTTTTACGTGCGAATCCAGAAACCTGATTTATGCTATCATCTGCAAGAGGTGTGGCATGACCTATATTGGTGAAACTGGCAGGCGTTTGGCAGACAGGTTTCGTGAGCACTTGAATGACATCTATCATGACAAACATTTACCGGTGGCCCTTCATTTCAATAGGCCTGACCATTCAGGTAATTCCGATATTCATGTCACTGCCCTCCTTTCATGTGCCGGTAAAGACACGACTCGCTTTTCGTTGGAGAATCGTCTTATTTTTAACATGGGCGTTTTAGCTCCCGATGGTTTGAATATTCAACATCATTTTGCATAAATTCTGGTAGCTTTTCTCTTTTTCATGCTTTATTCGTTGTCTTTTTGATCTATCTTCTTATGTTTTTGTTTTGGTTCGTTTCGTATCTTTTTATATCTTTTGTTTTGTCGCTATCGTACGTCACTTCCTTGCGATTTCTGTGACAGAATACTACTGCTTTCTTTCACAGATTCTTTGGATCGACCTGAGTTTACTTTTACTAGTTCCACTTCTTCTTCTTCCATCCTTAGCCACCAACCGGCAAAGCAGTATGTGGCCAGTACGCCTAGTGGCGTCTTAGGGCAACAACAAATTGATCAATCTATCGCTGCTTCCACCACCGCCTAGTGGCGTCTTTGTGGAACAGAAACAGACCAAACAATCTATCGTTGTTTCCGTAATCAGATTGGTTGGCAAGCAGGTGATCAGCCCACTGTGCGAAGTTTTTACGGGATGGGGTAAACAGCCCCATGCCCAACCCTCCTTAGTCGCTTTTTACGACATGCGTGGTAGGGTGCAGTGTTACTATTCTTTGCTCTCCTTTCGGGCCCCGGCAACACACGGGTGACTAGTTCCACAGTTTTGTTAATTCTCTTTTTTTCGTTTCGTTGATTATTTACTTTCTTGTTTCAGTATTTCTTTTAGATTTTACGATTTTCTTGTATTATTATTGTTCTTTTTTTTTCTCATCACTGTTGTTGTTTACTTTTTCCATCTGCTTGTATCGCCCATTTGTTGTATATTTCTCATCATCGTATAGTTTTGTAGTACCTATATATAATTCTTGTCTTTGTCACCTGTTTGTGGCTGACGAAGGGTAAAACACGAAACGTCCCTTGTTTCTTGTGAACCGTTATTTGTAAAACTGATTGAATACCGTTTTATTGGTTTAAATACTTATATTCCTTATAACTGCTTGTGTGCACCAGGCTTTTTGAGTTTCAAGAACATAAATGCCTGAAACACATTCAATGTTATCTTTCTTGCCCTTAGTGATGGACGTGGGGCTTTCCTTCCATCCAGATAAACTGCCAAAACACAGGTAACACGTGCACTTTCGTAATTGTGAGGAGTCTCGGTGATTTGGGTTTCAACAGGCCCCATTTTGTTTTCTCTTTGTAACTATATGAGTTTGCCATTTGTGTCTTCTCTCTAGTAAAGAAGTGGAGTGTATTCTTCCTCTCTATAAATAGTAGGGGTGTTTAGTCTTGTTTTGTAGGTAAAGTAATTGGGGGTTTTTTATATGGGGATTAATGTAAGTTAGTACTGAATGGCACCAGTCTGTTTTTTTCTAGATAATCGCGATCTTGTAATTCCATTTTTGCTTTGGTTAAAATTACCGCGGTCATTTTATTGTGGTAAGCAATTGAGCGCGTGTTTAATTAGGAAGGGTATAGTGGCTGGCGTTTTAAAAACCCCTTCCCAGTAAATCGGGGGAAGGGGAGATGACCCACTACCCAGGTAACGTCCAACTTGCGTTAGAGCGAATCGCATTCGATTCTGCTCACGCAACGGACAAGGTTAGTGTAAAGTGATCTCTAAAGTGCTGTATATAATCTTCTGTAAAGCTCCACTATCAATCACTGTAACATGTTGTTTGTGGTGTCACTACTGTATATGTCCATTGTAGTGTACAGAGTTGTTGAGATCAGGCATGCTCCAGTCTACCCAGCTGTAAATGGGTAACTCGCCCTAGACCTGAGTTAGGGAAGGCAAAGGCAGCTGTAACCAGTAGTTTCCCTCTAAAGCTCCAGGGGAAGCAGGCCCTAAACTTGGTCAATTCAGCCGACGCAGGATGGTGTAGATATGGAGTAGAAGTGTAGAGTGTGATTAACGCGAATGGTGTACTGTTCGTGTTCTGACCAATCTAATCACTCATACACTTGTGTCTACAATGCACCAATGCAGACTGCTGGAATCTTTGTTTACACAGTTTATTTAGACGCACACACTGGGACATAACGAGTAAATCATGGGTACAGGTTGACACATCAATTTGTAGGCATACATAGCAGATCACAAGTCATGACACGTTCATAAATAATGGGTAGTACATCAATAGCTTCCAATGTCATGATACATAATGGCCGCATCCCCTATCTGACTAAGCGCGTCAGTGAAGGCGGATCGGTAAGTAACTAAAGTTGCTTCATGTTCATAGTTTATATCATATATGAAACCATGGAAGGGGTTTCTATCAAAATTGAGATCTCCTTGCCACTGTCCGAATAGTAAGATACATGCCCCGTTCTTTGGACAGTGATTCAAAAATACGATGACAGGAATGTAACATGGCCGCCTTCCTGAGTTGTCGCTCACTCACAGGAGGGTATATCTAAGCCAAAGTTAATTTGAAATGTATAAGAATAATTTCTTAAAGTTCCTCCAAACAGTTTCTACAGTAATCCAGTTACTTTACGTAGACATAACTGCTATATGGAAGCCCGTCATCTTCGTCGATACAAACGTGACCCTAGCGTTGTGAAGCACAAAATTCCAGCTAGGTCTAACCGACATGAGATCATCAAAAATAGGGTCTGGAATTACCTGGAGTCCGAATCATACATGGTACCGTACATTAGGAGAGTCTCTAACACAAGCTCTAGTAGAGACACAATCTCCTACAGAAGAAAAACACTTCATAAATCATTTTTATTGAAGAATGTACCAGCCCTGAAAAAATGCGTACCCGCCATTGTAAACAATACCTCGGAACTCATCTCGACTTGTCAAGACAACTCATACTTCCGCTAGAGCGGCATAACAGAATATAGTCCTGCCTACCCATCAAAAATATACAATATAGGACTGATTCTACTTGTACTAATAATATGTAATACATATGAATTCAGGCCATAAACATAATAAGCAAATTAATATATCTTCTGGCCCTAACAAATAAGTACGGACATGGGTGTCAGATCCATGCGCCGAATCAATATCAAGAACGATTACTCCTATGATCAAAAGTGTAAATCAATCATGAGTTATCTCGCTTTACCATAGACAGCATTTTCATACACAAATGAATGAATGTCTATATCTTTTCCATATTAAATAGCCATATCGATTTTTGTAATATGTGCGTCAAAATATGCACGCAACAGATAGGTAACGTTACGGGGCGGAAAAGACGGACGCGGGTAAAGTAAGCAGGTTACTCATAGGTTCTAAATTTAGAAGATGAGCACATGGATTTTTTTAGATTTATCACAAATTCTATTAGTTGTAACGGGACGCCAAGCATCGAGTAGGTCTGGGGTCAGCGTGGCTAAATTAAAGATATATACGAGCGCTTCTCATTTAAGAGGCCTCTTTGTCTGCAGAAATTCCTGGCCGTGCATCCATGCAGTATTGTCTGCTTCTGAAGCGGAAGAAACGCAGTATTGGTATGTCCATAATTTAAAGTAGCTTGGTAATTAGAGCTAAGTTTCTCTAATAGCGTCTTAGCCCGTTCACGTGTAATTATTTAAAACTAAAGTAACTTGTAACGACATCAATTATTTCTTCGAGGATAGCAGTGTCCATGAGTGATAAAGAGATATTAAGTATGGGTGTTCTGTAAGATTTAATAGAAGGGCTGTAGAAATACACGCATCTTTGATTTATGTTAATTTCCAGAATATTCGGAAGCGCGTGTATTTTACTTCATTGAGAGTTTTTTTTTTTTCGAGTCACATATAAATATAACACAGGAACGGATTTTGTAATTTAAATCACGGTGGTTACTGGGATTTATTTGAGTAGGAATTCGGGATGGACAGAGGAGATAATTAAATATATTCCTATCTGGGGATCTATAATAATTGCAGTGTAAATATGTTTGAGGGTACGTAAGGTATTTTATTGTGCTTTAAATTGGTTGTGTGATTTAATCGAGGAAGTGGAGGGGAACTGCGGTAAGACGTGGAATACAATGGATGGGTTTGAAAAAAAATCGAAAAAAGGTGATTCGTCTTACGAGGACAAAAGACAAAAAAAATAGTCTACGTTACGGCCACAAGGCCTTCGTCAGGAAAGGAAAGAAAGTGAAGGCTAGATAGGACACATAAAAACTTAATAAAATAATAAAATAAAACCTAGGTACTTCCCTGAAGGCAAGAACCGAAATCCTATCAAAATCGCTGTCTGCTGATGAGCGCGTGGCTGAACAGGAAGTGACTTCCGCCGCCGGATGTACACAGTACATACTAAGAAACTAAAAAACGAAACCGGACAATAAACTACCCAACGTGATTCAGCCAGCACTTAAATGACATCGCTCAGCAAAAGTCCACACCAGTTGCCATACACTTCAATGGTCCTGACCACCATGGTCCCATCGACATCCAGGTCACAGCGATCCGATCCTGCTCCTCTGACACTGCCAGCCGAGAACAGCTTGAGAACCGTCTTATCCACCGCATGGGGTGTCTAAAACCAGCCGGTCTCAACACTTTTCACACCTTTGTCTTCTTCTTCTTCCTCGTTCGTCCTGAAAAGAACGGTGGTTTCGTTGTGTCTGTTTGCGCCTAGGCTGTGATATCTGCACCTTTCGGTCGACACATCCGACTTCTGCACGTCATTTTTTAAGGACCGGGTTTGCCTTCCCATTTCGATCCATGCTCGCTCAGCCAGCCTGCACTGCTGCAGACTGTTTCCAGGACCACCACGTGGAGGTGGAGCACGGTCTTGACCAGCTCTGGTTCGCTGGTCCTGACGCAGGCAGTTAAGCTATGAGTCGCTGACTGCATTCACTATTGCTGCATCTTGGGGTCCCATGTCTGAGGTCACCCTTTCCTCTCTTGCTCTATTTTACTCTTTCCACTCTTTTCCTATTCTTCTATTTGTATGCCAATATACATTTGTCAATTTTTATTTCATATTTATTTATCTCCCACTCATTCTGTCCTCTTCTATTCCCAGTCCCCACTTTTATCACGTTGGGTAGTTTATTGTCCGGTTTCGTTTTTTAGTTTCTTAGTATGTATTGTGTACATCCGGCGGCGGAAGTCACTTCCTGTTCAGCCACGCGCTCATCAGCAGACAGCGATTTTGATAGGATTTCGGTTCTTGCCTTCAGGGAAGTACCTAGGTTTTATTTTATTATTTTATTAAGTTTTTATGTGTCCTATCTAGCCTTCACTTTCTTTCCTTTCCTGACGAAGGCCTTGTGGCCGTAACGTAGACTATTTTCTTTGTCTTTTGTCCTCGTAAGACGAATCACCTTTTTTCGATTTTTTTTCAAACCCATACATTGTGTGATTTAATATTATGCAGAGTAATATTTAATTTTTGTGGTAATGGGATTTAATGAGTTCTAGAAAATATAGTCTATAGATAGATATATATATTTCTGTGCATAGAGATGTAATATATAAATGTACTGGTAAATTTTAATCACGGGGGTGCAGTAAACGTTGTGTATTTTATTGTATTTGGGTAAACCAGATAACGGTCTTGGGACCCCTTACAGAGTTAAAGTAGGCCTAGTACGGGAGGGTTTCCCTAAAAGGTTAAAATATTTTAATGCCTGAGGCAAGCTGTGTATAATCAGTATTTGATCAATGCGTCTGGATTTTTACTAGACAGACAGGGTTGTGTCGGGAGTAGTTGACCCGGGGTCAGTAGATATTTATGTATCGTCGTGCACAAGAGGAAGGGGAAATAGTGGAGCAGGCTTCGTTTTGGGTGTTTACATGTTGGTGTTAAGATATGAGTGTGACTGAAGCAACAACTGTATATGTTCTAAAATGTAAGTTATTATATGAGAGTATTTTGTAGTTGTATACATAGTGGCATTTCCTGTGTCCACAGCAAATGGTCATGGCCTGTAGTTCGGGTTGCCAATAAATCTTGTTCCTGACAGCTGGCAAAGGTAGCCAGTCTTCTCAAGGAGAGAAAAGTCGAGGAAACGCCAGAGGCGTAAGAGCTTGTACCGCGGTGGGTATCGGCTCTGAATACATTGGCCCCTGAGAGAGAGAGAGAGAGAGAGAGAGAGAGAGAGAGAGAGAGAGAGAGAGAGAGGAGGGAATGAGAAAGAGCAGGTCGAGGCAGCGATGCAGTCTTCAGTGAAAGGGTTTTCTTAAAACCTAGAGCTCTAAGCTCATATACACCCATCGAACCCAAGCAAGCGGGTTGGTGTGTCGTTTATAATAATCGGTCATAATAATACCGACGGCCCTAAGCCCAATAAGGGCTAACCGGGCAAGTGAAGATCAGTTTTCGCCAACAGTGAAGCCTCTACAGTGAAGTCTAGCACCTAGTCAATAGTTTTCAGAAGTCATCAGAGTAGAAGTCAGAACCAGGAGAGAGGGATATCATTCCGGTTGCTGAAACGAAACGAGAGAAGCAAGGCAGGAGAAGGAGTGAGATAGAATGAAAAATATATCAGGGACCTGTAGAGTCTCATATTGTTCTTAGAGCGTAGCCTCTGAGCCTTAGAGTTATACACGTCTATTAAGTAGCAATTCAGAGTGTGACAGTGGCGTATATCGCTGACAGAGTTAGCAGCTGTGCAGATAGTCCTCTTGCAGTGTCAGCAGCCATTGACAATAGAGATAGTAGTGTAATAGAGAGTGGTGGCTACAGCTGATGCCCCACTAAATTCAGAAGAAATTGCTTTCCTTTGCAATCGGTGGTCATTTGTGAGACTTCGAGGAACCCATCTTGCGCAAACCTTAGAAAATCCGATAGTTTTTATAACTGCATTTGCACTACCAATGCTGACTGACAGCTGTAAGGCCGATTGTTGAGTAGTGATTCGCCTATCAGTAAGAATAATGCCCTCAGCGCATTTCTGCGTTGGTGGCTGTGGCAGCCGATCAAGCAGCTACGTATCTCCACTTCCTGATTCTTTGAACCCAGTGACTGACTGTACTCCTGTCGACTGCAAAACTTCCATACACATCACATAGACGCTTGTGAATATTCACAACAGTTTCCTTCTCTGCAACGAGAAATTCTATCACAATTCGCTGTTTATAACGCAAGTTGCTAACATGCTCCATTTCAACGGTTTAGGGCAGCCGTATTATTTGGCCGGTTGCGGTGCAATTTGGTGCACACAATTGGCACATGCCATATTTAAAGTGTGCAAAATTTCCTGCTTCTATCTTCATTATTAGCTGAGAAAAACGATGTGGTGCATTACTTTCTGAACGCCCCTCGTAATTTTAATGCTCATTTTCAGCAACTCAAGCTCTTAGAGACTAACGAGAATGCAGTGGACTAGTGGAGATTTTTTGGCTAATACCAGAGTAAGTTTATTTTTAATAGCGTGGGCTATACAGCACTTCTACAAGACTTGCAGAAATTATGTGAAGACGGCAAACCCTTAGTCCGAAGATTTCAGGACCACCACTGGCGTAAGACAGGGTGATATTCTGTCACTTTATCTTTTCATGCTCCATATGGACGATATTATCAAAGCATGTAAGGAGAGGACAAGAAAGTATTCAGTGGGGTACTGGGAGTTGAGACAGGTTTGTATTTCAGAGCTGGCATTTGCCGATGATGTTGTCCTAATTGTTAAATCAGAGGCACATCTTCAATGAAACCTGTAAGTCTGGAATTAAGAGCTGGAGAAGAGAGGGATGGTCATCAGCAGTTCCAAAACAAAAACCATGGTGATATAATAGAGAGGGAAGAAGGCATCAGATTATACTGGGAGAACAGGTTCTGGAGCAGGTCAACCACTTTAAATACCTTGAAGCTATCATAGACCGGAAGGGAGGCATCAAAGACGTGTTGGCTACCCAAAGAGCGGCAGCTGGGAGACTTTTTCAAGAAATAAATCGAGGATTTCTCAGCAATAGTTTGACCATGTTTGCAGAATGGGAGAAGATGATCTACCACGACAAGTATGGGAAGCTAAGAGCCAGATCTCCAGGATGACCTAAGAGTCAGCTGGGAGGACAACATTAGGCAGTCTCTGAAGGACCGAGGACCAGATTAGAACCAGGCCAAAAGGAACACAGCTGATAGGATAGTATGGCGCTCTCTCTGGCAAACCTCTACACCCCAGGGTAGAAGAGGAATGACTAAGTAAGTAAGCAGTTAATAGCGTGGGTACCTTTACATGTTGGCATAGATGGATTTGAAAAGGCAGATAGCAAAGCCAAAAAAGATAGATTTGCTAAAAACTAAATTAATGTAAGGATGGGCTGAACGGAGATCAAAAGCTTACTTAAAAGAATAATAACAGAAGGAAGGACAGTAGCTTAGGATAAAAATCTAAAAAGAAGACATTCATATAAGCTGTTAAAAGCTCCAACAAGAACATGCCAAGTATCTAGGGAATTACAAATTCCCAGCAGTAAGAAACACTGAAGTAATATCTGCCCTACTCCATAGTTTGGAAGGTGGCATGCCACTAAGAATTTCACAATATGACTGGAGGAGGCTACTGAATCCTTGATCTTACGATACATTTAAAACACAAAAACCAACCAATTCAGAACAACATAAAAAAAGCAACAAGAACTGTTTTAAACTTCAACTTTCTTTTAATACATTTTTTTTTTCGTACGCCCACTAATACTCGAGGCGAAATCTCAGGTTATTTTTAATGTCTAACCTGACATTGATTTTTACGTGAGTATCCTATTTTCTTGGACAGAGACAAGTGTCCCTCGCCATTCAGGCAGATACTCGCCGTTTTCGGAGGTACCCATTAGAGCTGGGTCGGCTCAGGAGCCGCCAGTCCCTGGTCGACGACACTCCTTCAAATGTCCTCGCCAGGTCTCGAGTTAATCCAGTTCAAATCCCGGTCGACGAAAAATCCTCAAATGCCGTCTCCCGAGTTTGATCCTGAGTCACCCGGTCGCCAGAGCGGCGCTGTAACCACTACGCTAGCGCGGCTCCCTTTTAATACATTTACCAAAAGGTTGTTTTAAAAATATAGTTTAAAAAAAACAACAAAAATTCACAGACACCCAAATAGTAATACGTCTTACAAGGAGAAGGACAAGAAAAACCTACGTTGCGGCCACAAGGCCTTGGTCAGGGACAGACAAACAAGAGACAGGAGGGAAAGAAAATGAAAATTAAGTAGAGAACATGAAACTATAAAAATAAGAGAAAAAAACTCCCTTAATATTAAGTCCAGTCACATGAGCAAGATGGCTGCCACTAAACTGGAAACAGGAAGTCGATAGTACATTAAAAATAAGAAATAATGAAAACAAGGACTGGAAAAGAGTGAGAAAAAAGTAATCAATAAATAATAAATAAAATAAAAAATAAATAAAATATAAATAAATAAATAATAATAAATAAATATAAAACAAATAAATAAATAAATAAATAAAATAAAAAATAATAAAGGAAAAAAATAATTTAAAATATTATATATATATATATATATATATATATATATATATATATATATATATATATATATATATATATATATATATATATATATATATATATATATATATATATATATATATATATATATATATATATATATATATATATATGAAAAGCAGAAAAGAAAATTATGTTAAATACATTAAAAATCAATAAAAATGATACGACCTGTAAATGGAGAAAGCTAATGTCGCCCTCATGAATTCAAATATGAACACTATGGCCCCTCAAATTCCCTATGGAACACAGAACTGCAATAGTTGTTAATGGCTGCTGATTCTCTCCACATGTAAGCCTACCTTGCCGTGGTTGGAGAGCTTGAGCGCCTCAATGCTATGCCGGCGGGAGTTTTACTCCTGGCAGGGTCACCCAAGCCGGACAGGTCCTGGGTGAGGGGCCAGACTAAATGGGCTGAGGAGTGGGTGGAACCCTATAGGTGTAGATGCAGAACCCACCGGCGAGTGGTACATGCTCTGGTCTGCACCAATCCACCCCCACTTCATGGGTTAAATGCTTTCTTGCCTCATTCTTCACTGTTTGTCGTCTATCACGCCCATGGCGACCGTTGCCTCAATTGGCTGTGTGTGGTGTACCCGGAAACGGGGCCTCCCAGTACTGAGGCAAAGTTAAGTCCCCGATGTCACTTATCGGTGCAGAATTGAGAGAGATGGCTGAGCATCACAATCCCTCCTGTGTTGCAGCATGATGAGAACCCAGCATTGCACACTGAGCTTGGGGGGATCACTTGGGCACCAGACTTAATACTGGCTCTTGACTGGATGGCCGCATGCAGGAGATTTCTACAATGGAGGGTTGGCAGGTGGTGGGTATCGGGAAGTGGCTCTGTGCAGGACGTGAGGATTCCTTGGGAGAGCCCAGAACCAGAGCACAGCATTGTGCAAGCTCTGCATAGTTGGAGAGCCCCCTGGATGACGGGGAATGCACAGTGTGCTACCCCACCTATCCCCAACTGCTAACTTAGAACCAGAAGTGGGGTCCTCTGTATGCGTGCCAGGCCAGGATAAAATGCCTGGGAAAGAGACTGGAGCTCAGAACTCCCTAACTCAAAGTTGCAGGATGGCAGAAAAGCCACGGGAAAGACAGGGCTATTTTGAAGATAACGCAACCATATTTTCACCATACGAGCTCGGACGCCGCCTCGGTAAACAAGGTCCGCGCAGAGCAGTGACACCCCCAGGCTGCTTGCGAATAGTCTACTACTGGGAACATAAACAGATTAGGGATGAGCCCACTCTCCCGTTGAACAGGTGCTAAAGTCGTAGATACTGGGCCAGAAGGCGCACCGGAAACCACAGTATCATGCAACTCGCTTTTTTTTTTCTATGGAGAGTACACCGTCAAATAAATCTCGTTCTGGTGCTCGCCCTGTGGAGCTCCACCAGGCAGGTGCAGTGCCGGGCTCTGAGCCTCGACAGAGCCCACCCTCAGCTACTGGAGGACCCTCTAGACCGTCTTGTGGAGTCAACAGACGGCGGAGGAGAACTACTGACCAAAACAAAACAGAAAAAGAGAAACCCAGAGTGCCACTTGTCATGATGCACTGGAATGCAGAGGGAGTGAACAGCAAGCAGGCTGGATACAGCAAAAAGACAGAGCTGGAAAACATCTTGTATGAGAAGCAAGTCAGTGTTTGCTGTATCCAAGAGACTCACTTGAAAGCAGATCAAACCTTTAAAATAAGGGGATATCAATGCTTCAGATCCGACAGACAAGATAGACGAAAAGGAGGAGTACTTACTCTTGTAAGGAATAACATTCCTGCACACGAAAGGAAAACCTTCATGGATGGAGCAGAATATCAGCTGCTGCAGATAAAGGTAGACAAGATGGAAATAGAACTCCTGAACTATTACTGTCCGAACAACAAACCCCTGAGTCTCAGCTCTATACAGGTACCAGCCACCAACTTTATAGCAGTTGGAGACTTTAATAGCCACTCCCAGAGCTGGGGCTATAACCATCTGGATCACAGAGGTGAAGAGGTTGAAACTTGGCAAGATGATCACTCCCTAATCCTAGTCAATAATGCCACAGATACTCCTACCTTCTACTCCAGAGGATGGCACACAACCTCAACACCAGATCTTGCCTTCTCCACACCAGATATAGCTGGATCTATTAGTAGAGAAGTAGGAGACCAACTAGGGGGAAGCGACCATCGCCCAATCTTTCTTACTGTCCAGAGTGCAACTCTCAGTACAGGCCCAGCCATTACAAGATGGAACTACAAAAAAGCCAACTGGGGTTTATTCAGGCATCAGGTGAACACGCTGCTGTCTACCCTCAAGGTACAGAACAGAGACATTAATGAAGTGGTAAAAGACTTCAACAGATGCATACTACAAGCTGCAAAAGAAACCATTCCCAAAGGATGCCGGCGTAACTACATACCATACTGGTCCAGCACACTCCAAGAACGTCAGGAAGCTATGGACAAGGCTAGAAAGGACGCAGAGTCTCAGCCTTCACTTGAAACTCACAACAAATGGAAAAAGGCTGTAGCAGAGTTTCAGAGAACAAAGCTAGAAGAAAAGCGGAAAAGCTGGAGAACTAAAACGGCATCGCTGAACCTTGAGAAAGACGGCAGGAAACTTTGGAGATTAGTCAAGTCTCTAAATGAAGAGCATTCCTCACCAAGGCAGACTATCACATTGGATGAAGGTGGCAAACTTTTCAGAGGAAAACAAGCTGCAGACTTGTTTGCTAGAAGATACAGTTCAGAAAGCAACTTACCCATTAACATAGACCATCAGAGAGAGATAAGAAAAGAAATACTGGCAACCATGGGACAGACAGATACTCCTGCCCCAATGAGGGAACCCATCACACTAGGAGAACTACAGAAGGCTATTTCCAAGCTTAAGTTTCAAAAGTCACCCGGCCCAGACAAAATCAGCAACGAAATGCTAGTAAATCTGAGCTCAGCAGCAAAGACAAAACTGCTTGAGATATTCAACCACAGCTGGTTGAAAGGAACGGTACCCCAAGTATGGAGAGAAGCCATCACAATACCCATACTAAAGAAAGGGAAATGTAAGACCGAGGCTGCAAGTTACCGGCCAATCAGTCTCACAAGCTGTGTTGGGAAGACTATGGAGCGAATAGTCAACCACAGATTGAAATGGTATTTAGAGTCTGAGCAGATCCTGGTGCCGGAACAAGCTGGATTTAGAGAATGCTACAGTATAGAAGACCAAGTTACTTACTTGTCTCAAGCAATAGAAGATGCCTTCCAGGAGAAGAAAAAGGTCCTAACGATCTGGGTCGACTTCAAGCAGGCCTTTGACAAGGTGTGGAAAGATGGCCTCATTGCAAAACTTAGGAGAAGTGGAATCCAAGGCAACATGATGAAATGGATCCAGTCATACTTGCATAACAGGAGAACTAGAGTCACTCTTGACGGTCTGCAGAGCAGAAAAGTGTTGCTCCATCAGGGGGTACCTCAAGGAGGAGTAATTTCCCCAACACTCTTCCTTGTTTACATCAATGACCTGGTGAAAGATCTCCCTGCAGGAGTTAAAGCTGCCTTATATGCAGATGACCTAGTACTCTGGTGCGCTGATGAAAATGTCACCACAGCAAATTATAGAATGCAGCGGGCAGCAGACATGCTAGTGTCATGGGCAGAGAAATGGCTTATCACAATAAACACAGACAAAACCTCCACAACACTGTTCTCCCTCGCCCCCAAGGACAAATCAGCTAACATACACCTAGGGACAACCGTGATCAAGGAAGAAAGCTACCCCACCTATCTTGGGGTGACATTTGACCAAAGGCTTACATGGAATAAGCATATTGAAAATGCAGAAGGAAAGGCCCGAAGACGACTAGGCATACTCAGAAAATTAGCAGGTACCAACTGGGGAGCAAATGAACGAAATCTAAAGAAGATTTATAATGGAGTAATAAGACCACACTTAGAGTTTAGCTCAGCAGCATGGTCATCAGCTGCTAACTCACATCTGCAGTCTTTGGACAAGGTGCAAAATCAAGCTCTCAGGCTCATTACAGGAGCCATGAAAACTACACCAATAACAGAGATGCAGAAGGTTGCTGGATTACAGACATTGTCCCATAGAAGAGACACAAAAACCATGATCCAGATGGAAAAGTACAACAGTATGCCAATGCACCCAATGAAGGCAAGACTAGATGATCTGGC
The DNA here is from genome assembly GCA_024509875.1 of Oreohelix idahoensis. Classification (NCBI taxonomy): domain Eukaryota; kingdom Metazoa; phylum Mollusca; class Gastropoda; order Stylommatophora; family Oreohelicidae; genus Oreohelix; species Oreohelix idahoensis. Next base: position 573,599 of record JAMPIV010001541.1, on the reverse strand, counting down.
ATTGGGACGTCTAAAGCGTAGCAGCTTTGTGCATCGGGGGAAAAGACTTATAAGACAGCATCAAGAAGACCTATCCATGAAGACAACACCACTGAAGCCCACCCTATACCCTGTACCATGGGAGCAGGCCAGCAGTGCCCTCCAAATTAATACAACAGTCAGTGGTCTCACAAGTGGATGTGAGTATAATGATCTGCAAAAACGAACTGCTACATTGAGTATGATCCAAGAAAGCTATCCCGATCAATCATGGATACATGCCTATACAGATGGATCAGCAACTAATGCTGTTAGGAATGGAGGTGCCGGTATCTTTATCTCATATCCTGACAACCACTATGAGACTAGGCACATTCCCACTGGTAAATTCTGTTCCAACTATACAGCTGAGGTTCAAGCTCTAGAGCAAGCTGCAAATATGATTTATAACACCAACTCTGACTGCCACCAGGTAGTCATCCTCACAGATGCACTGTCTGTCCTGCAAGCTCTCAAGGGTGGTAAACTCCCGCATCTGAGAAATGAACTAAACAAGGTAGCTGCCAAAAAGAGAACCATACTTCAGTGGGTACCATCTCATTGTGGTGTACCCGGAAATGAAAAGGCAGATAAACTTGCAAAAAAGGGAGGAGAATGTGAACAAGAAGATAATGAAGTCACATACTTTGAGAAAAAGAGAGCTATCCAGACTATCAGAAGAGAACAGAACCAACCCAAAGACGACTATCACACTCTCGACCGGCAGGGACAGACAACTATTTTTCGACTCAGGACAGGGCATAACAAACTGAATAAACACATGCACAAGCTACGATTGTCTGCTTCACCACTGTGCACATGTGGATTAAACGAACAAACTGCTGAGCATGTTCTACAGGACTGTCCTCTGTATGACCAGTTAAGAAAGATATACTGGCCCAATGACTCAACACTAAACTCAAAGCTATATGGAGTTAAAGAGGAACTTCAAACAACAGTCGAATTCATCATGAGAACTCGTCTGACGGTGTAATCATCAAAGATGCGATCGCAAGAAGAAGAAGAAGAAGAAGGCTGCTGATTTACATTTTGAACCATCTTTTTTATGGACTCCAGTGGCTTTAGCTTCCTCTTCTACCACTCTTCTTCAGGTTCTCTTTGGCTTCCTCACTATCCTCTTCCCCTGTGCGCTCAAGATGTACTTACTGGGTTTTAGGCAATCTGGTAGTATTTTATATGTGGATCCAATGTATCACAAGTTACCAGGTCACCAATTATGTAACATTTTCAATGCAGCATGAGTTTTTCCCCATCTAATTGGTCTTTCTTGTACATCTTATTTTGCAACACTTTTCTAAACAAGATGACAATGTCAATATTTCCAGTAGCACCAACCTGTTGAAGGTGTGCCTACGTATGAAGACAATTTTTTATCCCTGTTTTAGACCACAGATCGCTGTGTGTGGATTTTTAACAATGGTATAAACGCCGTACCGTTCAGAAAGCAATGGCAAACTACTGAATGAAAAAAATTGCCTAGAAAAATCACAAACAGTTAATAAAAGCTGGGGTTGATTGCCACGTCCTGTAAAGGATAAGCAACTAACTTTTTTTGTTTTATACCACACATTAGACATCTATATGTCTAGGCAAACATATCACATTATAAACAGGTTATAGGTTACTGAAACTGGAAGACAGTGTAGTACATTATTCTGGCATGTCACGTAATGCAAATTTAAATGGCAAATTAAATGATGAGATCTATCAGAAAGGAACAGAAAATATGTATTAACTATGGAACAGAAATTAAAACTCTTGATGGTTACTTGATGATCTACTTCTGACTCAGATTTCATTTCATGCATTTTCCTAAGAAAATTAAAAGACCCATTACTAAAAGGTACATCATTATCATCTTTTCCTTTTTCAAGCATTATGAAATACTAGTGTAAAAGCCCGTCATAAGACGGGAATTAAATTCAAAAGCAGCATTACCTAACGGCAATTTTACTTATTCAAAATTATTTTAAAAAACCACTGTGCATCACCACAGTACACGAACTACGTAGCAGCAGCAAGGATCCCAATGTGTGTATACGGGATCACACATTCTATAAATATTTTTGTTTACACAGTCATTTGCGCATTGTTCTTTGGTAAGTGTTACTATTTTCGATAGAGTACATATAAGGGAGACAATACAATTAATGTCTAACCTTTAACCAAAGTTGCATCCCTTAGCGTCACGCGCTGACAGAAAAAGCTGAGATTTTATAGATAGGATGGAGCAACCACTGCAGATGACCACCTTTAGCAAGCCTACACCAAAGTAAAACTCTTACAGCAGTTGTTTCTGTAGCAAAATTGTTTTAGATGATGAGGTTTCTAGAACAATGACCTCATTTTTGTTGCCTTTGATGAAATGCCTGAGGCAAAAGTAGTCTTATTCTTTCTTTCACTCTTCAGAGACCCTCGGGAACAATGCAGTGCAAAAAGGTATAAATTGGTTTTTGTTTTTAAAAGTTTTAGTTGTGCTTCAAAGTAAAAACTTCACTAATGATGCTTTCTTTCTTGCATTTCTGATGTCATAAACTAGGCCACTGCAATTAAATATTTACCCCAAATCCTTCATTTTGGGCTCCAGAGATGCTCTGAGAAACAAGGCTTGTCATACCCCCAAAGATCCCATGGCCTAATCCCTTGAATCCTGCCATCAGGTGATCGCTGCTACTACCTGAGGTCACGTTACGCAGGGCCTCACGACGAAGATTGTGTTCCTCATCATGAGACATGGAGAGCAACAAAAACAACAACCAAAAAGCTGCAGACTTTTATAAACGGGTGCTTGGCTAGAGTAGAAGGACTGAAATAGTATGACAAAGTCACAAATGTGGAATTGATGACAAGTGCCAGTGGAACAAGAGTTGAGAAGAAGATTCTGGCGATGGATAGGACACACATTGAGGAAACCTGTTGATAGCATTACACGACAGTCCTTGTTCTGGAATCCACAGGGAAAGAGAGGCAGAGGTAGACCAAAAAACACATGGAGAAGAGAACTGGAAACAGAGGTGAAAATGATGAGGAAAACATGGAAAGAACCCGAGTGGATGGCACAGGACAGGAAGACTTGGCATGTGTTTGTTGAAGGCCTATGCTCCTTGGGGAGCTAAATGGTATTGATTGATTGATTTACTCTATGTACAATAATTAGACAGGTGATTATACCATAAGCAGGATTCAGAGGTCGAACATATTATCTATCATTAGGGACACTACTGCCATCAATGGTACATATACCTTGTAGCGGTATGGCAGCTTGCGTACCCTGACAATCCCCAGAGCTATGCCAGTGGGAGTTTTACTCCTGGTAGGTTCAACCAAGCTGGACTGGTCTGTGTGGGTAGGGGTCAGACAAAAGCTGGTACCCTGGTCCTCCAGGTTGGGGGTTTTAGCATAGGGCTGACACCCCTGTCTATGTAAAAAAAAACAATGAAGTTACGGAAACAATAATAAATGAACAAACTTTGCTGCGGGATGGACATTCGGAGTCTGCGGCTCGTATGACTGTCAGTGGTGAAAGCCGAAAGGAAGCCACTGACATGAAAACGGATGTCCTGACCGCAAAACAGGATACAAGAATAGGATTTTGAAATGTCAGGACAATGAACGAGACCGAACGAACGAACGAACTTTATTTTCAAAGGGTTTAGAATTGGGCACGCAGGCCCGTCTAACATTCTGCCCTTCCTTTCTCTCATCTTCCATACTGAATCCATTTATTCTCACACATATCCTAAATATTACTTAAATAATAAAATAACAAAAAAAGTACAATAAAATAAAATCCCAACATTGTAACAGTACAATAACAGGTACACAGATTTACAGATGCGTATCATAATTTATACTAAACAGGACAAAATTAACTTTAAAATCTACATATGATGTTATGTAATTATTTAAGAATATAACGAAATTAGGGTGGCATATAATCTGCACTCATGATGTATTTGAAAAGTCTGTGATTGAATGAATATGGACTAAGAGTATTTTTTAAGTCGTGTGGAAGAGTATTCTACAGATGAGCAGCAGAAAAAGCTAAACTTTTCTTGAATAAGTCGAGCCTAGGCTTGGGCATGTGTAATTTATTTAAGCGTTGACTGCGTCTTCCGCTGTATTTGAAAATAGACCACAGATACGTTGGAGCATTCTGTAACAAGATTTTGTGAATAAATTTGGCTTTGTTGAAGAGAAGGCGCTTTCTTAGTGGTAATATGTTAAGATATGTATATGCGTCTACACACTGTGTGAGGTTTTTGTCTGAAATTAGGCGCACTGCACGTTTTTGTAATGAATAGAGTCTTTTAGTGTTGGACATGGTGCAGCCATCCCAAATTGTGGAACAATAGTCTAGATGTGTTTGTAACTGGGATGTATAGAACATTTTTCGTGTCTCCTCATCTAGGAAATGTTTGATTTTAGCTAACTGGTAAACTTTTTGTGCCGTTTGTTTGGTCAGTGTTTGTACATGCGAATTCCAACTTAAATGTTGGTCAATTATGAGTCCTAGTGTTTTATATTCATTTACATTTTCAATTAAAGAGGTTCCAATGTAGAGCTGAAGTGTTGTTTTCGGCGAGTTTTGTAATTTTTGTCTTGTTGATATTATCATACATTTTGTTTTAGTGATATTTATTTGCATGCAGTTTTCATTGCTCCACTTAATAAGATTGTCTGTGTCGCTTTGTAATAATATTTCTAGCGTGTTGCAACTTTTATCACTAGTATAAATGGTACAGTCATCGGCAAATAGGTCGCAGGATGAGTGCTCGATGTGTAGTGGAAGGTCATTTATGTAAATGGAAAAAAGTAGAGGGCCGAGAATAGAACCCTGAGGAACACCGGTGTCAATAATAGTTGGGCTTGAATAAAAGTTATTGTACCACACTACTTGATGTCTGTCGGACAGGAATAATTTAAGTAATGTCACTAGTTTAAAGTTAACTTTCATTGTTTTTAATTTTCTTATTAAAACAGCGTGATCTAACATATCAAATGCTTTCCTAAAGTCTACAAAGATTGCTCCACATATGTTATCGTTATTTATGTTTAGGTGCAAGTTGTCTATCATCTTAGTTAGAGCTGTGTGGCATGAATGCTTTTGTCGAAACCCTGACTGACTGTCAATTAGCAAGTCATTGCTAACTAGGTAATGTAGTGTTGCTTTATGTATGTGTTTTTCTAGTGGTTTAGAAAGCGATGATAAAAGAGAAATTGGTCTATAGTTACCAAGGTTACTGCTATCTGACGAGCCAGGTTTGAAGAGAGGATATATTTTGGCAATCTTAAAGACCGAAGGAAAATAACTTTTAGCGATACATTGATTATATATAAAAGTTAGTGAATCACTAATAGCTGGTGCGGCGTAACGCAGTATTCGATTACTAATTCCATCAAGCCCTGATGAGCTATTATCCTTAAGGCCAATAAGATAGTTATACACTTCATTAACTGTCATAAAAGGAATGTCGGGTGGAACTGAGTTTGTACATTTGTTCTTACAGAATGCTGAAAGTTTGTCTAAGTCACTAGAGGAAGGTGGTATTGTGGATTTCAGACTGTTTATTTCTGCTTGAAAGTGATTGCTGAAGTCGGTGCAAGTAAATGAAGTGTTGGAAGATAATGTGTCTGGTGCATTACGTTTTTTCGCTAAGGTGTTAATTGCCTTCCATATTTCCTTACTATTTGATTTGTTCTGAACCATATTTCTAAAATGATTTTTCTTTTCTTTCCGAATTAAATATTGAACCTTGTTCCTGTGTACCCTGTATGTGTTGAGGTCCTTATTTTTGTGCGCTTGATCTCTCTGCCTCATAGCCTCCAACACTTCCTGAGTGATCCACGGAGATTTTAATTGTCGTTTGACGTGAATTTCCTTAGCTGGTACGTGCGTGTCAAAAACATTATAAAAAATTTTTGTCCAGTATTCAATAGCGTCATCCGGATCAGGAAGTTGGTAAACACGGGTGAGAGGTGCAGTTAGCAAGTCATTTAAAAATAATTCCTTACTGAAATGTTTGAAACTTCTAAATTTGATACTTACATGTTTATTTTTTGGAACTTTACATTTATTCTTTGACCATGTACAGCATACTGGATAGTGGTCACTCATTGCAATATTAGGGACAGAGCATTCTATGATGTTTTCTGGGCAAGTTACGTAGATGTGGTCGATTAGTGTGGATGATGCTTGTGTTACTCTTGTAGGCTGGTTAACTATTTGTTTTAAGTTGTACGATAATATTATATTTTTCCATGTTAGATTTGAATTGTGTATATCGATGTTGAAATCACCAAGAAAGAACAACCTCCTTGACTGTGGCAAATACATTGTCCATCATTATGGTGAAATCTTCGTACCATATAGGTCCTGCACTAGGATTTCGATACAGATATCCCACCAGAAATGGGCCCTGATTCGGTAGCTTTATTTCCAACCATACACATTCTATCTCTGCTGTCTCTAAGTCGTTTCTGCGGCGAAAATTAAGGGAAGTGGAAATATAAACTGTTATACCTGTCTCTTGTTTTTTGCTTGCGTCTCGCCGAATAGTTTTAAAACCATTTGACGCAATGTCATCGTCTGTTATTCTGTCATTTAGGCGACTTTCTGAAAGTCCAAAAATGTGAAAATTATTACTTAGAATGTATGTAAGTTCGGGGAGTTTACCTAGAAGATGGTAAATATTCAGATGACCAAGTCGTAGACCATCCTTGTGAAGCCATGGTACATAATTACCAGCCATGTTTGTATAGTAAAAGAAATATATATTTAAAAAAAAAATAAAAAAATTACAAGTTAAAATACAGTTATGCACACAAAAAAGCGCAAAATATTTTTACGAATTAATACTTCACCAAGGAAGTGGAATTCAAGGAATGAGAAATTGCAGAAAATACAATATTAAAATAATTAATACAACTAATAAAAAACAATTTCAACTGAGTATATGAAAATTGTCACAAAACAATCAGGCATACAACATATCACACCAGAACTGCTCAACGCAACAAAGTGAAGTTAAACGAGAGATGGAAGAAATTAATAATAGTCACAAGTCAGACAAGTATACAACACTTCACACCTTAACACCAAAAATTCTAACAAATTGAAGCTACGCGTGATAATAAGAAATTTAAATTGTAACGAAATAAGTAATCAAAGAAAAATTGTAGAGGATATTAACCGATAAACTATTAAAAGTTCTGATTATTACCGTTGTATTAAAAAATCAACAAATGTTCAAATGGAGTGAAGGCTGTAGTAACAGAGATTTAGTGAAGCAAAGTGTTTGTTCGTTAATAACTGACGTCTCTGCCGGGCAGATAATAGGGGTGAAGTTGGGCAGACATCATTAATGCTTGTCTAAGTGACGCAGGGCTGAATTGCATCAGATAGACAAGTTCAGGGTTCCACTGAGGACGATAATAAGAACTAAGGGAGGAAGCATGGTGATCTCTGATTTCTTCCGTCCTTATAGTGTTGGTAGGAGTATTCTGAGCCTGGGACATTGGAATACTGTTGGTAGAGGTACCGGAGTGGGGCTGCCTTGTGACTAATGGGGGAAACATGGTATCATAAGATTCGGCTTCCTGATTGAAAGTTGCGTTGTGATAGCTGGAAGGCTGCCTGCTTGCAATAGGTGTGCTTCTTTGAGGGGTAGGTGGGGTTTGTGATGTATTGTGATTATAGGTTGATGTCTCAGTAGATGTTGTTGCATTCTCTATATGGGTTGAGTTGTCTTGTTGTGTCCTTTCTGAATATTTTATGTTTTTGGCCAGGATGCTGCTTCCCAGTGTGGATGTGTGAATTTGATCTCTGTAGAGTCGTTTTTTAGGTGCTCCTGAGTTAGATGTAAAGAATGGAGTATTGTTGATGAAGCCAAGGCCGTTTTGTTTACAATAGTTCTGTAGTTTTGTGTTGTAAGTGTCCGCTGTGCGACGCTGAAACCCATAGCATGGTGGTATGATTGATGAAATAAAGATGGAGGCTTTGGGAAATTTTTGTTTTATTGTAGCCACCAATCCTGAGGGGTTTAGGCTCTGCTCATTCATGATATCATTAATTCCTACGCGTAGTGTTGTTTTTGTTATCTTGTGATTAATATCGAATTTATTAACTATGTCCAGTAGTCTTTTAATACCAGCCCCCGGCACTGTCATAACTGAAACGATGTCTTCTCTTGTAGTGGACATTCTTTCACAATAAATACCCTTCAAGAGGGAGTCACCAATTACAATATGTGTAACGTCACTACGTATTTCTTCACTTTGTTTTCTATTAGATTGATGCTGCTGCCTTTTGTGGTGTTCTTTTTGTGGACTGTCGTGATGGCTCTGAGATTTGTGAATTGGGTTTTCGGGTACTGGAACGTTGTCTGGTAGGGATGCTGATACCTGCTCATTTTCTGTTGAATAATCCTCAAGAACTTGAAATCTGTTGGTAATTTTGACTCCAATAGGATATGTTGTGTTTGTGAGTGTCTCTTCGTGTTTTTTTGTGTGTACAGTTTCGCGGTGACCTTTTTGTTGATTTGGAGTATGTTTATTTATGTATTCTTCGCAATCTTCTACTATTGTTTGAGGATGATCTGGTTGTCTTATCTTATAGAGTGAGAAGTCTCTCTGCAGTTTTTCGATGATGTCCTTCATGCTAGAATTGTCTTCCCTCAGAGATACTATCTCCCTTTTAAGAAGTTCGTTTTCGGCCTTGAGCGATGTCTGTATACTAGACATGAGATCACCAATTAAACTTCGTAGCGTGTCCTCCATATTTTGCATTAGCTCCTGGCAGCACGACACAGGTAACTTCGTGGTGTCTTCTTTCTGTTGCTCAAGAGATACAGTTTCAGCTTTTCGTATATTTTCATGGTCCATGGTGTCGTGGAATATTCTAATCCACATATATAAATTATTAGGTAAATATGAAGCCTAACAAATAAAATTAATAAAGAAAAGAGCAATGGTAAATAACAGTGCTGTCACAAAGAAGGTACTCGAAATCCCCCTTGTTTTCTGCTTCGTCTGCAAATTGTAACGCTTTCACGTTGATAGTAAAAGCTTACTGTATTATACCCGCTTTCTTCAATGAAACGTGTGCTGTATTTCTTGGAAAAACATTGAGAGGCAGACTGCGTAATGACCTAAATTAATCCTAACATTAATTATACTGCGTTACCAAAACGAACGAACAGATGGACTAAAGGATAAAGAGAGAGGGAGGGCTGAAAATCAGGAACGCATGCAACACGCGTCGCGCGATACACAAATGCTGCCATCACGCGTGTAAGACTACATGCACTAACTTTTTTCAGACGAACAGTGATAAATTCACTACCCTTCCCAGAGTTAGGTTTTAAAATCACATAAAACGCTTATTAGGAAAGATAACAATAGATGGGTTTACGGTTGAAAACATAACAGTACCCAGACAGCACATCTTCGAAACAGGAGGTAGAAAATACATATTTTGAACGCAGCCACGTAGCTCTTTTAAATTTGGATATTTGGGTTCCTTAGGGCTTGCTGACAAAGAATATGTAAAACGTTACGCAAATAGTCCAGGAATTAATAAATTATACCCAAAATAAAATAGTGGGGATGCCTGACAGCATGGAATCATTTCTGCTCATAAAATTTTTTTATAACGTGTTTGAAAAAAATCTTACGTTACAGAATTAGCCTACCATGTAAACTCCAAATTGATTGGAGCGCAACAAATGAAAGACTAACCACGATTGGTCGGGCTATAAATACTATCTTTCGTTGTTAGGGGAGACGTGAAAAGGTAACATTTTTTCAAACACTTGTCGAAACGTGGCCTCATTGGCTAGACTCGCTGATATACTCACTTAGGAGCGTTAGTTCGAGACCACTAGTGCAAATAAGCTTGATAAAGCAACAGTGCGTTGAAGCCAGCTCATATTTTGCTAAATAAAAGCCTGGAACATAAGCAGATGGGAATTTGTGCCAGTAATTGTGCCAGAATTCATTGCTAATCAACGTATCTGTGTTTATTTCCATGAAATTGTGGTAAGCTTGAACCATTCAGTATCTTTTAATGAAAATTGAATGTAAATTGTTAATTTATGCCTGTATATATATGTGTAGTTCAGTGGCAAACAGGAGATAAAGCCTATAATGCTCCAGCCTGAACAGAGGGTGTCGGAGGGAAGTAAAACGGCATGGAATGGCCAAACAGTACACTGACACCTAGATGATTGATTAGATAGAAATAATGCTGGAAGTGCAGAGGCGTGGTAACCATTAAGGAGGGTAATGCTGGTATAAAGTATTTCAGATGAAGCTGACAGTTGGCCTAACGCTCTGAACTCAATGTTTGTGTTGTATTGTGCTCAGTGTAGAACTAGAGTATCAATTAGTTATGAAGTAGAAGGTACATCCTTCTTGTTTCAGGGACCGTGGTCTTGATGGTACTGAGCAGCACCTGGTCAGAGCTTTGCTGAATCCAGAGTCGGACAGCATACTCCTTGGTCTTTTTAGCTATCAGTGAGGTGTCTCCAGAGCCCAGGGGAGAATTCGAGCAGAGGAGTCCTTTCCTGCCGCCATCACGCAAGATAAGCTGATTGGCCAGCTGAGCTCAACATTATGTCCCCTCATCTTGAAATGACTTTGTAAAAATAACATTCAGAGGGGAATTTAATTGTCTTAATATCAGGAACTGAGAACATCTCCAATACTAGTCCCAAAAGACAAACTATTGAAGTCATGATGACAAATACCAACAGAGCTTGAACAAAACAAAACCAGTATTACCTCATATTACCACTACACAACTGACACACATAGGATATTTTAATAATATATGTCACTACAATATTCATATTGATAAAGTCTGTACATATACTTGTAATTAAAATTGATTGTGATTCCTGGTTCCTTTGTATTTGAATCAGGACACATATACCTTTATGATAACCATGAATACATATTGTTATTTGAAAAGTTATCAGTGACTCCTTAAGATATTCTCATAGAGTGTTATATGTATGTGAGTGTCACAGTGTTGTCAAGAGTAGTGGATTAAATTAAATTGTTTATCTGTCTGTTGTTGTGACTTACACTTCATCATACACATACCCTAGACACATAACGTAGTCATCACACTATTCCAGAATAATTCTGACTGAGATATATAGATATGTGGTAGCAAGTAAGGTTATCTATAATACACTACTCTTAATAGATATAGATACCTTCACAGCTGATCTCAGTCAGTACACTAAGTCCCCTATAAATATTTATAACATCCCACTTCACCACATATATTGGGGTCTCGCTCTTGGGATTTTGAATCTTTCCCTATTAAAAATATTGGGGGTAATTCACTTCAGGGAATATAAGAATTAAAAGGTATCCTTGGGTGGAATTAAATAAGGTTGAGCTCACGGTGCCTGTGTTGTCCATTAGATATATTTAGAGATTAAATTGTTGGTTAGACATTGTAGAAATTTACCTGATAGACAATGGCGGACCTGGCCAAGTTTCGATCTGCTGCTGTTCAGACTGCAAAAGAGTTAGGATTAGATGGGCAAGTTATGGTTGCCTATGTCACTACGGAATGTGACAAATTTATTGAACGCGAAGAAAGAAGGTTTGAAGCCGAAAGAAAGTTAGAGGCTGAAAGGGAAATTAAGAAGTTACAATTTGAAGCTGAGGCTGAGACTAAGAAGTTACAAGCTGAGGCTGAGACTAAGAGGTTGCAGATTGAGGCTGACAAAGAGGCTAAGAAATTGGAAGCAGAAAGAGAAGACAAAAGATTAGCTGCAGAAAGGGAAGAGAAGAAATTAGCTGCAGAAAGGGAAGAGAAGAAATTAGCTGCAGAAAGGGAAGAGAAGAAATTAGCTGCAGAAAGGGAAGACAAGAAATTAGCTGCAGAAAGGGAAGCAGAAGATAAAAGATTACAAAGGGAACATGAGTTACGACTCAGGGAATTTGAGTTTCAAGGCCATGCTCCTGAAAATGGTGCCAGTCCCTTTGCCTCTGATGCCACTGCTAGCCAAGGAGCCTCAACCTCAGCTATGAATTTTCATTTAGATCATTTTGTTGAGAAAGACGATGATATTGAGAGCTACCTAAATAGGTATGAACTATTAGCTACCACGTATGGGTTAGAGAGAGAAAGGTGGAGCTTAAAGTTATCTCAGGGACTTCGTGGGGCAGCTTATGAAGTTTTTGCAAAAATGAGCAGAGGTGATCAGGAAAATTATGACATGCTAAAGCAGGCTCTTTTGTTAAGGTATGAAAAGAATGCAGAATTTTATAGGAAAAAATTTAGGAATGCTAAACTACTGTCAGGTGAAACCTATCACCAGTTCTCTGCACGAATAGAGACATACTTGGAGAAATGGACTTCTCTGGGGAAAACCCAAGATCTTAAGGAAATGGTCCTTATAGAGCAATTAAGAGAGTCCATGGCTCCAGACCTGAGAAAGTTTCTCATGGAACAAGGTGCAGAGAGGCTGGGTGAGTTGCTAAATGTTGCTGAAAGGTATCAAGCAGCTCAAGCAGAGGTAACAGGTAATAAAAAGAAACAAGTGGATAACTTTAGGGCACCACAGAACTTTAATAAATTTGATCCTAAGGATCAAAATAAAGGTAAGCACCAATTTGATAGGCCACGGTATGACAATAAAAATAAATTCCCACAATTCGATGAAAGGAAATATGATGAAAGAAAATCTTTCAACCAAGGAAAAAGGTGGTGTAAAAATTGTCAGATGGACAATCATGACACTGACCGTTGCAGAAGGAAACCTGTGTATATGGCAACCCTTCAGGTCAGGTCGACCTCAAGACAGGAGGAGGATATTATGTTAGATACCACTCCAGAAGAGATGAGGAAGGCACAGGCTGGGGATAAAACACTCACGCCTTGTTTCAGAAAATTGTCAACTTGTCATACAACTCCAGGCAAGGGAGATTTTTACATGAAAAACAAGTTGATGTATAGGAAGACTGGAGCTAGATCCAAAGGTCACGGACAGCTGGTACTTCCTAAAAGATATAGGGCAGACTTAATAAGGAGCCTACATGTGAAACCAGATGGGGACCATGAGAAAATAGGTACCATCATTCAAAAGGTGGCTCACAATTATTATTGGCCCAAAGCAAGATGGGACATTGAGAATTTTGTAGAAAGGTGTAGCATAGCACATGAGGGAACACCCACAAGTGGGAACATGGATCAGGACCTGGACACGCCACGGGGCAAAATTAGGCCTGATAATAAAAAGAAAAATAAATTTGATAAAGTGGACCAAATGGAATGGGAAGCCCCTTTTCACGGACAAGCTTCACTTAACTGTTTTACAATGGCCACTATGCGGAGAGTGCAAAAAGATGTCTTACCCCAGGATAAGCCGACAATCCCTCAATCGGACTTAAACAAACTGGAGGAAGAGGATGTAGAGAGGAAATCTCTCATCAAGAATTTTAAGTGGGGAGAAAGCCCCACAAGAAAAATTGGTAGCGGTCGTTTTGTGAATGATAATTCTGGGAGGAAAAATCATCACTATAAAGCTTCGAGTGGAAGAGACCATACCGGTGCATGGACAAATAGGTCCACACAATTAAAGGTCCATATGTAGCTATGTTAAGAACGTGGACTGATGAAAAGGCAGAGGAAAACATTACATCTTCATACCAATATGTGAATGAGCTGACCACTCGGTTAAAAACTGGCTGGAAACTTGCCAATGAAAATTTGAAACAAGCCAGGAAGAAACATGCTGCCTATTATAACAGGAAGGCGAAAGACAGAAATTTGGCTGTGGGAGAGAAAGTACTGCTTCTTTTGCCTGGGAGTCAGAATAAGTTACAAATTGGATGGCAGGGTCCATATACAGTTCTAGAGAAGGTGTCTAGAACAAATTATAAGATAGATAAGAAGGGGAAAGAAAAAATCTATCATGTGAATCTCCTGAAGAAATATTTGGAAAGAGAACATCAGGAAGAGACACACTTGTTGACCTTGTCCATCGCCATGGAGATGAAAAAGGAACCACTTTCATCATTTGAATATCCATTACACCCCTGTGAGACAGCAGCACAGGTGAAAATCAGTACACATTTAACGAAAACTCAGAAAGAGAGAGTGCAACAGGTTCTAAATAATCATGCAGAGGTGTTAACAGACCGACCAGGGCATACAAACCTATTGGAATATGATATGAAACTAATAGACTCCACACCTGTCTGTATGAAACCATATTCGATTCCGTTTGCTAAGGAGAAAGCTTTGAAGGAAGAGATAGACTATCTGTTGAAGGAAGGAATTATTTCGCACAGTGAGTCTTCGTATAGTTCCGGTGTTGTACTCTTAAGGAAGCCCTCTGGAGAACATAGACTCTGTATAGATTACAGGAGACTGAATGCTATTACAGAAGGACAGGTGGATCCATTGCCGGATACAAATCAGCTGTTTGCCAGACTAAATAAAGCTAAATATTTCTCAAAAGTGGATCTGAGTAAAGGATACTATCAGATTCCAGTAAAGCCTGAGGTTAGACCATACCTAGCTTTTAGTACCTCAGAAGGACACTATGAGTTTAATAGATTGCCATTTGGATTGAAGAATGCGCCTAGTGTCTTCTCTAGAATGATGAGAAAATTATTGGATCCTCTGAATAATCCCTGTATAACAAATTTTATGGATGATATCCTTATAGCAACAGAAACATTTGAGGAACACATTGACTCTCTGAACATGCTGTTTGATCGACTTAGGGAGGCAAATTTAACAGCCCGACCAACCAAATGTTGCGTTGGATGTAAAGAATTGGAATTTTTGGGACACACAGTTTATCAGGGAAACATGACCCCTGACCCAAAGAATTTAGAGAAACTACAGAAAGCCCCGAGACCACAAACCAAGAAGGACGTGAGATCCTTTGTCTCATTATGTGGTTTCTACCAGAAGTATATCAAAAACTTTAATTCCATATGTGCACCGTTAACTGAATTGACACGTAAAGGACATCCAGATCGCATTACATGGACACCACAATGTGAAATGACTTACCAAGAATTGAAGGAAAAGCTCACAAGTAAACCCATTTTGAAATTACCTGACTTAAGTCAAGAATTCATAGTAAGGACGGATGCAAGTAATATTGGGTTAGGTGCAACTCTACTACAGAAATCAGATGCATTGGATGGGGAATTAAGCCCAGTGGCATATGCTAGCAGAAAGTTGAATAAAGCTGAAATCAACTACTCAACTAGCGAAAAAGAATGTCTTGCAGTAATATGGGCGATAAAGAAATTCAATATTTATCTATATGGGAAGGCATTTAAGTTGCAAACAGACCACAAACCTTTATCGTTTCTAGCACAGGCTAGGCATGAGAACTCCAGGTTACTCCGATGGTCTTTACTTTTGGCTCCATATAATTTTAGCATTGAGTATATATCTGGAAAAACAAATTTGGGAGCGGATTTTTTAAGCCGCCATCCGTGTGATGAGAATCACCGTAAACCCCAGAAATAATAATAAATTTCTCTATGTGTATATAGAATAAAGGACTGACATATAATGTGTGTTTTAAGAGGGGAGGTGTCGTGGAATATTCTAATCCACATATATAAATTATTAGGTAAATATGAAGCCTAACAAATAAAATTAATAAAGAAAAGAGCAATGGTAAATAACAGTGCTGTCACAAAGAAGGTACTCGAAATCCCCCTTGTTTTCTGCTTCGTCTGCAAATTGTAACGCTTTCACGTTGATAGTAAAAGCTTACTGTATTATACCCGCTTTCTTCAATGAAACGTGTGCTGTATTTCTTGGAAAAACATTGAGAGGCAGACTGCGTAATGACCTAAATTAATCCTAACATTAATTATACTGCGTTACCAAAACGAACGAACAGATGGACTAAAGGATAAAGAGAGAGGGAGGGCTGAAAATCAGGAACGCATGCAACACGCGTCGCGCGATACACAAATGCTGCCATCACGCGTGTAAGACTACATGCACTAACTTTTTTTCAGACGAACAGTGATAAATTCACTACCCTTCCCAGAGTTAGGTTTTAAAATCACATTCTTCTTCTTCTTGCGATCGCATCTTTGATGATTACACCGTCAGACGAGTTCTCATGATGAATTCGACTGTTGTTTGAAGTTCCTCTTTAACTCCATATAGCTTTGAGTTTAGTGTTGAGTCATTGGGCCAGTATATCTTTCTTAACTGGTCATACAGAGGACAGTCCTGTAGAACATGCTCAGCAGTTTGTTCGTTTAATCCACATGTGCACAGTGGTGAAGCAGACAATCGTAGCTTGTGCATGTGTTTATTCAGTTTGTTATGCCCTGTCCTGAGTCGAAAAATAGTTGTCTGTCCCTGCCGGTCGAGAGTGTGATAGTCGTCTTTGGGTTGGTTCTGTTCTCTTCTGATAGTCTGGATAGCTCTCTTTTTCTCAAAGTATGTGACTTCATTATCTTCTTGTTCACATTCTCCTCCCTTTTTTGCAAGTTTATCTGCCTTTTTATTTCCGGGTACACCACAATGAGATGGTACCCACTGAAGTATGGTTCTCTTTTTGGCAGCTACCTTGTTTAGTTCATTTCTCAGATGCGGGAGTTTACCACCCTTGAGAGCTTGCAGGACAGACAGTGCATCTGTGAGGATGACTACCTGGTGGCAGTCAGAGTTGGTGTTATAAATCATATTTGCAGCTTGCTCTAGAGCTTGAACCTCAGCTGTATAGTTGGAACAGAATTTACCAGTGGGAATGTGCCTAGTCTCATAGTGGTTGTCAGGATATGAGATAAAGATACCGGCACCTCCATTCCTAACAGCATTAGTTGCTGATCCATCTGTATAGGCATGTATCCATGATTGATCGGGATAGCTTTCTTGGATCATACTCAATGTAGCAGTTCGTTTTTGCAGATCATTATACTCACATCCACTTGTGAGACCACTGACTGATGTACTAATTTGGAGGGTACTGCTGGCCTGCTCCCATGGTACAGGGTATAGGGTGGGCTTCAGTGGTGTTGTCTTCATGGATAGGTCTTCTTGATGCTGTCTTATAAGTCTTTTCCCCCGATGCACAAAGCTGCTACGCTTTAGACGTCCCAATGCCAGATCATCTAGTCTTGCCTTCATTGGGTGCATTGGCATACTGTTGTACTTTTCCATCTGGATCATGGTTTTTGTGTCTCTTCTATGGGACAATGTCTGTAATCCAGCAACCTTCTGCATCTCTGTTATTGGTGTAGTTTTCATGGCTCCTGTAATGAGCCTGAGAGCTTGATTTTGCACCTTGTCCAAAGACTGCAGATGTGAGTTAGCAGCTGATGACCATGCTGCTGAGCTAAACTCTAAGTGTGGTCTTATTACTCCATTATAAATCTTCTTTAGATTTCGTTCATTTGCTCCCCAGTTGGTACCTGCTAATTTTCTGAGTATGCCTAGTCGTCTTCGGGCCTTTCCTTCTGCATTTTCAATATGCTTATTCCATGTAAGCCTTTGGTCAAATGTCACCCCAAGATAGGTGGGGTAGCTTTCTTCCTTGATCACGGTTGTCCCTAGGTGTATGTTAGCTGATTTGTCCTTGGGGGCGAGGGAGAACAGTGTTGTGGAGGTTTTGTCTGTGTTTATTGTGATAAGCCATTTCTCTGCCCATGACACTAGCATGTCTGCTGCCCGCTGCATTCTATAATTTGCTGTGGTGACATTTTCATCAGCGCACCAGAGTACTAGGTCATCTGCATATAAGGCAGCTTTAACTCCTGCAGGGAGATCTTTCACCAGGTCATTGATGTAAACAAGGAAGAGTGTTGGGGAAATTACTCCTCCTTGAGGTACCCCCTGATGGAGCAACACTTTTCTGCTCTGCAGACCGTCAAGAGTGACTCTAGTTCTCCTGTTATGCAAGTATGACTGGATCCATTTCATCATGTTGCCTTGGATTCCACTTCTCCTAAGTTTTGCAATGAGGCCATCTTTCCACACCTTGTCAAAGGCCTGCTTGAAGTCGACCCAGATCGTTAGGACCTTTTTCTTCTCCTGGAAGGCATCTTCTATTGCTTGAGACAAGTAAGTAACTTGGTCTTCTATACTGTAGCATTCTCTAAATCCAGCTTGTTCCGGCACCAGGATCTGCTCAGACTCTAAATACCATTTCAATCTGTGGTTGACTATTCGCTCCATAGTCTTCCCAACACAGCTTGTGAGACTGATTGGCCGGTAACTTGCAGCCTCGGTCTTACATTTCCCTTTCTTTAGTATGGGTATTGTGATGGCTTCTCTCCATACTTGGGGTACCGTTCCTTTCAACCAGCTGTGGTTGAATATCTCAAGCAGTTTTGTCTTTGCTGCTGAGCTCAGATTTACTAGCATTTCGTTGCTGATTTTGTCTGGGCCGGGTGACTTTTGAAACTTAAGCTTGGAAATAGCCTTCTGTAGTTCTCCTAGTGTGATGGGTTCCCTCATTGGGGCAGGAGTATCTGTCTGTCCCATGGTTGCCAGTATTTCTTTTCTTATCTCTCTCTGATGGTCTATGTTAATGGGTAAGTTGCTTTCTGAACTGTATCTTCTAGCAAACAAGTCTGCAGCTTGTTTTCCTCTGAAAAGTTTGCCACCTTCATCCAATGTGATAGTCTGCCTTGGTGAGGAATGCTCTTCATTTAGAGACTTGACTAATCTCCAAAGTTTCCTGCCGTCTTTCTCAAGGTTCAGCGATGCCGTTTTAGTTCTCCAGCTTTTCCGCTTTTCTTCTAGCTTTGTTCTCTGAAACTCTGCTACAGCCTTTTTCCATTTGTTGTGAGTTTCAAGTGAAGGCTGAGACTCTGCGTCCTTTCTAGCCTTGTCCATAGCTTCCTGACGTTCTTGGAGTGTGCTGGACCAGTATGGTATGTAGTTACGCCGGCATCCTTTGGGAATGGTTTCTTTTGCAGCTTGTAGTATGCATCTGTTGAAGTCTTTTACCACTTCATTAATGTCTCTGTTCTGTACCTTGAGGGTAGACAGCAGCGTGTTCACCTGATGCCTGAATAAACCCCAGTTGGCTTTTTTGTAGTTCCATCTTGTAATGGCTGGGCCTGTACTGAGAGTTGCACTCTGGACAGTAAGAAAGATTGGGCGATGGTCGCTTCCCCCTAGTTGGTCTCCTACTTCTCTACTAATAGATCCAGCTATATCTGGTGTGGAGAAGGCAAGATCTGGTGTTGAGGTTGTGTGCCATCCTCTGGAGTAGAAGGTAGGAGTATCTGTGGCATTATTGACTAGGATTAGGGAGTGATCATCTTGCCAAGTTTCAACCTCTTCACCTCTGTGATCCAGATGGTTATAGCCCCAGCTCTGGGAGTGGCTATTAAAGTCTCCAACTGCTATAAAGTTGGTGGCTGGTACCTGTATAGAGCTGAGACTCAGGGGTTTGTTGTTCGGACAGTAATAGTTCAGGAGTTCTATTTCCATCTTGTCTACCTTTATCTGCAGCAGCTGATATTCTGCTCCATCCATGAAGGTTTTCCTTTCGTGTGCAGGAATGTTATTCCTTACAAGAGTAAGTACTCCTCCTTTTCGTCTATCTTGTCTGTCGGATCTGAAGCATTGATATCCCCTTATTTTAAAGGTTTGATCTGCTTTCAAGTGAGTCTCTTGGATACAGCAAACACTGACTTGCTTCTCATACAAGATGTTTTCCAGCTCTGTCTTTTTGCTGTATCCAGCCTGCTTGCTGTTCACTCCCTCTGCATTCCAGTGCATCATGACAAGTGGCACTCTGGGTTTCTCTTTTTCTGTTTTGTTTTGGTCAGTAGTTCTCCTCCGCCGTCTGTTGACTCCACAAAACGGTCTAGAGGGTCCTCCAGTAGCTGAGGGTGGGCTCTGTCGAGGCTCAGAGCCCGGCACTGCACCTGCCTGGTGGAGCTCCACAGGGCGAGCACCAGAACGAGATTTATTTGACGGTGTACTCTCCATAGAAAAAAAAAAGCGAGTTGCATGATACTGTGGTTTCCGGTGCGCCTTCTGGCCCAGTATCTACGACTTTAGCACCTGTTCAACGGGAGAGTGGGCTCATCCCTAATCTGTTTATGTTCCCAGTAGTAGACTATTCGCAAGCAGCCTGGGGGTGTCACTGCTCTGCGCGGACCTTGTTTACCGAGGCGGCGTCCGAGCTCGTATGGTGAAAATATGGTTGCGTTATCTTCAAAATAGCCCTGTCTTTCCCGTGGCTTTTCTGCCATCCTGCAACTTTGAGTTAGGGAGTTCTGAGCTCCAGTCTCTTTCCCAGGCATTTTATCCTGGCCTGGCACGCATACAGAGGACCCCACTTCTGGTTCTAAGTTAGCAGTTGGGGATAGGTGGGGTAGCACACTGTGCATTCCCCGTCATCCAGGGGGCTCTCCAACTATGCAGAGCTTGCACAATGCTGTGCTCTAGTTCGGGGCTCTCCCAAGGAATCCTCACGTCCTGCACAGAGCCACTTCCCGATACCCACCACCTGCCAACCCTCCATTGTAGAAATCTCCTGCATGCGGCCATCCAGTCAAGAGCCAGTATTAAGTCTGGTGCCCAAGTGATCCCCCCAAGCTCAGTGTGCAATGCTGGGTTCTCATCATGCTGCAACACAGGAGGGATTGTGATGCTCAGCCATCTCTCTCAATTCTGCACCGATAAGTGACATCGGGGACTTAACTTTGCCTCAGTACTGGGAGGCCCCGTTTCCGGGTACACCACACACAGCCAATTGAGGCAACGGTCGCCATGGGCGTGATAGACGACAAACAGTGAAGAATGAGGCAAGAAAGCATTTAACCCATGAAGTGGGGGTGGATTGGTGCAGACCAGAGCATGTACCACTCGCCGGTGGGTTCTGCATCTACACCTATAGGGTTCCACCCACTCCTCAGCCCATTTAGTCTGGCCCCTCACCCAGGACCTGTCCGGCTTGGGTGACCCTGCCAGGAGTAAAACTCCCGCCGGCATAGCTCCCGGGATCATTGAGGCGCTCAAGCTCTCCAACCACGGCAAGGTAGGCTTACATGTGGAGAGTAAAATCACATAAAACGC
The DNA here is from genome assembly GCA_024509875.1 of Oreohelix idahoensis. NCBI lineage: Eukaryota > Metazoa > Mollusca > Gastropoda > Stylommatophora > Oreohelicidae > Oreohelix > Oreohelix idahoensis. Next base: position 552,508 of record JAMPIV010001541.1, on the reverse strand, counting down.
TTATTAGGAAAGATAACAATAGATGGGTTTACGGTTGAAAACATAACAGTACCCAGACAGCACATCTTCGAAACAGGAGGTAGAAAATACATATTTTGAACGCAGCCACGTAGCTCTTTTAAATTTGGATATTTGGGTTCCTTAGGGCTTGCTGACAAAGAATATGTAAAACGTTACGCAAATAGTCCAGGAATTAATAAATTATACCCAAAATAAAATAGTGGGGATGCCTGACAGCATGGAATCATTTCTGCTCATAAAATTTTTTTATAACGTGTTTGAAAAAAATCTTACGTTACAGAATTAGCCTACCATGTAAACTCCAAATTGATTGGAGCGCAACAAATGAAAGACTAACCACGATTGGTCGGGCTATAAATACTATCTTTCGTTGTTAGGGGAGACGTGAAAAGGTAACATTTTTTCAAACACTTGTCGAAACGTGGCCTCATTGGCTAGACTCGCTGATATACTCACTTAGGAGCGTTAGTTCGAGACCACTAGTGCAAATAAGCTTGATAAAGCAACAGTGCGTTGAAGCCAGCTAATATTTTGCTAAATAAAAGCCTGGAACATAAGCAGATGGGAATTTGTGCCAGTAATTGTGCCAGAATTCATTGCTAATCAACGTATCTGTGTTTATTTCCATGAAATTGTGGTAAGCTTGAACCATTCAGTATCTTTTAATGAAAATTGAATGTAAATTGTTAATTTATGCCTGTATATATATGTGTAGTTCAGTGGCAAACAGGAGATAAAGCCTATAATGCTCCAGCCTGAACAGAGGGTGTCGGAGGGAAGTAAAACGGCATGGAATGGCCAAACAGTACACTGACACCTAGATGATTGATTAGATAGAAATAATGCTGGAAGTGCAGAGGCGTAGTGACCATTAAGGAGGGTAATGCTGGTATAAAGTATTTCAGATGAAGCTGACAGTTGGCCTAACGCTCTGAACTCAATGTTTGTGTTGTATTGTGCTCAGTGTAGAACTAGAGTATCAATTAGTTATGAAGTAGAAGGTACATCCTTCTTGTTTACAGGGACCGTGGTCTTGATGGTACTGAGCAGCACCTGGTCAGAGCTTTGCTGAATCCAGAGTCGGACAGCATACTCCTTGGTCTTTTTAGCTATCAGTGAGGTGTCTCCAGAGCCCAGGGGAGAATTCGAGCAGAGGAGTCCTTTCCTGCCGCCATCACGCAAGATAAGCTGATTGGCCAGCTGAGCTCAACATTATGTCCCCTCATCTTGAAATGACTTTGTAAAAATAACATTCAGAGGGGAATTTAATTGTCTTAATATCAGGAACTGAGAACATCTCCAATAATAGTCCCAAAAGACAAACTATTGAAGTCATGATGACAAATACCAACAGAGCTTGAACAAAACAAAACCAGTATTACCTCATATTACCACTACACAACTGACACACATAGGATATTTTAATAATATATGTCACTACAATATTCATATTGATAAAGTCTGTACATATACTTGTAATTAAAATTGAGTGTGATTCCTGGTTCCTTTGTATTTGAATCAGGACACATATACCTTTATGATAACCATGAATACATATTGTTATTTGAAAAGTTATCAGTGACTCCTTAAGATATTCTCATAGAGTGTTATATGTATGTGAGTGTCACAGTGTTGTCAAGAGTAATGGATTAAATTAAATTGTTTATCTGTCTGTTGTTGTGACTTACACTTCATCATACACATACCCTAGACACATAACGTAGTCATCACACTATTCCAGAATAATTCTGACTGAGATATATAGATATGTGGTAGCAAGTAAGGTTATCTATAATACACTACTCTTAATAGATATAGATACCTTCACAGCTGATCTCAGTCAGTACACTAAGTCCCCTATAAATATTTATAACATCCCACTTCACCACACATGGGGTATTCGATGGCCAACATAGGTTTAGTGGTGTCTGTTATTTTATCCAATACTGCAGAAGGTAGAATTTCTGATTCACTGTGAGAAATTGGGTTGCAGCTGATGTTGAGAATGTCGTTGTCGGTAGTAAAGTCATTTATGCCTGGAATCATTGTGTCTACTGCCAAGTGGGGCATAGCAACAGCAGAGTCCATTTTAGTGTTTTCTAACTCAACATCAGTTACAATGTTTGCAGATTCTTTTAATTCTTCAAATTCTGTTTTTAACCATGATTCGATAGCTGCGGCAGTCCCCTGGGCCATAATTTTGTTCTTAGTATGATAAAGGTGAACTTTGAGATGTGGTGTTGTTATAACGTCTTCTACTAGTGCACCATTTATGTCTGTTCTTGACTCTACAAGTCTTGTTTCGTAGTATTTAATGACAATGAAACGAAATGCCTCGTACTGAAAGGTGTTCTGGAATGTTATAGTTACACATTTTCCATGGCTTGATAGCTTCAAGGTTATACCGGACCCGGTTCTACAACCTTTAAGTTTGACGTGAATAGCCCTCTCTTTGTTCAAAGCATAGTTTTTTATGGTCGTTGGTCTTAAACGAGCGTCCCTGAGACAGGTAAACTAAGACAGGTCACGGCAGAAATGAGAAACTATAGGTTACACATTCTAGGGATAAGCGAGAGCAGATGGACAGGAGCAGGTAAAGTTAAAACAGCAACAGGAGAAACAGTACTTTACTCTGGAAGAGAGGATGGACAGCACAATGAAGGCGTAGCCATTATTCTACAGAAAGGAATAGAAAGGACATTACTGGAATGGAAATCCATCAACAACAGACTGATACGATTAAGATTGAGAGGGAGATTCACCAACACTACAATAATACAATGCTACGCACCAACGAATGATAGCGATGAGGAGGTCAAGGATGAATTCTATCAACAACTGCAGAAAGAAATGGAAGACGCACCTAGATATGATCTTGTTATAGTAATGAGAGACCTCAATGCGAAAGTTGGTACACACAATACATATAATGAAAGAACAATGGGGAAATGCGGCAGTGGAACAGCAAACGAAAATGGGGATAAACTAATAAGTTTGTGTAGCATTAACAACCTGGTCATTGGAGGAACACTTTTCCCACATAAAAAAATTCACAAATTAACATGGGAATCACCAAATGGTCGGGACAGAAACCAGATAGACCACATCATGGTTAACGGTAGATGGAGACATGCATTACAAGATGTGAAGGTAAGAAGAGGTGCAGATGTGGGAAGTGATCACCATTTAGTAGTAGCAAAACTGAAAGTGAAGCTAAGAAGGGCTGGACCAACTGTAACTACACAGAAAAGGTTTGACATCAGCAAATTGAAGGACTCCCTTACCAGAAAAGCTTTTGCGGCCGACATAAAGAAACGATATCAATTTGCCAAAAGTCAGGAAAAGACATTGACTGATGATATAGACCAGAATTTCAACATCATTTCAACAATATACAAGGAAAGCAGCAAATCATGCTTGGGATTCCAGGAAAGGAAGAAGCAAGACTGGATAACACCAGAAACATTAAACACCATAACGATGAGAAAGGAAATGAAAAGAAAGAAAACAGAAGCAAAGTCCCCCAGGTTAAAGCAACTATATAGCGAACAGTACAGTCAGCTGGACAAGGAAGTTAAACGCCAAACCCGAGCCAACAAAAGGAATTTCCTAGACGATCTTGCAAGACAGGCAGAGGAGGCAGCACTGAGAAATGAACAAAGCACAGAATACAAAATAACTAAATTCATCAGCGGAAAACGGGGTGCAAACAATATTACATTAGTAAGAGATAAGCAAGGTAATCTCATCACGACAGCAGAGGGACAGGAAACAAGATGGGCAGAGCACTTCAGTGAAACTCTGAACAAGGAACCACCAGAGACACAATTGAATGTTCTTGAAGCTGAAAACGATCTAGATGTTAATACAGACATTCCACGAAAAGAAGAAATCATCACAGCAATCAAAGGGTTAAAGAACGGCAAAGCTCCGGGCCATGATAACTTAAATGCAGAGCTATTTAAGACAGACCCTGAGCTAGCAGCAGAACTATTAGAACCACTATTTGCACAAGTGTGGAAGACGGGGACAACACCATCAGAGTGGAACAAAGGAATAATTGTCAAATTGCCCAAGAAGGGAGATCTTGCAGACTGCAATAATTGGAGAGGAATCACTCTTCTCTCAGTTCCCAGCAAAATACTAGGCAGGATAATTATACAGAGAATTTCAAAGGCAGTAGACCACAAACTGAGGAAAGAACAAGCTGGATTTAGAAAGAACAGAAGATGTATAGATCATATATTCACTCTTAGGAACATTATAGAGCAGTGCTCAGAATGGCAAAGACAGCTGTACATTAATTTCGTTGATTTTGAAAAGGCTTTTGACAGCATACATAGGGACAGTTTATGGAAAATACTGAGGGCTTTTGGAATTCCAAGCTGCATATTGTCAATCATAAAAAGCCTCTATCCCAACTTTACGTGTAGTGTTGGGCAGAGCAACCTAACCTTTGAGGTGAAGACAGGAGTACGACAGGGATGCCCCTTATCAACCACTCTATTTTTAACAGTCATAGACTGAGCGATGCGCCAGACAACAGAGGGCAGTCCAAGAGGAATAAGATGGACAACATTTTCTACATTGGAAGATCTGGAATATGCAGATGACATTGCACTACTAGCACATTCACATAAACACATCCAGGAAAAAACGGATAGACTTAATAAGTTTAGCCAGCAGGTGGGCTTGAACATCAATTTAAAGAAGTCTGAGGTCATGACGCTCAATGTGAGCAAACCTGAGCCCATATCAGTAAGGAATCAGCAACTGGTACAGAAAGATACCTTCACATATCTAGGAAGCATAGTAACACCAGACGGCGGGGCAGGCAAAGACATCAACATCAGAATGAATAAGGCACGAACAGCCTTCTTTAGCCTAAACAACATCTGGAAGTCCTCCCAATACAGCACAAGCACAAAATTAAGATTGTATCAGAGCTGTGTGCTTTCTGTGCTTCTCTATGGTGCGGAATGCTGGAGAGTTACAGAGAAAGAAATGTCGAAATTGTCCTCTTTTCACACAACATGCCTAAGAAAAACTCACCGAATCTTTTGACCGAATACCATCACTAACCAAGATCTGCTTACTCGTAGCAAGCAAGAGGACATGCACACCATCATAGCTGGCAGACGCTGGAGCTGGGTTGGTCATGTCCTCAGAAGAGACCCCGATGCCATCACAAGAACAGCTATGCTTTGGACCCCTGAAGGAAAACGAAAGAGAGGCCGACCAAAAACAACCCGGCGGAGGACTGTGGAGGCTGAGATGCAAAGAATGAACCAGAGTTGGGGCACTGTACGAAGGATGGCCACCGACCGAGCAAAGTGGAATCAATTTGTTGTTGCCCTACAAGATGCCACTAGGTGTGATGGCCACTGACTGCTCTGACGGTCGGCGGATAAGGATCAAAGAAGAAAAATTAGGGACACTAAATTTCCTAATTTTAACATCGAGTTGAACAAAATATTTTTCTTCACAAATAAATTTTAAAAACCTGCCTATAAAATTTGACCAATAATTTGTGTTGATTCATTCCGATTGGTTTATTTTACTGCTAAGCTTTGCTAGAGGCATAGATTTTCTTGCTGAGTTTTTATCAGATCACTGTTAGCCAAAAACTTTAGCTCTACAGTGTGTGCTGAACATGCCTCCATAGCTGACAAATAAAAAAGTTGAAAAACGGAGAAACTGTGGTAACAAAGCAATCAGTGACCATCATGCCTGGTAGTGTTGTGCAGGGCAGCAAAAACCTTTCTCCACCTTGCTCAGTCGGTAGCCATCCTTCATGAGGTGCACCAGCTCTGGTTCATGCTTTGCATCTCTGCCTCCACAGTTCTCCGCCAAGTAGCTTTTGTTCGACCCTGCTTTCACTTTCCTTCTGGAGTCCATAGCATGGCAGCTCTGGTGACAGTGTCGGGTCTTTTCTGAGGATATGGCCAACCTAATTTTAGCGTTTTCTTGATATGATGGTGCATATGTCTTCTTGGTGGCTTCGAGTTAGCAGTTCTAGGTTGGTGATGGTGTTTGGCCAGAAAATTCAAAGAACTTTCCTTAAGCAGATTGAGTGGGAAAAAGGACAGTTTGGATATTTCTTTTTCTGTTACTCTCCGGCATTCTGCACCCAACAGAAGTACAGAAGTTACCCAGCTCTCATATATTTTTAATTTAGTACTTGTACTGTACTGGGAAGATGTCCAGATGTTTAGATTGGCAAAGGCTATTCTAGCTTTATTCATTTGATTACTGATGTCTTTGCATGTTCCGCCATCGGATGTTACTATGCTTCCTAAGTATGTATATCTGTATCTTCTAGCTCTTGGTCTCTTATTTTTATGGGAGCAGGATTTCTTACACTGCGTGCCATTTTTCGACAAAATGCATTGGCCATCAAGTAGAATATCTTGATGTTATGATGATTATTTTTGCGTTAAAAATTTTTTTTGGCGAAATACAAAATTCCAGGTCAGCTTTGATGAGCCGGGGCCGCGGTAGCATAGTGGTTAGTGCACTGGCTTCCTAGCGCAGTGGTCTATGGTTCGATCCCCAGATGAGGTGGGAATTTTTTAGGCCACAAACGGCTCCTGGGTCGACCCAGCCCCAAATGGGTACCAGAGCAACTCTGGGAAGGTTAAGGCGGCCGGCGTGATGCCGACCACATCACCCCTAGTGTGCCGATGGTCAAGATAATATGGGCCTAACACCATATTCCCAATATGCCTCAATGGGCGTGTAACGGGTTCCTTTACCTTTACCTTTTTTGATGAACCACCCTCATATATGTGCACTAGCTATTTCTATTCTTTTTATTTTATTATATTAGCTATGTATATAAATAATGTAGTAAGTTTGTTGAAGGTCGGTAAGACATCTCTAATCTTCAGCACACTCAGTTTTATTGTTAATGTCCGTTTATATTGTGATTTCATTAGGTGCCAATTATTGAAAGTAGAATTAATGAAGATCAAAATTAGACAGCTAAAATATGTTGGCCATGTAAAAAGACATATTGCTGAAGATCATAATGAATGGAAGAGTTAAAGGCAAATGTGCAAGAGGAAGACAGCACTATAAAAGGGGAGATAACATCAAGAGATGGACAGCAAAGAATATATCAGAGTGCACCATCAGGACAAGAGACAGAAGACGGAGATCTACTGCAGCTGAGCTTCGTTGTGAAGATGGCAGATGATAACGATTCTCACCCTCTCACTTAGCAAATTGTTTAATTTCCAAGCCATTTCCAAAATAATTTTATTCTTTTATATATGATACTTGCAGCTTCCAGAAGCTGGCAATGTATACAGATATGGTCTGACCACCTAGCCTGTGGAGGATAGGTCATCATCACTCTGAAATCGCTGACCTAGATGCAACTCCATTGCTTCAAACAAGCAAGTCACATGGGGTCACATCAGGAATATAAGGAAGGTGTACGCTGATCTCTCTGCCCACAGATGTTAGGGTCTCTATGGTGACACATACAGTATGTGGATGAGTGTTGTCATGAAGCAAGATAATTTGCTTTGACAGATTTTCCATGTCAGTTCTTTCGAGCAGTTTGATAATTATTAATATCTCAGCGGGCACACAAGCTAATTATTTACAGAATTTCACACACTGTTCATCTGTTTCCCTAAATCGACTCTTCAGTTGTTGAAAATTTGCGTGTCACGGTTCCTTGAGCCTGAGTGTGCTGAAGATTAGAGACGTTTTACCGACCTTCAGCAAACTTACTACATTTATTTATATTCATAGGTGTACCTGATTTTAAAAAGTTTCTTCTCAATTGAGCCCATAAAGAAAAATAAACCTAGTGAACTATTCAGGTGGTCAAACATTATTGAACAAGAACAAACATTAATATATAGTAGTTAGTGTCACGAAGTGGATTTAAAGTCTAGAGGTTGTCTTAATATAGAGACAAGACCCTAGTGGTAAGAAAGTCAGAGAAGATAGAATTTTGATGAAAATGACAGTGAAAGTGGACTGATGAAACTATTGGCTCAAGGGTGAGAGCCTGGATTGACTTTCCCTTGCCACCCGTGATTTCAGAATTGCTATAGCCTCACCCCCTCTGACTACCTTTAAACAAAAGGAGATAAGGTGATACACAAAGACCACAGACACACTATACAGACGATATATACGTACAGTACAGTATAGAGCCTGATGATGAATGTTTACACAGCTTCCAACTTGTTAGGCGATATGCGCCGCTAACTAAAACACTGGACTGCTACACTAGTAAACTTCTTATAACATCTATTCTCAGAGGCTATCCTTTAAGGATAACATCAGACCCTACTGGTCCCGGCTATCTCCTCTCTCTTTGCTTCAGTGTCTCTCTGACACTCGATATCTGCTGAGGTGGCGTCTCCGTTACGCCTTCTCTCGTTGACTTGTCAGAACCAGGAATGATAACCCTGTCTCTGGTTTTCTGACGGCTGCACTGATGACTTGGGAATCAAGCACAAGGTACTTGACTACAAAAATATATAGAAGCTGCTCTGCTGCTGAGCCCTTCCTTGACTTTCCCCCGACAACCCGCTCAGAGTTTAGAGGAACACAGCATTTATTTATGACTGTACAAACTAGACCAATCTCCCGGCCACGTTGCCGTTGTTGGAGTGGTATAATGAGCTAAGTGCTCTGGGTTTTTAAGAAAAATCCCGTTTCCCAGATGAAGAATGACTTCACTGCCTGAGATAGTAGGTCATATTCTGTCGCCTCTGGCGATATCGAGCTCTCGGCTCCTGCAAATGCCAACTTTGCCATTGGTAATTTGTATGAGACAAACTACATGCTCCTACTGTGCCTTGAACTGCTGGAGACATAACAAATACAACTTATGTACACCAACGTCAACCAGAAACTCATCTCAAACATATAACTCCCCTTTACCCGCTATGCACAACGATACATCTTCTTCTTCCTTCTTCGTTCGTCCTGAAAAGGACGGTGGTTGCGTTGTGTCTGTTTACGCCTAAGCTGTGATATCTGCACCTTTCGGTCGACACATCCGACTTCTGCACGGCATTTTTTGGGACAGGGTTTGCCTTCCCTCTTCGATCTGTGCTCACTCAGCCAGACTGCACTGCTGCAGACTGTTTCCAGGACCACCACGTGGAGGTGGAGCACGGTCTTGACCAGCTCTGGTTCGCTGGTCCTGACGCAAGCAGTCAAGCTATGAGTCGCTGACTGCGTTCTCTATTGCTGCGTCTTTGGGTCCCACAACGATACATAAAATATTTCTACCCCCGTGTCACTCTATCTCACACTCCTTCTACTCCCCCATCCCCAACTTAAAATCTTTCTGGTAACTACACAAACCCCAGACACTGTCTGACCTTAATCTTTTGTTACGTTAATCTCGCCACGTGTCACATCATTCAAACCTGGGAAAATCCCTTTGCGAAATTCCTGGCCTACTTTTATCATTGCCCCGTGAGGTTTCCTCGCTTAACCCAAAATTAAATTAAACCTCTCGCTAGAAATAATTTAATCCTTTAAGCAATATAATTCAAGTATAAATTACATCTCTTCCCTCCGACTGCATTACCCGCATTTAAGGCCCAATAAAATACCGTACACACAATTAAATGCCCACTCTATTACACTTGTAAATATACAGAATTAAATGGGGGTTTCACACCACGCTCTACGTACTACAGAGCGCCCATGCATCTAAGAGCTAACCCTCACACAGTGAATATCCCAAAACTTCACACTCCTATATACTGCCAATAATCCTAGAAAGAATTATGCACACTTTACATTTACATCATTTCTACAAAGATAGCAATGGATGGCACTACATTTATAAAATATTATTTAACTTCCCGAAGAACCATTCATAAATCAGGCTACGACTCTATTAAAGAACCCACTAATATAAAGACTCTAATAAAATATGAACATATCAATTTATCGCGTTTCTCCCGCGGGAGCAGACGATAGATGCTAGCTTCACGGCAGTGGATTTCATCAGACAAAGGGACCATTTAGAAGACTGCGCGGGTTTATATACGAGAAAACCCCCGCTGACTTACGGCCTACGTCATAGCTATAGCGTCCTACTTAAACCAATGAAATCCCCTACAAAAATTATAACGGGATCATCCACCAATAGATTTTAAAGCAAGTCGTGAGTCCTGTTTATGCGCGCGTTTCTACTTGCGTCATATTGACTAACGCCGCCTGTTGGCGTGAGCCAAACAACGGAAAATTTTCACACACCCCCCTTTCATCCTCACGTGCTGATAACAATGAAATGACCGCGATATTTAACAAAGGAACTAGGACTACGTGAACGCGATAAATTAAACGAAAAGAAAACTGGTCCGAGTATAAACTAAACCTACCGTCATAAAACGCAATTAAATACCTACAGGAAAAGACCAAACACAAAATAATTGCGAAAGAAAAGAAGACTGGGCCTCTTGAAAAACAGAATTACAGTACAGCATCACAGTTAGCAAAAGTGTAATAAGAATGTAAAGGGTTAATAAAGATCTAGTAGTACATATTACTAATGTCAAATTAGGAGAAAATAAATATTAACTCACGTATCCCAAACTCTCCCCCCTTTTCACCCTCACACAACTAATTTTTAAATTATGATCTTGAGGAATGAGTTAATATTTAATTTTCTCATTATTTGTCATTACTAATATGTGTTACTAGACCTTCGCGCTTGTGCTTGTAAGGGGAACAAAGAGTAGTAACAACGCATGTCGCGAGAGGCGACTATGGAGGGTTGGACATGGGGCACCATCCTGTAGAAAATCCTTAAAACCACAAAAACTTCAGCAAACAATATGTCACTTCAGTCATCCAAGACAGAAGGTTCTCTGGTAAGGCTGCGAATGACGCAACAGAGAAAGCCGAAAAGGAGTCTGGGTAAAGGTCTAATCTTTTTTTTTTTTTTTTCTGCTAGGAAAGTCTCCAGAATTGGCAACTGTAATGCTCGACTTTAAACTAACAAGGGAAAGCTGCACAGGTGGCAGCAAAAATGGTCAAAACCTTCAATGTCCGACTAGACAGCCATTAATCATTGTCAACATTACAGGCAAAGAGAAAGTGATACTGGCAGAAATTCTGCAGAGATTAATAACACAGAACTGTATGGAGAAGAAACCTTTCTTTAATTCTAATTTTTTTTTTTTTAAACAAAGTATACCATTCATCCTTTGATGGGTTATAATTAGGATATACAATGTAGTAAATTCAAGATAATAAAATATGATTTCCGATATCTAAATATAGTATCCGCAAACCCCAAGCACCCCACCCCCCCCCCCCCCCCCTTTTCCACTCAGTCCTTATGCAGCAAATCAAAACTGTAAAATTGTGTGAATGTTTATGTGTGTGCAACAAGGCAAGATTATCCATTAAGGCTGAAGCCTAGGGGCATCGAGCTTTTGGGGGTCCATGTATAAGTTTAAAAAAATTTTTGAATGCATAGATTTATGTACCAAAAAAAATGTATTGAAGAAATTGTTGAAAGAAAAAGGTTTCTATCACATGTGTTTATTGTGTGTCACCTTAATAATAATTAAAACAAAACTAATAAACATTAATAAAAAATAATTACTAATAAAAGAGGTAAGCAATGCTAACAAGCGAACACACCAGTCTATTAATAATACTAGTATATACCATCACTATGCTAACGGGCTTGAAAAAAGAAATATTAAAATGATTGCCCATAAGTGAATGGGGGGCCAAACACCAAAAAGCCTAGAGGCCCTTCTTGGCTTAAACCGACCCTGGTGTGCAAGAACCTTTCAAAATCAGGTCCAGCCGTACATATTATCTGCTTGTGTTCGTCCCCAACGATGACCTTGTAGTATTTACGTAGGAATATCCTGTGTCCTAGCAAGTTTACTATTGTGCACCAGACTTTTTTTAATTTTAACTTTTAAGGAAGGATACTGCATCTTGAAGAAGAAGAAGAAGAAGAAGAAGTGAAGGCAAAGAAGAATATTTCAGAGTCATCTCCCTTACGCGTGTCACATGATTTTATTGTCAAAAATGGTAAATTTTGGAGGAGCTTGTTAACGTCACGGCTCATGTGGTGCTTAACTGGACTTCAGAAATAAGTATGAATGTCGATAGTAGAACAGAGGGAAAAATTATCACTTATTATTGTATAGTCGCCTTTAATGTTTGAAGAATGTCGCTGTAGTTGTCGCATTAGTAGTAGTAGCCATCTCAAGTCATAACCGACTGTGGGAATGCGCGCCCCTGATGTGGTAGTCCTCAGCTGCTTTTTTTCCAGTTGTTTCTTTCGGCGTGTTGTGAGAGCTTCTTTTTCGCCTAGTCTTCAACCCAGACCTTACGGTCTTTTATATTTGGACATGCGCCCTAAAATAACCATGTGCCCGGCACAAAAGATCAGTACAGTGACACTTAAGTGTCATTAGATCTTTTGTGTGAAAACACAGAGGATCATTACAGTGACACTTGTTTGTCATTGGGTCTTTTTGTGTTGGGACATGCGTTTATGTTGGGCGTGTTCCAATGCGAGTTAAATGCGACCTCATGCGAGGAAAAAATATACGACCTCATGCGAGGAAAAAAAATAATTTCGCCTAGTCTGAAGTGGCGCCTTAGTGAACATCACCATTGGTGCGATTGGTGGCTACGAAAAGAGCTTCATCCGCTCAGGTTGTTGTATTATCAAATAGTTATTTATAAAAACGTAAAAAGCAGTATTCCTTTTCGTGCACTTCCATATAACATAAATCATTTTTTTTAATGAAAAAAAATCCTGTTCAACATCTGATGGGTTATAATTAGGATATATAGTGTGGCTAACTGTAATCTATTTCTCTCATTGCAATACTAAAAGAGCTAGAAATCTTTAACAACTCTCCCCAGAAACTGACAATTTTAACAGGCTCTCTTTCAGGAGTTCAAGCTCAAAGAAACCTATTGAAATGCAGTAGACCAGATATAGTGGAAAAGATTTCTAGCTAATACATTGCCTACTGTTGTGGGTCTTTATGATATATTAGATGAGTACCTCGTTGACTCAGACCAAGTCCAGTGAAGGGTATGTAATGTAGACCACACACACAGTATAAACACTTTCAACTCTTTAAATCATCACCAAGGCAGCATGGACGAACTTCAAGTACATTTATTTACTGTAACATAGCTCCATATGTATATTGATATGCATCATAGATAAAGGCGTCAACTAGACCGTCCTTAGTGTCACTGTACAGTCTGCAACTGGAACAATGTCCTCAACATTTTCATACAGTTTTTTATATTTCAAAACTCACGTTCACAATATTAGAATTCCTTTCTCACAAATAATCTAGCATCAACCCACGGAGGTGTATGGGTGATCTAGAGGTCGAACACTTTTAGGAATCTAAATGGCAGTAAAACATTTAGGAGCTCAACACACATGCGTCCGCTTGCCTTGAATACACACAGAAAAAGACCTAGAAAGATCCCTCACTTCTGCTAACAGCAACCATAGACTTTTGCAACTCGGCCCAAAAGGCAATGAATTAATATGAAACAAATATAAAGGTATGTTATCAGGCACTCGCAGGAAATAAAGAAGTAGAACACCAGACAACAGAAAAACAACAGACATGAGTGGCTTACCCAGGATTTGAACACCGGACCTTCCGTGCGACAACCCTGCCTAGCCATGCAAGTGAATCACACTATCCTCCCTGCCATCTACGCATCATCAAAAAATGATGTTTCAATGGCAGGTCATCAGTGCGAACCACAAACCACGACACCGGAAGTTCACCATGGGCAGTTCAGCCTATTAATGACGCAATCACTTCTGTTGTTTCTCTATCCTGCAGTATAGGCTAATCCAACAAGACAAGGACCGTAATACTGAGTCCAGTAAATGATAGTAGACTAGAACAGTGAGAACAGTACAGTGGGTAGGTTTGGTATTGTATAAACATTTATAACACATAAGGAAGGGAAACCCGAGGCCTGTAAACAGTAAATTAATATGAAACAAATATAAAGGTATGTTATCAGGCACTCGCAGGAAATAAAGAAGTAGAACACCAGACAACAGAAAAACAACAGACATGAGTGGCTTACCCAGGATGACCGGTCAACAAATATGGTAAATAGTCAAGCCGTATTTGATATAGACAGATATGTTATGAATTTCACTCATAACATCTACTCCCCCCCCCCCCCCCCCCCCCCCCGTCAAGTAATGGAAACAAAGTTTTCATTATTTACGTGGTGAGAGTTCAGACATCACTGGAGTGAAAAGATGGTGTCATCAAATTTCACTGTTAGTATGAAATAGTATAGCACCCAGGTTTGTGCCACAGAGTAGGTAATTAAACACTCAATGTGTGGACAGTAGCAAAGAATGCTAAAACCATTGGCTACAAAGGAATAAATCATTTTAACAGCAAAGTGAGGTAACCATAGCAAGATCAGCCAACATGTAGAAACAAAATGATGATATCAGTCCATGCATTCTCATACTGCACACCATCCAAAAACACCTAACTGTCCCGTCAGGTAACATTAGTCAATCAATGTCATATTAATTAATCATTATAATGCAAAGCATTAAAATTAATACAATTGTGTAAGAGAAAGAATAGATGACATGAGGCAGACAAACAACTAATAAAGTGTATGACTGCGACATTTTGTCAAATGAATAAAATTATGTGTACTTCAGAATTATATGTCATGAAAGTAACATATTAATGGTAAGAGACGCAAGGCAATCCTGTATGTAACACATTAGTGTGAGCAATAGATAAGACTATGCCTATGTGTTGTACCAATAAACAATAGTATGGCATATTAGCCACTTAATGATGCAAAGTCTAGTGTGAGTGTGACATAGATTTGTGTCAAAGACTCAACAATCTCTATTGAATTCACATTAATCACCATTCAGTATTCCATCTAATAGTTACAGTGAATAGTTCAATGTTTTTCCATTAATTAATAAATATTCACTCAATGTTCCAATAAGTATGACGAAATACTTATTGACAATATCCATGATTGTTCTCCATGTAAATAGAATGTTAGTACAAATCCAACTGTTTATATCTCCAGCACTTTATAATAGAAAAATAGTCAGATATGATGTCTATTTGTTACTTCCCTCTAATAAAGCGAGTAAGTCATTTCTGAGTTATGTCCCTTAATTTGAAGAAATCAGTTTCTCCAATAAATAATGACCAAACATGTCCATCAGAAAATATCCATAAGTCAACATATTTTGAACATTCCATATAATTTGAATGCGTAAGATGTTCAAAAGCACATGAGTACTGTCATCAAGGCAAACTCCAAGTAGGTAATGCGCTGAGTTGAAAGAGATACGACAAGATTTTGAGACCATCCAAATTCATCATCATCATGTGCTGTGCGAACCGTGTGAACGAATCAGCAATGATTCTATTATTTTGACACTGCAACCATGTAGATTAGCCTTCAGCAGACTCAACACTAAACTCAAAGCTATATGGAGTTAAAGAGGAACTTCAAACAACAGTCGAATTCATCATGAAAACTCGTCTGACGGTGTAATCATCAAAGATGCGATCGCAAGAAGAAGAAGAAGAAGCCTTCAGCATAGGTAGCTTACAGGATGCTAAAGTCTTCTTGAACAATATAGTTAATAATGTCCAAATCAAGCAGTGTCATACAAACACGTCATCACACACGTACTAGTCTCTGGATCAGCATCTTATTACGTTAGTTCAAAGATTTGTTTGGACCTTGGGATTCATTTGTATCTGTAGAGTTGATAGGTGATCTAGGATCTTTGATGCACCTTGACAGAACATCAGCCAGGACATTTTGGCTTCCTTTTATGGCTTTAATGTCAAACTCATATGGTTGTAGTGCGAGCAAGGCTCTAGTGGCCCTTTCGTTTCTGAATCTTGCTGTTCTGAGATATGCCAAAGCCTTTTGGTCTGTCTCTAAGGTGAATCAGGCTCCCATGAGGTACCGTTGTAACCTTGTAAAACAGAAGACGATCGCCAGCAGTTCCCTTTCAACAATGGGATACCGCTGCTCTGTAGGTGATAATTTTTGGCTGATATATAGTGTTGGGTGCATGTAGTCTCCAAACTGCTGCATCAGTGTTCCCGCGATGCCTGTAGCCGAAGCGTCAACTCTGAGAGTAAATGGAATGCGAGCATCAGGTAATCTCAAAATTGGTGATTTGGAAAAACAAATTTTTAGTAAATTTAAAGCCACACCACATGCATGCAACCAAATAATCTTATTTGGCGAGTTCTTCTTTACCAACGAAGACAAAACTGAGGTAATATCTGAAAAATTAGGCAAGAATTTTCTATGGAAATTTACCAAGCTTAACAGACTGCGAACTTGTTTCTTAGTTCAAGGAACTTCAAGATTCAGGATTTTCGAGATAGTAGAATCCTCGGGTTTAAGAAACCCACCTCCTACTTTATGACCAAGAAAAGAAATTTCAGTAGTTTTAGAAGATCTAGCAGTAAGATGATGAAGACGCAAGGTATTCAACAAAGAATGAATTCCGATAACATGTTCTTCCCAAGTCTGATGAAATAGACAAATATCATCGATATAAGTGATTAAATCCTCACGGTCAGAAAACAGTATACGCATCATGCAAACAAAGGTAGCAGAAGCGTTAACAAGATCGAACGACATAAAATTAAACTGAAACAAACCTAGAGGTGTAGCGAAAGCTGTATAAGGCTTAGCTTTGTCTGATAGTGGCACTTGCCAATAGCCTTTTGACAAATCAAATTTTGTAAAGAACGTAGCTGTAGCCAATCTATCAAGGAGAGATTCTAACAAGGGTAATGGTTCAGCATCTTGAATCGTGACAGCATTTAAACACCTGAAATCTATGCAGATATGAATAGATTTGTCTTTCTTCCTAATCAAGACCATAGGAAAACTATATGGTGAATGTGATGGTTCAGTTATATTTAACTTGATCATATCTTTTATTTCTTCCTGTACCTGTGATTGTAAATGAATAGGTATAGTATATGGTTTCAGTTTGATAGGTCTGAAATCTGTTAGCACGATATCATGTGGAATGATATCTGTATGCCCAGGAACATCCGTGAGCACATCAGAAAAAGATTGCAGCAATTGAGAAATCTGCTCTTTCTGATGAGAAGCAAGAGTTGGCACAATAGAACTATCTTTCCAACTCTCAGTAGCTAAAAGCTGTACAATAGGTAAAGATAAGAGTGGTTCAGTACCATCGAATAAGTCAGAACCCTCCTCTTGAATAATCGCTAATAAAGAGCGACGATCAACAGATTCGTCGATAGCTTCAAAGACAGGTTTAAGATGTGGAGGACGAGTATGAAATTGCTGTAACATGTTAATATGAAAAATTTTCTCTTTTCCATTAATAGACAAAACATAGTCAACATCTGACAACTTATCAATAACCGTATAAGTTCCCCTCCAAGACACAAGTAATTTATCGTCCTTGTTTGGTAGTAATACGTAGACCTAATCACCTGGTCATAATTGGCATAGTTTTCTGTTTTGATTGACAAACAATCGAGCCCTTAATTTCGTTTTTTCTGACGCCTCCACTGCTATTTGGCATGCGTCAATAATCTTTTGTCTTAAATTGACAACATATTGGTGAGAGGTTTGAACATCTTTATCCATGTCAGTTCCAACCAATAATTGTTTTAAAATGGACATAGGTCCTCTAGGCTTAGCACCAAAGACTAACTCAAATGGCGCGAACCTGGTGTGTTCATTTGGAATTTCTCTAAGCAAACAGAACTGCAGGCAAAACTCTGTCCCAATCCTGTGGATATTTAGTAGTAACTTTACCCAACATCTGCTTCAAAGAACAGTTGAGCTGCTCAATTTTACCATTCGAGGCGGCGTGATATATTGAACTAAGAGAACGATCAATATCAAACTCCTTCATCAACTGTTTCATTATGTCAGATACGAATTGAGTCCCCTTGTCTGACAAAATGTTTTCGGGAAAACCCAATCTGCTGAAAATTAAAAATAACGCATCTGCGATGTCAACAGTTGATATGGACTTAAGAGGTATCACTTCTGGCCAGCAGGTGCACATATCAATGCATGTCAGCACATATTTATGCCCTCTAGCTGACGTGGCCTTAAATGGAGCAATAAGGTCAATAGCCATCTTCGCGAAAGACCGCAAAGAAATATTGGATGCCTGGATAGGCACATTATATTTAGACCTCTTGGTTGCCACACCTTGGCACACTGTGCATGTGTGACAAAAAGTTTTGACAACCTTTGTCACACCAGGCCAAAAACAATACAACAAAACTCTCTGTTTTGTTCTTGCAATACCTAAATGACCTGCGCAATTAATGTTGTGGGCATGTCGTAAAACAAATGGTCGAAAACAAGCTGGTACCATAATCTGTTTTTTCACAGATGTACAATCCTGACAATTTCTTATTAAAATACCATTCTTTAAAGTGTACCAATGTTTAGCATTATCATCAAACATCACATCATCTGATTTTGCAACCTGAAAAAATTTCTTTAAGGAGTCATCATCATTTTGTCTCTGAATGAAAGATTCCTTATCAATAAGTTCCACCTGTAGATCATCATTATTTTCCTCTTCATCATTATTATTTTTATCATTATTATGCTCTTCATCATTCACCCCCTCCTCAGTCTCATTCTCATCATTCATCACCTCATCTACAACATTATTACTTTGGTTGTGATTATCCAATTCATCTCGAGCCTGAGCTCTGGTTGTAACAGCATTTGCACTTATCAGATGCTGTTATTCCCATTTTTCAATATCTTCTTTAGTGCATTCACGAAGACCAGGGATATTTCCTAAGGTTATTCCTGCAATAGGATTCTTCTTCTTCTTCTTCTTCGTTCGTCCTGAAAAGGACGTTGGTTGCGTTGTGTCTGTTTACGCCTAAGCTGTGATATCTGCACCTTTCGGTCGACACATCCGACTTCTGCACGGCATTTTTTAGGACCGGGTTTGCCTTCCCATTGCGATCCACACTCGCTCAGCCAAACTGCACTGCTGCAGACTGTTTCCAGGACCACCACGTGGAGGTGGAGTGCGGTCTTGACCAGCTCTGATTCGCTGGTCCTGACGCAGACAGTCAAGCTATGAGTCGCTGACTGCATTCACTATTGCTGCATCTTGGGGTCCCTGGATTATTCAATAGGCACATGAGAGTTCTCCCTGTAAAGTACGGGGTATCCAAAAATACATCCGCAGTTGGATAGTATTCCACTGTGCCACCAAATGTAATGCATTTCACCTCCCTGCCTGTCTAATCCAACTGATCCACCAACGACCTGCGCACACCAATCGTAGTACACCCCGCATCCCTCAAAAGTGACACCAGTTGGTTGTTCACAAAAGCCTTTATTAGGTACCAGTGTACCTGTACCATCATATGAGGACATGACTGGTAACAATGTCCACATAGAAGCCTTGGGACTCCCTGTAGCTGAAACAAAGAGTTACATTCAGAACAATTAGCACTGTTGGATAAATCAACACTACATGCATTTGCATGAGCTAAACCACTATTATTCTGAACTGGATTATTGTCACCAACATGTACGACAGCATTTGAATGTTCAGGGTTCCTCGACTGTCTAAAATTATTGTTCTGTTGAAAACCTCTATTATTAAAAGAATAGTCATTATTCCTATAAAATGGCCTTTGTCCTCTGTCTGATCTGGAATTATGACCTCCTCTGTTTTGATAATCATGAGGCCTGAAAGAGGATTGTTGATTAAAATATCCATCATCATTGTAAGAGTTATAATTTCTCTGAGGCTGTTGTGGTTTTCTGTTAAAATTATATCTGCCTCTGTTAGTGCCATAGTTATGATGTCTGTTCACTCAATAGTTCCTGTCCATACTATTTGATCTCTGCCTAGTTGCATTATAGTTTACCGTCCTAACAGATGCCACTGGCAAGGAATCCTTAATGTTATTTTTACTAAGATTCCTACCCGGATGTGCGACTTGATATTGACGCCCATAATTTTCCACGTTAGACAAAGTATAAGGTTTTCTTTCCTGTAGAAATGACAAAAATTCGTCACTAATTGAAGACAAAACCTTGTCTCTCAGAATCAAATCAGATAGCCACTCAAAAGTTTTTTCAATTTCGGACAAATCAACCCATCTAGAAAAGTAAAGCTTAATAGATGAGATAAATTCAGTAAAATCTTTTGCTGAATCAGGTAAGAATGATGTAAACTACAACCTATAACCATTCTCATCCAATTGGTACTTCTTTAGCAACAAGGCTTTCACAGCCCCATAGTCATTTCTAGTCTGATCATCCATAGTACAGACTGCAGTGAGTGCCTCACCCACCAATAAGTTCATGAGCCTACTGGATCAAGTCGCTCTATCAATTTTAAACTCTTGGCAATATGTTTCATATCTATTTATAAAGCATGAAATATCGTCGATATTTGAGTTAAATGTTGGCAAATTGAGCTTAAAAGTGGAAGCATGGTCTTTCTTTTCAGCACCACCATTCATAGGATTAACCTTAATTTTTCTAACTCAATTTCTGCCAATCTAAGTTCTTACTGTGCTGTGATTTCCATCTGAGCTTGAGCATGTGCCAATTTTTCTTTTTCAAGAGCCATCTCTTCTGCTCTTCTTCTATTCTCTTGTTCAAGAGCTAATTCATCTTGTCTCCTTTTTTCGGCTAATTCTTCTTCTCTCCTTTTTTCAGCCAATTCTTCTTGTCTTCTTTTTTCAGCTAATTCTTCAGCTGCCTTCTTCTCCTCTCTCTCTAATTGTCTTTGATTTCTGAGTTCATTGGCTTCTAGCCTTTTAAATTCTTTTTCATACCCAGTAGATGCATATGTCTCCAAAGCGTCACCTTCTTTACCAAATTCTTTTCCAATCTTAATAAAATATTCCAAGGTAGCCATGATTCACAATTATTGTGCTTTCCAATAGCTAAACAATAATACACATATTATATAATGAATATGTGAGCACTATATTCAACAATTATTCACCACTTCAAAATCACCCAACTGCATGTAATAGTAGATAGTAATATAGATGATATATTAGGAGCAATAAAAGAACAGAGATACAAACAAGATGACTGAATACAGTGACAAGAGCTAACTGAAGAGAATACTAATGAAGAAATAAGGCAGAAATGTATGAGTTATAGAACAAATGAACAAAATGTAGCTCTATCACACATATGACAAGACAAGCACGAGTTTACAACATGTATGACATCTAATAAATAAAGGATAGCAGGTAAGACCAACAATAGCACAAACAATAATGTAGCAAAAAAAAAAAAAAAAGGATCCCGTTACACGCCCATTGAGGCATATTGGGAATGTGGTGTTAGGCCCATATTTTCTTGACCATCGGCACACTAGGGGTGATGTGGTCAGCATCACGCCGGCCGCGTTAACCTTCCCAGAAGTTGCTCTGGTACCCAATTGGGGCTGGGTAGACCCAGGAACCATTTGTGGTCTAAAAAAATCCCACCTCATCTGGGGATTGAACCATAGACCACTGAGCAAGGAAGCCAGTGCACTAACCACTATGCTACCGCAAACTGAATAAAAAATTTACAATTAACTTGACAACAATAACAACATTTTACAATGAAAAGTACTTATACAACTAACAAACAATGGCAATGATAATCTCAATCTTCTTCTTCTTCGATCCTTAATCACCGACCGTCAAAGCAGTCAGTGGCCATCACGCCTAGTGGCGTCTTGTAGGGCAACAACAAATTGATTCCACTTTGCACGGTCGGTGGCCATCCTTCGTACAGTGCCTCCAAATCTCAATAGCAGCAGCTAACTCACAGCTTTGTAATGCCGGCCCCCGCTATTTGAGACAATCACAAACCAAACCCTACAGAACGCTTATGAATTTTCTCGACCATACAGACGAGGTATAAAGAAAACTCACAAGTCCCACCATCCTTCCACACTTAACACAGAAACATATATGCACAGAAATACATATAACGTGGAAAAAAGAACCCTGGCAAACAAGATTATCAGCATCACAAGCTGTATGTACCCTTAAATCTACTTATCTGTTTTGCCAGAAAAAACAATTCCTCCTGGTTTCAATGCCTTTTCCTCCATAGAACGATGAACAACACTCAGGGTAGACCAGGTTAGGCCTAGAATTCATAAACAGCTCACTTGAACAGGACTTCGCTTTGGTCCATCGTTTTGTTGAAAATATGCCATCTTCGGGCATCAAACTTGAAATTGGAACTCGTACTTTCGAAGGAAAGTCTTTTCCTGATGATAACTTCAGCTTTGAAGTACAGACTTGCCAATATTACATTAAATAATGTTCATTCAACCTCTACACAGGTCAGCAGACGATATCTGTCGCCATCTTGGAAATTTTGATATTTGCTTGAAACTAAAGTCTGACGACTTGAAATATTTAATTTTTACTGCAGAATCTCTGACTTGAGGCTCCTATTATTTTATAACTCAGATCCTTTGGCTTTGGTCCCCAATTTTGTACTGTTCAGATCCCGGATTGATGCCACAATTATTAGCTGTTGCGGGTCTTTATGATATATTAAATGAGTACCTCGTTGACTCAGACCAAGTCCAGTGAAGGGTATGTAATGTAGACCACGCACACAGTATAAACACTTCCAACTCCTTAAATCATCACCAAGGCAGCATGGACGAACTTCAGGTACATTTATTTACTGTAACATAGCTCCATATATATATTGATATGCATCATAGATAAAGGCGTCAACTAGACCGTCCTTAGTGTCACTGTACAGTCTGCAACTGGAACAATGTCCTCGACATTTTCATACAGTTTATTATATTTCAAAACTCATGTTCACAATATTAGAATTTCTTTCTCACAAATAATCTAGCATCAACCCACGGAGGTGTATGGGTGAACTAGAGGTTGAACACTTTTAGGAATCTGAATGGCTGTAAAACATTTAGGAGCTCGACACACATGCGTCCGCTTGCCTTGAATATACACACAGAAAAAGACCTAAAAAGTTCCCTCACTTCTGCTAACAGCGACCGTAGACTTTTGCAACTCGGCCCAAAAGGCAATGACGTACTTCCTGTAACCAAGGGTACCAGTCATCAACAAATATGGTAAATAGTCGAGCCGTATTTGATATCGACAGATATGTTATGAATTTACTCATAACACCTACTCATAGAAGAAGTTCAGTCTTAATAGCGTGGGTCTCTTTACATGTTGGCATAGAAGGAACTGAAAAGGAAGATAACAAAGCCTAAAAAGGTAGATCTGCAAAAAACTGAATAAATGTTAAATACAGTCAATTCTCGCGGGGCTTAGGTTTCTTGAAAACCCCATGAATATGGAAATCCGCAAATACGGAACCATTCTTCTTCTTTGATCCTTAGCTGCAGACTGTCAAAGCAGTCAGTAGCCATCATGCCTGGTGGCGTCTTGTAGGGCAGCAACAAATTGCTTCCACCTTGTTCAGTCGGCAGCCATCCTTCGTACAGTGCCCCAACTCTGGTTCATTCTTTGCATCTCAGCCTCCACAGTTCTCTGCCAAGTTGTTTTTGGTCGGCCTCTCTTTCACTTTCCTTCAGGGTCCATAGCATAGCTGTTCTTGTAATGGCATCAGGGTCCCTTCTGAGGACGTGGCCAACCCAACTCCAGCGTCTGCTAGCTATGATGGTGTGCATGTCCTCTTGGTTACTCCGAATAAGTAGTTCTTGGTTGGTGATGGTTAATCAGATGCCCAAATATATGTATACAATATAATAAGTATGGTAGAATTTACTATTTTATATTTGTTTAAAATTAAAACTCTCACACACAACACGTACAACAAAACTTTTCCTTGACCCTGTTTATGATAAATGACCAGAAGGGATAAAGCCATACACAAATGGCAAGCAGTTGAATATGTTGTCTAGTATTATAGACATTATACATTATAATCCATCAGGGGTTCATCATAATATCTTGCTTCATTAATATTTAAAAAAAAAAAATATTTCTCTCATAAAGTTGGCTGTCTGTCTTATGTTTCTCTCATTGCCATACAGTCTTTTGCCTCAAATGGGTTAATGAAGGGCCATGTTGCCAATCTTCACCAGTCATGGAGCCAGTAGTCTTGGAGGACATATTCTACTGTGTGTTTGTCTTCCTCACTGAATACATATCAGTCTGCACAATTTTCAATGTGTTAATAAGAGTAGCAGTGAAAAAATGAATTTATCATCACTATCATTAGCCTTCAGTTCCCTGTTGACCATAGGTATTCAGTCAGAGCACACTAAGCCCTTCTGTCCTGTGTTATCCCTTGCCATGTCTTCTATTTATTTTTCTTTGGGGGTCCCAGATCAGAGACTGCCGTGTAATGCTATCGGCTGCTTTTGCTAGAGTGTGCCAATCCAGTGCCAACATTGTTTCTATCCCTTGCCATGTCTTCTATCTATTTATTTTTCTTTGGGGGTCCCAGATCAGAGACTGCCATGTAATGCCATCAGTTGCTTTTGCCAAAGTGTGCCAGTCCAGTGCTAACATTGTTTCCTTTATAATGTTGCATGCCTTTAAATTAATGCTTAAAGCATCATGTGGGAATGAAAGGATATAGTATGCAAGATTAATGAGAGTGGAAGGGCAGAATGTTAGACGGGCCTGCGCGCCCAATTCTTTACCCTTCGAAAATAAAGTTCGTTCGTTCGTTCGTTCGTTCCTAATCTCTTTTTCCACTGGTATTTGTCTGGTTCTTTCCATAAATTGGTGATCTTATGATAACAGTTTAATCCTTGTGTTCTGTGCAAGCACCCAGTCATGAAAGTCTGTAACTTCTTCTTGGATCCTTAGCTCCTGACTGACAAAGCAGTCAGTGGCCATCACGCCTAGAGGCATCTTGTAGTACAGCAACAAACTGTCCCCATTTTATTCAGTCGGTTGCCATCCTTCGTGCTGTGCCCCAACTCTGGTTCATGCTTTGCATCTCAGCCTTGACTGTTCTCCACTAGGTTGCCTTTGGTCTGCCTCTCACAGGGAAAAGACAAAGATTATGAGAATAAATGCAAGGAATGATAACAAGGTTGAAGAAACACCACTAAAAGATGTAGAATTGTACACATATCTTGGAGGTAATATAGACAAAGTTGGAGGAACAGACAGTGATATCAAAATAAGAATACAAAAAGCAAGAGGAGCTTTCATTGCATTGGGAAACATATGGAGAACAAGAGAAATCAAGTCCAACATTGAAATAAGAATCTTCAACTCAAATGTGAAGTCAGTTATATTGTATGGCTCTCAGACATGGAGAACAACAAAAACAACAACCAAAAAGCTACAGACTTTTATAAACGGGTGCTTGCGTAAAATAGAAGGACTGAAATGGTATGACAAAGTCACAAATGTGGAATTGATGACAAGAACCAGACAAGTGCCAGTGGAACAAGAGTTGAGAAGAAGACGCTGGTGATGGGTAGGACACACATTGAGGAAACCTGTTGATAGCATTACAAGGCAGTCCTTGTTCTGGAATCCACAGGGAAAGAGAGGCAGAGGTAGACCAAAAAACACATGGAGAAGAGAACTGGAAACAGAGGTGAAAATGATGAGGAAAACATGGAAAGAACTTGAGCGGATAGCACAGGACAAGAAGACTTGGCATGTGTTTGTTGAAGGCCTATGCTCCTTGGGGAGCTAAAGGGTATTGATTGCACAGATCCACTTCTCAGCTCCCCCTGCCTACCACTGGGTTCATAGTGAGATTCTCCTGCATGCAGTCAACCAGGTCAAAGTGAAAGAATTACGTCTGGGGCTCAAGCGACTTCTCCAAGCTTAGTGTGCAATGCTGGGTTCTCAACAAGTTTCACCACGGGGGAATCGCTGGAAGTGTGTGGATGATTTCAAGAGTCAATGAGGTTGTAATTAGCTTCACAGACAGAGGTTCACTTCCACATATCTATATTGTAGCATTGTGCATAGCTTGGGGTCATATAAAGATGACTCCATGTATGTATATTTTTTTTTTTTTTGCGTACACCCGCTATTACTCAAGGCGAAATCTCAGGTTAGTATGTCTAACCTGAGACTGATTTTTACGTGAGTATCCTTTATTTTTCTTGTACAGAGACAGGTGTCCCTCGCCATTCAGGCAGATACTCGCCAATTTCGGAGGTACCCATTAGAGCTGATTTTTTGTCTTCTTCTTCTTCGATCCTTAACCACCGACCGTCAAAGCAGTCAGTCGCCATCACGCCTAGTAGCGTCTTGTAGAGCAACAACAAATTGATTCCACTTTGCACGGTCGGTGGCCATCCTTCGTACAGTGCCCCAACTCTGGTTCATTCTTTGCATCTCAGCCTCCACAGTCCTCCGCTAAGTTGTTTTTGGTCGGCCTCTGTTGCGTGCATATTTTGACGCACATATTACAAAAATCGATATGGCTATTTAATATGGAAAAGATATAGACATTCATTCATTTGTGTATGAAAATGCTGTCTATGGGAAAGCTAGATAATCCATGATTGTTTTACACTTTTGATTATAGGAGTAATCGTTCTTGATATTGATTCGGCGCATGGATATGGCACTCATGTCCGTACTTATTTGTTAGGGCCAGAAAATAGATTAATTTGCTTATTATGTTTATGGCCTGAATTCATATGTATTACATATTATTAGTACAAGTAGAATCAGTCCTATATTGTATATTTTGGATGGGTAGGCAGGACTATATTCTTGTTATGCCGCTCTAGCGGAAGTATGAGTTGTCTTGACAAGTCGTGATGAGTTCCGAGGTACCGTTTACAATGGCGGTTACGCATTTTTAAGGGCTGGTACATTCTTCAGTAAAAATGATTTATGAAGTGGTTTTTCTTCTGTAGGAGATTGTGTCTCTACTAGAGTTTGTGTTAGAGACTCTCCTAATGTACGGTACCATGTATGATTCGGACTCCAGGTAATGCCAGACCCTATTTTTGATGATCTCATGTCGGTTAGACCTAGCTGGAATATTCTGCTTCACAACGCTAGGGTCATGTTTGTATCGACGAAGATGACGGGCTTCCATACAGCAGTTATGTCTACGTGAAGTAACTGGATTACTGTAGAACTGTATGGAGGAACTTTAAGAAATTATTCGTATGCATTTCAAATTAACTTTGGCTTATCTATACCCTCCTGTGAGTGAGTGAGCGACAACTCAGGAAGGCGGCCATGTTGCATTCCTGTCATCATATTTTTGAATCACTGTCCAAAGAACGGGGCATGTATCTTATTATTCGGACAGTGGCAAGGAGATCTCAATTTTGATAGAAACCCCTTATCGTGGTTTCATAATATGATATAAACTGTGAACATAAAGCAACTTTAGTTACTTACCGATCCGCCTTCACTGACGCGCTTAGTCAGATAGGGGATGCGGCCATTATGTATCATGACATTGGAAGCTATTGATGTACTACCTATTATTTATGAATGTGTCATGACATGGGATCTACTATGTATGCCTGCAAATTGATGTGTCAACATGTACCCATGATATACTCGTTATGTCCCAGTGTGTGCGTCTAAATAAACTGTGTAAACAAAGATTCCAGCAGTCTGCATTGGTGCCTTGTAGACACAAGTGAATGAGTGTTTAGATTGGTCAGAACACGAACAGTACACCATTCGCGTTAATCACACTCTACACTTCTACTCCATATATACACCATCCTGCGTCGGTTGAATTGACCAAGTTTAGGGCCTGCTTCCCCTGGAGCCTTAGAGGGAAACTACTGTTTACAGCTGCCTTTGCCTTCCCTAACTCAGGACTGGGGTGAGTTACCCATTTACAGCTGGGTAGACTGGAGCATGCCTGATCTCAACAACTCTGTACACTACAATGGACATATACAGTAGTGGCCCCACAAACAACATGCTACAGTGATTGATAGTGGAGCTTTACAGAAGAAAGAGAACACACCATACACCACACTTCTTTGCAGTGACACTCTACAGTGTGAGCACTTTACAGCCAGTTCTTT
Organism: Oreohelix idahoensis; assembly: GCA_024509875.1. Classification (NCBI taxonomy): domain Eukaryota; kingdom Metazoa; phylum Mollusca; class Gastropoda; order Stylommatophora; family Oreohelicidae; genus Oreohelix; species Oreohelix idahoensis. Next base: position 524,436 of record JAMPIV010001541.1, on the reverse strand, counting down.
CGCTTTCCTTCAGGGGTCCAAAGCATAGCTGTTCTTGTGATGGCATCGGGGTCTCTTCTGAGGACATGACCAACCCAGCTCCAGCGTCTGCCAGCTATGATGGTGTGCATGTCCTCTTAGATTTTTTTGTACAAGGCGTATAATGAGTATGAACATGGACAGATGGAAGAAATAAGGGAGACCCTCCCACATACTTGCCAATACTGTATCAGATTCAGTTTTGCATTCCTTTTTTAAACACTTCAGGCTTTGATGCAGAACTTTTAAATTTCAGGTCATTATGGATAATGCCCTCGGCAAGCGAGATGATATTGTAGAGACCTCAGCTATAACACGGTGGACTTTTACCAAGCTCCTAGAGCAGCCCAGGGAACATGCAGCAGACGAGAAAAGGTCTCCATTTCCCTGGAGAAATGACCTCAATGCCAAGATAGCATTATGGTATGCAGTCAACATCTTTTGAGTCGCTGACCTGCTGTGTAAACCTTATCTTGCAGAATTTTATTTAATAAATTATTTGTCTTAAGAGTAATGAATATACCAATGTCATATTTATGGCTTATAGGTGTTTCTAATACTTCAGGTATAGTCTTTTGGTTGGTAATTTTTTTTAATTTTAAATCTCATATATAGGAATGGGTGTTGCGGGTCCTTTTCAGAGTAGAACGAGATACTAGACTCTGATGTCCATGGCTTCTAGGGTTATTGAACTACGGTCCATTCAGCAGAGTTCTAAGAAACGTACTTGACAGTTGAAACAGTATAAAACTGAATAATGCCTGGTGAACGTTTCACACATGTAGAATTTAATTACAATGACTGGCTCCTTTTAAAATGCATCAAATGTACAAGACATAAGCTCTCATCAGCCTGTCTATAAGTACGTCTAACGTCTGTAGACTGGCATAACACAGTCAGTTGTCATAAAGCTGAATTTATTTAATATTATCATATACTTTCCTTCCACATTCCTTCAGCTCTGACATGTCCATATAACATACAATCAGACTAGGTTCTATCTCGTAGACTACCTAGCTGACATACACTTATAAAACCAGTACTTCAAGTACATACCCAGGAGCACAGAATACACAGCATTCTCACAATGGAGACACGGTGACTGAAACGTCAGAACCGTCATAGCCCACAAAACCACGTCCGCTCGGAAAATACCCATACAATCGTGACGTCCTTCCTGTGTTGTCGTAACAAAGATTAATAAATAGGAAATCAGCCCAACAAACCAAGTTTGAGGGCGACCGAAAATGGTGTTATGAAATGAGTCATAACTACTACTCTCCCCACCCGGTCAATAATGTCGAACGGAGTAGACATTATTGGGTATAAGACAAATTACTACTGAGTTGAAAAAAAAATAACATATTATGTCACTGCTGCTATGACCATGCATAGACCCATGTTTGTGCCGAATGGAGGCAATTTAACACACAAGGTGTGGAGAAACAGTGTACACTGCAAACCCAATGTCTATCAAAACAGCTCCAAACTCTTTAACATAATAATGAGGTCATAAGCATTAGTCAGTCAACATGTAACATAAATAATGCATATATACCAACATTCATTCACCGTCCAGTAAGTCATAAACTCCTACTGTACATGTCCCCTTAGTCAAAGAATGTTAATCAAATAAACATTAATGCTAAGTGCATGAATTAATCAATATGACAGTAGAGAGATATATAAGAGGCAGACAATAAACACATACAAAGTGTATGACTGCGACATTATGTCAATATTTGTATCTTGTATTTAATGACTGCTGTGTCAACTTGTATCATATAATAATATGATCAATTAATTAAGAAATAATTATCATAGTAAGGCGCAATGCGCTCAAATAAGTTAAACCCCTTAAATGTCAAATGCAGTGAATCTTTTGTGCTAAGAGATCATTTTGAATAGGCATAGATAATTAGTTTATTTTCTTCATGTAAGGAGAAATGGTAATCTTTTGCATAGGCTTGAAGCCATTTTACGTGCAACATCCTGTAAAGCATGAAGTTTTCTGTAAAATCGATAAGTCAGTCTAGTCCATGATTGTAGTCCAAACAATCATTTGTAGACCGAAAAAATGTACACTCGAGAATCCTGAAGCACATTTACGCAGAAAAGTTTAGCATATCATAGTGTGATTATCTCCCTTGGAAATCTTGTATGGGTTACAAATAATGAGTTATGTCCCTTTTGAAACCAAATTGATACAGAAAGTTATATCTTGACAACTTGTGAAAACGTTCTCGAATTGAATTTTCCGGAACTGTTTGTAGAAAAGTTTCGTAGTACACCTGACGTAGAGCTGACAGTTCAAATGTAGGTGTAATGTGAGTCTATACAATGATATGAGACAAACGATATCCTACTCGTTCAAAGAGGTGTTTCAAACAGCATCATCATGTGTCCTAGCGGGTAGCGTAGTTATGATAAGACCCGTAGAAACGCACTGTTTCTGAATATAACCCAGGGTTCGTTGATCTGTCTCGAGAGTGAGAAAGGTAGACAAATATCAGATAGTCTTAATATGGGCGATTTCGAACAGGCAAGTTTAATCGCATTTAACGACTCATTACACACATGAGACCACACTACCTTCTTTGCCGCATCCCTCCTCAGCAACGCGGACAGAACTGAAGTGATATCACTAAAAAATTAGGTAAAAATTGTCTGTAGAAGTTAACTAGATCTAACAGACTGCAAACCTGTAAAAAGAATAATTAGTACAAGAGACGTCTGAACTTGTTCTCAAGAAGATACATGAAATAGATAGAATCACAGAAGAAAAATGTGCACAAAAATGTATCAAAATCTACGTGGTGCTGAATGATGCAGCAGTTGCACATCAAGACAATAATTTCGAAAGCAAACTCCGTTGTCATGCTCCACAACCATGCGTGCATCCCTATCTGAATAAAAATAAATAATTGCCTCCATATCAATGAGGCCGTGGCTTGGCAAAAGAAGTACAAACTTTACGTCGGCTGTGGATTGGAAAAAATCACCAAGTGCCTGCCATGTTGTATCTGGTGGCAGATTTCGCACTAGCACGGTGCGTGAACCAGCACCTCGAGTCACATGAGACCCATGGATAAGTTTATTCTTCCTGTATGCCATATCTTTATGGTGGGGTGGAACATACTGGCTAGACTGAGCATGACACATTTCTCTATTTTTGTCAGTAGGTTGAAAACCTGTCTGAGAAGACAGTTTAATAGGCATCCTAAAACATTTTTTTTCAGATGCACCGGTATGAGTTTGCATAGGCACGTTAATTTCATTCGCAAGTGTAACATTATTAACTCTAGTGTCATCTTTCACACCCCTGTTAACACTCTTAAGAGTAGGTAAACTGTTAGCATGCAGTTTACAAAGAGGATGATGGACAGCCTCACCATCAGCCTTATTTTTACTTGCCAGCATAGACAGATGTGTTATATTATCTGTTATCCTGCTTTCACTGCCAGTGGCATGTCGCCAAGACCCACTCTTAGAAAAGGCAGTATTATTGGGACCAGAACCACTGGTATCTGACTGCTGTCGAGGGAAGTTGTACCTGCCTCGACAAGATACCTTTACTTTCTCATGTTGTGGCAACCTGAATTTACCACACTTGGTGCTGCTGGCATGCTGTATCAGAGATTTTTCATATCTCATGTTCAACAATATATCTTTGTTCAAAACCATATCTATTAATCCGTCAACCCTTTTCCTTGCCTTAGCAATTTGCGAGTCTTTTAGTGAAATTTCTTCACTTTGCAACTTATTCACCATTGTCAGGTTTTCACTTTTACTCCTCTCCTCCATGAGTAATTTTTCAATATTCACCAGTTTTTCCTGAGTCAATTTTTCTTGTTGACACAGAAGGTTTCGGAGTTCTTGATTAGCCAAATCAAGTTCTGCTACTTTTTTATCCAAACCTTTCATGTTCTGGTTAATCATGTATTGCATATTAATCTTCTCTTTCAAAAGAGAAACCTCAGATGTCAGGCTCTGAATCTGAGTAACATGTGTATTGCAATCTATCTGCAAAATAGTATTAGTAGCAATAGGTTTAGTTTCATTGACACTCTCTACTTCAAAAAATATGTTCATTAATGAACTCGCCTCATTAACTAACTTCCTTCTCTCAATATCACTGATATCATCATCCATATTTCTTAAATTTACCTGAGATTTTTGCACTTTTAATTTATCAAGTTCAAACTCAGCCAATTTGATTTCTTGAGCATGTTTTAGCTCAGCCTGAGCATAGGCTAATTTTTCCTTTTCAAAAGCTAACTCCTGAGCTCTCCTTTCTTTTTCTAATTCTTCCCGTCTATTTTCTCTTTCTTCTTGTCTTCTTTTTTTCTCTTCTTGTCTTTTGACTTCCTTGTCAATATATTCATGCAAGGCAGGTCCCTCCAGACCACAATCTTTTCCAACCTTCACTATATCTTTCAAGGCTGCCATGTTTACTCTTAATGTGCTTTCTCAATAGCAACAGATGAGGTAAATATATATATATATATTATTATTATTGCTTTCTGAATAATATTTAAATACCTATAACATCACTTCAAATTCAATCACTTGATGAATTTATAATGGTAAGATGCAGAATGTTAAGTAATGGAGCAAAAAGAATGTTACAAACAGTAGACAAAGTTACAGCAATCAGAGCCGAAAAGAAGCAAATACAAATGTGGAAAACTAGGTCAGAAATGACATAAATTGAACAATATTAAAATATGGCCCTAAAAACAAATAGCACAAGACTTGACGATTTTTTTTCTTACAACATGAATAACATATGAAATCAGAGATAGCAAGGTAAGAAAACGGTTTTACAAACAAAAATTGAGCAAAACTGAGGAATATTTTACAAAACTGGAGTACAATTACAAAATAACAGTTAACAAGACATCACTGCTAATGTACATAGGCTATGATTAATTCAGTAGCAGCAGATTCACGCAGCGTTGAAATACCGGCCCCGCTATGTGAAATAATCACCTACCAAACCCTAAGGACACGCTTATGATTCCATCGACCAGTCGAAACGGTATAAATGGAAGCATAAGTCCCGCCTACCACCCACAGACTAGATACAACATGACATTGAATACATAAAACATAAAGCTGAAAAATTGGCGGCAATTAAGATACTGTATGTCACAATATGTATGAGTCTGATAAACGTGACTTATCTTAAGCCTGGCCCAAAATCCTCCTAGTTCCACGGCTGTTCCTAGCAGCACAGAAGCGAACAGGAATCACGACCTCTCACTAGGCCTAGAAACAGAAAGCAGCTGACTCGATCCAAAATCCACTCGATTGCTCGAAGTCAGAAAAATTCGCCATCTTTGGCAGAAAATAGATGCAAACTTGCGTCTAATGATGCAGCTGTGATAAACTTGATAACTTGCTCTTTTGGAACTTGCGTAATGAAGAACTGTAGTGTAGGAAATGTTTTCCCAACCTTCTCATACTCTGGACTTGTTAGCAGATGACAGGTACGCCATTTTGAAAAAAAAACTTGATCGAAGTACAACTTTTGAGGCTGGTTGGCATGTAATAAGGAGAAATATCCTAATACTGCCGGTTTAAAGTTCCAAATAGTTGCAAATCAACGGCTTGATTCCCCAAAATGAAACGACCGGCTTGGCTCCCCAAAATGTTGCGGGTCCTTTTCAGAGTAGAAGGAGATACTGGACTCTGATGTCCATGGCATCTAGGGTTATTGAACTACGGTCCATTCTGCAGAGTTCTAAGAAACGTACTTGACAGTTGAAACAGTATAAAACTGAATAATGCCTGGTGAACATTTCACACATGTAGAATTTAATTACAATGACTGGCTCCTTTTAAAATGCATCAAATGTACAAGACATAGCTCTCATCAGCCAGTCTATAAGTACGTCTAACGTCTGTAGACTGGCATAACACAGTCAGTTGTCATAATGCTGAATTTATTTAATATTATCATATACTTTCCTTCCACATTCCTTCAGCTCTGACATGTCCATATAACATACAATCAGACTAGGTTCTATCTCGTAGACTACCTAGCTGACATACACTTATAAAACCAGTACTTCAAGTACATACCCAGGAGCACAGAATACACAGCATTCTCACAATGGAGACACGGTGACTGAAACGTCAGAACCGTCATAGCCCACAAAACCACGTCCGCTCGGAAAATACCCATACAATCGTGACGTCCTTCCTGTGTTGTCATAACAAAGATTAATAAATAGGAAATCAGCCCAACAAACCAAGTTTGAGGGCGACCGAAAATGGTGTTATGAAATGAGTCATAACAATGGGAACATAACAAAACTCAATGTTAGTGCAATCACGCATGCAACGAATGAGCACATGAATGACAGAAATCCAACCAGTGATGAGCTTTACAGACAAGGTGGGCAAGGCTTATACAAAGAGGTGCATGAGGACTTAAGAGGTAGGTTACAAATTAAGAAAAAGTACATACAAGCTGAATTATTTCCTATAGTTGACTTGTCCATATTGTTCCTGAGGTTTTTGTGGCTTAAAGTTTCTAACAAATTTGAGTAGCTGGCCACATGCCCATGTTCTTGCATCCTACTGACTTTCATAAATGGATTTTTGCATAGAAGTGAAGGATTTATAGAGCGTAAGATGACAAATGTGGAAGTGATGGAAAGAAGGAAACAAAAACCAGTAGAACAGGAGGTGCGGAGCAAATGCTGGCTTTGGATATGATACACATTAACAAAACCAGTTGATAGAATTGCAAGGTAGTCCTTGTTCTGGAATCCCTAGGGCTTAGGGAAATAGAGGTAAATCATTGTTGTACATCTTAAGGCATATCTTGGGCTCTGATGTGTTTAATATCTGCATTTCATACACTATAGAACTTTGAAAAGATTAATAGTTGTTCATTAAGACAGTGTTTACAACCATAGAGGTTAATTCTCTAGTGGCAGATTGCACCAACTGAATGTTCCCAAATAGATGATCTTTGATCTTGAGTTATGGAAGGAAAAAACAGTGCAGAAGGGAAATGGTCCCCCTGATGTTGGACCTAGTATAGTGAGGTCTTTAACACTTCACTCTCCTATAGCAGTATTTGCTATGGCACTACATTTTTGTCCTTTATTAAAGAAGGACTAGTTTGTTTAATCCACTCTAGTATCACTACTTGAAAGGCTCATCGTGGGATTACACATGTTGTGGGTTTTGCGACAACACGCTCCAGTTTACCATAATGTAATATTGAGGTTACAGTGGAGACCAAACATTGTTGCCCTCCATAAGGTCATGTGTTTAATTATATATACCCTTAATGTAATCTCTATGCTTGCAACCATGATAACTAGGTCACCATGATCTTCTTTAAAATAACATTTGTAGTTTTGAAAGTTGGTTTAGAAATTTTGTTTTTAAATTTTCACATAATGTTAAGAACCATTGTGTTAAGGGATTTAATTAGATTAAATTTTAAATTGTATTCACTCCTAAGAGAGCATGTGTCATTTGTTAATTGCAGATTGCAGAACAGGGGAGGCAAAAATGAGCAAAGGTCACAGTCTGCCTGCACGATACGTTATTCATGCTGTAGGGCCTCGGTATAACATCAAATATATATCAGCTGCAGAGAATGCTTTGTTCAGCTGCTACAGAACTATATTACAAATATGCAAGTAAGCTTCAGTTTTGTTTGTTTCTTTTTAATAATTATTATTTTTGGAGAGAGGAAGTTCAGTGATTTGTTACTTATTCATTTGGTTTCAGTATTAAAAAATGTCCATCAAGTATTTTCAGAGTAATGTAATAATACATTTGAGTAGCAAAGTAAACTAGAAACTGCATTCTATTCACTGTCAACAGATTTTTATCTCACTTTTTCTTGCATTTTGTCGTAAATCCCTGATACACCGATAAATTTGTAAGAATTTTATAGTCAAAATAATGTATACATAAAAATAGGAAAGTTGTAACGCGTCTTCTAACCTACGCCATAAGGCGTGGTAAATATTAGCCGACTGTATTGCAGGGGAAATGCTACCGTTTTCTACTGTCCTTAGAAAACTATTAATAACATTTTGCCTCGACGCTTATGCATTTTGGAAAGGGGTAATCGTGGAGGAAAGACAGAAAAGTGTGCCTTGCTATAAACAAGCGCTGTGTATTTTGCTCTAGATGGACAGAAGAAAACGCGAGAAGGAAAAACGGAGCGACAGAAGATTTGCCATCTGCATGCAGTTTTTGCATCACAATTTGACGAACAGGAAATAGTGCATTGGCAAAGTTAGAAAGGCGACACCCAAAAGCAGTCCTTGCATCACGCTGTGGAACATGTATACACACACAGACAGTGGAAAATTTGTAAGTTAGCACACATTCTGACGTCACGGGTTAGTGGTTTCAGTTTGAACACGATACAAAAGGAGGAAATATGGCGGATTACTGAAATGAAATTATATGAATGACTAACATGTAAAAAATATAAAAATATGAAATTTCTTAATAATAGAGATATGAAAATAAAACTTAGTTAGTTTGGTGTCCGGTAGTTTTCTGAGCAATAATCTGTTTTCAATTACGAAAACGTACAATAAATAACTTAGATAATGAAATAAAACCATATCATAGGAGATGGACTGACAAACATATCTGCGTATTTTTTTAAACTAAAGATAACATTTCGCTCGCGTTTTGGGGGAAATGAGGATAGGAGGAAGCCTTTGATTTGATTGGTAGTAGGAGGGAGTTAGGAACAAGAGTATTGGCTAGCCTCAAAATAGAAATATATTAGCAGAGTATCGAAAAAAAAAAAAAAGAGTTTGAATTTTTGTTTTGCAAGATATGCTTAGTCATTGGCCAGCTTTGGTAAGCTGCGTTTAAATTTAGAAGGCTTAGACGCCATTTGATCAAAATAGTTGTAGAAGCAAGATGCGTTGAGAACAGCAGTGCTGTGTACATTCGTTATCTCAGCAGTCTGGACAGAGGCAGAAGTGAACTTAAACCTATTCATATTGCCAGTCAACGTATTACTTATGTATTTCATTGAAATTTGTGGTAAGAAGAATAGTATTTATCTTTCATTTAAAATAAATTGGAGTGTGAGATACTGCTAGATGAAAATCCATCACGACTAGTAAGTATAGTCCCCAGCAGACTGAGGCAGGGCCTATAGGTTATCCATTATATAATAAGCTACCAGAGAGGTAGATACAAAAGAACATGTAAGTGTCATCATGAATCATATCACCCATCATATTCTATGGAAAAAGATCAGTGGAAATGGCAGAGGTGTAGCAGCCATTAGGAAAAAGAAAAGAAAACTGGTACAAAATGTGTCCATCAAACTAGAGTGGAGAAGCTAGGTTGGTCAGAGAGAGCTGACCAAGTTCTTTTGTCTAAAATGTATTGTACATGTAAGTTGGGTGAAATTGATATGATGTTAAGACAGAAACATAACTTGCATTTACAGGGGTTCTGCTGGCACTTGTCTGGTGCTAGTAAATTCCTGAGTGAGAATTTCTGCACGATTTTGAAGAGTCTCTGGTACATGTGCAGTATCAAAGTATTTCAAGACCAGAGGAGACTGTGGCTTGTGGCCGAATCTACTACAATTGCTGTGATTCCAGGGTCCAGATAAGTGTTAAGATCTGGCCTGGGAGAATTCATCAAAGAGTGTTAGAAAATCTCCTGTATAACAAAGAAACTGTTCCACCCAACTAATATAATAGACAATCCTAGATATAAAAAAGAACATTGGGATGATGAAAATCCCCAACCTGTCTCCATGTACCAGTTATTCAACATAGATGAAGTAATACTAATTGAAAACTTTAACAATGTGCTTTGGACATATTGTCCTGTTTATGTAAATATATATATATATATATATATATATATATATATATATATATATATATATATATATATATATATATATATATATATATATATATATAATTTGAGTTGTAGTCCTGACCAAAACAATTTTAGGTTCAGGACAAATAAAGTTGAGAAAAAAAGAAATTCTAAACTATAAAATTTACAACTGGAGTTGGTTGAGTTGATCATAGCATTTAATATCTGTATGTGTATGTTTTTGTATTGAATTCCTATACCATCACTCTTACATTACCCTAGACACTAGACGTAGCTCTCAATCATGCTAGTCCAAAATATAACTTTGAGTGAGATCGTAAGGTGGTAGCAAAAAGATTCTCTGAAACACAGTTATAAATTGTTTATCTCAGGGACATTCACAGCTTGACCTCACTCAAGTACAACTTTACTACACACCAACCTTCTTAACATCAAAACCCACCACACATTTGACAATCGTTTTGGTCAAACTTTATAACTTTTGACATCGTAAGGTTTGATTCCTTTTCACTGTACTAGAATTTTTGCTCTTTTAACTTTGCTTTTCATGCTCAGTCAAAATAAAACTTAAGAATAAAATGCTGTTAAATCTGTACAGTTGTTGTTGTTTAACTAGGGCTGCTGAGCTTCTCTCTCTTTAGCAGCCAATATCAAGTTGAAGACTCCTTGGTATTATCTACACTGTAGATTTAAGCTTTTACTGTGGCTTTTTTGCCATTCCGAAACATGTTGAGTTGAGGCCATGAGCTCCAGTTTCTCCAGCTTGGCTTGCATTTAAAGAACTGTCACATCTGGTCCCAAGCTAGGAATAAGAAGTGCATGGCATACTGTGCATTCCCCGCCATCCAAGGGGGCTCTCCAACTATCTTCTTCTTCTTTGATCCTTAGCCGCTGACCATCAAAGCAGTCAGTGGCCATCACGCCTAGTGGCGTCTTGTAGGGCAACAACAAATTGATTCCACTTTGCTCGGTCGGTGGCCATCCTTCGTACAGTGCCCCAACTCTGGTTCATTCCCTGCATCTCAGCCTCCACAGTCCTCCGCCAGGTTGTTTTTGGTCGGCCTCTCTTTCGTTTTCCTTCAGGGGTCCAAAGCATAGCTGTTCTTGTGATGGCATCGGGGTCTCTTCTGAGGACATGACCAACCCAGCTCCAGCGTCTGCCAGCTATGATGGTGTGCATGTCCTCTTGCTTGCTACGAGTAAGCAGATCTTGGTTAGTGATGGTATTCGGCCAAAAGATTCGGTGAATTTTTCTTAGGCATGTTGTGTGAAAGGAGGACAATTTTGACATTTCCTTCTCTGTAACTCTCCAGCATTCCGCACCATAGAGAAGCACAGAAAGCACACAGCTCTGATATAATCTTAATTTTGTGCTTGTGCTGTATTGGGAGGACTTCCAGATGTTGTTTAGGCTAAAAAAGGCTGTTCTTGCCTTATTCATTCTGATGTTGATGTCTTTGCCTGCCCTGCCGTCTGGTGTTACTATGCTTCCTAGGTATGTGAAGGTATCTGTCTGTACCAATTGCTGATTCCTTACTGATATGGGCTCAGGGTTGCTCACATTGAGCGTCATGACCTCAGACTTCTTTAAATTGATGTTCAAGCCCACCTGCTGGCTAAACTTGTTAAGTCTATCCGTTTTTTCCTGGATGTGTTGATGTGAATGTGCTAGTAGTGCAATGTCATCTGCATATTCCAGATCTTCCAGTGTAGAAAATGTAGTCCATCTTATTCCTCTTGGACTGCCCTCTGTTGTCTGGCGCATCACCCAGTCTATGACTGTTAAAAATAGAGTGGTTGACAAGGGGCATCCCTGTCGTACCCCTGTCTTCACCTCAAAGGTTAGGTTGCTCTGCCCAACACTACACGTAAAGTTGGCATAGAGGCTTTTTATGATTGACACTATGCAGCTTGGAATTCCATAAGCCCTCAGTATTTTCCATAAACTGTCCCTATGTATGCTGTCTCCAACTATGCAGAGCTAAAATACTGTACTCTGGTTCTGCGCTCACCCAAAGAATTGTCACGTCTTGCACAGAGCCACTTATCAGCTTCCCCTGTCTATCACTGGGTTCATAGTGAGATCCTTCTGCATGCAGTCAACCAAGTCAAAGCCAAAGAATCACGCCTGGAGCTCAAGTGACTTCTCCAAGCTTAGTGTGCAATGCTGGGTTCTCAACAAGTTTCACCACAGGGGGAATCCCTGGAAGTGTGTGGATGATTTCAAAAGTCTGCGAGGGTGTAATTAGCCTCACAGACATAGGTTCACTTCCAGGTACATATATTGTAGCATTGTGCATAGCTGGTGGTCATATAAGGATGACTCCAGAAATGCCTCATTGCATAAATCTGTACAGTGAATTCTAATAGGTCAAAATAATAAATATATGCTTAATATTGTTAAACTTATTGTGTTAATGCTATCAATAACTCATCATCAGTTGCCGTCTCCACAACGAAGGTTGGCTGTAATGGATCTCCAACATCTTCTGTCTCTTGTCTTGGTGGTGCACTCTGATAGACTCTTTTCTGTCCATCTCTTGATGTTATCTTCCCACTTATAGCGCTGTCTTCCCCTTGCACGTTTGCCTTCAACTCTCCCTTCTGTTAAGGTCTTCTGCAAGGTGTTATGCCTTTTTATGTGGCCAAAGTATTTTAGCTGCTGAACTTTGACCTCCCTCATTAGTTCTCTTTTCATACCTAGATTTTCTAGGACCTCCTTATTTGTTTTCATCTCTTTCCATGAGATACGCCCCATTCTTCTATATATCCACATTTCAAGAGCCTCAATTCTTTCTTCCAAATGCTTATTCATCGTCCATGTTTCCGCACCATACAGAAATGCAGAATATATATAACACTTTATGATTCTCAGTTTTAATTTGTGAGATAACTGTTTAGATGTCAGTATATGTTTCATGTTGTTGAATGTAGCTTTGGCCATTCCTATTCTCTTCTTGATTTCTGTTTCACATCTGCCATCTTCTGTTATTATATGACCAAGATATACGTAGCTCTTGACTTGTTCCAGGATTTTCCCATTTACGCTTATCTTTAATGTGGGTTTATCGTCTGTTTTGCTAATTATCATAGTTTTTGTTTTCTCAATATTAATGTCGAGTCCATATTCATGACTTATACTGTTTACTTGCTTCACTAGTTCTTGTAACTCCTGTTCACTTTCAGCTAACAACACGGTATCATCTGCATATCTAAGGTTGTTTATTGACCTTCCACTGATGTTAGTCCTGGTATTTCCTGTGTCTGTTTGAAAATTTTTTCGGTGTATAAATTAAATAGGCAGGGGGACAGCACACAACCTTGTCTGACACCTCTTTTTATGTCTATGTATGGTGAATAATTCCTTCCAGATCTTACTGTGGCAGTTTGCTCCCAATAAAGGTTACTGAGTATTCTTATATCTTTTCCATCAATACCTATGTCTTCGAGGCATTCAATTATTTTCTCATGATGGACTCTGTCAAAAGCCTTCTTATAGTCAATGAAGCACATGTACATACTTTTTGGACCTCTGTATATTTTTCTGCTAATATTCTTAGGCAAAATATTGCCTCTCTTGTTCCACTGTTCTGTCTAAAACTATATGTGATTAAAAGTGACCATCTTATTATTTATTGTGTTATGTTATTTAAAAAAAGAATGGTAAATTATTACGCCTTGGTTGTTTTTCAGTAATGTTCAATTGTTCTTTAATTATTTTTCAGGGAATCTGAAATTCGAACATTAGGCCTTGGTTCTATTCACACATCGAAAAGAAATTATCCCCCTGACCAGGGAGCCCATATTGCAATTCGTAAGTGCTTTGTGTGTGTATGCATGCATGTGTGACTGCATGTGAGAGGGAGAGATGGAGTGAGTGAAAAATAAATAAATATTCCTAACACAAAATCTTTATAAATACACTGTATTTACACAATTAAAGGCCTACATTTATAAAAGCATAGATAAATGTAGACACTTACAAATTATAAATTGGTACTTTAAATTGGAAACATTAATTTATATATTGTTATAAAAATATACTTTTATAGATTACGTACTTCTGATTGAAAAGTCACTACCTATTTTTAAATATTTATTTCTTCACTCTAATTCTTCTTCTTTGATCCTTAGCCGCCGACCGTCAAAGCAGTCAGTGGTTATTACGCCTGGTGGCGTCTTGTAGGGCAACAACAAATTGATTCCACTTTGCTCGGTCGGCGGCCATCCTTCGTACAGTGCCCCAACTCTGGTTCATTCTTTGCATCTCAGCCTCCACAGTCCTCCGCCAAGTTGTTTTTGGTCGGCCTCTCTTTCGTTTTCCTTCAGGGGTCCATAGCATAGCTGTTCTTGTGATGGCATCGGGGTCTCTTCTGAGGACATGGCTAACCCAGCTCCAGCGTCTGCCAGCTATGATGGTGTGCATGTCCTCTTGCTTGCTCCGAGTAAGCAGATCTTGGTTGGTGATGGTATTCGGCCAAAAGATTCGGAGAATTTTTCTTAGGCATGTTGTGTGAAAAGAGGACAGTTTTGACATTTCCTTCTCTGTAACTCTCCAGCTCTCCACGCCATAGAGAAGCACAGAAAGCACACAGCTCTGATACAATCCTAATTTTGTGCTTGTGCTGTACTGGGAAGACTTCCAGATGTTGTTTAGGCTAAAAAAGGCTGTTCTTGCTTTGTTCATTCTGTTGTTGATGTCTTTGCTTGCTCCGCCGTCTGGTGTTACATGCATCCTAGGTATGTGAAGGCATCTGTCTGTTCCAGTTGCTGATTCCTTACTGATATGGGCTCAGGGCTGCTCACATTGAGCGTCATGACCTCTGTCTTCTTTAGGTTGATGTTCAAGCCCACCTGCTGGCTATACTTATTAAGTCTATCCGTTTTTTCCTGGATGTGTTGATGTGAATGTGCTAGCAGTGCAATGTCATCTGCATATTCCAGATCTTCCAGTGTAGAAAATGTAGTCCATCTTATTCCTCTTGGATTGCCCTCTGTTGTCTGGCGCATCACCCAGTCTATGACTGTTAAAAATAGAGTGGTTGATAAGGGGCATCCCTGTCGTACTCCGGTCTTCACTTCAAAGGTTATGTTGCTCTGCCCAATGCTACACGTAAAGTTGGCATAAAGTCCTTTTATAATTGACACTATGCAGCTTGGAATTCCATAAGCCCTCAGTATTTTCCATAAACTGTCCCTATGTATGCTGTCAAAAGCCTTTTCAAAATCAACGAAATTAATGTACAGCTGTCTTTGCCATTCTGAGCACTGCTCTATAATGTTCCTGAGGGTAAATATATGATCTACACATCTTCTGTTCTTTCTAAATCTTGCTTGTTCTTTCCTCAGTTTGTGGTCTACTGCTTTTGAGATTCTCTGAATAATTATCCTGCCTAGTATTTTGCTGGGAACTGAGAGAAGAGTTATTCCTCTCCAATTATTGCAGTCTGCAAGATCTTCCTTCTTGGGCAATTTGACAATTATTCCTTTTCTCCACTCTGTTGGTGTTGTCCCTGTTTTCCAGACTTGAGCAAATAGTGGTTCTAATAATTCTGCTGCTAGCTCTGCGTCTGTCTTAAATAGCTCTGCATTTAAGTTATCATGACCAGGAGCTTTTCCATTCTTTAACCCTTTGATTGCTGTGATGATTTCTTCTTTTTGTGGGATGTCTGTATTAACATCTAGATCATTTTCAGCCTCAGGAACATTCAATTGTGTCTCTGGTGGTTCCTTATTCAGAGTTTTTCTGAAATGCTCTGCCCACCTTGTTTCCTGTCCCTCTACTGTCGTGATGAGATTTCCGTGCTTATCTCTTACTAATGTGATATTGTTTGCACCTCGTTTTCCACTGATGATTTTAGTTATTTTGTATACTGTGCTTTGTTCATTTCTCAGTGCTGCCTCTTCTGCTTGTCTTGCAAGGTCATCCAGAAATGTCCTTTTGTTAGCACGGGTCTGATGTTTAACTTCATTGTTCAGCTGACTGTACTGTTCACTATATATTGCCTTTAACCTGGGAGACTTAGCTTCTGTTTTCTTTCTTTTCATTTCCTTTCTCTTCGCTATGGTGTTTAGCGTATAACTCTAATTAAACTGAATTAAATGTAATAAAAGTCACAATAAAGAGAAGGAACTGCTTTTTGTTACTAAAAATCAGATGTTACATTAACATAACAGCTCAACGTGACATCCAGCCCATTCAACACATGACCTTATTTCTGGGCAACAGTTTTTGGTCTCCATGGTAACCTCAATTTAGCGGCCATTTTAGATTTAATTTTATTTTATTTGTGGAAGTAACTTACTTACTTAGTCGTTCCCCTTTTACCGCGAGGTGTAGGGGTTTGGAAGAGAGAGCGCCAAACTATTCTATCGGCTGTCTTCCTCCTGGCCTGGTTCCATTCTAGTCCTCGATCCTTCAAAGATTGTCTAATGTTGTCCTCCCAGCGGACTCTGGGTCGTCCTGGGGGTCTGGATCCTTGGCTCTTTGTTTCCCATGCTTGTCGTGGTAGCCGATTTTCTCCCATTCTGCAGACATGGCCAAACCATCTTAGTTGGGATTGTTCTACTTGGGTCTGCAGGGGGTGGGATTTAAGGCCTTGACGTATCGTCTGGTTGCGTACCATATCTCTTCTTGTTACTTCAACTACCTTCCTCAGATACCTCATTTCTGAGGTTTGGATCTGGCTTTTGTGGGTTGTAGTCATTGCCCATGACTCGCATCCATATGTCAAGACTGGGACATAGGTGGAGCGGTATACAGCCATCTTCGTTTTCTTACTAACCTCTCTCTTGCTGAGGAATCCTCGATTTATGGCCTGGAAGTAACTCATGAAACTAATTAGTCAAATGTTAAATGACAGTTATTTCTCCTTGTTTTGACGTTTGTCTCATGTATATCCATTAGATATAAGTTAGAATCTTCTTCAAGTACCATGCCTAGTGGCGTAGGAGATCATGCCTCTGCACAACTTCATGTTTCAAGTACTATTTATCAATTCTGTTGTTGACTACTTTCCATGCCACGATGTCAGACTGTCCAGCATTTGCTTTCTTTGTCTTCCTCTATCTCTTTTTCCTTCAATCTTACTTGTTGTTACGATATATTCCGGCTTTCCTCTTCTAATAACATGCCCCCAAAAATGTGGATTGCTTCTTTCTAACTTGTGAAATAAGTTTCCTTTGTGCATCGGCCTCGTTCAGGACATGCTCATTAAGTTAGGATCTGAACATTTAAAAAATAGATAGTGACTTTTCAATCAGCCTGTATGTTGTGCTAATAAGCTTTCATAAATGTGTATATAAATTAAAAAATAATATGGTATGAAATCAGTTTTACAAGTAAACGGTACAAATGAGACAAGGGACGTTTCGGGTTTTACCCTTCATCAGCCACAGTTACGAACAGGTGACAAGGACTACATATAGGTACTACAAAGGTCTATGATGATGAGGAAAACGTCAAATGAGGGATACAAGCAGATGAAACCACGGTGATGAGCGAAACGATAACAGTAATAATGCAAGAAAATCGTGAAACCAGAAAGACATGTCGAAACAAGAAAGTAAATAATCAACGAAACGAAGACAGAACAACAATATGAAAATGCGTAAAAAACCACTTAGCTGGATCGAGGAAAGGAACATTCAACATGGCTGAAAAAATAAGGCGTGTAATAAATGTGTGCTTGTGTGGAATAGATGGATTAAAATGGTTTGATAGGGTCACCAGTGTAGAACTGATGGAAAGAGCTAAGCAAATACCAGTAGAACAAGAGGTCAGGAAAATACATTGGTGGTGATTGGCACACATATTGAGTGAGAAACTAATGGCATCACAAGGCAGTCCTTATTCTGGAATTGAAAGAAGTAGCAGACCCAAAATATACATGGAAAGGAGAGCTAGGGATAGACATATGAATGGTGAAGAAAAAGCTCTGTCACTTTATAACTTCACTGTAACTTGAATGGTGAAGAAAAAGCTCTGTCACTTTATAACTTCACTGTAACTTGAATGGTGAAGAAAAAGCTCTGTCACTTTATAACTTCACTGTAACTCAAAAAGCAATACAGGGTGCGTAACCCAGAATCCGAAATACTCGGGGACAGCCGTTTTTCGGTTTTAGGATTTTTTCAGATTTCGCTCAAAAATTGTCCAAAATCGCAATTTTTTTTTTTCAGAAACATATTTTTTTTTAACTTTAAAAATAAACATTAAATACCCGCACATGTAGCCTACATTCAAGCTCTAATCATCGTCATCAGCTTGGAGTCAGACATCTGTTGATGGACCAGGAATAGGATTTTCAACTGATGAATAGGCATTATGACAGATGTCATAGATGTCTGTAGACTTTGTCAAGTGTCGTCTGTCTCATTAACAATGGTTTCTGTCTAAGCAGTCTCTCTTTAATCCCATAAAATGCCATAACTTCTTGCTCCCTTATGAATGCACGTCGTTCAAGACCTTTAATTAACCGATCACACATGTTAACCATTTCGTCTATGGGGATGTTTTCACGGACATCCACAATGTCATCATCACCACTGCTGTCATCATGCTTGTCTTGTAGAACCATTTGAGCAATTTCCCCATCACTCAAAGAATGCACAACAGGTGCATCATTATCAGTGTTTAGCACTTCTTCTATGTCAGCCTCCTCTAACTTGTTACAATTTTCCGATGTTACGCTTCTGGCGAAGGTTAGGAGGTCTGATATCATGTTTTTCTCTACCTGATACGAAATCCTACAAACTCATCATCTTCCGATTCATCATCGTCAAATATCGTTGCCGGCCAGAGTCTGTGCCAAGCTTTTGTTAGTGTTACCTTGTCAACACTACTCCATGCACTTGCAATTGTATAGATTGTGTCTTTAATAGTGAACTCCTTGAGAAATGTTTCCACTTCTACACCAGTGTTCACGCATGCAGCATACAATTCAAAAAAGCATGTTTGTAATGGTTCTTCATAGATCGTAAAATCCCTTGGTCGCAAGGCTGTATTAACGATGTTACATTTGGAGGTATCATCTCATCTCAACCCATAACCCGTCATGGGTCGTAGGGGTGCCATGGTGGAAGCATCAGCAGACAGGGTCCTCCACTGCTCTCTATTCTCAGCAATGCGTACAAGTGTGGAGAAACCGTGTCCTGCCCATTCTTTGATGTTATCAGCCCAGGATTTTCTTTGCCTTCCTCTTCTCCGTTTACCTTCGACTGTTCCCTGGAGGATCGTTTTCGAAAGGGAGTCATGACGAGTTACATGCCCAAACCAGGCAAGCTTTCGACGTTTCACTATTGACAAAAGTGGTTCTTGATGGCCTGCATAGGTGTTTATCTTCTCTCTAACATAGACATTTGTTTTGTGCTCTTTATAGCAAATGCGCAAAATTCTTCTATAACATTTATGCTCGAAAGCCTGAATCCTTCGCTCCGTATCTGCAGTGAGTGTCCAGCCCTCACACCCATACAAGAGAATAGATAATACAAGTGATTTGTATAATTTGATCTTCACAGGAAAACTGATGTTACTTTTCCAGATCACATTCAACCTTGTCATGGCAGCTGAGGCCATCTCAAGTCTTGTCTTGATTTCTTTATTTGATCTTCCATCACTACATATAGTGGACCCTAGATATTTAAAGGTGTTAACTTCTTCTAACGTTTGCCCATTTAACGTAATGTTGGTCGGAACATGTTTCTTATGGCTATTCACCAATATCTTGCTTTTTTCTATATTAATTTCCATCCCATATGTTCTTGTTACTTTCTCCAGTCTAGAGGTAAGGTCTTGAAGTTCTGATTCTGTTCCAGCTATCAGATCAATATCATCAGCAAAACGTAGATTACACAGAGGTCGGCCTCCAATCGATATGGTTGATTTATAATCGTAGAGAGCCTCCTGCATAATATGTTCTAGATAAATGTTAAAGAGCACTGGTGACAGGATACATCCCTGGCGAACTCCTACAGTTGTTTTGAAAAATTCTCCAATGTCATTGCTTGCAAAAACAGCACTGCTTGCGTCCTTGTATAGTGCTTCAATGATATCTATGATGTTGGTATCAAAATTGAATTTTCTCATTATTTGCCATAAACCTTCATGCCAGACTCGATCGAAGGCTTTTGTGAAATCGATGAAGTTATGGTATAAATCATGTTGATGCTGGAGATAAGTTGGAGGTAAGTACATTCCAAAAACATTATTTTTGACAAGAAGTTCCGCAGGAGGGTGTGCAGAGCAGTTGTCCAAGAACAGAACAATTTTACAGTTTTCATCTAGTTCAGCTTGTGTGCAATGAGCTTGTACTGCTGGTACAAAATTGTTATTAAACCAGTCAGAAAACACTTCTCTCGTCATCCATGCTTTCTTATAATAATAATAATAATGGCATAGTAATGGACGGGTAAATTGGTTACACCCTTAAGACATCTTGGATGATTACTTTTCCCAATGACCGTCAACTTTAACTGGTGTGTGCCTGCAGCATTGGCACAACCAAGAACAGTCAACCTGTCCTTTGCATCCTTAATGCCTATTGGTGCTTTCTCTTCAGCCGTTGTTAAAGTTTTCCTAGGAAGGTAGCGCCAGTACAGAGAAGTTTCGACGGCATTATATACTTGTTCTGGACTAAGATTTTCATGACATATTATTATGTTTAGAATATTTAGATATTTTATGCCATGGTGCTTGTGGCGTTATTAGTTGTTATGATATTAGTGCAGATCAGCTCGTTGATCTCAAGTTGTCCAGGGTATGTTAGGATAATTGCCACGGGCTCATAAAACTCGCCACATCAACACAAATAAAAAGACTTCTCCAAATAGCCAACACAATGTTAATAATCCTGACTGCCAAATTCCATTGGTATTTTCCATATTAATTTTACACAACGAATCCACATATGACATCATAAGTTCCAACAGGCATTAATAGATTCAATCAACATATCAGGCAATTTAAGTACACTTCATGACGCCGATCAACACACTTTAAAATGAGTCCCTCTTGGAACACGATTCGGACATAGCCTTCCCATCAAAGGGGTAAACACATAATCCTCAAGTTACTACGCAAAACATTCGCACGTCATATGCGAAGCCCACATGGCTACAGTACACAATAGTACCGCGCAACCAGCACCTAGTCATCATCATGAATTCTCATATGTGGCATGCAACAGCCAACGCCACAGCACTTCTTAAATTTCTGCAGCCACCCTACCGAATATTCACACTCGCCTTCAATGTTCAGTTCTTCATGGTATATTTTAGCTTGTTTCATGACCAACAAACCAGTCAGCGTTATGCGTTCACTTCGCCGTTGTCGAATCCATTCCCTCAATACACGGTCAAAATCTTCATTTTTTTCTCCATGTAAAGTTTTCCGATCTGACATTAGTATTTGGTCATCACTGAATTTGTATCATGCGGTAGCGCTTACGTCAGCCTAATTTGCACCTTGCGCGTCACGGGTAATAATAGTAATAATAATAGCCCCTTCAGTCATAACTGACTATGGGAATGCGCCCCTGAGGTGACAGCCCTCAACTGCTTATTTTCCTGGTGCTCCTTTCGACGTTTTCTCCTCACCTCTGCTTCTTGTGTGAGCCTCTCTTCGCCCAATCTGAGGTGGTGCCGTAAATAGCATCGCCACTTTGTGCGATCGGCAGCTTCATCCTCCCATGTTGCTGGATCCATGTCCAGTGCCCTCATATCTCTCTTGCACACATCTTTGAACCTCAGCTGTGGTCGCCCAACTGTTCTCTTGCCATCTGCTAATTGTCCGTAGAAGATATCTTTTGGGATGCGACCATCTTCCATGCGGCGAACATGGCCAAGCCAGCGTCACGGGTGGAAATATAATAAACTGAAGATTGCATTTTTTTTTTTCCTTGCATACCAGTTTTAAAAAAAAAAAAGGGGGGGGGGGAACCAAAAGTTGCTTAAATTAGCCCAAAAATCGGCCAAAAACACTTTCGGTTTTCTGAATAATTCGGTTTTCGGAATATTTCAGTTTTCGGATGTTCGGATTCTGGGTTACACACCTGTAGTACAGCTTCAGTTTAACTCAAAGAACAACTTCATTTTAACTCAAAGAATAACTTCAGTTTAACTCAAAGAACAACTAGTATAACTCAAAGAACAACTTCTGTATAACTCAAAGAATAACTTCAGTTGAACTCAAGACGCAGTTTTGTAGGTATATTTTAACTCGGGAACAGTTTTACTGCAACTGAAGTGAGATAATGTTACATTATTTTAACTCAGAAAGGAATTAAGCAGCTGCTGTTCAGGTGACTAATATGAGGTTGTGCATGAGCCTTGCAACCTCACCATGTAAAACAAATTGCCACAGAAACCAGCGCTACGGGAACATGTGAATGCTTGGTACTGGCTTCCAGCAAGGGGACCAGCTACAGGGTTTCATAGCTCTGTAAGGAGTGCAAAGCAGAATGATGATACGAGTATGTATAAAACAGTCCATAATTATGTGCTATATTAGACTATTTAAAAATAATAATGTGATAGCTTTTACTTTTATCACTCAGGATTTGTTCCGAATCCTTTTAATGAACAGCTACATTTTTATTTTCCCATTTTCAGGTACAGTCAGACGATTTTTAGAGAAGTACTTGGATGCATTTGATCTCATTATCATACATGCCACACTTAAAGGTTTACCCATAATCTGTACGGGGTGTTTGCGTTTTCAGATGTGTACGGGCCGTACACGGGTCTGTACGGGTTTTTTCGCCTAATTATTAAATATACATATAAATCTTGTGCCACTACACAATTTGCGTCATGAGATTCGGCGAGATTTTAAGCCAAGTGGATAAAAAAAAAAAATAACCAATGAAAATCAAGCTGCCTATTTTTCAATTGCCGCGGGATGTGCGTGGCATGTTCATTCACAATTTTTCGCTAAAGCTAGCGCGAGGTTACTGATTATTTGAACGATTACGCAGCACTGAAATCTTTTTTGAGTCGAGCCTATTGTTTAGGATTAATTTCCAGTTTAGTATTGGTAAGTAATTCATTTTTAAAAAAATATTACAATAACATTGTTTAGATGAAGTTAGATTTAACTGTCAGATAACTTAGGCCTATGCTTTCTTTTCCCCTAAGGTTTAGCATAATTGATTATTTACGGCTGGTAAAAAAAAAAAAAGGCTGATACCACTACATATTATTTGATTTCACTAAAACTTGTAGAAAGTGCGTAAGAAATGTAAATTTGAAAAATAATACAATAGCCT
Organism: Oreohelix idahoensis; assembly: GCA_024509875.1. Classification (NCBI taxonomy): domain Eukaryota; kingdom Metazoa; phylum Mollusca; class Gastropoda; order Stylommatophora; family Oreohelicidae; genus Oreohelix; species Oreohelix idahoensis. The sequence continues at coordinate 501,286 of JAMPIV010001541.1, read as the reverse complement.
ACAAATTATGGGTAGCCTAATAACGTAATGACGGTCGCCGAATGCTCCGCATGTATTTTCGTACCATTTAGAGTTATAATTAGGGTTACAGCTAGGGTTAACCCTAAATCTAAATGGTACGAAAATACACGCGGAGCATTCGGCGAACGTCATTCCGATATTACCAAATTATGAAACTGAAAAGAAAAAAAAACCACAATAGCGTGGAAAATTTACATCTTAAATCGATCAGAGAAAAGTTTATTTGGAGTTAGCCTACTTCTCTTCTTAGTTTTAATTTCGTTTCTTTAAAAAACAATGTTATTTTGCCTTTGGTGGTCATCATTACGGTCATTCAAAGATTTATAATTATTAAATAATTAATTAGCCTACTATCAATGTTTGATTGACACTAAAATTTGTATGGGAAGGTCTATTTAAAACTACCAGTTGGGCTTTAACGGCTATTCCAATTTTTGAAGTTCGGTAGAAAATATACAGGCTAATATTACACCAGCGCTAGTTTATATTTTCATTACCAGCTTTAGCAAAAAATTTATTAGATTTTAAATTTAAGATTCCTAACCCATAATGCTTATTACTGGTCTCTTTAGGCCTGTACTTTTATAAGGCACTATAGAAAACACAGCAACTGTTCTTCATTTCAACCATAAATTGTATTAATTTTTTTCCAAGATTCTATTTCATTATATAATATTAAAATTACAAATAATTATATTTTTCAAATTGATTATTAATATTTGTATTTACTTTTTCACATTAATATATTTTTTTTTTTCTGTCTAGCAGGAAATATTGCATCCATCTAACAGCATGGCTGAGCCTAACTTTAAAAAAAGGAGGTTAGAAGAAGATCAACGTCGTGGGAAGTTTCAATCTGACTGGACAACTACATTCCCTGGGATTATTGAGACATCCAAATTAGGCTCTTCACATGCATACTGTAGAATATGCAATAGAGATATTAAAGTGATGGCATCTGGCTTACACGATGTGAGGGAGCATTTCAAAACAAAACTGCATGAAAGGAACTATCAGCTGAAGAACGGAAGTTCTATCAAGGCCTTCTTTACTCAGCCTCAACAAGAAGATGATAAAATAACGAGGGCTGAAGTTTTATTTGCAAATTTTATTGCTCAACACAACATAGCTGCTTCTATAGCTGACCATTTTTCAGACTTATCAGCTGAGATGTTTCCGGACAGTGCTATTGCCAAACGTTTCAAATGCAAGCGAACCAAAACAACAGCCATTATTAAAAACTGCTTGGCTCCATCTGCAACGGAGCCAGTCATCAAATTATGCAGGAAGACACCTTTCTCCTTGATGATCGATGAGTCAAATGATAGAAAAACTGACAAGCGTTTAGCTATAATGGTGAGGGTATTTGAAGATGGCATAGGACCTAGAACCAGGTTGCTGGGCATGCCGGTCGGTACTGGTGGAACCAGTGAAGCTATTTTCAGTGATATTGATGCTGTGTTCAGCGACTTACAAATCCCATGGATTAACTGTATAGGTTTTGCAAGTGACAACTGCAATGTAATGGTTGGCAAATCAAACTCTGTACTAACGCGAATCAAGAGCAAGAACCCTGATGTGTTTAGTATAGGGTGTATTTGCCACCTTGCAAATCTTTGTGCCAAGGAGGGTATAAAGCAGCTGACTATTCCTGTTGATGACCTTTTGATAGATATCTTCTATCATTTTGAGCATAGCTCAAAACGGAAAAAATCATACAGAGAGTTTCAACTGTTTACAGGAGTGGATGCACTAGACATACTAAAGCACTGCCAGACTCGCTGGCTTTCTTTGCAGAAAGTAGTGGACAGAATTTTAAATCAATATTCTGCTCTATCTTCATACTTCGAGAGCCATGACGATATGGAAAAACCATGCCGTGTCAAAAACATTCATCAGTTACTAAAATCACCACTGACCCAGATGACTCTACGTTTTCTCCAATTTGTGCTACCTCTGTTGACTGAATTTAACAAATTGTTTCAGACAGATGAGTCCCAAATAGGTGGTATGATGGATGAAATGGATCGTCTGCTACAAAAATTTATTGTCAAATTTGTAGAGATGAAATATGTAAAAGAGGTGAAAGATATAAGATTGTTAAAGTATGCTGAACGTGATCTACAGCATGATGACCATACACTTGCTGTTGGTCTGTCCAACAGGACATTACTGGAAGAGTTAGATATAAGTTCTCAAGTGAGAAATTCATTTTTCAGAGATGTGAGGAACTTTTATGTTGCTGTTGTGAAAAAGATATTGGATAAATTTCCATTTGAGAATGAAGTCCTTAAGGATATCAAAATTCTTGATCCAGCCTTTAAAGACACAGTTCAATATACAGCAATCTGTAAGCTGGCCAACACTTTTGCACCACATTTAGACCAAGAGGTGTTAAAGGATGAATTTGAAGATTATTGTTTGCTGCCTGATGAATGTATTTCAAGATTTGACGCTGGACAAAAAAGAAGCTTTTCTAGGTACTGGCTTGACATAATCAACCTGAAAACTAGCACTGGTCGTACACGATTTCCCAGTCTGGCAGTCATAGTGAAACGCTTATTGACATTGCCTCACAGCAATGCTGACTGTGAGAGGTCTTTCTCTATGATGAAAAAGATTCACACGGACTGCAGAAATAGACTAAATGATGATACAGTCACAGCATTTCTACAATGCAAAATAAATTCTAACTCTTGTTGTTTAGGTTTTAAAGCAAGTGAAGACATGCTTAAAAAGGCAAAGGCTGCATGTCACTATGATGGTGCAGAACCATCTAATTGAATATACTTTTACATGAATAAACTCTTTTGTTACGTTTTTCAGTCTTTGTACAGGTTTTGCGGGTCTTTGTACAGGTTTTGCGGGTCTTTGTACAGGTTTTTTTAATTTTTTGTACAGGTTTTTCATCTCTGAGGTGTGGCATGTATGCATTATATTTGTTTGCAATGAAGAAAATTGTGTAAGTCATCATAAAGTTTTGAAAGTTGTTGTCAATACAAATGATTGTTATTGTTTTTATTCTTTTATTTGCAATCCTTTAATTGAATATTATCCAATTATAAAATATGAGCATTCTAACAGTATCTGTAACTTGTCAGTTTTCTAGTTTAGACAAAACAAAAAAAATGATAATAAGAATGAAATAAAACAATAATAAACATAATGAAATTTTGGTTAAAAATATCCATTTTGAGGATGTTTCTATTTTGCACGAGCGATAAATGGCTGAGTTATTAGAGCACTTGTTTCTCAAGGCAAAGTTACCAGGTTTGAAACCTGTTAATATCTTGCTGTAGTCTACCTAGCTGTTAATGGATACCTGACTCTTCTCTTAAATTAGGGAAGGCAGTGAGGAAAGGCCAGACGAAACATCATGGCTTCAAAACCCAGCCCTTGCAGACCTGAGTAGAACAGTCTCAATTACAATGGTTTGGCCATGTCTGCAGAATGGGAGAAGATTGGTTACCACGACAAATATGGGAAACTAAGAGCCAGGGATCCAGACCTCCAGAACAACCCAGAGTTTGCTAGGAGGACAACATTAAACAATCTCTATAGGACAGGAACAAAGCCAGGAGGAAGACAGCTGATAGCATAGTGTGGCGCTCTCTCGGGCAGACCTCTACACCCCAGGGTAGAAGAGGAATGACTAATTTATATATGGGTATTAGAATTTCTTTCGCCACAATTCTCCCCACTTAAAACAGACATCATATGTCAGTCCATAATTCTATATACACAGATAAATTACTATCTATGCCTGGGGATTACTTTGACTTTCATCGCACGGATGGCGGCTTAGAAAATCAGCACCGAGATTCGTTTATCCTGCAATGTATTCGATACTGAACTGATATGGCTGTAATAATAAAGACCATCTTAATAGTCTGGAATTTTCATGCCGAGCTTGCGCTAGAAAAGCTAGGGGTTTGTGATCCGTCTGAAGCTTGAATGAATTTCCATACAAGTAAATATTGAATTTCTTGATCGCCCATATCACTGCAAGACATTCTTTTTCGCTAGTTGAATAATTTTTTTCAGCTTTATTCAACTTTCTGCTAGCATATGCCACTGGGGTTAATTCCCCATCCAGTGAATCTGATTTCTGTAACAAGGTGGCACCTAACCCTACATTACTAGCATCCGTTCTCACAATGAATTCTTGACTTAAGTCAGGTAATTTCAAAATGGGTTTGCTTGTGAGCTTTTCCTTCAATTCTTGGTACGCTAATTCACACTGTGCTGTCCAGATAATTCGATCTGGGTTCCCTTTGCGTGTCAAGTCAGTCAACGGTGCACATATGGAATTAAAGTTTTTGATATACTTTTGGTAGAAACCACATAATGAGACAAAATATCTCACGTCTTTCTTAGTTTGTGGCCTCGGTGCTTTTCTCAGTTTCTCCAAGTTCTTGGGGTCAGGAGTCATGTTTCCCTGATGTACTGTGTGACCCAAGAATTCCAACTCTTTACATCCAACACAGCATTTGGTTGGCCGGGCGGTCAAATTCGCCTCTCTAAGTCGATCAAACAACATGTTCAGAGAGTTAATGTGTTCCTCAAATGTTTCAGTCGCTATGAGGATATCATCCATGAAGTTGGTGATGCATGGATTATTCAGGGGATCCAACAATTTCCTCATCATTCTAGAGAAGACACTGGGCGCATTTTTCAATCCAAATGGCAATCTGTTAAATTCATAGTGTCCCTCCGAGGTACTAAAAGCTAGATAAGGTCTAACCTCAGGCTTTACTGGAATCTGATAGTAGCCTTTGCTCAGATCCACCTTTGAGAAAAATTTAGCTTTATTCAGCCTGGCAAACAGCTGATTAGTATCCGGTAATGGATCCACCTGACCTTCTGTGATAGCATTCAGTTTCCTGTAATCTATACAGAGTCTATGTTCTCCAGAGGGTTTTCGCAATAGAACCACATTAGAACTATAAGGTGATTCACTGTGTGAAATAATTCCTTCTTTCAACAAATAGTCTATCTCTTCCTTCAAAGCTTTCTCCTTAGCAAAAGGAATCGAATAGGCTTTCATACAGACTGGTGTTGGGTCTATGAGTTTCATATCATACTCTAATAAGTTTGTATGCCCCGGTCTGTCCGTTAGCACATCTGTATGATCATCTAGAACTTGTTGCACTCTCTCCTTCTGATTTTGCGTTAAATGTGTACTGATTTTCACCTGTGCTGCGGTCTCACAAGGGTGTAATGGATATTCAAATGATGACAGTGGTTCTTTTGTCATCTCCATTGCAATAGACAAGGTCAGCAAATGTGTCTCTTCCTGATTTTCTCTTTCCAAATATTTTTTCAGGAGGTTCACATGATAGATTTTTTCTTTCCCCTTCTTATCTATCTTATAATTTGTCCTAGACACCTTCTCTAGAACTGTATATGGACCTTGCCATCCAATTTGCAATTTGTTCTGGCTACCGGGTAGAAGAAGCAATACCTTCTCTCCCACAGCTAAATCTCTGTCTTTAGCTTTCTTGTTATAATAGGCAGCATGCTTTTTCCTGGCTTGTCTCAAATTTTCATTGGCAAGTTTCCAGCCAGTTTTTAAATGAGTGGTCAGCTCATTTACATATTGGTAAGATGAGGTAATGTTTTCCTCTGCCTTTTCATCAGTCCACGTTCTTAACAGAGTTACATATGGACTTTTAAATTCCCAAACTTATTTTTCCTGGCACATGTCAGGTCCTTTGCACTTGAAGCTCTGTAGTGATGATTTTTCTTCCCAGAATCATCATTCACAAATCGACCGCTACCAATTCTTTTCTTGGGGCTTTCTCCCCACTTAAAATTCTTTATGAGAGATCTTGGCTCTCTTTTTTCTTCCTCCAGTTCACTTAAGTCCGATCGAGGGATTTTCGGCTTATTCTGGGGTAGAACATTACTTTGCACTCGCTGCATAGTGGCCATTGTAAAACATCCAAGTGAAGACTGTCCGTGAAAAGGGGGCTCCCATTCCACTTTGTCCACTTTATTAATCTTATTTTTCTTTCTATTGTCAGGCCTAAGTGTGCCCCGTGGCGTGTCTAGGTCCTGATCAATGTTCCCACTTGGGGGTGTTCCCTCATGTGCTATGCTACACCTTTCTACAAAATTCTCAATGTCCCACCTTGCCTTGGGCCAATAATAATTTTGAGCCACCTTTTGGATGATGGTACCTATTTTCTCATGGTCCCCATCTTGTCTCACATGTAAGCTCCTTATTAAGTCTGCCCTATACCTTTTAGGAAGTACCAGCTGTCCCTGACCTTTGGATCTAGTTCCAGTCTTCCGGTATATCAACTTATTCTTCATATAGAAGTCTCCTTTTCTTGGCTGTAGATGACAATTGGACAATTTCCTAAAACAAGGCTTGAGGGTCTTATCCCCAGCCTGTGCCTTCCTCATCTCATCTGGAGTGGTATCTATCAGAATATCCTCCTCCTGTCTAGAGTTCGACCTGACCTGAAGGGTGGCCATTACTATAGGATTCCTTCTGCAACGGTCAGTATCATGATTGTTCATCCGACAATTCTTACACCACTTCCTTCCTTGGTTTAAAGATTTTCTTTCATCAAATTGTGGGGTTTTATTTTTATTATCATAGCGTGGCCTATCAAACTGATGCTTACCTTTGTTCTGATCTCTATGATCAAACTTATTAAAGTTTTAAGGTGTCTTAAAATTGTCTACCTGTTTCTTTTTATTACCAGTTACCTCTGCTTGAGCTGCCTGGTACCTTTCAGCTACACTGAGTAAATCACCCAGCCTCTCTGCACCCTGTTCCATGAGAAACTTTCTCAGGTCTGGAGCCATGGACTCTCTTAGCTGCTCTATAAGGATCATTTCCTTAAGATCTTGGGTTTTCCCCAGAGCAGTCCATTTCTCCAAGTAGGTCTCTAACCGTGCAGAGAACTGGTGATATGTCTCACCTGACAATAGTTTAGCATTTCTGAACTTTTTCCTATAAAATTCCTCGTTCTTTTCATATCTTAACAACAGAGCCTGCTTTAACATGTCGTAATTGTCTTGGTCATCTCTGCTCATCTTGGCAAAAACTTCATAAGCCGTTCCCCTAAGCCCTTGAGATAACTTTAGGCTCCATCTTTCTCTCTCTAACCCATACGTAGTAGCCAAAAGCTCATACCTACTTAGGTACCCTTCAATATCATCTTCTTTCTCAACAAAAGGATCTACATAAAAACCCATAGCTGAGGTTGAGGCTGCCTGACTGGCAGAAGCATCGGAGGTAAAAGGGCTGGCACCATTTTCAGGAGCATGTCCCTGAATTTCCAACTCTCTTAATCGTAATTCATGCTCCCTCTGCAATCTCCTATCTTCTGCTTCCCTTTCTGCAGCTAATCTTCTTTCTTCTTTTTCTGCTTCTGCAGCCAATCTTCTTTCTTCTTTTTCTGCTTCTGCAGCCAATCTTCTTTCTTCTCTTTCCTTAGCCAATCTTTTTTCTTCTCTTTCCGCAGCTAGTCTTCTTTCCTCTGCTGCCAATCTCCTTTCCTCTGCTTCCATTTGTAACTTTTTAGTCTCAGCCTCCAATGCCCTAGCCTCTTTGTCAGCCTCAATCTGCAACTTTTTAGCCTCAGCCTCCATCTGTAACTGTAACTTCTTAATCTCCCTAGCCTCTTCTAACTGTATTTTCATTTCCTCAGCTAGCCTATGTTCTTCCCTAGCAATAAATTTATCACACTGATGTGACATAATCTATCAAAACTTGCCTATCCATATGCATCTCCCTAGCAGTCTGTACAGCGGCAGATCTAAATTTGACCAGGTCAGCCATTCTAACTCAAGTAGATCTACTAAGGTTCTAAGACAATTCTAAACTTAATTAAAATAATTATTAACTAATTATTACTGGTGGAACAACCTATTACTGCAAAATCTCCTCTTAATTATTGATACTTTCTTAGGGGTGTTCCTAACCTCAATTAAGACCAGTAATACAATTTTGAATTTATATCCTACTGCTAATTTTTATTCCTGGAGTTAGTTAATATATGCTGTATGAGATTCCTATATATATCAAATTCAAATCCCGGACGAGCCCCCAATATATGTGGTGAGTTGGGAATTAAATTTTATTATAGGGGACTTAGTGTACTGAAGGAGATCAGCTGTGAAGGTATCTGCAGATAATAAAATTGGTGTGTAATACAGATGACCTTACTTGCTACCACATTTCGATCTCAATTAGACTTATTCTTGATCAATATGAATGTTAGCTTCGTTAAGTGTCTAGGGTAATGTAAAAATGTGTGTGTGGAATAATCTCAATACAAAACATATACAAACAAATATTAAATTCTAAGATCAATTCAACTAACTCCAGCTGTTAAGTTTTATAATGAAAAATTTTCTGTTAAACTTTATTGGTCCTGAGCCTAAATATTCTTTTGGCCAGGACTTCAGTCACTGATAATCAGTTTGATGGGATAATATATTTACAAATATATAGTCAAATATTTACAAGCAATAGACAATGTGTCCATAATGCATGAATACAATTTTCAACTGGATATTCTTTAATATATCTAATTACTGGTTCATTGAAGCTGGTTGAGGATTGTCATCATCCCACTGTTCTCTTTAGTTCTAATATGGTCTCTGTTATTCTGTTTTTGGTCTTGGAGGAATGTTTTATTCACTACAGGAGATTGTTCCTAGAAAATATACAATAATAAGTTGCTCCAGGCCAGATATATCACTTATCTGGGCCCTTGAATTTCAACAATTGCAGTCAGTGTGGCCAAACGCTTCGCATCCTCTGGTCTAAAGCCTCTCTCTCTTAACAGCTGGTGTCAGAGACTTATTGATCTAGTGCTGAATGTTTCGAACAGCATCAGCCAAGTGCCAGCAGGAACCCCTGTCAAAGCAAGTTATGATCCTGTCTTAATATCAAACTAATTCCTCCAATTTTACCTGTAAACATGCATTTTATAAAAGAACATGGTCAGTTCTTTCTGACAACCAAGCTTCTCCACTTTCATGTGATGGAACCAATAGTACCAGTTTTTCTTTTCTTCTTCTTCTTCCGTCCTTAGCCAAAGACCGACCAAGCAGTCAGAGGCCATCACGCCTTGTGGCGTCTTAAGGGCAACAGCAGATTGATTTTCTCTGTTGTAGTTTCCCATCACGCCTAGCGGCGTCTTTAGGGCAACAACAAATAGATCCATCTGCCGCTGTTTCCGTAATCGGTGTGACAAGCCAACGGGTGATCAGCCCATTGGGCAGTTTTTCTTTTATTTTTCCCTAATAGAGGCTACGCCTCTGTCATTCCAGCATTACTTCACCATGCAATAAGATAGGTGTAATGTTTCTGCCTGATCATCATATATATATATTCTTGTAGTGCTAACTTTCTCAAATGGTCCATAGGATAATGCAACAACAACTAGGCCATGCCCAAGTCTGCTATGGAACCATTTAATTACAACCTTTTATCATGGCCTTTTCTTATACACAACCCTTTTTAAATTAAAAAAGTCAATAAAATCAATCTTACCACATGTAAAGGAAATAACACAAGTTACGATGAATAAGGCATTTGAATAAGGCACACTTTTAGATTTGCCCACTGTCCCAGACTGCTTTCTGTAGTTATAACTTATAAAACACAGCACAAGTCTGTCATCGCTCCTGCTCTTATGAAATTGTGGTAAAAATAGCAACGAGCAGCGTACGTTTTCGTTAAGGTCAAATGCTTCGACCAATCGAGCTAAGCCTAACTTTATTTTGAATGAACCTTAACCAAATTATCACATTTACTACGAGTTACTATCAACAACTAGATTAGTATATGTAGTTTAGCCAATCACACCTCAGCTTGCTTCAAATTTGAGCCAATCTTTTACTCCGTACTATTTTGGCTTTCGTTCCTCTACGTGTTTTCAAAAAAATCATGCCATTCCATCTAGCAGATATGACCAGACCATGACAGTATCTCTGTTCTCTATATGTTTTATTATCCATATTTACTGATCTAATGGACTAATTATACAACCAAGTACCTATTTCCTAGTCCACTGGTCTTCCGGTACCCAAATACACGATTTTTAAGGGGCCAAGTGGCGTAATTAAAAATATTATGTTTTGTTCGATGTTAAATGTTTATTTTTCAAACCGCCACCTGTCCTGCCTTTTCGACTGTTCTGTCAGGATTTCAGACGTAAAACAGTATTGTGTCATGTTTCCTAATAAGCATTTGTTGCGTGATAAATTCTCGCAACATCATTTTATTACAATATCTATTTTATAACGCAAGGGCAACAACTGCTTGAAATTTATAGTCACTTTTCTCGGTAAGCATTTGTCTTCTCGCGTTGGTATCGAATGCAGTTAAGTTTGAGCTGTGGTCATTTTGCGCTGGACTGCGCATGACTTGTCTTGCTTCTTGGTCGATCGGTTTCCGCCCACCACTAGTGGAGTGAGCGATTTGGAATGGCGAAAGAGATGCCTCGTTGAAGAGGGGATCTCCGCTATTTTTTGTTCTGTCAGGGATGTGTATTTCATGAAAGCAAGGTAAATTGACTTTTTCATTAACTCTATCGATTTTGGGTCGTGAGCGATTTCGATTCATAGCCTGTCTTCGAAAGTCGTCGTCACGAGATGTTTTTTCCCAGCTCACATGTCGCTGCATTGTACTGCATCGGTTGATGCAGGTACCAAGGACCATTACTTGCTACTTTGTTAAATGAACTAGGTTTGGAAAACCTTTATTATCTAGAGGATATTTTTGAGGACATTATTTATACTTCGGCAGACGTGTCTGTCTTGCTGAAGTCAAACTAAGGAGAGTGAACTGATCTCATACATCTGGTTATCTCCTGGCTGTTATAGAAAAGGATGGAGTTGTTCATCTGACTACATTTACAGCACTATGAATATAACATGCATCTGACTCATCATTGTAATGCTGTCTGCCGTCTATTGCTGTATTGAATGTTGCTGTGATAATGACTGTTTGATGTGCCTACATATTCGCGTAACCATTTTGTCACTGTGGCGTCCACAATAAATAATGAAGAAAAACGTCAACGGCTGTTTCAAGAATCATTGACTTTATACGTCGTGAGTTTACTGACGTCCTATGTGGATTGCCCTGTTATTTTTGTATGAACATTGTTTTGACTGAACACATCTGCACACTACACAAAACCAGACATGCGGATACCATCCATCATCATATGGCATCACGCATCATTTGGTGGCCATAAGCTGGTTTGATTCTGGTACCAGCAAACACGGGGTCCCTTACCCACTTCATTTTCAACAAGAATTCATCAGCATCCTTCAAGAAATTAACATTCTTCAATACAGTCAACATCTTCAAAATTTTCAAAGTACTCGGCGTTGCCCGGTAAAAGTCAAAATTTCAACTTTTTGACGGAAACAAGAATTTGACAGTACCCGGCGTTGTTACATGTTGCCGGATAACTCGGACTGCTGTTATCTTTTACGCAAGTCAAGCAAGTTGCTGCTGTCAAGGTTCCAGTGCTGTCGTTTTTGTGAAGGTCAAGTGCCGGTTGAAACGGGTTGTTTTCTGAAGAAGGCCAAGTACCGATTTCCATCAACTTACTTTTGGATTAGAAGGTCAAGTGCCGAAACAACTCAACACACAGTATTTCAGAAGCTCTTGTACCATCGTGTTAGCAGTGGAAGCAGTTCAGATGTGCCATCATCGTTGGAGCTTCGCTCTTTAGGACGTTGATTGACATCCGTTTTTTCTGCTGTTCTACGATTGGAAGCCTATAAGTTAAGTGGCCTGTTTGTATGTAAACTGTGCCCTTATACTTCTGCTGAGTCTTCTGTGTATCATCTCATTCTATATGTTATATGTTTATATGTTATTTGTATATTTATATGTTTATATTTCAGCGGGTTCTCGGTTGGGTGGTGTCTCCGTTAGATTATGCCACGTCATAGAGGTCGTCTATTGTGAGCGTTTTCTGTAGGGTTTGCAAATTTCCGATACTGGAATTTGCTAAGCGACTTCTGTTGCTATTTATGTTAGCTGTGATGACATGTTTTAATATTGTTTTCGTTATTATTTCGCATTCTTTAGTTTTGTTTTGATTTGTTTGTATTTGTTAGCCTACTCTTGTCTATAATTTAGTTTCATACAACATTTTTGTTTATACACTGTGGTGTCATGTATTTTGTTTAATTCTATCGCAGATATCGTCACATTTTTTGTGATATTTCATTAATTTCTGCTTTATTTTTAGTTGATTTCTGCGAACGTTTTTGTATTGTTGCTGATCTTTGTTATTGTTTACATTGTTATTGTTTACATTGTTTGTATTGTTTACATTTTCAATGTTTACATTCTGCATGTGTTTACATAGTCATTGTTTACAGTTATAGTAATTAGTTAATGGGCTATGCTAATGCACTGTTACTACTACACTGATGATAAATGAATGATGAATAGTGTCGTGCACTATTGAATGAGAAGTGCACTTATGATCAAGAATTGAGTGCTGATATTTCATATACAAGTTCTTTGATTGGAGACTTGTTTCCCACAGAGACTGGGATAATATAATGTGATGTGAATATACAAGTGCTTAATTAAGACTTGTTACACTTAGGTTTGAAATAAATTAGTTAATTATTTCAGGTTTTGGACTCATATGTTAGACAACATGTCTACATTTGAGCACTTTATTGAGCAGGGTAAATTGCTTGGGAAGACTGGTGATAAGTTAGAAGAATTTGCAACTGCTCGATATGATAAAGCAATGGAAGCTGAACAAAAGAAACTGCATATGGAAGCTGAACAAAAGAAACTGCAGATGCAGGTGGATGAAAAAAGATTCCAAATGGAAATGGAAAAACAAAAAAGGGAATCAGAAGCTGAGGAAAGAAAACTCCAGCTACAGCTAGAAGCTGAAAGACTTCAAAAAGAGGCTGAGAATAAAAGACTTGAAAAAGAGGCTGAAAATAAAAGACTTGAAAAAGAGGCTGAAAATAAAAGACTTGAAAAAGAAGCTGAAAATGAAAGACTTCAAAAAGAGGCTCAGGCTGAGGAAAGAAGATTACAGAGAGAGTCTGATGAGAGGAAAGAGAAAGCAAAAATGGAACATGAAGAAAAGGTCTTAGCTTTAGAGTTGGAAAAATTGAAATTGACGAGCATGAGTAATGGTAATGATTCAAACAAGGGTTCATCTTCTGGTAAGGCTAATAATGATACTTTTAAGATTAAGTTACCAACATTTAGTCCTTCCAGTGATGACATAATGTTCTATCTGGACAGATTTGAACAAGCATGTACAGCTCATAACATAGACAAAGCAAAATATGTTTATCAGTTATCAGGGATACTGACAGGTAAAGCTCTAAGTATATTAAATATGGTGGATGAACCTGACAAGAACAATTATGAGGTTGTCAGGGCCGCTTTGTTAAAGAAATATCAGCTTAACGAAGACGGCTATCGTCTACAATTTAAAAACATGTTACCTGAAAATGGAGTTGAATTCTCCGAGTTTATTGCAAGAATACGCATTACTTTCTCACGATGGGTTGAACTATCTAAGACGGAAAAAACTTATGAAGGACTTATGGACTTAATACTTAGAGACAAAGTCATGTCGTCTGTCAATGAGTCTTTCCTTGCTTTCCTTCATGAACGTAAACCTAAAACAATAAAAGAAATGGAAGATTTCTGTTGCCAATACGTAACTGCGCACCCACACATAACCATGGGTAACTCTAAGGTGAAAGAAGGTTTACCAGTTGCTTCGGCAGCTCCGTATGGTCAAAACTTTGCTCGTAGATTCCAACAAAATTTTGATAGAAAGAGTAGCGGTAATTTCTGTCAAAATCATGGAAATCAATTTCATGGTGATTCTTCTTCGAAGAATTGGAGACAACCTGATAGTACTCGTTACTATCACCCTAATAATTATAAGCATTTCAAAAGAGGATATGGTAATAGAGGTTATTCCTGCCGAAGACCTCAGAACCAAACAAATAGATGTTCGCATCAATGTGAACATGATAGTAATCGTGGAAACTGGAATTCGAACCAGGATAACAATTACAATAGAGACAATAATAACTGCAGAGATAATAATAACTCTGATAACTTCAGAGGTAATAATAGTCGGGGTAGATCTCAACACAAAAAAAAGAGATATCAGCAGGCTAATGCTGTACAACAGGAAACTGAGGGAGCCTGTAATCATGTTGTTGATAGTAAAAACTTTGACGCTGTCACTGGTTCTGCTTTTGACTTTGAGAGAGCAAACAAATGCCCCCAATGCAGTACTTTATTCGAACCGGGTACCATAACTACTTTGAGTTGTGGTCACCCACTTCCCGCTCTTCCTGCTGCTGTTGCGCATGACGGGAGGGGTTCTTTAATTCTACATAAGGGTCTTGTTAATGATACTCCGGTCTCACTACTTTTCGATTCCGGATGCACCACTATTGGTGTTAGACAATCGCTTGTAGATCCATCTTGTGCTACAGGAAGGGTTATTAAATGTGTCACATTTGGCGGCACTCTAGAAAAATATCCTACTGCTGTAATTCGCATTGCCACTCCTTTCTTTACTGGAGATGTGCATGCTTGTCTCTTACCTAATCCTATTGCGGACCTTATTATTGGTCGTATTCACGGAGTTAGGGAGTGTACCCCACAGCAGATTGCTGCTTGGGAAGATAATAACATGCAAGCTACAAATGCAGTAGTTACAAGAGCACAAGCTCTACAAACACCCGAAACTTCACTGAATAGTGATAATGAAGTTGATAGCCAAGATAGTCACTTAGTAATCACTCGTGACTCTTTCATAAAATTGCAAGAAGAAGATCCTTCTTTAAAAAAATTCTTCGTTCTTGCGAAGAAAGGTGATCCGAATCAGGATACAAATAGAAAATCTTGGATTGCAATGAGAAACGGCGTACTTGTACGTATGGTACAAGATTCGACTACGTCGGCACATTCGCAAATTCTTGTTCCCAAGAGCATGAGAGTCCAAATATTACAACATGCTCATGACTCGCAATGTGCTGGACATATGGGTTTTGCCCGTACGAAGTCGAGAGTCCTTGCGGCTTTCTTTTGGCCTTTTGTCAATAAGGACATTCGTATTTACTGCCGATCATGCAAGGTATGTCAGGAGGTCAAATCTAGAGGACCACGACATGCTGCGCCTATCCAGGCTGCTGACATTCCTATTCGGCCGTTTCAGAAAATGGCCATAGATATTATTGGCCCTTTTAAGGTCAAGTCGGCCAGAGGACATCAGTTTATCCTTACATGTGTCGATATGTGCACACGTTGGCCAGAGGCTATTCCTCTTAAGAGCATATCTACTACAGATATCGCAGATGCTCTTTGGTTGATATTTTCTCGCTTGGGGTTCCCCAGAGAAATATTGTCAGACCATGGCACTCAACTCATATCTGACACTATGTCACAGGTAATGTCTACCTTACATATTGAACGATCTCTCAGTAGTATCTACCATCCTATGTCTAATGGGTTAGTTGAGCGTCTGAATAGAACGCTCAAGACTTTGCTTGGTAAGATAACTGAAGATCATCCTCAAGATTGGGACAGGGTTTTACCCGCGGCTCTCTTTGCCTATAGAGAAGTCCCTAATGAACACACAGGATTTTCTCCCTTCGAACTTGTCTTTGGCGCGCGTCCACGCGGCCCTATGTCTTTATTACACGATCTCATCACTGCCGATGATATTAGCGATGAAACTCAATCCTCATATGAGTATGTCATTGCTCTTAGACAAAAGATCATTGAGGCATGTAAGCTAGCAACTGCTTCATCAGAAATTGCTAAAGAGAAGGCAAGGCAGTTTGCTAACAAGAATAGATGTCTACGACAACTTTGTCCAGGTGACAAAGCATTCGTCCTACTCCCCAGTAGGGAAAATAGACTTCTTATTGCATGGAAAGGTCCGTATGCAATAGTCTCTCGGATTTCCGATGTTGACTATGTGGTCGATATTGATGGAAAGCATAAAACTTTCCACATAAACATGCTTTCGGAATTTCACGAACGTCCGGACTATTTGCTGCCTATTTTCCAGGCAACGGATGATGCTCCTGCACCTCACGGTCATTATTCATCCCTGTCTGTCATTCAGGATGAGGAAGCTACCTTCTCTGATGTCAACCTTCCCCTTCCAGTGGTTCCATTACATTCCACGGAATCTTGGAAAAACGTTTCTGTTTCTCCTAATCTTTCTGGTGACGAACATCGACAAGTCTCGTCGATGTTACAAACATTTCAGGATGTTCTCACTGACATTCCTGGACACACAGATGTCATAGAACATGACATAATTCTTACCGACAATAATCCAATTAGGGTTAGGCCGTATCCTATTCCTATACACTTTCAGTCGCAAGTGGAAAAGGAATTGGATGAAATGATTCAATTAAATATAATTGAACCATCGACTTCACCATATTCTTCTTCCATGGTTATTGTCCGGAAGAAGGATAAGAACATACGAATTTGCGTTGATTATCGCAAATTGAATCAGGTCACAAAGTTCGACGCTGAACCGATGCCTTTGTTAGAAGATCTACTGATTAGACTTTCTAATTCTAGATTCTTCACTAAACTTGACTTGTCTAAAGGTTATTGGCAAGTGCCTTTAGCAGAGCATGCCAAACCTCTTACTGCTTTTTCTACACCTAGGGGTCTATTTCAATGGAATGTTATGCCTTTTGGTCTCATGAACGCCCCTGCCACTTTCGTTCGCATGATGCGTCGAATTCTGTCACATCGTTCGGATGTCATCGCATACTTAGATGACATCTGTCTCTTCAGTGATACCTGGGAAGATCACTATTTAGGGTTATATGACTTACTGTCCACTCTACGTGAGAATAATTTGACAGCAAAACCTTCTAAAGCTTTTGTTGGTTTTGGTGAAATCTCTTTCCTGGGTCATCGTGTTGGTCATGGTCTCTTGAAGACAGAAGACCACAATACTTCCAAAATACTGAACATCTCTGTTCCTAAAACGAAGAAACAAGTTAGGAGTCTCTTAGGTTTAATTCAATTTTATGGGAGATTTATTCCAAATTTATCTTCGATCATGGCACCTCTCTCAACATTGTTGAAGAAAGGTTCGCCTAATCTGGTCCGTTGGTCTGAAGAATGCCAATCTTCACTAGACCAAATCAAGAATATATTTTCTTCTCCTCCCATCTTAAGATTACCTACTCTTGATAGGACTTTTGTTCTTCGGAGTGATGCTTCATCCACTGGGATTGGAGCAGCACTGATGCAAGAATATGCAAATACTCTGCATCCTGTTATGTACATTTCTAGAAAACTAAATGCGGCAGAGAGGAACTACTCGGTTTTAGACCGTGAGTTGTTAGCGATGGTTTGGTCAATTCTAAAGCTACAAAGATTCCTCCTGGGCGCACATTTCATTCTAGAGACTGATCAGAAAGCTCTTACAGCTATTCAGACTAAGAATTTGAAGAGTTCGAGATCCACTCGATATGCTATAGCTCTTCAACCTTTTCACTTCACGGTACGAGCTATCCGTGGTGCGGATAATGTGATGGCTGACATTTTGTCTAGATGCCCACATGACTCCAACTAATACTTCTGTCCTATATTTCCATATATTACAGAGTCATAACACACCTATATTTCTACAATAGATTAGCACATCTGTACTTACTTTATATGTACACACTATCGTGCTTTGTTGTCATCTTCTTCTGTTCGTTTTTTAAGATGATAGAGGAGGACTGAGTAGTTAATATAAGGGCCGTTAGTTTACTAAACAGCCACAATTATTAATAATGTATTGTACCTTATGAAGCATATTAGTTATTAATTAGCATTATATTGCTTGTACTTTCTCAGAATGTCATTGTTGAGCTGAGGACTTACCTTACTAGTATCAAGCATGACGAGTTCTAGATTGTGTACTTACCCTCGGAATACCAGAGCATATGTCCTGGATCGTCATGTAGTTTAACTTTACTATGTACTTATGTCATTACATGTCAAAGAATGTACTATTTAAATTTTCCTATCAGATTTGTACATCCATTTTTAAAGACAATATTAGAGTATGCTGTTTAATGATGATTATAGTAACTTGCATACGTATATTGTGTTTACATGCTAACGTGATGTGTGTTGGTGACACCTCCCCGATGTGAATATTTTTTGAGACATATTTATTTTTCTGTTGAGGTATATCCTCACCAGACACTCTATAATTAGCCTATTGGTTGGCAATTTAATTAATTATCAGCGCATAATTCGTGCGTTTTGAGCCGCTTATCGCATGCTCTTTGATATTTAAAAAAAAAATATGTTCCACATTTTTTTTTATCGGGAGGAGGTGGTGATATGTTGCGTGATAAATTCTCGCAACATCGTTTTATTTCAATATCTATTTTATAACGCAAGGGCAACAACTGCTTGAAATTTATAGTCACTTTTCTCGGTAAGCATTTGTCTTCTCGCGTTGGTATCGAATGCAGTTAAGTTTGAGCTGTGGTCATTTTGCGCTGGACTGCGCATGACTTGTCTTGCTTCTTGGTCGATCGGTTTCCGCCCACCACTAGTGGA
This sequence comes from Oreohelix idahoensis, assembly GCA_024509875.1. Lineage (NCBI taxonomy): Eukaryota > Metazoa > Mollusca > Gastropoda > Stylommatophora > Oreohelicidae > Oreohelix > Oreohelix idahoensis. Next base: position 482,664 of record JAMPIV010001541.1, on the reverse strand, counting down.
GTGAGCGATTTGGAATGGCGAAAGAGATGCCTCGTTGAAGAGGGGATCTCCGCTTTTTTTTGTTCTGTCAGGGATGTGTAGTCCTCTTATGGATATTTCGTTTATTCGGGATAATACCTCTAGTGTATTTGCACATGCCGGGAGGCGTGATATTTCTGTATTTCTTGAAAGCAAGGTAAATTGACTTTTTCATTAACTCTATCGATTTTGGGTCGTGAGCGATTTCGATTCATAGCCTGTCTTCGAAAGTCGTCGTCACGAGATGTTTTTTCCCAGCTCACATGTCGCTGCATTGTACTGCATCGGTTGATGCATGTACCAAGGACCATTACTTGCTACTTTGTTAAATGAACTAGGTTTGGAAAACCTTTATTATCTAGAGGATATTTTTGAGGACATTATTTATACTTCGGCAGACGTGTCTGTCTTGCTGAAGTCAAACTAAGGAGAGTGAACTGATCTCATACATCTGGTTATCTCCTGGCTGTTATAGAAAAGGATGGAGTTTTTCACCTGACTACATTTACAGCACTTTGAAATATAACATGCATCTGACTCATCATTGTAATGCTGTCTACCGTCTATTGCTGTATTGAATGTTGCTGTGATAATGACTGTTTGATGTGCCTACATATTCGCGTAACCATTTTGTCACTGTGGCGTCCACAATAAATAATGAAGAAAAACGTCAACGGCTGTTACAAGAATCATTGACTTTATACGTCGTGAGTTTACTGACGTCCTATGTGGATTGCCCTGTTATTTTTGTATGAACATTGTTTTGACTGAACACATCTGCACACTACACAAAACCAGACATGCGGATACCATCCATCATCATATGGCATCACGCATCAGCATTAAACATGTTTTTTAAAACCTTTCATTGAAGCCTTAGTTAATTTTTATCACTGTTATTTGAAAAATCTGGCCATGCACTGCATTTGTTAGCCGTCCCCCTTTTAATCGCGAGATGACTACGCATATCGTGTCGCTCAGCCGCTCTCTCTATCCTTTCTCGTCTCTGCCTAGTCCGTCATTCCATTCAGTTATTATGAGCTAATTGGGTCATTATACCGTTTCATTATGCAGTGTGCCTATCAAGGTCGTCTAAGAAATGCAGTATGAGTTTTATTTTTAGAACCGACTGTTATAAGAAGGCATATACTGCGGTTAATCGTAGAAGCATTTTATTTAGCAACAAACGAAGTGGGGCAAGTAGAAATCTGGTGTTCAGCTATTAAGGCGCAATGCAACAAAGGCGTTATCTATACTGGGAAAGCACTGGTCTTTCACCATTCTTCTTTCTTTCTTATATTATTTCGTTCTACTTTTTCTTTATGTTTAATTTATACATGGGTATTAGAATTTCTTTCGCCACACTCTCCCAAGGAATTGTCGCTTCCTGCACAGAGCCACTTCTCAGCTCCCTCTGCCTATCACTGGGTCCATAGTGAGACCCTCCCACATGCAGTCAACCAGGCCAAAGCCAAAGAGTTACATCTAGGGCTCAAGTAACTCCTCCAATCTTAGTGTGCAATGCTGGATTCTCAACATGTTTCATCACAGAGGGAATCCTTGAAAGTGTGTGGATGATTTCAAGAGTCAATGAGAGTGTAATTAGCCTCACAGACTGGAGCTGTGGGGATCTACTTTGGGAATGCTGAAGCTCTCTCTAAAGATCTACCTTGATAAAGTCATACCTGTTTTCTGATTTCAGAGTACTTAGAATCTGGAATAAGTGCAGCCTTATTGTAACTTTTATCTCTGCCAGACGATCTGCTTCCTGCGATTCCATCGACAGAGCAGGGGACAATTCAAACTAAATGATATTTTACTGAATGTTAAGTTCACTTCCTATCTTATACAGTTCATGAATAGAGTGAATTTTAGTAAGCTAGCTTGTGAGGTTTCACTTGGATTGTTGTGAAAATTCCCTTAAACGTTAGTTCCTTTGGGGCAGTAAGCAATTTGTATTCTTTGTCTTTTATGAATTTAAGAGGGCACCGTTATCCAAAAAACTCAGAACAGAAGCAAAGAACAAGTTGCAAGCAGCAAAACAGAAATCTTGGAGGGTTATCTGTTTGGTTTTTTGCCACAATACAACCAACACCCCCTTTAGTTCCCACAATATGGTGTGACAGTGCAGTGTTTGTTAAGTTCATTGACGTGTCCACTGCGTAATTGTTCTATGTTCAAACTATTTGTCTCAAGTTGTACTTATGTAATCATTTTGTTACAAGGCACAGGTTCATTTATGTGTACCGTGGTGTGAAAGGCTGTACACCTCAGTTAGAGATAACCATCAGTAAGTTGAGATGAGGCAACCTAGTTCAACCCAGGAAGGTTCTTCCTGAATGATAACATGCAGCTACATGTCTGATGTTATTGGGCTCGTTATGTTTACCTTATGTACAGTTATCTCTCACTTTGTATTTGTATCATTCGTCCTTCAACTGCTTTCACAAAATTATCAACACTCACTGACGAAGTCAATACAATAACTAACAAAATCACTACCAACAACTAACCAATTCACCAACACCAATATTCGACGTCACCAAGGACATTAAGCCCAATGACTAACAAAACTCCAACAGAACAAATAACTGTTTATTAAATAATAAAAATATTTAAAATTCCCTATGTCATTTTCCAAGAAATATAAAAGTTATAGATCATGCACTGCACAAAAGTTACACAATATAATGATACACCTCAGCACATCTACATAAACTATCATCTGTTGCTCCTTATAATGTGTAATAATTGTTATAATCTGAGTTTTCATCTTTCTCTATCAATATCTTTCACAAAATATTCTGGTTCCTATCAAATATAAAATCTTGAGACCCATTGTTCTCAGTATTTTCATAACCAATATAATACAATAAATTCACCAATTCTCAAAATCATCTATAAAATAATATTTCACATTGTCTCCCATAACATCCCATGAATATCTGTTATTTAGTTTTACTATAAACCTTAATCGCTATTGAGTCAGTGGCTCTCATAGTGCTAATCTAAAAGAGATATCAATGGCCATGCGCCCGAAATAACATCACCACTATTTAGTTATTACCTGCCAGTCCGCAGGATCCTATATCATCTCTTATATATTACTTCACCATACCCGCTTCCCCAATGGAGTGAAATTATTATATTATCCATTATAATGCCTTAACAACCACTTGCGAACCGATATTCAGTATTAGCGGATTAAAATCATTGTTCAACATCCTAAGAACCACTATCTCAATACCTTACCTTATTGCAATCCAAAGAGTTATTCGGAGTCCATAGAGCGACCCCAAAACTCATAACTCAACGAATACTCTCTCCTACTATCTTTACTTGTAAAATTAAATTATTTCTTTATTTTCTGCATCTAATATTTTCTTAAACAAATTCATCTTTTAATCTAAAATTGAAATGTCAACATTTTTCCTACTCTGGGGCGGAGTGGCTAAGAGGTTTGGCATCCGCCTCGAGTTTTAGAGGTACCGGGTTCGATTCCCAGTTGAGGGAATATAATTTATAGAAATTGTTTTTTTCAGAACCAGTGGTCCTAATGATGTCATACTCCCTCCTGGTCTCATGGGTAGTGAGATTGGATGCCTTGCCTTCTCGGATACGACCGAAAAAATAGGACGTCCTGTGTGCAAGTTGCGCACATTAAAAATCCCACGTGAAATATCGTTAAAGAGTAGGCCACATGTCCGATGTTCTGGCTAAATTTAAAAATTAGAAACTGTTACGGGCTGTCTTCTGACACCAGATGTTACGGGGTTTCGTCTATCCGATATTAAGGGAATCTGCTGTTAGTTATTCCTACCAGATATAGCCCCGTTGGACGTGAGTTATTGGGTTGCTCTTCAATAATTCTTTAGGTATTATATTCATCTCTACCATTTCGGCTTATAGTTCAATTGCAGATTTAGAGCCGTTATTGTGTGATTCAATTATTATTATTTAATTCAGTGTCGTTCATTCTTTCTTCTTTGATCCTTAGCCGCCGACCGTCAAAGCAGTCAGTGGCCATCACGCCTAGTGGCGTCTTGTAGGGCAACAACAAATTGATTCCACTTTGCTCGGTCGGTGGCCATCCTTCGTACAGTGCCCCAACTCTGGTTCATTCTTTGCATCTCAGCCTCCACAGTCCTCCGCCAGGTTGTTTTTGGTCGGCCTCTCTTTCGTTTTCCTTCAGGGGTCCAAAGCATAGCTGTTCTTGTGATGGCATCGGGGTCTCTTCTGAGGACATGGCCAACCCAGCTCCAGCGTCTGCCAGCTATGATGGTGTGCATGTCCTCTTGCTTGCTACGAGTAAGCAGATCTTGGTTAGTGATGGTATTCGGCCAAAAGATTCGGTGAATTTTTCTTAGGCATGTTGTGTGAAAAGAGGACAATTTCGACATTTCCTTCTCTGTAACTCTCCCGCATTCCGCACCATAGAGAAGCACAGAAAGCACACAGCTCTGATATAATCTTAATTTTGTGCTTGTGCTGTATTGGGAGGACTTCCAGATGTTGTTTAGGCTAAAAAAGGCTGTTCTTGCCTTATTCATTCTGATGTTGATGTCTTTGCCTGCCCCGCCGTCTGGTGTTACTATGCTTCCTAGGTATGTGAAGGTATCTGTCTGTACCAGTTGCTGATTCCTTACTGATATGGGCTCAGGGTTGCTCACATTGAGCGTCATGACCTCAGACTTCTTTAAATTGATGTTCAAGCCCACCTGCTGGCTAAACTTATTAAGTCTATCCGTTTTTTCCTGGATGTGTTGATGTGAATGTGCTAGTAGTGCAATGTCATCTGCATATTCCAGATCTTCCAATGTAGAAAATGTAGTCCATCTTATTCCTCTTGGACTGCCCTCTGTTGTCTGGCGCATCACCCAGTCTATGACTGTTAAAAATAGAGTGGTTGATAAGGGGCATCCCTGTCGTACTCCTGTCTTCACCTCAAAGGTTAGGTTGCTCTGCCCAACACTACACGTAAAGTTGGCATAGAGGCTTTTTATGATTGACACTATGCAGCTTGGAATTCCATAAGCCCTCAGTATTTTCCATAAACTGTCCCTATGTATGCTGTCAAAAGCCTTTTCAAAATCAACGAAATTAATGTAAAGCTGTCTTTGCCATTCTGAGCACTGCTCTATAATGTTCCTGAGAGTGAATATATGATCTACACATCTTCTGTTCTTTCTAAATCCTGCTTGTTCTTTCCTCAGTTTGTGGTCTACTGCCTTTGAAATTCTCTGTATAATTATCCTGCCTAGTATTTTGCTGGGAACTGAGAGAAGAGTGATTCCTCTCCAATTATTGCAGTCTGCAAGATCTACCTTCTTGGGCAATTTGACAATTATTCCTTTGTTCCACTCTGATGGTGTTGTCCCCGTTTTCCAGACTTGTGCAAATAGTGGTTCTAATAGTTCTGCTGCTAGCTCAGGGTCTGTCTTAAATAGCTCTGCATTTAAGTTATCATGGCCCGGAGCTTTGCCGTTCTTTAACCCTTTGATTGCTGTGATGATTTCTTCTTTTCGTGGAATGTCTGTATTTACATCTAGATCGTTTTCAGCTTCAGGAACATTCAATTGTGTCTCTGGTGGTTCCTTGTTCAGAGTTTCTCTGAAGTGCTCTGCCCATCTTGTTTCCTGTCCCTCTGCTGTCGTGATGAGATTATCTTGCTTATCTCTTACTAATGTAATATTGTTTGCACCTCGTTTTCCGCTGATGAATTTAGTTATTTTGTATACTGTGCTTTGTTCATTTCTCAGTGCTGCCTCCTCTGCCTGTCTTGCAAGATCGTCTAGGAAATTCCTTTTGTTGGCTCGGGTTTGGCGTTTAACTTCCTTGTCCAGCTGACTGTACTGTTCGCTATATAGTTGCTTTAACCTGGGGGACTTCGCTTCTGTTTTCTTTCTTTTCATTTCCTTTCTCATCGTTATGGTGTTTAATGTTTCTGGTGTTATCCAGTCTTGCTTCTTCCTTTCCTGGAATCCCAAGCATGATTTGCTGCTTTCCTTGTATATTGTTGAAATGGTGTTGAAATTCTGGTCTATATCATCAGTCAATGTCTTTTCCTGACTTTTGGCAAATTGATATCGTTTCTTTATGTCAGCCGCAAAAGCTTTTCTGGTAAGGGAGTCCTTCAATTTGCTGATGTCAAACCTTTTCTGTGTAGTTACAGTTGGTCCAGCCCTTCTTAGTTTCACTTTCAGTTTTGCTACTACTAAATGGTGATCACTTCCCACATCTGCACCTCTTCTTACCTTCACATCTTGTAATGCATGTCTCCATCTACCGTTAACCATGATGTGGTCTATCTGGTTTCTGTCCCGACCATTTGGTGATTCCCATGTTAATTTGTGAATTTCTTTATGTGGGAAAAGTGTTCCTCCAATGACCAGGTTGTTAATGCTACAGAAACTTATTAGTTTATCCCCATTTTCGTTTGCTGTTCCGCTGCCGCATTTCCCCATTGTTCTTTCATTATATGTATTGTGTGTACCAACTTTCGCATTGAGGTCTCCCATTACTATAACAAGATCATATCTAGGTGTGTCTTCCATTTCTTTCTGCAGTTGTTGATAGAATTCATCCTTGACCTCCTCATCGCTATCATTTGTTGGTGCGTAGCATTGTATTATTGTAGTGTTGGTGAATCTCCCTCTCAATCTTAATCGTATCAGTCTGTTGTTGATGGGTTTCCATTCCAGTAATGTCCTTTCTATTCCTTTCTGTAGAATAATGGCTACGCCTTCATTGTGCTGTCCATCCTCTCTTCCAGAGTAAAGTACTGTTTCTCCTGTTGCTGTTTTAACTTTACCTGCCCCTGTCCATCTGCTCTCGCTTATCCCTAGAATGTGTAACCTATAGTTTCTCATTTCTGCCGTGACCTGTCTTAGTTTACCTGTCTCGTTCATTGTCCTGACATTCCAAAATCCTATTCTTGTATCCTGTTTTGCGGTCAGGACATCCGTTTTCATGTCAGTGGCTTCCTTTCGGCTTTCACCCACTGACAGTTATACGAGCCGCAGACTCCGAATGTCCATCCCGCAGCAAAGTTTGTTCATTTATTGTTGTTTCCGTAACTTCATTGTTTTTTTTACATAGACAGGGGTGTCAGCCCTATGCTAAAACCCCCAACCTGGAGGACCAGGGTACCAGCTTTTGTCTGACTCCTACCCACACCCACAGCTTGGTTGAACCTACCAGGAGTAAAACTCCCACTGGCATAGCTCTGGGGATTGTCAGGGTACGCAAGCTGCCATACCGCTACAAGGTATAGGTACCATTGATGGCAGTGTCATTCATTACTTCATATTAATTCTCCAGCAGTGTTGTATTATTTTATGATTAATCTTGTAGATAAATGTGATAGTCTGGACTGACCTTGCAAGGATTAATCCAACAGTCACAGCACATTATTGAACTTGAATAATTCGGGCAATTAAAACAAGTTCCATTGACAACTGAATATTTAATACATGTCCTTTTTCCCAAATGAATACAGAACGTTATCCCACAATTAATACTTGGCATTAAACATAGTTCTAGGATCTACTCAATGTTCATCCTACAGACATTACACGTCTGAGTTAACCGTTAATTCTATAGCGTTTTAGAGTCTGCAACCAACTCTTTCAAATCCGTCTCTTGGAATTATTATCACTTCTTAATGCTCGTGATATCCTTATTTAACATTCACATATTCCGTCTATGTCTACTTATTCAATACTTTGGCTTTCCTAGCCAGGCTTTAACTGCCATCTATATAATGTCACTTGCGAACGTATCTTACGATATTCGCGATTATACTTGGGACTCTCTGGTCCTATACATTTGACTTGATTGCTTTCAAAGCATGATCTATACGGATTTACGCTATTTATAATTCACAGTGGGTATACCACTTAATACACATATCCTTAATCAGTGGCCATGCCACATATTATACACAATCCATAAGTGGCTCTGCCACACATTTGAAACACTGCCGGACGGCACTAAGGCCACACATAGACTTTCCTAGTCTTGATACACATATCCTCATATCGGCTTAAAAGCCAGAACACAAACAGTTCTACACTTGAGTAAGTGGCCATGCCACACATTTGAAACACTATCCATAAGTGGCTATGCCACACATTTGAAACACGGCCATCAGGCCCGCAGGCAACACGAGGACTGCGGTTACTAGGCTTGACGCGTCATACATCGATTTGTGTGATTTTCTAGTACTAATTCAATTGAGGTGTCTCGAGGTGCAACCATGCGAATGAGGCCTACATTCACATGCTTGCAAACCCCGAAACAATCCTCAACAGAAACCTACCCACCAAATATATTTATAGAAAGTGTGACTCCTATATACACACATTGGGATTCTCGCTAGTGCTACGGAGTTCGTGCACTGTGCTGAGATCCTCCTTGTCGAGATCGGAGTACCGATGGAGGTATCCGTGTGCAATGAAGACAATCCTTCAAACCAAACCTACTCTACTTTGTCTGAGCTCCGGCTAGTCCGGTACGCTGACTAATAATAAAACCCCTACATTCTGAAAAATATCTACTGCTAAAAATCTCTAAAATCTGTCCTTTATGTGCAGGTACAGGTAATTATATGTGAACCCGCTTGCACCTGTTTTCAGGCGTGTGAGAAAATGTCAGAGTTCAGAATTTGTCAATTTCTGCTGACAAAGTGAATGCTGATTCCAGCTCCAACGCTCAACAGTCCCACGTCCCGATTTATCAACCTACAATTAGAATTCGTAAATTTAACATCCTTTTCCTATAAATTTAGAACAACTGCATATCAATGTCACTCAAAACTGTTATGAACTAAACGTTTCACACTTAGTGACATGTACAATGACCATTTTTCTCATAGCTGTTAATCATCTCGAAATATGTTGACGCTGTTATTAGTGTATGAAATTAAATGCTGCAAGTTTGGTTTGTTAAGTTTAAATTCCTTAAACTAGTATTAAAGTCTAATATACTAGAATGACGATGCCTGAGCAACACACCGCCACAATTGGAACTCCACTGTAGAGCAACATGTTGCCATAGAGAGATCGATAATTTCTTGCCCTTTTTTTTCTTGGTCTCTGTCAGAGCAAGGATTACTAATTTTGCTTTCATATCTCCTCCACAAACCCCATTTATTTCCCGTTAATACTTCTTGTACTCCATGGTTCATAAGTCATAGTCCGTATTCCGTACCAGTTTGTAGCCGTTAATATCAGTCCGGTCTTCTCTCTGTGACAAAACGTCTGAACATGCTCTTTTGTGTGATCTCTCACACCTTCACCCCTCCGGCAGTATCCTTTCTTCAGTTTTCTCACTCATCGCTTTTAGTTGGCATAAATCATGCCTTTTCATTTGTATTTTCACTATTTTGCTCTATGCTGGACATAGCATGGTGAAGTCTCTAACGCGCCACTCCCCTATGGCAGTATTTGCTATGGGAGTAATTCTTATCTTATTGTGTCACATACACGCTTCACAAAGACGTGTTAAGTTACGCCAGGTTATTAGACGGTCAGCGACAGTATTTTATCACAATATCGGTCTGACCATCTTTTCAAGCGACAAGGAGTGTTGAATAGAACCAGATTTGTTTGTCTGGCGAAACACATGATAACCCGTGCACGAGGCGGAACTTATGACATAAGCGCTTCCGGGTAATCCTTGCTACACCAACATTACCGTCTGGGTGACACCTGTGGGCAGACAAGAGTGATATAATTGCTTCCGGTCCTTGGTTAAAAAAAGTAATCATGGATTTATTACATTTTAGACAACATGAGTCTACAAATGTGTTGGTGAGAGTGTATGCAAGACATCATATTACCATATATGGTAGACGTGACCTTTTGAAAATATTTTCCGTGTAGGAAATATTTGGAAAGTTCCTCACCCGACCTGTTTGAAATGATTGGATCTTTCTGATTATATTCATAACATCATTGGAGGGAATATAGGCTGACCATTTCACAGTTTTATTTCTCTGTGAATTTAACGCTCGCCAAGGCAACATCAGACCTTCGCCAGAGTGAAGAACTAGATTCATAATTCCTATTTGTTAACTGGACCTTTTATTGGAGAACCAGATAAGACTTACAAAAGCACAGGTTTTACACATTGACCAATACGTTGAAGGTCAACGGTCAATTCAACACAACAGTCTGAACTGTAACTTTATAAACTTCTTCACAGGATAAGTCTCGTATGGACGACTTCACATATTTTAATAGATCCAATATATATACAGCATGAGTTACTGAAATAACATATTTTCCACATTGGAAGAAACTGGATACATCACAGTTCGTAGTGTAAAGTGCACAAGACATTGTGCGTCCATTATTTAACCGTCATAATTATTGTCCATTATCCTTATCCAAATACTTGGCACAATTATCATATTTAAGCAGTATTAATACATTTCTGCTAATTATTCCATTATTGCTTAGGATAAATGCCTAACATTCACGTCAGAACTTTGTATAATAATCTCAATTTGGCATCACTAGCCAAGCTATACCAGCCATATCGCTTTCACTAGCATTATACATTAACTTCGCGTTCGTAATTCTCGAATATCGCGTATACAAATTCTTGCGTTTTATTCTTAACGCTTTACACAATTATGGACTCACCGGACCTTAAACACATATTATTATATCAGCTTTAAAAGCATTCACATCGACGGTTATATACATTAGCAAGTGGTTCTACCACATAATTCAAAACATTGCCATATGCCCGAAAGCTACACTAAGACTCTCTTTGTTACTAGGCCTAACGCGTCATCCAACGTTTTACGCTTACCCTTTGAAGTCTAGTTAGTTGACGTTTTGCATGGTGCGACCATTCAAATCAAGATAAACCAAAATGCTCGTAAACCATGCCACAATCCTCAACATATAAGCTGACAATTTCACAGTTTTATTTCTCTGTGAATTTAACGCTCGCCAAGACAACATCAGACCTTTGCCAGAGTGAAGAACTAGATTCATAATTCCTATTTGTTAACCGGACCTTTTAGTGGACAATCAGATAAGACTTACAAAAGCAGATGAAATCTCTACATTTAATAAGGAACACAGGGACTAGGAAACTGAAGAAACACGGAGTCAGAAGGGGCAATCTATTGTAAAATTAAAAAGAAATCCCAGACACGTTTAAGAGAAAGATTCGTCTCTTTTATTCATTTGTGTGACAATTCTGTAGCCAAGATTGGCGTAAGTTGTGATTTACATTTCATATTTTATTACTAACATGTGAACTAACATATATATTTATATATCACCGTGTGAATTTTGTGAAACTCGCTATTGGATGTCAAAGTCATTTGAGGCTGGCAACCTCAGTGTATAGAATGATGATTCATGAACCACCACTGCACGGGCTGGTGATTGCTTTATTAATAGTTTCGTAAAGAAAACTAAAAACATAAAGTAGTTCCAGGTTTCCTATGGAGCAGGGAGGGAAAGATGAAAGAAATGATGTACATTCTAAGAATAAGACTTACATTCTCAAAGCAGTGTAAATGTCCCTATAAACATATTCACTTTAAAATTAATGTAAGGTTTCACGCTTTAAACCAGTGTAAATGTCTATGTGACAATATTCATTTTAAATTAATAGAAGTTGCAAACTTTTCCACAAGTGTAAATGTAAATGAAACATAAATGAATTTATATTGTGAACACTTTTCAAACAGTGGAGATGTAAATGTAAAACATATTACATCTGTACGTTTAACCTTTTTCATTTTAATGTAAAGCTAAAGCTATTCAGTTTAAATGTAAAGAAAAGTTTATCCTGAGGGATTAAATTTAATTCTCATCGAGGGTAATTCTGAAATGGGATGGTAGAATAGAAGAGGGGGGCACATAAATGTGTCGGGAAAACGCCATACTCAGAAGAGCGTGTCGTTTCTATTTCTATTACCAGTTATTGGTGGTGCCAGCAGAAAGGATCATTTCTGGTACAAGCAGGGACAAGCGGTTTACGCATTAAGACGGCAGACCAGCTTTGAAGACTCTCCTAGACTTTCCTGGGAAACGATCTTCACCTTACAAACCTTGACCAGAGACGAGTGACAGCAGTGTACAGAAAACTACCCATCAGGAGGCAGCTAAAATAACCTATATGCTGCCACTTTACCTTTTTATAACCCCACACTACCATCACCAATGTGATGAGTAACTTTTCTTGATTCATAACTATTCAAATTATTTTCCAACTGTTAAAACCTAAAGTGATTATTAAATTTTGTTATTTGTAATGTTACAAATTTAACTTCGATTTAATCTTTTAAATGTACTGCATGTTTGTCTCAGTCAAAGTTGCTAAACACACACTCTAAACAGAGCTATATATACATTATAATAATAAATTCCACTGATTAACTCAGCGGTGGGGCTTAACGAGCTAGAACAACCATTGCTAAATTCTTCATAAAAGTGTCGGCAGATTATAGAATTAACGTGCTTAGCGACAGCCAGCATTGTTTTTGCTTATCTGAATATCTTATGAAGACTCCCATGTGATAGAAGCTTTACCACTCTTCTACCGACATTTCTGCCAAGAGTAATCTTGTGTAAAGATAGACTCCATTGAAGCCTATAATAGATACTTGAGTTTTGGCCACTGTTGGAGCACTACTGCAAAGCAGAGGAGGCAATACCATCACACTCTGTGCTTTCTTATATTCAAATTTTAAAGTCCAGCAGGTGATTGACTGTAGTGCCTTTGCACGGCGGATGGGCTGCCTCCTTGCGGCCTCCATGCATGCCATCTGGCTGATTCGTGGTTTTACCCGCTACTTCCTTAGATGCATGAAGCACTCAGGTCCAGTCAGAATCTGTCCTTTCTCAGCACGGGCTTGGGAGTGGTACGTGGAACTCGTAACAGGAAAAATCCAATGTCCTATCCATCGACTGCATCACTCTATAGTCGTCATTTCTCCTTATGTCTCTCTCCTGGTAACATTAATGAATCTTATTAGCATTTCATCTCTCACTATGTGATTTTTTTCTTATGTTTCTAGCCAAGGAGTAGTAAACAAATAACTAAAAACGGTCGAATGTAGACATTCGTAAGAAATAAAGAAGCGACACACAAGGAAACAGAAAAGAAAACAGAAGCAATAAACACTTTGGAGATTCGATCCAGGACCAACCAAGTGACGTCATATTCTCATTGTTTAACAGGCAGAAAATGTGGAGAAGAACTTGTGACAGAAATGAAAGAGTATGGAAAAATCCTGAGCGGATGGCGCAGGACAGGAGACTTCGCAAGAATGTGTTGAAGACCTTTGCTCCTTTATGTTAAATTGTCATTTTCCCTTTATAATCGGGGGTGGGGGAGCGGATTGATTGAAATTAGGTTACCAAGAAGCAGTCACAGGAGACGATCAATAAAAATTGCTTGATAGCAGAAGTGTTTTCATATTCATATAGTCTACACGTCATAAGGCCTATGTCACAAAACCTCCCTGATCTTGTCCTGTTCTCGCGACGAAGCCAGTAGGCCTACATACAGCAGCTACAAGTTGTGGCTTGCTCGTACATTCGGTTTATACTGTGTTTGTGAAGGGCACCTCGGTCATATATTTTATTATTGTTGACTTCAGCGAATGTGTTACGTGACGAGGAAACCTTGCACGGTGGAAACATAATATTTGTATTCTAGTGATATACAAAACATTTCCGCAAACGAGTCATTCACAAATGCTAATGTTAGCGCGTTTTTATTATCAATGAAATGTGAGCAGTAGCTGTAGGTAACAGTAATAACGGAGCGCTATAGAGTAAAGACTACGGTATTTGATTGGTGACGTTATATACTTCTAAATTTGGTTATCTAAATTCACAGATCAAATGTTGATGGTCATGTTTTTAGCCAACGTACAAGCAATATGAAGGTTTTCTCGTTCATGGAATACCCTGTTCGATTAGGGTTATAATTTGGGTATGTAGTGTTCTTTCGATTCCCAGGTGTGTCTTTAATTTTATTTGTCTGATGTCATCCTTTCTGTCTTGCGAGTGCCAGCTTTTTTACCTAAATTCGGTTATTTATTTATTTCAAATACATGTAACATATTATACGTGTTCTTTTTCTTTTGTTGTTTCTTCCATGCTGCAAATTCTGGTCATTAAATCATTTTGAAATCGTCTTTGTAAATTGTCTTTTACAATATGCCCTCTGGCCTCTTCGTCAATCAAAGCTTTCATTACATGACATGACGTCAACGGCGCTTGAATTAACTGAGAACATATAGCGTAATGCAGTACTCTGCAGCCTTTTTTAGTTAAAGGCACACATCTGTTCTACCCTAGCACCGACCTGTGAAAGTCTGTCATTTCTTGGTTGTCATTTTATTATATTACAAAATATAATTTTCAGAACATACAATCAGAACGGGTTGTTATGAAATAGTTTCGTTTATGTCTAGGTGACAATAATTTTTTTTTCATCTAACACAAGCAAATATTTGTCAGGTTTTTCTGGCAGACTCTGTACTGGGCTAAAGCAGTAGCTAATCAGCGGATGTAACATCAAGACTAGAAGCGCTGTTAGCTTTCTATACTACCAACACAAATACTATAATTTGCTGTGCGAGTTTCGCGTATCATCTGCGTGATATTCACATATCAATACGCAGAGTTGACGACACGACTATCAACAAAACAACAAGGGACATTACCACAAAGCAGTTGATGTCGAAACCAACCCAAACCCTTTCTCCTGATGCCCCTACAGAAGTGGACTGTGAGGTGAGGGATGAGGCAGCAAAAAAGAGGAGGGACGCAATGAAGAAAGAGCTGCTTAAAATGAGAATGAGGGATGAGAATGCTCTGTTAAGACAAAGAGCAACAAGAAAAGAGATGAAAAAACTGGCCATCGAACAAATGTATCGAGAAAAGCTCGAAAACAGTATCACCATATGTCCAGATTTGGCAGAGGTCAAACAATCTGAGACCAAAATCATTCCAGGTAAGTTTATTATTATTACTATTATTGTGTGACTGTGTGTTTGTGTAATTTCTTCCACGTCGAAACTTGACTGTAGTTGTTGTCCAACATTTTAGTAACTAGCCATGACGCATGATAGTGCATTACCACAAACCACTTTGTTCATCTCTTTGTGGTTTCTCAGCTGTCCGTTTGCCTGTTTGCTTGAAACCCTTTCCTACCACTTCAAAAAAGTTTTAAACCTACTTATATAAATAAGCTATTGTTTTTTTTTCTGATTTTAAGTTATATACATATCTGGCTTGTCTTTTCTAGTTTCTTTCTTTTTTTGGTAGCCTATAGGTCTGGGGTGGGCAACCAGTCGACCAAGATCTACCGGCAGATAATATTGGATGATTTGGTAGATCTTTAGGCGACTGCCGGAAGTAAAAACTTTTTAAACTAGGGACATTTCATTCTAGACCACACCCACCGGTATTTAATACCATGGTATTCCCAGGGTCAAAGGTATTGTTTACGCATTCTCAATGAAAACTATCAAGCAGGCAACTAAAAAAAAACACACTCGTTAACTGCGTGAGAAATCAACGCGATCTTTTCTTTGTTAGGTTCAACATCCCCCCTTCCCCAGTGTTACTAAAGTAAATCCCAATAGCTCCCGAGTAAGCCGACCCCTGCTCTGTGTTCTTGTATCCATAAAATGCATCCATTCTTCTTTCTCCACATTTCAGGACCTAAATTCTTTCTTCTAGTTGCTGGCTCAATTGTTGAGATCAATGTGATAATTTCTAATGTTATCAGACATAAAGGTCTATTATATTTGGACATGCGCCGTAATATAATTGACTAGGTTGAACTGGGCGCACCTCGCCAAAACGAGGCAAAATTTTATTTAAGAAAAAAAAAGTTGTTGAGATATCCATTTTTTGAAACATTTTTATCACACCTATTCTCGAGATACAAGAAGAGAGTAGGAACGGCCAAGGCTACATTTAACAGCATGTGACAGATACGCACATCCAAATATATAATCCACTAATTAAACAAGCAGTTAGAAAATAGATCTGAAGCCCTTGACATTTTGATTGATAGGCGGATGAGGAGCATCTCACAAGGTTCTGAAGATCTTCTTCTTCCTCGTTCACCTTCAAACTTCCACATTTATGACTCTAATAAAGGCAGTAGTCAATTCAAGGTTCCCGACATCTCCAAACAGTTTTTCATTGACAGAAGTGGGTTGTTGCCATATGCTACTCCGTTCATTACTGTAGGTTGGGCAGTACTGCAGCAGGTGTTCGACTATCATTGGGCTGGTACCGCAGGTGCAGAGATCTGTTGGAGATCAATTAACTCCGTTTAAAATGTACCGTAAGCAGTAGTCACATCTTCTTCTTTGATCCATAACCACCAACCGTCAAAGCAGTCAGTGGCCATCACGCCTGGTGGCGTCCTGTAGGGTAGCAACAAATTGATTCCACCTTGCTCGGTCGGCGGCCATCCTTCGTACAGTGCCCCAACTCTGGTTCATTCTTTGCATCTCGGCTTCCACAGTTCTCCGCCAAGTTGTTTTTGGTCGGCCTCTCTTTCGCTTTCCCTCGGCGGTCCATAGCATAGCTGTTCTTGTGATGGTATCAGGGTCCCTTCTGAGGACGTGGCCAACCCAACTCCAGCGTCTGCCAGCTATGATGGTGTGCATGTTCTCCTGTTTACTCCGAATAAGTAGTTCTTGGTTGCTGATGGTGTTTGGCCAAAAGATTCGGAGAATTTTCCTTAGGCAGATTGTGTGGAAGGAGGACAGTTTTGACATTTCCTTCTCTGTTACTCTCCAACATTCCGCACCATAGGGAAGCACAGAAAGTACACATCTCTCATACAGTCTTAATTTGGTGTTTGTGCTGTACTGGGAAGACTTCCAAATGTTGTTGAGAATAGCAAAGGCTGTTCTCGCTTTATTTATTCTGTTGTTAATGTCCTTGCTTGTTCCGCCTTCAGGTTTTACCATGCATCCTAGGTAAGTAAATGTGTCTGTCTGTTCTAACTTCTGGTTTCTTACTGTTATTGGCTCAGGATTGCCCACATTTAGTTTCATGACCTCTGTCTTCTTCAGATTGATGTTCAGGCCAACCTGCTAGCCATACTTATTCAGTCTATCGGTTTTGTCTTGAATGTATTGATGTGAATGCAGTAGTCACATGATCTATCTCAAACGGAAAGCTAAAGACGTTTTAATCCATGAAATTTTAATCTTCAAATCGTCCTTTCAATTCCACACAGTAGGGTTGAGCAGCAAGGCTAGGTACTTTAGCAGTGTCTACTGTTTCAGTAGACCTTGTGTCTACCAAAACTGCGAAGTCACCCAAGCACAGTTCATCTTCAATAACAGTTGCGGCTTTTTTATTTTACTTTTTAAAGAATTTTAAATTTCATGGCCAGTGTGGCTGTTTGGCTAAGCCAGCGAACTTGGCTAAAATAAATAACATCTTAATGTTCAGCTTTAATCTTTTGATAGAGAGGCATGAAACTACATCTGGCGTAGGCTTCTGTAGTTTGTAGAACTGATATTTGCAACAACTGTTTCCATAGCATGCTTCATGTTCAGAGTTCTGGCGTAAAACTGTCCCTATTTTAGAGCGCAGTGGTAGGTAATAAATGATTTCGTAAGCTAGTGGCTGCGTCTTTCACAACGCCACTACTTTCCCCCAGTCAAAGATATTGCTCCATTGTTATCAAGCCATAACATTTGGCGTCCAAACAATTTTTTTTTTCTTAATTGGGGTTTATTACCTTTGTCGAAAATGTCTTTTCCAACTAAGGCACCTTTCATGTGACAAGCGTTAAACAGTTCTTCGATACCGGTTTGTTCCTATAAGTCGGGCGAAGGGCGTGAAATGGTGTTACATGGCTAAAAATAATTCGGTAGACTTGATGGATTCCACTCGAAAGCTTGATTCACAACGCTTTTAGCAAATTCCATTGACCGCATCGGGTTTCGCAATTACTGCAGCTTCTCAAGTCTACAGTGAATTATTTCAGTCATAAATGAAGAATGTTAAAAATATCATTGACAGCTAAAAAGACTAATAATAAGAATATCTTGACAGAAGCCATTTTACTCAGAAAGCTTACTTTACACATCAAAAGGAATCCGGGACCCAAAGACGCAGCAATAGAGAATGCAGTCATCGACCCAGAGCTGACAAAGACCCTACTCCACCTCCACGTGGTGGTCCTGGAAACAGGCTGCATCACTGCAGTCTGGCTGAGAGAGTAGGGATCGAAGAGGGAAGGCAAACCCGGTCCCAAAAAATGCCGTGCTGAAGTCGGATGTGCCGGCCGAAAGGCGCAGATATCGCAGCTCCGCTGTAAACAGACATAACGTATCCAACGTCCTTTTCAGGACGAACGAGGAAGAAGAAGAAGAAAAGGAATCCATCGAATTGTGGTAAAGGACATACATTGATAGAAAAAAAGGACAGGAAGGCAACGAGGGGACAATTCAACACCATTTCATGGAAAGAAATGAACAATACAAGTGATAAACATCTCTGGGCAGCAAGTTGTGTAGAGACGTGATCACCCTCACCAGTCAGCTTGGTAGTTGAAGAAGAAAAGACGACAATGCATAATGGAACTGAGATGTTGCCATTTCGATGGCAATGCGAGGTTTTGTGATGTCAATATGGTACACCAGTTATTCTTATCTTTTTAACATTTTGTGTGTCTTTAGTCTCTGAAGTCCTGAAAAAAAATACGCTTCTAATTATTTGTTCTTGCGTCCTATTGCTTCGATTTCACAGCCACGAGTTTATTTATCACCATTTTACACAGCAGGAAAATATACGTCAGATTATGATGGAATATAATTATAATATATCGATGGAGAGCAACTGTTTCTGCCCTTTGTTCCACAGGGAACAAAAAGGAATGATGATAATTATAATATGTCGCCATCAAATTGTGCTAGTTTCCGCCCTTTGTTGATTAATAATGTCAAGTAACATTAACTGATATAGTCGTTGTTAAATTATAATGCCAATTATTATTCACCTGTTATATGGAGATCTTGTAATTTGCATTGTAGAAGATAAGTATTTCTGTCTCCAAGATAAGAAACAGATCCTGGGTACCGAGTCGTCTCGTATGAAGCCTTTAACTGACAACAAACTGAGCTTCAGAGCCGTACCAAGAGGGGCGAGGCTTATCAAACTCGCTGCAGATTTCTTCAACAATGAACGCGTGCCTAACTCACATCTTCCGGAAAATATGAAACGAGAATTGACATGTGGAGAAATAAATGACCTGCTGATTGTGTTTACCATTTTTGATGTCAAGAACAAAGGGTAAGTTATAAATAAAGGCAGAAGTGTTACTGAAAAGAAAAAAAAAAACAAACAAACAAAACAGAAACGAGAGACAGAGGAAAGAATAGAACTATGAAAGAAACTGTTGATTGACTCCAGAACAGCGCTTCCATAAGTCCACCATTTTTTTTTCAGCGAGAGTCATAAGGGATGTCTTGAGTACTTTAACAAAATGTTTAACTGCTATCTATTTCGAAGTGGATTTGTACGTCGTAGGAGATCCCCGTTACTGTGCTATTGTTAAGCAAAACAAGTATTTTGTTCTAAATATTAAACAAACATAAAGGTATGTTTTCAGGCACTCGTAAGAAATAAAGAAGTAGAACACTAGATAACAGAAAAACAACAGAAGTGAGTGGCTTACCCAGGATTCGAACCCCGGACCTTCCGTACGACAACACCTCCTAGCTATACTAGCGAATCACACTATCCTCACGGCCAGCTAGGCATCCCCCCCAAAAAAAGATGCTTTCATGACCGGTCATTAGTGCGAAACACAAGATAACACTGGAATGATGCAATCACTTTTGTCGTTCCTCTATATACAGTATATATCAGTCCACACAAGACAAAGACCTTGATACTGTGTCCAGTAAATGATAGAAGACTATAGAACAGTAGTATAGAACAGAGGGTAGGTTTCTGGTATTGTATAAACATTAATGACACATAAGGAGGGGAAACCCGAGGCCTGTAAACAGTAAATAAATATTAGACAAACATAAAGGTATGTTTTCAGGCACTCGTAAGAAATAAAGAAGTAGAACACTAGACAACAGAAAAACAACAGAAGTGAGTGGCTTACCCAGGATTCAAACCCCGGACCTTCCGTACGACAACACCTCCTAGCTATACTATCGAATCACACTATCCTCACGGCCAGCTAGGCATCCCCCCAAAAAGAGATGCTTTCATGACCGGTCATTAGTGCGAAACACAAGATAACACCGGAATGACGCAATCACTTCTGTCGTTCCCCTATATGCAGTATATGTCAGTCCACACAAGACAAAGACCACAGTATCAAGCGGTGTTGTCGTAGGAAGGTCCGGGGTTCGAATCCTGGGTAAGCCACTCACTTCTGTTGTTTTTCTGTTGTCTAGTGTTCTACTTCTTTATTTCTTACGAGTGCCTGAAAACATACCTTTATGTTTGTCTAATATTTATTTACTGTTTACAGGCCTCAGGTTTCCCCTCCTTATGTGTTATTAAAGTATTTTGTTCTACCTACTCCTTGTTTGCTCTCTTTAGTGGGCCTTATATAATCTTGCTGAAAGCAAACAGGAGTTACAAGAACTAGTGAAGCAAGTGAACAGCATAAGTCATGAATATGGACTCGACATTAATATTGAGAAAACAAAAACTATGATAATTAGCAAAACAGACGATAAACCCACATTAAAGATAAGCGTAAATGGGGAAATCCTGGAACAAGTCAAGAGCTACGTATATCTTGGTCATATAATAACAGAAGATGGCAGATGTGAAACAGAAATCAAGAAGAGAATAGGAATGGCCAAAGCTACATTCAACAACATGAAACATATACTGACATCCAAACAGTTATCTCACAAATTAAAACTGAGAATCATAAAGTGTTATATATATTCTGCATTTCTGTATGGTGCAGAAACATGGACGATGAATAAGCATTTAGAAGAAAGAATTGAGGCTCTTGAAATGTGGATATATAGAAGAATGGGGCGTATCTCATGGAAAGAGATGAAAACAAATAAGGAGGTCCTAGAAAATCTAGGTATGAAAAGAGAACTAATGAGGGAGGTCAAAGTTCGGCAGTTAAAATACTTTGGCCACATAAAAAGGCATAACACCTTGCAGAAGACCATAACAGAAGGGAGAGTTGAAGGCAAACGTGCAAGGGGAAGACAACGCTATAAGTGGGAAGATAACATCAAGAGATGGACAGGAAAGAGTCTATCAGAGTGCACCACCAAGACAAGAGACAGAAGACGTTGGAGATCCATTACAGCCAACCTTCGTTGTGGAGATGGCAACTGATGATGATATAATCTTACATAAAAAAATTGTTCTCTATGAACCTTTTTTCAACTTCATCATGTAAAAAGATTTGCTACAGAAAGCACTACTGTAAGGGCACATGTGAAACGCTTTGGTGCAGACTTCTGCAAGTGTAATAGGGAGTTCGTGTGTCAGAAATCCGGTTTCAAACATTTGCATAAGAAAAAGTAATGGACTTGTAAATTTAACTTAAAGGGTGAAAAACTATGACTTATAAAATTTGTAAGCAAAGAGCGATCATCCATAATAGGGATCAACAGTAGGGTTTTACGCCCATTGAGGAATAAAATGCTCTCAAAATTTGGAGTTTTGGTTGGCTGGTTGAGCGAGGTTAAGCTTGCACGGAAAAGTTGTATTTTAGGGAGCTGTTTTAAGACAAACTAGATCTAGAAAGTTCGGGTAAAGTTGTCGCTGTAAATCGTTGTACAAACTATGATCAGTCAGATCCGTAGACGCGTTAAGCATAGGTTGAGAAAATGGGCTGTCTTCCAAAAATGTGTTAAAGATAGTATTTTTAAGTGGCAAGCGCAATTGAGTGGTATCCTCGGACAAAATGCCAATGAGTTGGTTGCTTCTGTGGTGACAGAATTATGAAACTATTGTCTAGCCGCCTAATCGCTTGGTACGCCACTATGATAGTAATTATAGCCATTCTGAGTACAAGAGACAGTGTTGCCAGTTTCAAGAATAGTACGTGGTTTTACAAATGGTGCAGGTATGTTGTACATTTAAAGTATATTGCGGGTAGGCAACATATTAGACCAAGTGACAGTCTAACGAGTAGCATACAGTCTAACGGGTAGCAAGTAAACTTGGGAAATCATCAACCCTGGCGGTAGGCCAGTATTTTCTCTAAATACGCCAAGTAAAGACTTGTAAAGAGTTCATCAGGCTCAGCACATTGAGGAGACAAATATTACCATACGACGAGTTAGAGGACAGGGAAATGTCGACAGCAGTAGTGGTGATTTTCAAGTCGTGACCACCATAGCAAAGTAGAGTCAATTATAACATTTGAAGCAGCAAGAACGAATGAGAGAGCAAGACTGTTATACAAATTATGGAACTGAATTGATTGTTGTACAAACTGCCAACCTTGGGAGAAAGTTGGGCTCATCATTTCACCTTCGCTACTCTATTCATTTGTAAATAAAGTTTTCATCGTTAATTTCTACGGCTGTTCGAGTGAAGTCATTCGCCAACTCGTAATATCATTCATCATGTCAGTGTGAATTGTTGTGAGAAGAAGTCTACCTTACCACAAAATAAACCGTCGTTGTCTAGGGCAGTGATGCGAACCCCACTATACAAACCATCATCAAATTATGAAATAGTAGACAAGTCATCGTACACGGCCACACAAGTGTCAACTGAGGTGGTGGTTCCATGTTCCTTAACCCTTTCTATACCAGACACTTAAACAAAATTTTGTTTATTGGGCACCAAAATAAAAGCTAAATTTTTTGTTCAACCTAAGATATTTTAAAACAAACAGTAAATACATATTTTTATGAGAAAAACATCTTGTAATGTAAATGCAATTGTTATCAGTTCATCGACGATTATTTTGATTTTTTGTTCGTCTTAAATCTCGACTAAGTGCGGATGTAAGAAAAATCTGGCTGTAACCTAGCGAGTGTACAATACATCTCTTTGGGTAAAAGGAGTTAAGGAATGAAAGAGAGAGAGAGAGAAACGTACTTTATTTTCAAAGGGTTGAGAATGGGGCACACAGGCCCGTCATGTGGAGAGGATGCAGAATCCTATGGGCACCACGAAATGTGTAGACCAGTGTTTCTCAACCTATTTGTGTTCACGGCACACTTTTCAATTTTCTGAACATTTACGGCACACCTATCTGACTCCGCGCATGAATAACAAAATTACAGTGATATATACTAAATTAAATACACTAATTTGTGGGTACTTTAGAATGAAGAAAACTCTCAGGTCGATTTTCTTTTAATTGTTTAAATTATTAGAACATATATTTTACAAACAAGTATAGAAATACCAAATTTAATTAGGTCCAAGTGTAAGTTCTATGCTTCGTCCATGGCCTTTGAACGTTTATGCGCCTCTTGCGTTTTTGTAATATCTCGACATTTTTAAGTATATCGACGAGGTATTTTTGTTCAAAGCAGTTTATAGCTCCAATTATTATTGAATGAATTTAAGCTGTAAGATCAGGTTTATATTACATGATCACTAAAAATATACTTCATGTAGTAAATTTACAAAATTTTTGCGGCACACTTTGACAGGCGCGGCGGCACACCGCTTGAGCAGCACTGGTATAGAATATTGGTGTTCTGTAAGCTTTTCGACTCTTAGCGGTGCACCGCTTGAGCAACACTTAGACTATTGGTGTTCTGTAAGCTTTTCAACTCTTAGCTGTAGAAGTGAATTTTTTTTTTTTAAATTGCTTTTTTTCACCATCCTTTAATGTTCTAGGTACATTACAACGGAAGATCTCAAAAGAGCAGCAAGAATGCTGGGATATGCAACCAGGAGACAGACCTTCAAGGACATGATTAGTAAGTGCTAATGTTGGTAGTGCTAATGATGGTAGTGCTAATGTTGGTAGTGCTAATAATGGTAATGCTAATGATGGTAGTAGGTACCACAAAGTGCCCGCTTTTTTGGTTGACAACGCACGGAAGTTGAGAAAACTGAGGAAAATTCGTCAAGTTTAAGTCATCGCTGTCCCTTTGCTATTAAGCGGATTGTAATAAAATTTATATCACGATACTCATTATCCTCTTCTCTTTTGAAATGTATTAATTCCCGAATAATAAAAGTTATTGAAGTATTTTTTTACTAATAAAAACTAACAGCAACGTTACGCGTAGCAAAACCCGGCGCGCGGCCAACTCTCGACTTTTTTGCCTCACCCCGCTTCATTCAAACGGGTATCGCTTGACCAGCAAACGTCTGATTTGCATACGGTTTTCACCTTTAGAATGGCCAGAGGAATAGCTTTAATTTCGTATAATGCAAGCTCTAGAAAATAAAGTGGAAAATGTATATTTCTTGAAGTGAAGTTGAAATTTTACAAGATTTAACATTTTAAGTTGTGTTATACTTCCTTGCATGGTATGAGAAGATTTGGGAGCCATTTTTATTTATTCCTGTAAAATATCAAAGTTTTCTGATGTTTGCTGGTGAAGCGATTTGACTTTAAGTAACGCTCTGTCAGTCAAGAATTTTAGCGAAAAATGCAGAGCGAGGCTGTTACATCGACCGTGATAACTCCCTATGTCCATCAGAATCGTCATGCCACTTATGTTGGTTCGTGTTCAAACTTCACCACATCTTCTGATTTTAAGATGACTATACGTAAGTATATCACTTATTAACAATGTTTTGAACTTTAAATGTAAACTTTACAATAGTTTTAATATTATTTAGCAATTTAACACGATCACATGGTGGTTGTAATAGCGTGTAATGAATGTGCGATCACCACTTCAGACATTCACGCATCAATCTAATTTTTTCAAGAGCTTGAAAAGCTAAGAAAGTTACCAATTTGAATAAAAAATGCATGTTTTGATTAATTGGTAATTAAATGAAGGTTTCTTTTGCAACATAATAGGGTGAATTATGATCTCATAAGCGAATGTTATCACTAGGCCTAATGCCGATGGCCGACATATTGAGTCAAGGCTAGGAAACCGGAACATTTTACCATAACTAAAGCCGAAAGTAGCTGACGGTGTACTGAAATGTCCGGACTAGCAGGCACTAGTTGATAGTCTTACCTCGAACATAAATATATATAAACAGCTTTAATGAAATGCACTTTAAATAGTTCAGACTCATGTATTGATGTTAATTAATATACATCTTAATTTAACCTGGCTGTGCACTTTTCAAGTTTTAAGGTTCGTCCTGATTTTCAAAGCACTACATGTACGATATAATAATAGTAGTAAATAGTACATGTAATGCTCTATACATGTAAAGAAAATTCACTTCTGGAATTTTACTGTTGCATATGACTCATACTACGATGGTATAAAAAAAACGTTTTTTAATGCTATTAACCAGTTGTTTTATAAAAAAAATAGCGTTTAGATGTTGTTAATTATTGTTTAGATGTTAATTATTGCCTACAAATGATTTTTAAAATGAGATATGGACAGTATTTTCAAAAAAAACATTTTTCTTGATTTTCACATTCTTTTTCTTCCCCTGCGACAAATTGGCCTCTGGACATATTTTAAAAAATTATACAAGAACAAACAGATGTTCAAATCCTCTGAAAAAAATTGGGTTGTATTTGTGTAGTATGCAGATTAATATGTGCATATTTAAAGCTTGTACCTTTTATATTTTTTGAAATATGATGATGTGAAAATTGATGTTCGTGTAAATACTACATTTTTCGGTAATGATTTGCAATTTTTGGTCTCAAATATATTGATAATTATTCATGATGTAGCCCTATAGTTTTCTTTATGTATTCAGTGTATAGCAGACTGTATGCTGTTTGTCAGAGAAGGTTCCAAGATTATATTTAAGAAAACGGGAGCACTCTGAAGTTGGTGTGATGTAACTTTTTCAACTTTGCGAAAGACCCTACACTTTTAAAAATGCCGTAACTTTTTTATTTTTTGTCCGATTTTAAAATATAAAGTACAAAATTTCATGGTTTTCCAAGAGCTTTCAAACTGCATTGTTTTCTCTGGTGTTTCTGTGCAAACAAAAATCACTTTGTGGTACCTAATGCAAGTGCTAATGATGGTAATGCTAATGTTGGTAGTGCTAATGATGGTAATGGTAATGCTAATCATGGTAGTGCTAATGATGGTAGTGCTAATGATGGTAATACTAATGATGGTAGTGCTAATGATGGTAGTGCTAATGATGGTAATGCTAATGATGGTAGTGCTAATGATGGTAGTGCTAATGATGGTAGTGCTAATGATGGTAGTGCTAATGATGTTAGTGCTAATGATGGTAGTGCTAATGATGGTAATGCTAATGATGGTAATGCTAATGATCGTAATGCTAATGATGATGGTAGTGCTAATGATGGTAGTGCTAATGATGGTAATGCTAATGATGGTAGTGCTAATGATGGTAATGCTAATGATGATAATGCTAATGATGGTAGAGTGGCCGTTGACGACTTGGTCAACTATTCTATACTTCTGTTTGTCGGCTGTCTTCTAGTCGTCTGATCGTATATGTAGGATTCTTATCACTGCCCTTCAGCAGTATCCCTAGTATCATGTGACTTAAACAAAAGACTTACTGGTTCAACATACGTTCACGATAGTGATGACAGCAAGGTTTTCTCCAAATTTTGTGATTAACTTTTATTGACAACAGATAAAAGAACTTGATGAAATTCATATCAACCAGCCTTCACATGTACCTGCTGGCTATCTTGTATAATTCTTAGCATTCACTCTCTCAGCTTATGTTCTCTTGTGCTAGTCTGGTCCCCGGTTTGAGAGCCACTGTATGTCTATATGTTTTCTCTTCTCTACTGTCGTCTACGTTTATGTTTCTCAGCATATCTTCCGTCTCTGTTGCTGCATATAATATCTCCTTGGCATATCACTAAGAAACTGGCCTAACTGCCAGGGATGGAACCGTTTACCAAGTTCTATTTTTATTCTTCAGCTACTGTTCTGTCTATCACTGATCTACTTTTGTTCCACACTTCATCATTCGATTTTGGTTTCACACGTGCTTGTTTTTCAGAACAATCATTTACTTACTTACTTAGTCGTTCCCCTTCTACCGTGAGGTGTAGAGGTTTGGAAGAGAGAGCACCAGACTATCCTATCGGCTGTCTTCTTCCTGGCCTGGTTCCATTCTAGTCCTCGGTCCTTCAAAGATTGTCTAATGTTGTCCTCCCAGCAGACTCTGGGTCGTCCTGGGGGTCTGGATCCCTGGCTCTTTGTTTCCCATGCTTGTCGTGGTAGCCGATCTTCTCCCATTCTGCAGACATGGCCAAACCATCTTAGTTGGGACTGTTCTACTTGGGTCTGCAGGGGGTGACATTTTAGGCCTTGACGTATCGTCTGGTTGCGGACCATGTCTCTTCTTGTTACTTCAACCACCTTCCTCAGATACCTCATTTCTGAGGTTTCGATCTGGCTTTTGTGGGTTGTAGTCATTGCCCATGACTCGCATCCATATGTCAAGACTGGAACATAGGTGGAGCGGTATACAGCCATCTTCATTTTCTTACCAACCTCTCTCTTGCTGAGGAATCCTCGATTTATGGCCTGACAAAATCTCCCAGCTGCTGCTTTTTGAGGGGCCAACTCTTCTTTGATGCCTCCCTTTCGGTCTATAATAGCTCCGAGATATTTAAAGTGGTCGACCTGCTCCAGGACCTCCCAGCTTAATCTGATGTCTTCTTTCTTCTTGTGATATCACCATGGATTTTGTTTTAGAGCTACTTATGACCTCCTCCAAATATATCGAAATAACTGAAATCTCGTTCCTCGCGAAAATATGTCACAAACATTGAGTGGCATGAAAGCAATTCGAGAAGTAAAGTATGTGAACTACAAACAAAACCAACAAGCTGGTTTTTACTAACTGGGGTCCTAACTCCCTTCGGACAATGCTCACTCGACTACATCTGAAAACGAACTGATTTTATCGAAACCTCTGATTTACAAAGAAAACTTTTTTGAATTATCCAGAACTTATTTTTTCCCTCGCTCACAAACAGTTCACTAAATTCACGTGGGAGTTCAGCTTACTCAGCAGTTTCCAATATTGACAGTAAACGCACTTACGCTTTAAAAGTATGAAACTTTTGTCTCCTCTATTACCCACCTATGTTTCTACACGTTATTTCCCTTCGATTAGAAACTGATCAATCACTCCGGGCTACAGTAGCGCTAATGATCACTGCAATAAATGTAGTGTTGATATCATCGATAATCTTATACAGCTATATAATCTTATACAGCTATTATAATCTTATACAGCTATTATAATCTTATACAGCTATATAATCTTATACAGCTATATAGTCTTATACAGCTATTATAATCTTATACAGCTATATAATCTTATACAGCTATTATAATCTTATACAGCTATATAATCTTGTCAGCTATTTAGTCTTATACAGCTATTATAATCTCATACAGCTATTATAATCTTATACAGCTATATAATCTTATACAGCTATTATAATCCTATTCTTCTTCTTCCGTCCTTAGCCACCGACCGTCAAAGCAGTCAGTGGCCATTACGCCTAGTGGCGTCTTAGGGCAACAGCAGATAGGTTTTCTTTGCCACTGTTTCCCATCACGCCTATTGGCGTCTTTAGGGCAACGGCAAATCAATCCATCTGCTGTTGTTTCCGTAATCGAAGTGACTGGCAAACGGGTGATCAGCCCGTTGGTATTATAATCCTATACAGTTATTAAAATCTTATACAGCTATATAATCTTATACAGCTATAATAATCTTATATAGCTATTATAATCTTATGCAGCGATTATAATTTCAATCTTCAGCATCGTTTCCTCTTAGCTCCTTACGGAGCATGGAGCCACTACCATATCTGGCCCCTTTACCTGAAGCCAGCACCAAGCAGTCATGCTATTGCAGCGGTAGTTTCTGTATCAATTATTTTTACAAGACAGGATTGCAAGACGCATGCAGAACCTCATGTTAGCTGCCTTGTAGGATTGCCTGATGGTGCATAGTACTATTCCTTCCTTGTCTCTTCATAGACCATCGGGAACTTCATGCGGCATAGTGTCAATGAATGTCTAAATCGATGGTTCTCGTTTACTTGTGATGACTTTGTTATGGAAAGTTGTACAGATGTTTCAAAGACCTCAAGAGAACATTTCTAAGACAGCTTTTGTGTTTCAGGCTATGTTGTTGTCGTTATGGATCCAGCTGCGCCTGGGCTCACGGCCTTTAGGCTCAGTGCCATGTAGTGGTACCTGCATGATCATCATGGCATTGTGATGCTGGGGTGCCTGTGGATTTCCTACCCACCCCGGGTAGAAACTAGAAGTGCACTGTGCCAGCTCTCAGGGAGATAAGGGGTGTTTCTGTGTCTCCCTGAGATACGCAGCCAGGGTAGGGTTCACGGTGCTCATTTCCCGCCACCAAATTTGCTGTTGGTTACGACGAGTTCTCCGAGGCTCTAGACGTATGACCAAAAGGATCGTCATGTCCTGATGCCTTTACGATGGGTTCTGGTCTTCAGGAAGTAGTGCATATTCGTTCCCACTCATAAGACTTGTTCATTATCTATCTGGCTCTTTCCGCCCACAGATTGTGTGTACAGTGTAGTGCACCGGTTTTATTATCGAGGTTTGCTCCTCTACATCCGTTGTGTTTAGCCTGGGGGTTCGCACCCTCAGTTACCAAGACTACCTCGAAAAGGGTGTGGCTCTTCACCACACACCGATCTTAGGGTGTGAGAAGTTTTGCTAGGCCAAGAAACTGACACCGGAATGGTCGCTCCTTTAATGAAAAATGAATTCACTAGGCCTGGGGTAAAGCAAGAGGGAGAATCCATTACCCGCACAACCATCACATCATACCCCCTGCCTGTGAGACTATGCCACTCACCAATGTAAGAAACACTCAGTGTGCATTTGTGACGTCTCATTTTGTTAAATTTACGTAACTTTTTTCCTGACCCTCCGATTGGCAATGTGGTTAGAACGATTGATCCTCACTGCGAAGTTATCGGGTTCCGTGATGTTCTTGGCAATGTCACGCTCCAGTTTATCTAGCTGTAAATGGGTACCTGACTCTGCTCTTGAGTTAGGGAAGGTAAAGGCAACGAGAAAGAGAACTGGTCGCCCCACCTCATTAAGCTGGATTAAGTTTAAAGAAGTCTCTAACACATTACTCACCTACGGCAGTATTTGCCAAAGACTACCTTTAACTTTTTTACTCTCACTTTTGCCGATAAGAGCAAGATTAAAGGGGGTGGCGGTGGAGAAGAGGGGAATACAATTTCCGTTGCTGTGCGAGGGATATTGTTTTCGCTTGTGTCAGACCATATGTCTTCTGCATATTTATTAATACCTTATTAACTTGGGCGCCAATTTGCATTGGACCTGATTTCTCTTGTTCTCCATATGTTTCCCAATGCAACGAAAGCTCCTCTTGCTTTTTGTATTCTTATTTTTATATCACTATCTGTCCCTCCAACTTTGGCTATATTACTGCCAAGATATATGTACAATTCTACATCCTTTAGTGGTGTTTCAAGTTCAACCTTGTTATCATTTCTTGCATTTATTCTCATAATCTTTGTCTTTTCCCTGTGTATTTTTAGGCCCACTTTTTGCGACCTCTCATCGAGAATTTTCATGTTCTCTTGCATCTGATTATGGTTATAGTACAGAAGAGCCAAGTCATCTGCAAAATCCAGATCATGAAGCTGTTTAGTCCGATTCCAGTGGATTCCATTTCTGTTGTGTGATGTCGATGTTTTCATAACCCAATTTATTGCTAGTAAGAAAAGAAATGGAGACAAGAGGCATCCCTGTCTCACTCCCGTTTTAATCCTAAACGGTTCTGTAAGTTTTCCTTCATGAAGAACTCTGCATGTCATGTCTTCATAGGTCTTCTTTATTAAGTTAATTATCTTCATGTTGTTATATCAACAGATGACATATCTAAAACCAAACGTGGTCGTGTGACGTTTAAAAACTTCCTTGAGCTTGTGATTAAACTCCAGAACGATGGCCCAGACTCAGTAGAAGAAATAATGCAGGTGTGTCGGTAATACCTGTTGATGTACACATCAACAGCCTAGTAAGTGTCAATAAACAACACAGCTGTTTTCACGAGTTGTCGTTAATGTTTTTTTCATCATTATTATTTTTCTTTTCACTCTGTTATTGGACATGGAGCCGCCACTACAGCCAGGTCTCTTACAGGAAGCTTGCACCAAGCACTTACATGCTCTTACAGTTTTCCTTAGAATTTTGTATCACATGATGAGCTTGCCAACATTATACACAACCTCATTAGTCGCACTGTACGACATGCCTGAGGGAGAAGTAGTCCTATTCATTATTTGTTTCGTCAAGGACCCCCGGGAACTACATGGAGTCATGTTTTTCAGTAACTTGTGCGTATCCGATGTTATTTTGTGTCGTCAGTGAGAGTAAATCATCATCATCATCATCAGTTGCCATCTCCACAACGAAGGTTGGCTGTAATGGATCTCCAAAGTCTTCTGTCTCTTGTCTTGGTGGTGCACTCTGATAGACTCTTTCCTGTCCATCTCTTGATGTTATCTTCCCACTTATAGCGTTGTCTTCCCCTTGCACGTTTGCCTTCAACTCTCCCTTCTGTTATGGTCTTCTGCAAGGTGTTATGCCTTTTTATGTGGCCAAAGTATTTTAGCTGCCGAACTTTGACCTCCCTCATTAGTTCTCTTTTCATACCTAGCTTTTCTAGGACCTCCTTATTTGTTTTCATCTCTTTCCATGAGATACGCCCCATTCTTCTATATATCCACATTTCAAGAGCCTCAATTCTTTCCTCCAAATGCTTATTCATCGTCCATGTTTCCGCACCATACAGATATGCAGAATATATATAACACTTTATGATTCTCAGTTTTAATTTGTGAGATAACTGTTAAGATGTCAGTATATGTTTCATGTTGTTGAATGTAGCTTTGGCCATTCCTATTCTCTTCTTGATTTCTGTTTCACATCTGCCATCTTCTGTTATTATATGACCAAGATATACGTAGCTCTTGACTTGTTCCAGGATTTTCCCATTTACGCTTATCTTTAATATGGGTTTATCGTCTGTTTTGCTAATTATCATAGTTTTTGTTTTCTCAATATTAATGTCGAGTCCATATTCATGACTTATACTGTTCACTTGCTTCACTAGTTCTTGTAACTCCTGTTCGCTTTCAGCTAACAACACGGTATCATCTGCATATCTAAGGTTGTTTATTGACCTTCCACTGATGTTCAGTCCTGGTATTTCCTGAATCTGTTTGAAAATTTTTTCAGTGTATAAATTAAATAGGCAGAGGGACAGCACACAACCTTGTCTGACACCTCTTTTTATGTCTATGTATGATGAATAATTCCTTCCAGATCTTACTGTGGCAGTTTGCTCCCAATAAAGGTTACTGAGTATTCTTATATCTTTTCCATCAATACCTATGTCTTCGAGGCATTCAATTATTTTCTCATTATGGATTCTGTCAAAAGCCTTCTTATAGTCAATGAAGCACATGTACATACTTTTTTGGACCTCTGTATATTTTTCTGCTAATAAATCACGCATTTATAATGAGGTTTCCCGGAAATAGCCAAACAAATACCAGTGAAACAAGATGTGAGGAGAAGAAG
Organism: Oreohelix idahoensis; assembly: GCA_024509875.1. Classification (NCBI taxonomy): domain Eukaryota; kingdom Metazoa; phylum Mollusca; class Gastropoda; order Stylommatophora; family Oreohelicidae; genus Oreohelix; species Oreohelix idahoensis. Next base: position 449,924 of record JAMPIV010001541.1, on the reverse strand, counting down.
CTGGTGCTGGACAAAACAACCACTGAGACAAATCAACAGTATTACAAGGCAGTCTTTGTTCTTGAATCCCCAGGGTAAGAGGAACATGAGACCTAAAACATACGGAGAAGGGAATAAGATATAGACATGAACGAGGATAAACATGATATGGAAACGTCTTGAATAAAACGCACAGGACAGGAAGACTTTGTGTATTTGTAGGAAGATCTGTGTTCCACAAGAGGGTAAAAGGTAATGAATCAATGACAGAGATCGTTTGATAACATGGGTATGTAGAAGAAAGACTTGTGCATTGATAAGTTACTAGCATGGATAGTGATGATAAGGCTGAACAGCAGACTAACAGAGATAAAAGGTCGCCCACATTTGACATGTTAACCGCTATGTCACCTTTGGTCGCGAAAACTTAGACCCCTTTCTTATATGACGTCACAAATATATTTACACCCCCCCTCCCCCATTGTTTTATGTAGTACAGAAAAGAAAGAATGTAATTGAATGTAAATTGATTATCTAATGCAGACAAAATAACAATCTTTTAAGTAAAATAGTGTTTATTTAATTAGCCTTTTACAAAGATCTTCCTTTTCGTGAGCTGCGTTCCAGCGCGAGACAGGACCCACACTTTGCCTTACCAAACTAAATGTATTTGTATTTTCGACCACTCCCACCTCACAAAACATTGTAAATGTAGACACTGTGGCGACAGGGTAGAAGAAAGGATAGACAGAAGAAATAAAAGAGAGTACCAATCTCTTCCACAGTGTCTTTTGGCTCGCTGTAAGTGATAGTCCGACACTTGTAAGAAGAAATATTTCAGGAGACTGAAATTTAAACTCTTCTCAGTTAAGCAAAGAAGCAACTCCCATCAAGGAGCCTGAGAGTATGTTAGGTCTTCAGCCACACTTCCCCTGAGGTACTGATATGGCTCAAGAGACCCCCAGCTCGTAATTAAGATAATAATTAACAAAAACAGTTAACTACCAAGCAATACAGAACATATAGTGAAAGAAAGAAACAACAGTGAAATTCGTTTCTATGAATTTATGTATATTAGACCAAGCTATATTGGTTACAGAAAAACACAAGGAAGAAAAAACAAATATTATATATATATATATATATAGTTAATGTATACAGCACTGGGTAAATGGAGATAAAAATAGTCTACACAAAAGTTATGTTTATTATTAGGGTACCCTTTCACAATGGCTGAGGTTTATGTCCTAATTTTAATCATTGACTGGTATGACCTAAGATCGTTTAGTGTTTGGTCCTTTTTAAAAGTGCACTTATCATGAATGGGGTTGCTGCTGTATGACGTCACAATATCACTGCAAGTTTTCTTCCCCCGGCCAAGTTGCTGGAATAGTTCGTAGCAAGTTCTGCAAGGTTTTACTACACGACTGCAAGTTTCACCTGCCTTCGTCAACACCAGGAAGCTAGGAGATACACACAAAGGAACACTCTATTTAGCTCTCTGGTTAGAGGCATTAATTTGTCCTGAGTGTGGTCCATAAACCAGGCTCAGATATTAGTCAAATTATTATATAAATGACATGGACCAATGTTGAGCGCCATTCTTCGAGCTGCAAACATATGATATTAATAGGGTAGGGGCATAGGCATACATATATTATCAACTGTTGTAAAGGCATACAAAAATCATATATTAAATACATGGATGCGATAATGGTTACAACCATTAACTAAAAGAAGCGGCCAGGGTAGCGCACATGCTTTCTGTAAAACAACCTGAAGGACATCAAAAGCATACAAAAGGCATACAAAATCATATAACAGTAAATATATGCATTCGTTAAAATATATCCATTGCATGAAAGTAGGCAACTGACTGAAAAGCAGTGCAAACATTAACTAATGTTAATTGCATATAATGAAATAATAATGGAAAGTAGTTCAAACATTCAATACAAATAATTGCATATAAAAAGATAATGCATTTCGCTCACCCGCTTTGATTCCAAGATTGAGTTTGTACAAAGACGGCATATACTGTATAAGCAATTCTTTGGCTGGTCTGACAGATTATATGCTAGAAGTTTTCCGCCGGGGCTTGCAAAATGTGAGTGCAATATACACAATCTATACTCCATATATACCGTTAACAGCGGTCATTCACCTCAGCCAAGTCAGGAAATTCCTAACCTACTGATCACAGGTGAATGTTCTGAAATACATACGCCGGGGAAATCCTGAATATCTGGGGCAGTGACCTGAGCTCCTCCGGGTCACTTGGAAATCCCAGGCTTATCTGGGTCATTGGCCTCTCGAGTAAATACCTGCGCGCTAAATAACTGGAACATCCCGGTATCTTGGTTCATTGTCCTCTCAGGTGAATAACAAGCGACATAGTCTGGAAAATTCCGAGGGAGGTCATTGTCCGATCAGGCATACAAAAAGATAGAGAGCAGAGAAAGACAGAAGATTGTCGGACGAATAATTTCGCGACAATAGCCCCCTGTGAAAGTTTATCGTAAGGTGAACTAGTTTCGACTGACATCTTCTTCTCGATCCCTCTCTGTCCTAGTTTGATTTCCCTCACCATCCTGGAAGTTTTTAGGGAGGTTAGGCTTATTGGGTCGCTGATGACTTGCCTGTTCTTCCCCACTGCATGGGTGACGGCTGAGAAAGTCTGCTCCGACATTGAGTTTCCCAGATATATATTCAACCTTGAAGTTATATGGTTGCATTAACATTGACCACCTCATGAGCCTTGAATTTAGGTTTTTGGAAGCTGCTAAGAACATCAATGGTTGATGGTCGCATTGAACGGTGAAGGGCTTTCCATATAAGTATGGTTGATATTTCTGAATCCCCCATACCAAAGCTAGGCATTCCCGTTCAATAGTGGAGTAATTTCTTTCTGCAGCATTCAACTTTCGGCTAGCGAAAGCTATGGGGAATAATGTAGACGCATTGTCTTCCCCAGGTTGTAGCAAGGTGGCTCCAATCCCAATCTGACTAGCATCGGTGCGTAGTATGAATGGTCGGCTTAAGTTCGGTAGGTGCAGAATAGGTTTCTCTGTGAGTTTTTCCTTGAGGGTACTATAAGCATTCTCACACTCAGCGGTCCAGATCACTTTTTCCGGAGTATTCTTTTTCGTAAGGTTCGTCAGTGGGGCGCCAATAGTGTTGAAATCCTTAATGTAGCGTTGGTAAAATCCACATAACGCGACGAACGATCTGACATCCTTTTTAGTAATAGGGCGAGGTGCATTGCGCAGTGTTGCGCAAGAATGTCGCAACTTATTCAGTGTACTTTATATTTTTCTTATGCAAAGGGAAATAACTTGAGAAAATTATAGTCACTTTTTATTGTAAGTAGTTCGCTTTTCTTGTTGGCGTGGGTTGCCGATAAGTTGTGTGTGAGCGGTCTTAAGTCAAGTCCATATATGGAGCGATTTTAAGTCATGTCCATGTTTGGAGCGCTCGGGCCCACTTCTCTTGATAAGCATTTGGCAACTTGCAATGTTTCAATTCCTATCCTTTTAAGGCATTGTTCGAGAAGGTACTATCTTCGTATATTATCTGAGTTGTATTCGAATCGCGCGTTTCTGCGCATGTCTAAAGTTTGGTTGTGGTCTGAACGGGATTTCCGCCCGCAGTCCGTGGCAGATTTGTTTGAGAGCAGGACGCAATTTTGCTAGCGTCCGTGCTTATTCTATTCAGGAAAACGAGAGTCCTCTACATATTGTTGTTCCTTTTGAGATGATATATCTCTGTTGTGATTCTAAGTGCCTGGAGGCCTGTGAGTTATGTGGTTTATTTCCTGAAGCAAAGGTAATTACTTTTGAATAACATTTCGCCATCTTTTGATGTTGACATTTTTCGTAGCCTGCTTGTTGTAGAGTCTACGCTGTGAGAAGTTTTTCTCAGCTCACGAATCACGTTCGCTGCTATACATCGGTTGATGCATGTCCTAAGGACTAGTTACTTGTTGAACTCTGCTGCTTGTTCGAGATTTGATATCTTTGGTAACTAAAGGAACTTTGAGGATTTTTTGATGACGTCAGAAGACATGCCTGTCTTGCTGAAGTCAAGTAAAGGAGAGTGGATTTAATCTCCTATTTAATGCCTTCCGGCTATTATGGAAAGGGAGGAAGTTTTCTGCCTGACTACATTTACGGCTGGTTATGATGTCATAACATGCATATTGATTCACCATTATCATGATGCTGTCTGATGTTCCTTGTTGTACTGACTACGTCAGTGAAATGATGACTGTTGTACCATACCTGTGATGTTTCTGCATAACGATGTCCATGCACCTTGTCATTGTGGCGTACACAATATATATTACCAAAACATCACTGCTGTTAAAAGCTTTATTGACTTTCTACGTTGTAAGTTGATGTGACGTCCCTGTTTGGAACTGTAGCTGTTTACCCACACTCACATCATTTATACAAAACAGACTAAAGACACCACACTATTTCGCCTTCATCATCCCTGGTGTCTGAGGGTGATACACCACGCTTCTAGTGCCAGCATTATCATACCTTTGGCAAGAAGATGAAATATAACACCCTCAACATTGTGTGGCAAATGTAAAATCATCCATGGAACATTTATACGCAACACATTTGCTACGCAACACGCAGTTTGTCAACATTACGTTCCTCTGGGAACATGTACCCTTGTGAAATGGTGTGGCCGAGAAACCCCAGTTGGTCAAAACCTTTCTGGCATTTAGTTGGGCGAGCGCTTAAACCTGTCTCCTTAAGCCTTCGGAGTAGCATCTCTATTGCATTCAGGTGTTCCTCAAAGGTGTCAGTGGCGATGAGGACATCGTCCATGTAGTTGGTAATAGCAGGGTTATGAAGGGGTGCGAGAAGTTTTCTCATCATTCTTGTGAATGTGCTAGGCGCATTATGTAATCCGAATGGGAGGACATTAAATTCAAAGTGTCCTTCCGGGGTGCTGAATGCCAGTAGTGGTTGGATCTCTTTCTTCACAGGAATTTGATAGTAACCCTTGCTAAGGTCGATCTTAGAGAAATACCGAGCTGTACTTAGCTTAGCGAACAGTGAGTTTTGATCTGGCAGAGGTTCAGCCTGGTACTCCGACACTGCATTCAGTCTCCTATAGTCAATACACAATCTATGCTCTCCGGTAGGCTTTCGAAGGAGCACAACACTAGCACTATAGGGTGATTCGGATGGAGAAATAATGCCTGCACTGAGCAATTTCTCTATTTCTTCTCTCAATGCATCTGCCTTGGCATAGGGTATAGGGTAATTTTTCACACGGACTGGCATTGCATCTGTCAACTTCATATCAAACTCTACCAAACTGGTTAGGCCTGGCCTGTCCGTGAGAACTTCTGCATACTTTTCCAACATTGTAAGCACCTGCTCATGCTGTTCCATGGTTAGAGTGTGACTTATTTGCACATCGGCCTGAGTCTCACTCAAGGACAGAGGGTATTCGACTGCTACACTGGGTTCATCCTCTACTTCACTGGCTACTGCAAGGGCCATCAAATGGGCTGGCTCTACTGAGGCACGTTCGTTGTACTTTTTCAGCAGATTGATGTGGTAAATTTTCTGTTTACCCTTAATTGCTATCTTGTAGTTGGTGCGGGAGATTTTCTCGACAACAGCATAGGGTCTTCTCCAACCAATCTGAAGTTTATTGTGGCTGCTTGGCAAGAGCAATAAAACTTTATCCCCAATGTTCAGTTCTCGATCCTTAGCTGTCCTGTTATAATATTGCGCATGTTTCTGACGGGCTTTGCGCAAATTCGCAGTGGCCAACTTCCAACCTGTTTGGAGGCGTTGCTTCAATTCCTTGACATAATGTGACGCGGTAATGACTGTGTCATCCGCTTTATCGTCTGTCCAGGATCTCAGAAGTGCCTCTAGAGGACCTTTGATTGGGTGCCCAAACAGCAGTGTTGCTGGTGGAATTCCTGTCGAGTGATGAGGGACCTCTCTGTAGGCAAACAGTGCCGCTGGCAGGTAGGAATCCCATGAACTTGGGTTCTCCTGCTCTAGCTTTCGCAGTATGGAAATTAAGGTTCCATTGAACCGTTCTACTTGGCCGTTGCTCTGGGGGTGATATGGAGAGGTATGAATGTGTCGCGTGTGGAAAATCCGAAACACTTCTTCCATTAATTTCCCCCGAAATTGTGATCCGTTATCCGTCAGGATCTGAAGAGGGAATCCCAACCTCGTAAATATAGTAAGGAGGGCTTCCGCTACATGAGTTGAGTCGCACGAAGGCATTGCGACTGCTTCTGCCCACATGGAGCATGTGTCGACCAACGTCAAGATGTAGCTATTCTTTTTCTTTGTCCTAATCAGGGGCCCAACAATGTCAACTGCCACCCTTTCGAACGGGGTACCTGTTACAGGCATTTCTCCTAAGGTTACAGGAGCTACCCAGTGCTTAGGAGCCACCTTTTGGCACTGTGCGCATGACTGAACATACCGTTTGATGTCTGCATTCATCCCTGGCCAATAGTAGTGGCAAGAAATGCGCTGCATGGTTGCTCCAATTCCCATGTGTCCACTGAAAGGTAAGGCATGGCCCATTTCTAATATTTGGGTCCTATAGGATGAGGGGACAATCAGCTGTGAGTGTTCGCTTACTCCTTTGCCTGCTCTGCGGTACAACAGACCATTCTTCTTATAAATCTCTCCCTTGATAGGCGGGGTATGAGACTTAGGAAGTTTTTTAAAACAAAGCGACAAAGTGCTATCCGCTGTTTGTGCCTTCTTCAACTCTTCTGGGAAGATGTTGGTCGGAGTTCCAGACTCAGGGTTCTGCCTGCATTGATCCCTGGTCTGTACGGCCACAACTGACAGAGGCCGGGCTGGTTCTCCTAGGAACACATATCTACAGCCCAAAATCAGGGGGTAGATGGGATCCTTCAGAACAGCAGCTCTGATTTCTCCAGTCACATACCGCGATTGAACCTGAATCTTGCACACTGGTAGAATCATGGGCGCACTAGATTTGGTGGGTCCTTGTATTTCAATCGTCTCCTCTGTAATTTGGTCAGAATTAACAAGAGAAGCTGCGACGATTGCATCATAAGATAATCCAGTGTCATACAAACAGAGAGCTCTCTCCCCATTAACCATAACAGATTCAATGACAGCTGGTCGCTTCGAAGAATCTATGTCATCCTTTGAGGGCTCAGGGCTGTGAGATCTGGTTGTTATGCAAGCTGCATTCATGGGGAGGGGTCGGCGCTTACAATCACGAGAACTATGTTTAGGCGACCGACAGGGTTGGCACACATCCCTCTCTGTGTTTGCTGTATAGGAAGTTTTCCTTTCCGTGTTCTTGTGCGTTTGTCCATTGTTGGGTCTGTCCTGGTGAGTTTTCATGTAGGGTGGCTTTGAGCTTGTAATACTATTGGAGCTGTTGGGCGCAGCCTGCCGAGCCGGGTAGTCTGTATATCTCCGTCTGGAGGTCAGAGTCTCAGCCTGTGCATTCTGAAAGCGTTCTGATAAGGTAACTATGGTATTTAACCTTTCTGCCCCGTTTTCTACCAGAAATCGTCTCATCTCAGGGCTCATCATTTCTTTCAGTTGCTCCATTAGTATTAATTCTTGCAGTCCTTCGTAAGATTTCTCGAATGACGCGAGAGTGAGCCATTTCTGCAAATAAGCTTCCAGGCGAGCAGCATACTGGGTGTACGATTCTCCATTTTCTTTACGGATATTTCTGAACCATTTACGGTACGCCTCAGCATTCAATTCATAGCGAGCTAAGAGGGCTTTCTTAAGACAGTCATAGTCATCCTGTTCATGTGGGGCCAGTTTTAAGAATACATCATAGCCAGCACCCCTGAGTCCTTGCGAGAGTTTCAGATTCCACCTCTTCCGGTCCAGCCCGAACGAAGAAGCAAACCTCTCGAAACGGTCCAAGAAGCTGTCCATGGTATCCTTTCCCTCCAAAAATGGCTCCAGAGGGAAGGCCATCGGTCCCAGGTGTGGTGTAGGGAGACCTGATGCACTATCAGATTGAAGGGGCGAGGGCGGAGAAGATGAAGTTTCGGAATTGCTCCCAGCTTCCTTGCTTTTTGAGAGAAGTTCCACATCCAGTTCCTTCATTTTCAGGGCATGTTGTCGTTCCTTCTCCTTCTCTTCTGCCGCCCTGATTTCACGATCCTTCTCAGCTTCTGCTGCTCTGATTTCCCAGCCCTCTCTGCTTCTGCCTCTCTGATGCTCTTCATCTCCGAGGATACATAGTCTGCAAGCTCTTTTCCTGCAAGCCCCACCTCTTTTCCACTCTCAATTAACAAAGCTCTTACTTTTGCTGTCTCTGCCATTGCAATATTGGATCAAGTCGAATGAGCTTGAATAAACCTACTCACAAACCAATACAGATAAAAGTACTACTGTCTAATATTAATAATATAGTGTATTACTGTCACAACAATAAAACAAAATTTTGCAACAACAACAATTTCAACCTATTGGATAGCTGTTAGTTAAGTAGCTCAGTTAAACCTTGTATACAAACTTAACTAAAAAATTGGACCATACACTAGAAGATCAGTCACCAGTTATATTTTGTGTACTATTCTATCTGTGCAATATACTGCATATATGATCAAACCAGTTACATGCAAAGTGTACTGGGAAGCTGTATAAGATTACTTGATAACCAAACTATTAACCCAAGTTTGTTACCCAAAAGTAAAATGTATATTAGCAATAACTTTAATTGTAGTCTAGGGAACATACAGATGCTATGAGTTCATCCCGGACAAGCAGTCCAGTTTGTGGTGACAGGGTAGAAGAAAGGATAGACAGAAGAAATAAAAGAGAGTACCAATCTCTTCCACAGTGTCTTTTGGCTCGCTGTAAGTGATAGTCCGACACTTATAAGAAGAAATATTTCAGGAGACTGAAATTTAAACTCTTCTCAGTTAAGCAAAGAAGCAACTCCCATCAAGGAGCCTGAGAGTATGTTAGGTCTTCAGCCACACTTCCCCTGAGGTACTGATATGGCTCAAGAGACCCCCAGCTGGTAATTAAGATAATAATTAACAAAAACAGTTAACTACCAAGCAATACAGAACATATAGTGAAAGAAAGAAACAACAGTGAAATTCGTTTCTATGAATTTATGTATATTAGACCAAGCTAAATTGGTTACAGAAAAACACAAGGAAGAAAATACAAATATTATATATATATATATATAGTTAACGTATACAGCACTGGGTAAATGGAGATAAAAATAGTCTACACAAAAGTTATGTTTATTATTAGGGTACCCTTTCACGATGGCTGAGGTTTATGTCCTAATTTTAATCATTGACTGGTATGACCTAAGATCGTTTAGTGTTTGGTCCTTTTTAAAAGTGCACTTATCATGAATGGGGTTGCTGCTGTATGACGTCACAATATCACTGCAAGTTTTCTTCCCCCGGCCAAGTTGCTGGAATAGTTCGTAGCAAGTTCTGCAAGGTTTTACTACACGACTGCGAGTTTCACCTGCCTTCGTCAACACCAGGAAGCTAGGAGATACACACAAAGAAACACTCTATTTAGCTCTCTGGTTAGAGGCATTAATTTGTCCTGAGTGTGGTCCATAAACCAGGCTCAGATATTAGTCAAATTATTATATAAATGACATGGACCAATGTTGAGCGCCATTCTTCGAGCTGCAAACATATGATATTAATAGGGTAGGGGCATAGGCATACATATATTATCAACTGTTGTAAAGGCATACAAAAATCATATATTAAATACATGGATGCGATAATGGTTACAACCATTAAATAAAAGAAGCGGCCAGGGTAGCGCACATGCTTTCTGTAAAACAACCTGAAGGACATCAAAAGCATACAAAAGGCATACAAAATCATAACAGTAAATATATGCATTCGTTAAAATATATCCATTGCATGAAAGTAGGCAATTGACTGAAAAGCAGTGCAAACATTAACTAATGTTAATTGCATATAATGAAATAATAATGGAAAGTAGTTCAAACATTCAATACAAATAATTGCATATAAAAAGATAATGCATTTCGCTCACCCGCTTTGATTCCAAGATTGAGTTTGTACAAAGACGGCATATACTGTATAAGCAATTCTTTGGCTGGTCTGACAGATTATATGCTAGAAGTTTTCCGCCGGGGCTTGCAAAATGTGAGTGCAATATACACAATCTATACTCCATATATACCGTTAACAGCGGCCATTCACCTCAGCCAAGTCAGGAAATTCCTAACCTACTGATCACAGGTGAATGTTCTGAAATACATACGCCGGGGAAATCCTGAATATCTGGGGCAGTGGCCTGAGCTCCTCCGGGTCACTTGGAAATCCCAGGCTTATCTGGGTCATTGGCCTCTCGAGTAAATACCTGCGCGCTAAATAACTGGAACATCCCGGTATCTTGGTTCATTGTCCTCTCAGGTGAATAACAAGCGACATAGTCTGGAAAATTCCGAGGGAGGTCATTGTCCGATCAGGCATACAAAAAGATAGAGAGCAGAGAAAGACAGAAGATTGTCGGACGAATAATTTCGCGACAATAGCCCCCTGTGAAAGTTTATCGTAAGGTGAACTAGTTTCGACTGACATCTTCTTCTCGATCCCTCTCTGTCCTAGTTTGATTTCCCTCACCATCCTGGAAGTTTTTAGGGAGGTTAGGCTTATTGGGTCGCTGATGACTTGCCTGTTCTTCCCCACTGCATGGGTGACGGCTGAGAAAGTCTGCTCCGACATTGAGTTTCCCAGATATATATTCAACCTTGAAGTTATATGGTTGCATTAACATTGACCACCTCATGAGCCTTGAATTTAGGTTTTTGGAAGCTGCTAAGAACATCAATGGTTGATGGTCGCATTGAACGGTGAAGGGCTTTCCATATAAGTATGGTTGATATTTCTGAATCCCCCATACCAAAGCTAGGCATTCCCGTTCAATAGTGGAGTAATTTCTTTCTGCAGCATTCAACTTTCGGCTAGCGAAAGCTATGGGGAATAATGTAGACGCATTGTCTTCCCCAGGTTGTAGCAAGGTGGCTCCAATCCCAATCTGACTAGCATCGGTGCGTAGTATGAATGGTCGGCTTAAGTTCGGTAGGTGCAGAATAGGTTTCTCTGTGAGTTTTTCCTTGAGGGTACTATAAGCATTCTCACACTCAGCGGTCCAGATCACTTTTTCCGGAGTATTCTTTTTCGTAAGGTTCGTCAGTGGGGCGCCAATAGTGTTGAAATCCTTAATGTAGCGTTGGTAAAATCCACATAACGCGACGAACGATCTGACATCCTTTTTAGTAATAGGGCGAGGTGCATTGCGCAGTGTTACGCAAGAATGTCGCAACTTATTCAGTGTACTTTATATTTTTCTTATGCAAAGGGAAATAACTTGAGAAAATTATAGTCACTTTTTATTGTAAGTAGTTCGCTTTTTTTGTTGGCGTGGGTTGCCGATAAGTTGTGTGTGAGCGGTCTTAAGTCAAGTCCATATATGGAGCGATTTTAAGTCATGTCCATGTTTGGAGCGCTCGGGCCCACTTCTCTTGATAAGCATTTGGCAACTTGCAATGTTTCAATTCCTATCCTTTTAAGGCATTGTTCGAGAAGGTACTATCTTCGTATATTATCTGAGTTGTATTCGAATCGCGCGTTTCTGCGCATGTCTAAAGTTTGGTTGTGGTCTGAACGGGATTTCCGCCCGCAGTCCGTGGCAGATTTGTTTGAGAGCAGGACGCAATTTTGCTAGCGTCCGTGCTTATTCTATTCAGGAAAAAGAGAGTCCTCTACATATTGTTTTTCCTTTTGAGATGATATATCTCTGTTGTGATTCTAAGTGCCTGGAGGCCTGTGAGTTATGTGGTTTATTTCCTGAAGCAAAGGTAATTACTTTTGAATAACATTTCGCCATCTTTTGATGTTGACATTTTTCGTAGCCTGCTTGTTGTAGAGTCTACGCTGTGAGAAGTTTTTCTCAGCTCACGAATCACGTTCGCTGCTATGCATCGGTTGATGCATGTCCTAAGGACTAGTTACTTGTTGAACTCTGCTGCTTGTTCGAGATTTAATATCTTTGGTAACTAAAGGAACTTTGAGGATTTTTTGATGACGTCAGAAGACATGCCTGTCTTGCTGAAGTCAAGTAAAGGAGAGTGGATTTAATCTCCTATTTAATGCCTTCCGGCTATTATGGAAAGGGAGGAAGTTTTCTGCCTGACTACATTTACGGCTGGTTATGATGTCATAACATGCATATTGATTCACCATTATCTTGATGCTGTCTGATGTTCCTTGTTGTACTGACTACGTCAGTGAAATGATGACTGTTGTACCATACCTGTGATGTTTCTGCATAACGATGTCCATGCACCTTGTCATTGTGGCGTACACAATATATATTACCAAAACATCACTGCTGTTAAAAGCTTTATTGACTTTCTACGTTGTAAGTTGATGTGACGTCCCTGTTTGGAACTGTAGCTGTTTACCCACACTCACATCATTTATACAAAACAGACTAAAGACACCACACTATTTCGCCTTCATCATCCCTGGTGTCTGAGGGTGATACACCACGCTTCTAGTGCCAGCATTATCATACCTTTGGCAAGAAGATGAAATATAACACCCTCAACATTGTGTGGCAAATGTAAAATCATCCACGGAACATTTATACGCAACACATTTGCTACGCAACACGCAGTTTGTCAACATTACGTTCCTCTGGGAACATGTACCCTTGTGAAATGGTGTGGCCGAGAAACCCCAGTTGGTCAAAACCTATCTGGCATTTAGTTGGGCGAGCGCTTAAACTTGTCTCCTTAAGCCTTCGGAGTAGCATCTCTATTGCATTCAGGTGTTCCTCAAAGGTGTCAGTGGCGATGAGGACATCGTCCATGTAGTTGGTAATAGCAGGGTTATGAAGGGGTGTGAGAAGTTTTCTCATCATTCTCGTGAATGTGCTAGGCGCATTATGTAATCCGAATGGGAGGACATTAAATTCAAAGTGTCCTTCCGGGGTGCTGAATGCCAGTAGTGGTCGGATCTCTTTCTTCACAGGAATTTGATAGTAACCCTTGCTAAGGTCGATCTTAGAGAAATACCGAGCTGTACTTAGCTTAGCGAACAGTGAGTTTTGATCTGGCAGAGGTTCAGCCTGGTACTCCAACACTGCATTCAGTCTCCTATAGTCAATACACAATCTATGCTCTCCGGTAGGCTTTCGAAGGAGCACAACACTAGCACTATAGGGTGATTCGGATGGAGAAATAATGCCTGCACTGAGCAATTTCTCTATTTCTTCTCTCAATGCATCCGCCTTGGCATAGGGTATAGGGTAATTTTTCACACGGACTGGCATTGCATCTGTCAACTTCATATCAAACTCTACCAAACTGGTTAGGCCTGGCCTGTCCGTGAGAACTTCTGCATACTTTTCCAACATTGTAAGCACCTGCTCATGCTGTTCCATGGTTAGAGTGTGACTTATTTGCACATCGGCCTGAGTCTCACTCAAGGACAGAGGGTATTCGACTGCTACACTGGGTTCATCCTCTACTTCACTGGCTACTGCAAGGGCCATCAAATGGGCTGGCTCTACTGAGGCACGTTCGTTGTACTTTTTCAGCAGATTGATGTGGTAAATTTTCTGTTTACCCTTAATTGCTATCTTGTAGTTGGTGCGGGAGATTTTCTCGACAACAGCATAGGGTCCTCTCCAACCAATCTGAAGTTTATTGTGGCTGCTTGGCAAGAGCAATAAAACTTTATCCCCAATGTTCAGTTCTCGATCCTTAGCTGTCCTGTTATAATATTGCGCATGTTTCTGACAGGCTTTGCACAAATTCGCAGTGGCCAACTTCCAACCTGTTTGGAGGCGTTGCTTCAATTCCTCGACATAATGTGACGCGGTAATGACTGTGTCATCCACTTTATCGTCTGTCCAGGATCTCAGAAGTGCCTCTAGAGGACCTTTGATTGGGCGCCCAAACAGCAGTGTTGCTGGTGGAATTCCTGTCGAGTGATGAGGGACCTCTCTGTAGGCAAACAGTGCCGCTGGCAGGTAGGAATCCCATGAACTTGGGTTCTCCTGCTCCAGCTTTCGCAGTATGGAAATTAAGGTTCCATTGAACCGTTCTACTTGGCCGTTGCTCTGGGGGTGATATGGAGAGGTATGAATGTGTCGCGTGTGGAAAATCCGAAACACTTCTTCCATTAATTTCCCCCGAAATTGTGATCCGTTATCCGTCAGGATCTGAAGAGGGAATCCCAACCTCGTAAATATAGTAAGGAGGGCTTCCGCTACATGAGTTGAGTCGCACGAAGGCATTGCGACTGCTTCTGCCCACATGGAGCATGTGTCGACCAACGTCAAGATGTAGCTATTATTTTTCTTTGTCCTAATCAGGGGCCCAACAATGTCGACTGCCACCCTTTCGAACGGGGTACCTGTTACAGGCATTTCTCCTAAGGTTACAGGAGCTACCCAGTGCTTAGGAGCCACCTTTTGGCACTGTGCGCATGACTGAACATACCGTTTGATGTCTGCATTCATCCCTGGCCAATAGTAGTGGCAAGAAATGCGCTGCATGGTTGCTCCAATTCCCATGTGTCCGCTGAAAGGTAAGGCATGGCCCATTTCTAATATTTGGGTCCTATAGGATGAGGGGACAATCAGCTGTGAGTGTTCGCTCACTCCTTTGCCTGCTCTGCGGTACAACAGACCATTCTTCTTATAAATCTCTCCCTTGATAGGCGGGGTATGAGACTTAAGAAGTTTTTTAAAACAAGGTGACAAAGTGCTATCCGCTGTTTGTGCCTTCTTCAACTCTTCTGGGAAGATGTTGGTCGGAGTTCCAGACTCAGGGTTCTGCCTGCATTGATCCCTGGTCTGTACGGCCGCAACTGACAGAGGCCGGGCTTGTTCTCCTAGGAACACATATCTACAGCCCAAAATCAGGGGGTAGATGGGATCCTTCAGAACAGCGGCTCTGATTTCTCCAGTCACATACCGCGATTGAACCTGAATCTTGCACACTGGTAGAATCATGGGCGCACCAGATTTGGTGGGTCCTTGTATTCCAATCGTCTCCTCTGTAATTTGGTCAGAATTAACAAGAGAAGCTGCGACGATTGCATCATAAGATAATCCAGTGTCATACAAACAGAGAGCTCTCTCCCCATTAACCATAACAGATTCAATGACAGCTGGTCGCTTCGAAGAATCTATGTCATCCTTTGAGGGCTCAGGGCTGTGACATCTGGTTGTTATGCAAGCTGCATTCATGGGGAGGGGTCGGCGCTTACAATCACGAGAACTATGTTTAGGCGACCGACAGGGTTGGCACACATCCCTCTCTGTGTTTGCTGTATAGGAAATTTTCCTTTCCGTGTTCTTGTGCGTTTGTCCATTGTTGGGTCTGTCCTGGTGAGTTTTCATGTAGGGTGGCTTTGAGCTTGTAATACTATTGGAGCTGTTGGGCGCAGCCTGCCGAGCCGGGTAGTCTGTATATCTCCGTCTGGAGGTCAGAGTCTCAGCCTGTGCATTCTGAAAGCGTTCTGATAAGGTAACTATGGTATTTAACCTTTCTGCCCCGTTTTCTACCAGAAATCGTCTCATCTCAGGGCTCATCATTTCTTTCAGTTGCTCCATTAGTATTAATTCTTGCAGTCTTCGTAAGATTTCTCGAATGACGTGAGAGTGAGCCATTTCTGCAAATAAGCTTCCAGGCGAGCAGCATACTGGGTGTACGATTCTCCATTTTCTTTACGGAAATTTCTGAACCGTTTACGGTACGCCTCAGCATTCAATTCATAGCGAGCTAAGAGGGCTTTCTTAAGACAGTCATAGTCATCCTGTTCATGTGGGGCCAGTTTTAAGAATACATCATAGCCAGCACCCCTGAGTCCTTGCGAGAGTTTCAGATTCCACCTCTTCCGGTCCAGCCCGAACGAAGAAGCAAACCTCTCGAAACGGTCCAAGAAGCTGTCCATGGTATCCTTTCCCTCCAAAAATGGCTCCAGAGGGAAGGCCATTGGTCCCAGGTGTGGTGTAGGGAGACCTGATGCACTATCAGATTGAAGGGGTGAGGGCGGAGAAGATGAAGTTTCGGAATTGCTCCCAGCTTCCTTGCTTTTTGAGAGAAGTTCCACATCCAGTTCCTTCATTTTCAGGGCATGTTGTCGTTCCTTCTCCTTCTCTTCTGCCGCCCTGATTTCACGATCCTTCTCAGCTTCTGCCGCTCTGATTTCCCTGTCCCTCTCTGCTTCTGCCTCTCTGATGCTCTTCATCTCCTAGGATACATAGTCTGCAAGCTCTTTTCCTGCAAGCCCCACCTCTTTTCCACTCTCAATTAACAAAGCTCTTACTTTTGCTGTCTCTGCCATTGCAATATTGGATCAAGTCGAATGAGCTTGAATAAACCTACTCACAAACCAATACAGATAAAAGTACTACTGTCTAATATTAATAATATAGTGTATTACTGTCACAACATTAAAACAAAATTTTGCAACAACAACAATTTCAACCTATTGGATAGCTGTTAGTTAAGTAGCTCAGTTAAACCTTGTATACAAACTTAACTAAAAAATTGGACCATACACTAGAAGATCAGTCACCAGTTATATTTTGTGTACTATTCTATCTGTGCAATATACTGCATATAAGATCAAACCAGTTACATGCAAAGTGTACTGGGAAGCTGTATAAGATTACTTGATAACCAAACTATTAACCCAAGTTTGTTACCCAAAAGTAAAATGTATATTAGCAATAACTTTAATTGTAGTCTAGGGAACATACAGATGCTATGAGTTCATCCCGGACAAGCAGTCCAGTTTGTGGTGACAGGGTAGAAGAAAGGATAGACAGAAGAAATAAAAGAGAGTACCAATCTCTTCCACAGTGTCTTTTGGCTCGCTGTAAGTGATAGTCCGACACTTGTAAGAAGAAATATTTCAGGAGACTGAAATTTAAACTCTTCTCAGTTAAGCAAAGAAGCAACTCCCATCAAGGAGCCTGAGAGTATGTTAGGTCTTCAGCCACACTTCCCCTGAGGTACTTCTTCTTCTTCTTCTTGCGATCGCATCTTTGATGATTACACCGTCAGACGAGTTCTCATGATGAATTCGACTGTTGTTTGAAGTTCCTCTTTAACTCCATATAGCTTTGAATTTAGTGTTGAGTCATTGGGCCAGTATATCTTTCTTAACTGGTCATACAGAGGACAGTCCTGTAGAACATGCTCAGCAGTTTGTTCGTTTAATCCACATGTGCACAGTGGTGAAGCAGACAATCGTAACTTGTGCATGTGTTTATTCAGTTTGTTATGCCCTGTCCTGAGTCGAAAAATAGTTATCTGTCCCTGCCGGTCGAGAGTGTGATAGTCGTCTTTGGGTTGGTTCTGTTCTCTTCTTATAGTCTGGATAGCTCTCTTTTTCTCAAAGTATGTGACTTCATTATCTTCTTGTTCACATTCTCCTCCCTTTTTTGCAAGTTTATCTGCCTTTTCATTTCCGGGTACACCACAATGAGATGGTACCCACTGAAGTATGGTTCTCTTTTTGGCAGCTACCTTGTTTAGTTCATTTCTCAGATGCGGGAGTTTACCACCCTTGAGAGCTTGCAGGACAGACAGTGCATCTGTGAGGATGACTACCTGGTGGCAGTCAGAGTTGGTGTTATAAATCATATTTGCAGCTTGCTCTAGAGCTTGAACCTCAGCTGTATAGTTGGAACAGAATTTACCAGTGGGAATGTGCCTAGTCTCATAGTGGTTGTCAGGATATGAGATAAAGATACCGGCACCTCCATTCCTAACAGCATTAGTTGCTGATCCATCTGTATAGGCATGTATCCATGATTGATCGGGATAGCTTTCTTGGATCATACTCAATGTAGCAGTTCGTTTTTGCAGATCATTATACTCACATCCACTTGTGAGACCACTGACTGATGTATTAATTTGGAGGGCACTGCTGGCCTGCTCCCATGGTACAGGGTATAGGGTGGGCTTCAGTGGTGTTGTCTTCATGGATAGGTCTTCTTGATGCTGTCTTATAAGTCTTTTTCCCCGATGCACAAAGCTGCTACGCTTTAGACGTCCCAATGCCAGATCATCTAGTCTTGCCTTCATTGGGTGCATTGGCATACTGTTGTACTTTTCCATCTGGATCATGGTTTTTGTGTCTCTTCTATGGGACAATGTCTGTAATCCAGCAACCTTCTGCATCTCTGTTATTGGTGTAGTTTTCATGGCTCCTGTAATGAGCCTGAGAGCTTGATTTTGCACCTTGTCCAAAGACTGCAGATGTGAGTTAGCAGCTGATGACCATGCTGCTGAGCTAAACTCTAAGTGTGGTCTTATTACTCCATTATAAATCTTCTTTAGATTTCGTTCATTTGCTCCCCAGTTGGTACCTGCTAATTTTCTGAGTATGCCTAGTCGTCTTCGGGCCTTTCCTTCTGCATTTTCAATATGCTTATTCCATGTAAGCCTTTGGTCAAATGTCACCCCAAGATAGGTGGGGTAGCTTTCTTCCTTGATCACGGTTGTCCCTAGGTGTATGTTAGCTGATTTGTCCTTGGGGGCGAGGGAGAACAGTGTTGTGGAGGTTTTGTCTGTGTTTATTGTGATAAGCCATTTCTCTGCCCATGACACTAGCATGTCTGCTGCCCGCTGCATTCTATAATTTGCTGTGGTGACATTTTCATCAGCGCACCAGAGTACTAGGTCATCTGCATATAAGGCAGCTTTAACTCCTGCAGGGAGATCTTTCACCAGGTCATTGATGTAAACAAGGAAGAGTGTTGGGGAAATTACTCCTCCTTGAGGTACCCCCTGATGGAGCAACACTTTTCTGCTCTGCAGACCGTCAAGAGTGACTCTAGTTCTCCTGTTATGCAAGTATGACTGGATCCATTTCATCATGTTGCCTTGGATTCCACTTCTCCTAAGTTTTGCAATGAGGCCATCTTTCCACACCTTGTCAAAGGCCTGCTTGAAGTCGACCCAGATCGTTAGGACCTTTTTCTTCTCCTGGAAGGCATCTTCTATTGCTTGAGACAAGTAAGTAACTTGGTCTTCTATACTGTAGCATTCTCTAAATCCAGCTTGTTCCGGCACCAGGATCTGCTCAGACTCTAAATACCATTTCAATCTGTGGTTGACTATTCGCTCCATAGTCTTCCCAACACAGCTTGTGAGACTGATTGGCCGGTAACTTGCAGCCTCGGTCTTACATTTCCCTTTCTTTAGTATGGGTATTGTGATGGCTTCTCTCCATACTTGGGGTACCGTTCCTTTCAACCAGCTGTGGTTGAATATCTCAAGCAGTTTTGTCTTTGCTGCTGAGCTCAGATTTACTAGCATTTCGTTGCTGATTTTGTCTGGGCCGGGTGACTTTTGAAACTTAAGCTTGGAAATAGCCTTCTGTAGTTCTCCTAGTGTGATGGGTTCCCTCATTGGGGCAGGAGTATCTGTCTGTCCCATGGTTGCCAGTATTTCTTTTCTTATCTCTCTCTGATGGTCTATGTTAATGGGTAAGTTGCTTTCTGAACTGTATCTTCTAGCAAACAAGTCTGCAGCTTGTTTTCCTCTGAAAAGTTTGCCACCTTCATCCAATGTGATAGTCTGCCTTGGTGAGGAACGCTCTTCATTTAGAGACTTGACTAATCTCCAAAGTTTCCTGCCGTCTTTCTCAAGGTTCAGCGATGCCGTTTTAGTTCTCCAGCTTTTCCGTTTTTCTTCTAGCTTTGTTCTCTGAAACTCTGCTACAGCCTTTTTCCATTTGTTGTGAGTTTCAAGTGAAGGCTGAGACTCTGCGTCCTTTCTAGCCTTGTCCATAGCTTCCTGACGTTCTTGGAGTGTGCTGGACCAGTATGGTATGTAGTTACGCCGGCATCCTTTGGGAATGGTTTCTTTTGCAGCTTGTAGTATGCATCTGTTGAAGTCTTTTACCACTTCATTAATGTCTCTGTTCTGTACCTTGAGGGTAGACAGCAGCGTGTTCACCTGATGCCTGAATAAACCCCAGTTGGCTTTTTTGTAGTTCCATCTTGTAATGGCTGGGCCTGTACTGAGAGTTGCACTCTGGACAGTAAGAAAGATTGGGCGATGGTCGCTTCCCCCTAGTTGGTCTCCTACTTCTCTACTAATAGATCCAGCTATATCTGGTGTGGAGAAGGCAAGATCTGGTGTTGAAGTTGTGTGCCATCCTCTGGAGTAGAAGGTAGGAGTATCTGTGGCATTATTGACTAGGATTAGGGAGTGATCATCTTGCCAAGTTTCAACCTCTTCACCTCTGTGATCCAGATGGTTATAGCCCCAGCTCTGGGAGTGGCTATTAAAGTCTCCAACTGCTATAAAGTTGGTGGCTGGTACCTGTATAGAGCTGAGACTCAGGGGTTTGTTGTTCGGACAGTAATAGTTCAGGAGTTCTATTTCCATCTTGTCTACCTTTATCTGCAACAGCTGATATTCTGCTCCATCCATGAAGGTTTTCCTTTCGTGTGCAGGAATGTTATTCCTTACAAGAGTAAGTACTCCTCCTTTTCGTCTATCTTTTCTGTCGGATCTGAAGCATTGATATCCCCTTATTTTAAAGGTTTGATCTGCTTTCAAGTGAGTCTCTTGGATACAGCAAACACTGACTTGCTTCTCATACAAGATGTTTTCCAGCTCTGTCTTTTTGCTGTATCCAGCCTGCTTGCTGTTCACTCCCTCTGCATTCCAGTGCATCATGACAAGTGGCACTCTGGGTTTCTCTTTTTCTGTTTTGTTTTGGTCAGTAGTTCTCCTCCGCCGTCTGCTGACTCCACAAGACGGTCTAGAGGGTCCTCCAGTAGCTGAGGGTGGGCTCTGTCGAGGCTCAGAGCCCGGCACTGCACCTGCCTGGTGGAGCTCCACAGGGCGAGCACCAGAACGAGATTTATTTGACGGTGTACTCTCCATAGAAAAAAAAAAGCGAGTTGCATGATACTGTGGTTTCCGGTGCGCCTTCTGGCCCAGTATCTACGACTTTAGCACCTGCTCAACGGGAGAGTGGGCTCATCCCTAATCTGTTTATGTTCCCAGTAGTAGACTATTCGCAAGCAGCCTGGGGGTGTCACTGCTCTGCGCGGACCTTGTTTACCGAGGCGGCGTCCGAGCTCGTATGGTGAAAATATGGTTGCGTTATCTTCAAAATAGCCCTGTCTTTCCCGTGGCTTTTCTGCCATCCTGCAACTTTGAGTTAGGGAGTTCTGAGCTCCAGTCTCTTTCCCAGGCGTTTTATCCTGGCCTGGCACGCATACAGAGGACCCCACTTCTGGTTCTAAGTTAGCAGTTGGGGATAGGTGGGGTAGCACACTGTGCATTCCCCGTCATCCAGGGGGCTCTCCAACTATGCAGAGCTTGCACAATGCTGTGCTCTGGTTTTGGGCTCTCCCAAGGAATCCTCACGTCCTGCACAGAGCCACTTCCAGATACCCACCACCTGCCAACCCTCCATTGTAGAAATCTCCTGCATGCGGCCATCCAGTCAAGAGCCAGTATTAAGTCTGGTGCCCAAGTGATCCCCCCAAGCTCAGTGTGCAATGCTGGGTTCTCATCATGCTGCAACACAGGGGGGATTGTGATGCTCAGCCATCTCTCTCAATTCTGCACCGATAAGTGACATCGGGGACTTAACTGTGCCTCAGTGCTGGGAGGCCCCGTTTCCGGGTACACCACACACAGCCAATTGAGGCAACGGTCGCCGTGGGCGTGATAGACGACAAACAGTGAAGAATGAGGCAAGAAAGCATTTAACCCATGAAGTGGGGGTGGATTGGTGCAGACCAGAGCATGTACCACTCGCCGGTGGGTTCTGCATCTACACCTATAGGGTTCCACCCACTCCTCAGCCCATTTAGTCTGGCCCCTCACCCAGGACCTGTCCGGCTTGGGTGACCCTGCCAGGAGTAAAACTCCCGCCGGCATAGCTCCCGGGATCATTGGGGCGCTCAAGCTCTCCAACCACGGCAAGGTAGGCTTACATGTGGAGAGCCTGAGGTACTGATATGGCTCAAGAGACCCCCAGCTCGTAATTAAGATAATAATTAACAAAAACAGTTAACTACCAAGCAATACAGAACATATAGTGAAAGAAAGAAACAACAGTGAAATTCGTTTCTATGAATTTATGTATATTAGACCAAGCTATATTGGTTACAGAAAAACACAAGGAAGAAAAAACAAATATTATATATATATATATATAGTTAATGTATACAGCACTGGGTAAATGGAGATAAAAATAGTCTACATAAAAGTTATGTTTATTATTAGGGTACCCTTTCACGATGGCTGAGGTTTATGTCCTAATTTTAATCATTGACTGGTATGACCTAAGATCGTTTAGTGTTTGGTCCTTTTTAAAAGTGCACTTATCATGAATGGGGTTGCTGCTGTATGACGTCACAATATCACTGCAAGTTTTCTTCCCCCGGCCAAGTTGCTGGAATAGTTCGTAGCAAGTTCTGCAAGGTTTTACTACACGACTGCGAGTTTCACCTGCCTTCGTCAACACCAGGAAGCTAGGAGATACACACAAAGGAACACTCTATTTAGCTCTCTGGTTAGAGGCATTAATTTGTCCTGAGTGTGGTCCATAAACCAGGCTCAGATATTAGTCAAATTATTATATAAATGACATGGACCAATGTTGAGCGCCATTCTTCGAGCTGCAAACATATGATATTAATAGGGTAGGGGCATAGGCATACATATATTATCAACTGTTGTAAAGGCATACAAAAATCATATATTAAATATATGGATGCGATAATGGTTACAACCATTAAATAAAAGAAGCAGCCAGGGTAGCGCACATGCTTTCTGTAAAACAACCTGAAGGACATCAAAAGCATACAAAAGGCATACAAAATCATATAACAGTAAATATATGCATTCGTTAAAATATATCCATTGCATGAAAGTAGGCAATTGACTGAAAAGCAGTGCAAACATTAACTAATGTTAATTGCATATAATGAAATAATAATGGAAAGTAGTTCAAACATTCAATACAAATAATTGCATATAAAAAGATAATGCATTTCGCTCACCCGCTTTGATTCCAAGATTGAGTTTGTACAAAGACGGCATATACTGTATAAGCAATTCTTTGGCTGGTCTGACAGATTATATGCTAGAAGTTTTCCGCCGGGGCTTGCAAAATGTCAGTGCAATATACACAATCTATACTCCATATATACCGTTAACAGCGGTCATTCACCTCAGCCAAGTCAGGAAATTCCTAACCTACTGATCACAGGTGAATGTTCTGAAATACATACGCCAGGGAAATCCTGAATATCTAGGGCAGTGGCCTGAGCTCCTCCGGGTCACTTGGAAATCCCAGGCTTATCTGGGTCATTGGCCTCTCGAGTAAATACCTGCGCGCTAAATAACTGGAACATCCCGGTATCTTGGTTCATTGTACTCTCAGGTGAATAACAAGCGACATAGTCTGGAAAATTCCGAGGGAGGTCATTGTCCGATCAGGCATACAAAAAGATAGAGAGCAGAGAAAGACAGAAGATTGTTGGACGAATAATTTCGCGACAGACACTAGTTGGTTCAACTTGCTAAACGTTTGTGTCTTTTATCTCAACGGACTGTTGTCGGGATGATGATAACGTTTTACTGTTAAACATCTAATTTTACTAAACAAACAGTAGTTTGTTTCATCTGCGTTTTTCATTATATTAAAAAAAAAATAATAAAAAAATAAATAAAACCCGTTAGAGGTCATAACAGTTATCCGATACTTCAACCGAGATTATTCTATTAGCTTAAGTCGTCCATGAGGGAGTTGTTAAATACTACGGACAAAAGTAGACTATGAGGATGGAGGTTGCAAAATTTGATTTGTTCAGACATCTTTTGAGAAACATATTTTTTGTATGACGTCACGTTCTTTCAAACTCCCTTACCCCATCGTCACAAAACTTTGGCCCCCCCTCCCCTCCTAGCGTGACATCATATGTGGACGACCCCTTTGTCACGGAATTGCCTCCCCTGCTTTGCAGTAGTGGTCCAACAGTGTCCAACACTCAAGAGTATCTAATATGGGTCTTCAAAGGTGTCTACCTTCGTGCAAGATTACTCTTGGCAGAGTTGTAGATAGAAGGATAATGATGCTTCTAACTCAAGGGAATATTCATAAGATATTTCAGAAATCAAGAACAATGTTGCATGTGGCAGGGCAATTGTTAACTTAGCATCTGATCCGCCACCTTTTATGAAGAATTAAGCAATTATTAATGTCAGCTCATTCAAGCCCTCACCCTGATTTACTCAGTGGAATTCTACGTATTATGGTATAGCTCTGTTTAGAGCTTATTTAGTAAATTGACATCACCCCTCGTGTGCCGACGGTCAAGATAATATGGGCCTAACACCATATTCCCAATATGCCTCAATGGGCGTGTAACAGGTTCCTTTACCTTTTAGTACATTCAGAAATGATTTAAATCAACGTTAAATTTGTATATTTACAAACAACAAATTTAATAATCTCTTCAGTTTTAACAGGGTTTTAAAAAATGAATATTTATCAGAAAATTATCATCACTGTGTGATGTAATGGTAGTTTTTAAAGGTCACTTGGCAGCTTTTATGTGTTACTTAGCTGTCAATGGCGGTTCTGCTACTTCTGATGTTTTGGTTCTTGGTAGACTGGATCACTGATCCCGCTCGTCACTGGTCAAGGTTGCAGGGCGCAGCACATTCGCAGAAGTGTCAGGGAGTGTATATGAAGTAAGCCCCTCGTCTTTAAGCCCCGTCTGATGATGGTATCTAGCTTCGACTTCAGGCCACTTAAACCCTCCTTGTCCCAACTGGCACCACCAACTAGTATGGTGAAAGAATAGAAACAAACACCCTCCTGAGTATTGAGTTTCCCGACACATAGTTATGTGTCCCCTTCTTCCTATTCCACCATCCCATCTAACTCAGACTTTACCCTCGATGAGAATTAAGCTTAATCCCTCGAGAGAAAACGTTCTTTACGTTAAAATTGAATAGCTTTATATTTATTTTACATTCAAATGAAAAGGTTAATAGTATAGATAGAATATGTTTACATTACATCTACACTGGTTGAAAAGCTTGAAAACTTTCATTATTTTTAAAGTCAATATGTTTACATAGACATTTACACTGGTTTGAAAATGTACATATAATTAGAATGTACATCGTTTCTTTCATCTTTCCCTTTCTGCTCCATATGGAACTTGGGACTACCTATGCTTTTAGTTCTCTTTAAGAAACTAGCGATAAAACAGCCACCAGCCCTTGCAGTGATGGTTCATGAAATCATCATTCTATATGCTGAGGTTGCCAGCCTCAAATGACTTGGACATCCACTAGCAATTTTCACATATTAATATCCACATGGCAATATATACATATTAGTTCATATGTTAGTAATGAAAAATATAGAATGTAAAATGTACAAATTACGCCAATCTTGGCTCACAGACTGTTTGCTCAGAGAAGTAGGTTAAGGCACTTGCAGATGCATTTTACGCGTGTCTGGGCGATTGTTACTTTAGCAATAAGTTCCCACTTTCACTCTGTGTTCCAGATTCCTCAGATTCCGGTTTTCCTTGTTAAAATGGTAGTTTTTTTTTTCTGGGCTCTAAAGTCCTCAAAAATGTCTCAAACATTGGTCCGGTCCAATTTATGAATCTTGCTTCTAGTCTAAATTCCGACAGTCTGGTTGTCTTCTTGGCGCGATTCCCACAGTGTTCTAAAGTGTCAGGTTATATTGCATATCGCCTCCGCATCAGTTGTTTGTTACGATTATAGGCGACGTCCAATCAGGAATTTGGTGGTTCCTCTATTTGGAACCCCCGCCAAACGTTTCGAAAGTTGCATGTTGTGGTGGGGTAATTCAAAATTATTTCCACCTGAATTTCTGCACGTGATGCAAAAGATCACCTCTCCCATATATGGTAATAAAACATCCGATTGCCTTCTCTGCAATGCCTACAAATACAGCATCTTAGTTTCCTCTAAAGTAATGTCTTTGAAACAGGTGGACAGGAAATGATGATGTCATTCATGTCTGTCCAAAATGTGTCACACAGACAAGTAATCTCTCTATTCGTCGCTTGCACAAACAAAATTCGTCTTCTAAGATCTTGGCAAGTGCGACATGTTCGCCTTATCAGTGATTAACCAAAGTCGCTAGGGCGATTTTTGTGTTAATCTGTAGTCTGCTGTGGGCCACACCCGAGATTAACCAACATGAGTGTTGGTTAGGATTATCTCATCCATCCCTTTCCCAGCAGAAGGGAACGGGTAACCAAACAGACATGACGACTGATCACTGAGAGAAGTGTGTTTGAAAATACAAATAGCTGCTTGATAGCATAGAAAGAAAAGGTGTCGACCCCGAAATAGCAAGCAATCAATACATTTAAAAAAATGTAACTTAGTACTGCCGGAGTGAAGAAGAGGTCGACCCAAAATTATGTGACACCCTTAAGTAAATTAAGCAAGTATTTGTGTGTTACGTCTCACTGAAATTTTACTAACAGCACTCTACGTTAATTTAAAAATACAAATATCGTAGGAGGTGAGCTAAATGTTTACATACTATCTGAAAGTTAAACATTAATTCTATTTCCAACTATTTTCAGTTCTTTCGTTTACTTGACCTGGGAGGCAAAGGTTACATTACATTTCTTGACCTGAGGAAAGCAGCGGACCAACTCAATGTAAGTACCAGAATAGGATGTCCCTATCAAGCCAGTCAGGAAAAGGTGGACATCAGAATATTACATTAGGCTAGAAACTTTAATCGTGCAACAGACAGCTACAGAAACCACCACTGACATGGCCCATGAATTGCTTTCGCACATGCTTACTGTAAGGAGGTGTGGCTGTTGCTACCTGATGATGATGGGTACCACAAAGCAACTTTAAAGTTGGCAATCGAATATAGTGGTAGATTCGATCACTGCCCTTCTAATGATTTGTGTTCAGCTCTATTTCCTAAGACTCAACATCAGAAGCAAGACATTTCGACATCTGCTAAACATGACGAACTTTGATGAAAGCCTCTTATGTTTTAGGGTTTATTTTTCCAATTCATTTACAAATTTTGATAAGAAGCAAAAATTAATGTAGGTGCATCAACCAATCTTCTGATATATCTCTTAAGTTTTCACTCGTTTAGTCTTGCATCTCTGTCATACATGTGACACAGTGTCCTCTTCCGAGAACCGCTGTAACAGGTCATAGGTGTTTTCAAGACTATGTTAAACTTTTGCATAATTTCGTATCAAACACGTCAATTTTTTATTTCTCTTGGTATGGAGTACACTAGCCTACAGCTGGTAGTCATAATTTCCCAAGAAGTCTATATCACTATTATTGCTACTCTGCTCTAGTCACTTCTGCAACCTTCTGTTGTTACGACACAGTTGGTAAAGTTAGTTCTCGAATCACTGATTTCTAAATATCACTACGTACCTTGCAGTATCGAAATAATTGCCCTTAATAAATATAATACACTTCTCCTCAGAAAGAGAGATAGAGAGAGAAAGAGAAGAATGAAATGAATAAAAACGTATGAGGAAAGAAGGATGAGACTAAAAAGCAAAAGTAGAAAGTAAAAATATGAAAAATAGAGAGGCCACGACACAACTTCACACAATAAAACAGTTTTGTTGCCACAAAACCTCAGTGAGATGAGAATCAAATATCATAATTCCCGCCGTACGGTACTTCGGTCGGTCGGTCTGCCACACTTTGCACACCGTCATTAGCGCACTTTTTCTATTTTCGAGAGAGTGCATTAACTTTCGAGCACAGCTAAGGGGGTGCAAATGTGGTTGAAAGTTAGACAATAATTGTATTGTTTCCCCTTATATGTACTCTCGCGAAAATAACCTTAAGATGTAAGTTTTTTTATTGTTTCTTCAAGACAAAATTTTAATTTAAAGTCTTCTTCTTTGATCCTTAGCCGCCGACCGTCAAAGCAGTCAGTGGCTTAATTTAAAGTATTGCAGACTTATTGTTATGGATCAAAATGATAAGATGGCTAAAAGGAAAAGACGATCGCGTCATTCACAGCGAGCACGCGAGACTATAGAATGAGCAGCAATGTAATACGTGTAACAGAAACAACACACTATAAATAAAAACCTGCCAATTTTGGCGGGTTGTTGCTAGTGAGAGCATGAGTGGTAGTAGGTATTTAAGTAATGTAGTCTTTTTCAGTATTAACAGTGGTATACCTAGCTGATTTGTTTGCATTTTTTTATTTTTATATCTGCAGGCTGGCTTGTCAAACAAAGCCATCAGAGAGATGATTGAAGAGGCAGACAGTAACGGGGACAGCAAGATCTCGCTTCAGGAACTTATGCAACTCTTGAGACAAACAACGAAGTTCTCATAAAGTCTAATAAAGTAGCTAAATACTGCACATTAGACGAGCGGGACGCTACCCAGGACTAGGGGACCTACTTTAACAATGAGCTTATGCAAGTCACAGGGAAAGAGAGGCATAGGTAGACCAAAAAACACATGGAGAAAAGAACTGCATACAGAGGTGAAAATGATGAGGAACACATAGAAAGAACTTGAGCGGATGGCACAGGACAGGAAGACTTGGCATGTGTTTGTTGAAGGCCTATGCTCCTCGGGGAGCTAAAAGGTATTGATTGATTATTATGTCAGTCAACAGCGTAAATATATATATATATAGTTTTAAAATAAATGAATATATTTGAGTTACTGTATAACAAAACTATCAAGTTGTCACATTTTTTCAAAATTCATTATTTAGTTTTTTTTTAATCGTCTAAAATGTGTGTAAATAAAGAGCGGAGGGGGCCTTATCATTCTGATGTATCGCTCCTCCCTTGGACATTTCCTACATCCGCCAGTGCCATATGTGGCTAATTTTAAAAAAAAACAACCTGCATGCCTCTCTTGTCACTGTCACAGATTGCCGCCCCTGCTTTGCAGTAGTGGTCCAACAGTGGCCAGAACTCAAGAGTATCTAAAATGGGTCGTAAAAGGTGACTACCTTCGCACAAGATTACTCTTGGCAGAGATGTAGATAGAAGGGTAATGACGCTTCTATCCTAATGTAGCTTTCACAAGATAATTCAGGCCAAGA
This sequence comes from Oreohelix idahoensis, assembly GCA_024509875.1. Taxonomy (NCBI): domain Eukaryota; kingdom Metazoa; phylum Mollusca; class Gastropoda; order Stylommatophora; family Oreohelicidae; genus Oreohelix; species Oreohelix idahoensis. Next base: position 420,778 of record JAMPIV010001541.1, on the reverse strand, counting down.
ACAATGTTGCATAGGGCTAAACAATTGTTAACTTATATCTGTCCGTCACCTTTTGTGAAGGATTTAAGCAATGGTTTTAGCTCTTACAAGCCCCCAGTTGGTGTAATCCAACGAATTCCCTCTTATTATGGTATAGCTCTGTTTAGAGGTAAATATATGTCTATATATATGTATTCAATAGTCTTGCTCACACGTTTGCTTTCATACATACAAGTAAATAACTGAATCAACTATGTTTGTTTAGTTTTAACATAACATGTAACAAATTTAATAATGAATTAGTTTTAACAAATTAAAATAATGATGAAATGATGGTGAATTTTAGATTTAAAAAAAGGTGTCCTCATAGAGACTTGATAGGGAGTTATAAAAGTCCGTTTGCTTTCGCTTTTTATTAAGCGCTTAGCTCTTCAAATAAGTGAGTACTGCAGCCGTGGTTTTCGTCAATTCTTTTAAGATGAGGGCACTTCTCCCCACGATTTGTTCAATGTAGGTGGTTAGGGTTGATGCTCCTGGTTCACACTAGTGGCGTAGAAAACTTCTGATATCTTCGTTACACGAACTATGACAAAATAGAAATACAAATGCCTCTGCTAAGTACATTTGTGGCCTGCCAATAACAGGCGCATTGTCTCGCTGTCCACCCACCATTGTTAATCTCTCAGAATAATTAAATTCTTGAGTATACACAGTGTAACTCAGGAAAGATGAATAGGAATCACCACTATTCTTCTGGGTATTAAACTGGAAAACTATGTGCTTGTATGACAGAATGGGGCAACCCTTCTCGATCTCCGTTTCACTACGGCAGTATCAGTTACATTTTTGAACTGATTTTTATTGCATGCTTTCAATTGTCGCACTTTCTTTCTCTGCTATGTGTAGCAGATATTTGGTATTTTCATTCTTACACTCCCTTCAGTATATTTCGTCTTGTCTGTTTACCTGCCCATCCCTGCTGAGAAAGTAGACAAGTGATGCATTGTTGAAACGACAGGCATATTATACCCAACCTTGGCCGCTACCGATTAACAAGAAAATCGCCAGCATATTTGTCTAATTGCTGATAATGGTTAAAAAAAAAAAAAAAGCACACACATCCACACAAATAGTAATACGTCTTACAAGGAGAAGGACAAGAAAAACCTACGTTGCGGCCACAAGGCCTTCGTCAGGGACAGACAAACAAGAGACAGGAGGGAAAGAAAATGAGAATTAAGTAGAGAACATGAAACTATAAAAATAAGAGAAAAAAAACTCCCTTAATATAAAGTCCAGTCACATGTGAAGCAAAGCAAGATGGCTGCCACTAAACCGGAAAGAGGAAGTTGATAGTACATAAAAATAAGAAATAATGAAAACAAGGACTGGAAAAGAGTGAGAAAAAAGTAATCAATAAATAATAAATAAAATAAATAAAATATAAATAATAATAATAAATAAATGTATAACAAATAAATAAATAAATAAAAATAAAAACTAAATAAAGAAATAAATAAAATAATAAAGGAAAAAAATAATTTAAAAAAAAAAAAAAAAATTTTTAATTAAAATAAAATAAATAAACAAATTTTAAAAATAAATAAATAAAATTATTAAATTAAAAAAATGGTAATTTAAAAAAAAAAAAAAAAGGGTGATCGCATCAAAGTAGAAAGTCATAATACAACAGGGCTGATAAAGCCAGGGTGCGCGACAGATAAGAGATTACTTGTCTGGGTGACACATTTTGGACAGACAAGATTACTTTCGATAAAGTAATAAGTGTTACATCTTAAAACACATTGTCGTATGAGTTTACAGATGTGTTGGTGAGTTCGCCTGCCAGGGATCGGATAGTTTCATGCCATATATGGGAGAGGTGACCTCTGCCTTACGTTCAAAATTTTTCCATGTCACCAATATTTTGAACCCCCCCCCCCCCCCCCCCGGTGCATGTTTGAAAATGATTGGAGCTTTGAGTAGCTCCATAATAAACAGATGCGGAGTGGGACTGGAATATAACCTGTCACGCTTCAGTGTTAAGACACTGTGAGATTCACGCTTGCCAAGACACAACCAGACTTCCCAGAAGTTAGAATTCAGAATTTCCATTTTATCAGACCGGACCTTTTATTGGAGTACTTCAGAATGACTAACAAAACAGCCCAGGAAATCTCTTTCATCTTAAATAAGGAAAACCAGAATATCTGAGGAAACTGAAACACATATAGTCAAAGAGGGAATCATCTTATAAAAGTAACGACCCCAAGAACATGTATAAGAGGCCTAATCAAGTGTCTTAACTTCATTCATCTGAGCAAAAAGTCTGTGGGCCAGGATTGGTGTAAGTTGTCATTTTACATTCTATATTTTTCCTTACTAACATGTGAACTTCTTCTTCTTCTTCTGCGTTTGGTTTGTAGTCATGCTAAATCTGCAGGCCTGTCGCCAGGACGAAGTCCACAGTCTTTTCCAGGTCGGCGCGGCAGCCCCATAGCTTCTGCTGGAGCTCATCACCTTTTGGCCAGGTCGCACGTCGCAATTTATCATGGGTTGGACAGTTCTGGAGAATGTGTTCTGAAGTCTGGATATCAGTTCCACATGGGCATTCATTCGTGTGGGATATCTTGAGGCGATAGAGATGTCCAAGTAATCTGCAGTGACCAGTTCTCAGGCGGAAAATTGTCGTCTGTTGGTGTCTGTTTAGGTGGTGGATTGGGTCATCTCTGCTGTATATATCCCCTTCCTCCTCCCACTGATTTTTGTACTTGTTGTGGATGATGGTTTTTGCTTCCCGATAGGGCAATGGGTGGCTGTATTGTTCCATTTTACTGACACTTCTTGATAGAGCATCTGCTTTCTCATTACCAGCGATTCCACAATGGGCAGGTAACCACTGAAGGGCAATGGTTGATGACCTTTGGATGATGTTAAGCTCAGATCTGATCTCATTCATCATGTTATCATTTCTGGTGTTTTGTATTGATTCAAGTAATGACCTGCAGTCAGTGAAGATTACTATCTTAGCTTGTGGCTGCTGTTCAGGTCTGGTGAGGATCTTCAGGGCTTGCAGTAGTGCCATAGCTTCTGCCCTAAAATTGGAGGAGATCTTTCCAGTTGGGAAGGCCTTTCGGATGATCTTTCCATTTAGGAATCTTATAAAAATGCCTCCTCCACCGTTCTTTACTGCCCCCTCAGCAGATCCATCTGTGTATACATGTGTCCACTCCTTCGGGTTGTACTTTTCTTCAATCATTTCTTGAGCCAAAGTTTTTAGTTTTTGAGGGGTCAGGTGGCCTTTCTTTTTTATTTCAGGGACTTCTGTGATGATAGATATATTTCCATGGCAGTCGTCTGGCTCCTCGTAATCAATTAACATTTCAATCTCAGTAGATCGATTTGGGAGGAGGTCTTCATGGCATCGATGCAGATGTTTGGAGATGTTTAGGAAGCTGGTTCTTTTCAGCCTGTTCTTAGTCACATTATGGAGTTTGGCATGCATTGGATGACTTGGCATTCGTAGAAGCTTCTCACTGTGAGTGAATACCTTTTCCTCACGTCTGTCATCAAGAGAGCGGATGTTGGTGTATTGCTCCATTGCCTGGATTGGAGAAGTCTTCATCCCTCCAGTGATTAGTCTAAGGCCTGAATTTTGCACTTTCCCTAGACATTCTGTGTTTGTTTTAGATGCTGTGGCCCAGGCTGACATGCCATATTCAAGTACAGGTCTGACTGTGCCTGTATAGACTTTTTTAAGTATGTTGGTATTTGCCCCCCAACTTGTGCCAGCCAGTTTCTTCATAATAGAGAGCTTTCTTATTGCTCTCTGTTCTACTGCTTTTATGTGCGGCTTCCAGGTGAGTCTCTTATCCAACTTGACTCCTAGGTATGTTGGGTTTTCCTCGATTGGAAGCTCACTTCCATTTAGCTGCAGTTTGATCGTTTCTCGGCGATTTGACAGAGAGAAGCAGGTTGCTACTGTCTTGGAGAGGTTTATCTGTACTCCCCAATCTGATGCCCATTTACCGATGGTATTTAGCGCTGCTTGCATCCTGAACTTCGCAGTAGGCAAATGTTCAGCAGCAAAATCGTCAGCATGAAGAGCCCTGGAGATATGCCCGGACAGTTTCTCTGCAATATCATTTATATATATGATAAAAAGTGTGGGGGAGATAACTCCTCCTTGTGGCACACCCTGTTGTAGAGTGACGCGATGGCTCAGTTTCCCATCAAGTTTTACTCTTGCTGTGCGGTATCGAAGAAAGTCCCGTATCCAGTTGAACATTCTCCCTTCAATTTTGCTGTTGAGCATCTTAAGGAGGAGTCCTTCTTTCCATACCTTATCAAAGGCTTTTGTCAAGTCTACAAAAACCGCCAGTACTTTCTTTTTCTCCTGAAAGGCATTTTCTACTTCCTGGGCTAGATATACTAGTTGGTCTTCGGTGCTGCGATTTTTCCTAAATGCTGACTGTGTGTTATCAAGCAGATGGTTTTTTTCCAGATGTTTCAGTAATCTTGAGTTCACCATTCTTTCCATTACCTTACCCAGACAGCTCAGTAGGCTAACTGGTCGGTAGCTGGACTTGCTTGTTTTCTCCTTTTGTTTCTTTCTGATGGGAACAATGATTGCTTCTCGCCATTGATCTGGAAATTTTCCAGTACTCCATGACTGATTGAAGATTAGGAGGAGCTTGTGCCTGGCTACAGGTCCAAGGTTCTTGATCATATCATTTGTGATGCCATCTTTTCCTGGAGCTTTTCTGTTCTTTAGTTTTGTTATGGCAGCACTGAGTTCTCTCATAGTAAGGGGTGACTTCATGCAGATATCTGGGTTTTGGTGCTTCAGTTTTTCTTTTACTTCCTTACGTACTTCTTGGATCCGTGCATGTGAAAGTGATGTGGTGCTTTCTTCCTTGTAGAAATCTGCCAGGATGTTTGCTGCCATCTTTCCTGTGTGGTATTTTTCATTTTCCTTGATGACAGTCTTACAGTAGCTGGTTGTTGTTTCTTCATTTAGCACTTTTGTCAGATTCCAAAGCTTGCTTGAGTCCTTTTCCATGTTGAGACTGCTGGTCTTCTGGTGCCAGCTCCTTTGGATTTCAGCTTTCTTTTGTTCATTGAAAGCTTGTTTTATGCTGTTGTGCCTCTGTGTGTTCTCTAATGTGGGATTTTGCTCCATAGTTTCCCGTGCTTTATTTAATTCACTATGGAGTTTTCCCAGGTTGTCACTCCAGTATGGTTTGTAGTCTCGTCGTTTACCTCGTGGAATTGACTTCTTTGCTGCTTGGATGATTGCCTCACTGATGATGGAGATGTTTTTATTGATGTTATTTGAGTGGGCAATGTTCTGACAGAAATTGTCGGCTTGTTCTTTAAAAAATCCCCAGTTTGCTTTTTTGAAATTCCAGCTAGGAGACATATTGATTTCTCCTGCACTTCTTATCTCAGATATCTGTAATGTGACTGGTACATGGTCACTTCCCCCAAGTTGAGTATTTACTGTTCTGGTGGTGAGTCGATGTATGTCATCTGTAGCCATAGCAAGATCTGGTGTGCTCGTTGTTTTCCATACTCTGGAATAGAAGGTGGGCTTATCCTCTGGTTGGTTTATTAGAATTAGTTTATTCTCTACCATCCAATCTTCCACCTCTTCTCCTCTTGGATCTGTTGCGTCATAGCCCCAGCTGGGTGAGTGGCTATTGAAGTCACCCATAATGAGGTGTCTCGATGCTGCAAGCTTCACTTTGTGTAGCTCCAGAGTTGTGGTTGGAGGGCTGTAGCATTTTGTGATCATTAAGTCTCCACTGGGCAGCAGTAGTTGGACTGTTATGTATTCAAGTTCGTCCTCACCAGATCTGTGTGTCTCTACTGCTGGGATTGAGGTTTTAATCAGTGTGAGGATTCCTCCCTTAGTTCTTTTTACCCTGTCTTGGCGGAAGGATTGGTATCCACGTACAAAGAATCGTTGGGTATCTTTTAGGTGAGTTTCTTGGATGCAGATTATATCAATGTTATTTTCCCTGAGGAATTCTTGTAACTCCGGTTTCTTGTTCCTCACTCCTTCTGCATTCCATTGAGCCACTGTAAGATAGTGGGTTGGTTGGTCAGTTGCTCTACTTTGCCTTCCCCCGACCATTTGGTTGGCAAAGGCACTGGTTGCTTGGGTGGGCTCTTTCGAGGCTAGGGGCCCGGCTCCGCTCCTCCCCGGTTGTAGCTGATAGGAGCGACGCCATGACGTAAGTCGAGATTGTCGCATGACTCCATACCGCAAAAGCGTGTGTGTCCTAATTTTTCCCGGTGTCTGCGCCGTAGCTAACACACTCCGTCTTCGGCAGGCCGGGTTGTGTTTGTTGTTCAGGGTTGTCTCCCATAGCCTTTCCATCTCCCGGTGGTAGCTGCAAGGCAGCAGATTGGTTTGTTTACCGAGGTTTACCTTCCCCGTGGCTAGAGCTTATAGCGGCTCTTACTCGCTTGATGCACCCGTAATAGGACATATGGGGGATTTCAGTGGGGGTATCAGTGCCACCTGTTACCCCTCCCCGTCCTGCTGGGAGGACATCGCCGTTTGGTCCGCGACTGCTTATTCGTCCAGCAACGCTGACTTAATTCGCAGCTGACACACCATATCTGGAGGTCATTCCACTATCCGCCACCCGTGGACGCGCCTGGTTGGGGTCGGTCGCCCCTTTGCCAGGATGTGAACTAATATGTATATATTGCCATGTGAATTTTAATATGTGAAAATCGCTAGTGGATGTCCAAGTCATTTGAGGCTGGCAACCTCAGCATATAGAATGATGATTCATGAACCACCACTGCTAGGGCTGGTGACTGCTGTATTGCTAGTTTCTTACAGAGAACTAAAAGCAAAAGGTAATCCCAAGTTTCCTATGGAGCAGGGAGGGAAAGATGAAAGAAATGATGTACATTCTAAGTATAATATTTACAATTTCAAACCAGCATAAATGTCGTCTATGTAAACATATTCACTTTAAAATTAATGACAGTTTCAAACTTTTAAATCAGTGTAAATGTAAATGAAAACAGATTCAGTTTATATTGTGAACACTTTTCAAACAGTGGAGGTGTAAATGTAAACATATTCTTTCTGTACTATTAACCTTTACATTTAAATGAAAAATAAGGAAAAAGCTATTCAATTTAAATGTAAAGGAAGTTTCTCTCGAGGGATTAAGTTTCATTCTCATCGAGGGTAAATTCTGAGATAGATGGGATGGTAGAATAGGAGAAGGGGGCACATAAGTATGTGTTGGGAAATGCAATACTCAGGAGAGCTTTTTGTTTCTATTCTTTTAACATAGTTGTTGGTGGTGGTACCAGTGAGGGTACTAATCTCTGAAACAAAGTGAGGGTAGAAGTGGACTGACATAGAAACGCGGGACCAGCTTGGCAGTTACTCCTTGATTGTTCTGGGAACGTGCTGCACCTTTAAGCTTAACCAGAGATGTGAGAACTCCACTGACCTATCTGCACAGTACCCATCAGCGGGAGCAGAAACTACTATTGGCAGCTAAGTGAAACGTATAAGCTGCCAAAGTAAACTTTTTTCATAAAACCTACTATCTTTCAATGATGAACATTTTCTTTTAAACTATTCAATTATTTTAAATGATTATTAAATCTGTTATTTGTTAATATACAAATTTAACTTCGATTTAATCATTTTAAATGTACTGCATGTTTGTCTCAGTCAATTTACTAAACACACTCTAAACAGAGCTATACCAGAATAATAAGAATTCCACTGAGTAAATCAGGGTGGGGGATTAACGAGCTAAAATTAGTAATTGCTTAATCCTTCACAAAAGTTGTCAGCAGATCATAGAATTAACGTGCTCAGCCAATGCAGCATTGTTTTCGCTTTTCTGAATATCCTGTGAATACTCCCTTGGGATAGAAGTGTCATTAACATTCTTTCTACATCTCTGCCGAGAGTAATCTTGTGCGAAGGTAGACACCTTTGACGACCCACTTTAGATACTTTGGAGTTTTGGCCACTGTTGGACCACTACTGCAAAGCAGGGGAGGCAATACCATTACACTTGGACAGCGCGAACAATGATTTGTGCCTGAACTAACATTAACAAGTTACATATATCTCACAAAATGATATGATACACTTGAGTCACATGTGATGTAATCATCACTGCTCCAGTCGGAATCTGGGGTCACTGCTGCTTTCACGTTTCTGAGTGAATTAGCATAAAGCAAACCCAGCCTTGCTGTAACGGTTTATGAATATACTATTTTCATATGTTGCCAGCCTGATATACAACCACTAAGCAAGAAAACATGTCAAATTTACATTTGTAAAATAAATGTTCACAACTTACCCCAAATGGGTTAAACAATCTCCACGCACAGTGAGGAATGGACACAAGCAATTTAGGTTATATGCTTTCGAATCACTTGGCCTGGAAATTTTATTTATTCCTCTTATGACGGGTGTTCTGCGAATCACTTGGTCTGGGAAATATTTTGATTCCTCTTACGATGGGTGTTCTGCGAATCACTTCTTCTTCTTCTTCCGTCCTTAGCCACCGACTGTCAAAGCAGTCAGTGGCCATTACGCCTAGTGGCGTCTTAGGGCAACAGCAGATAGGTTTTCTTTGCCATTATTTCCCATCACGCCTAATGGCATCTTTAGGGCAACGGCAAATCAACCCATTTGCTGTTGTTTCCGTAATCGAAGTGACTGGCAAACGGGTGATCAGCCCGTTGGTAACTGCGAATCACTTGGTCTGGAAATATTATGATTCTTCTTATGACGGGTGATTTGATTCCTTAGGACTCCAGTCTTCGTATTTATAAATGTGGGCTTACTTTTTTTTAAGTTTTAAAGTTTCCCAAATACTTCAATCTGTCCTGGTCCTTGTAAGTTTCCAGTCTTGGTATTTATAAATGCGGGTTTACTTGTAAGTTTAAAGTTCCCCAAATACTCTGATCTGTCACTTATAATATAGGACTTCTTAGTCCGATCCTTCTTTCTCTGTCTTTGGTGAATTGCTGGCTTGACGTGGTGATGCAGTCTGCTCTGTGACTCCAATTTCGCTATATTATATCTCTCATTCTAAGTTCGAATCCTAGATTGTGCTTCCGACGAATTTTCCAATGAAAGTCATTGCTTATCCAGTCTCTCAAATCAATCCAATCGAAAGCTCTGAACTATATGGGTAGGGGTGTTTAAATTCATAATCTCCCCCACGTATTTTAAAATATTACATTTTAAAATTCCATCGCGTAACCTCTTTCAATATGTCGTAATGCTTCCGCCAACTTACAAACAAATCTGTGACCTTATTTGATGTCCAGATGTTACCTTCCAATATTGCCTCCCCCAGACAGATTATCTGTAATCCTCTTGATACAGGGATGGTCCCAAAAGCTATTATCTCATATTATCTGGGCCCTCACCCATCTCAGACAGCTTCCCCAGACAGACAATACTGGCTTCCTTTGAATCGATCGTGCGCGACCATTTAGTGTCAATAGAAATTGGCTCTGTCAAAGGTTGCTAGACCGACTCAAAGAGATAAACTTATTACCACCAACAGGTCTAATTAACTGGGTATTGTTACAGTTCACCTGGCGGAACGTAAATACGTCTGAGTGCGGTCACAGCAAAAAGAATGTAAGGGCACTAAATATGCCAAATAATAGGACCATGAAGGAGAAAAATGAAGAAAAGAAGTGATACTGCCGGAGTAAAAGAGAGAGTTGGGGGGGGGGGGGCGGGCGGGGGTGCGAAAGTACATGCACAAAGACGTTTTGTCACATTTGCTTGCATCACATCTTCCACACAAGAGCAACACCAGGGCATGCTCGACCCCTTTTAAAACTTCTGTCCACTCTACTTTCACCAGTTCCCTAACCTTTTAACTTTCCACAAATTAGACTTACTCTATAAGACCTACTTCAGTCGCATGACATATTAAATCAAGTTCAGCTGCTCGTGCAACCATCATGTACTGCTCACAAACATTTAACTCGACTTACATTAAATACACGTTTGCCACAATAACGTACCCAACAAATGTTTAACTCAACTTACATTGTATTCATGTTTGCCACAATAAGGTACCCAACAAACGTTTAACTCGACTTACATTGAATACATGTTTGCCACAATAACGCATCCAACAAACGTTTACCTCGACTTACATTGTATTAATGGTTGCCACAATAACGTACCCAACAAACCTCGCCCCAACAGGAGAATATAACCATAGCATCTTCTCAAAATCATATCTTGACGCCTTTACCCTTGTGGCACTGTTTTTCAATCTTTGTTCATGATAAAGTCAATTTGATTTCTTGTTATATCTCCTGGGCTTTTCCGTGTGTATAGTATCCTTGAATGGTGTTCAAAAAAGGCTTTACATGCTGTATAACTAGTTGGTTTTCTTCACATGACTGTTTAAGTCTGTCTCCTCTATAATATCTTTTCCCACATCCATATTGTCCTACTATCTTCTTGTATTTTCCCTATCTTATTTTTGCATTCATGTCACCCATTACTATCAATACATTGGTAGATTTTACTGGTTTAAATGTGTGTCATAAGTCGCCATAGTATTTCTCTATTTCTTCTTCGTTGTGTTCTTTAGTTGGCGCATGTGTTAGTAAAATTGCATTGTCCGTTTTTTGGTTGGCGCATGTTTGTAAAATTGCTTTGTCAAATGATTTTGCTCTCATTTTCAGTAACATCATTCTGTCAGTGCCTCCAATATCCATATACCTATTTCTTTCTTCTTTTTATTTTCATTAATATTCCTACTCCTTTTTCGTGTTTTTCTCCTACTGAGTGTATTTTTCGCTTTTTAATGTGGTCTATGTCTAATCAATATTGCCTCTGCCACTTCTTGTATATCGTGTTTCACATTGGTTCCTTCTAAAATTAAATTATCTAGCTTCTCTAGTTCATTTAAGGTCCTAGTCGCCACTCTGAATTTTGGAAAAAACCCAGATGATACCTTAAAAAAACCTAGATCTATATGGAAAAACCACTGTCACAAATTCATTTCATGTGCATATGTAATAGCGCCCGGCAGGTTAGGTTGATTAATCACATGCTTATACGTCAAACTGTTTAAATGTTCAATGTTCAACTTAGACTACACTCAGACCCTGAACTAGCAGCAGAACTATTAGAACGACTATTTGCACAAGTCTGGAAAACAGAGACAACACCAACGAAGTGGAGTAAAGGAATAATTGTTAAATTGTCAAATAAGGGTGACCTTGTAGACTGCAACAACTACAGAGGAATTACTCTTCTTTCAGTTCCCAGTAAAATATTAGGCAGGATAATTATCCGGAGAATTTCAAAGCAGTTGACCATAAACTGAGGAAAGAACAAGCGGAATTCAGAAAGAACAGAAGATGAGCAGATCATATATTCACCCTCAGGAACATTATAGAGCAGTGCTCGGAATGGCAGAGCTATACATTAACTCTGCTGATTTTGAAAAGGCTTTTGACAGCAAACATAGGGACAGCCTATGGAAAATACTGAGGGCTTATGAAATTCCCAGCTTCATTGTTTCCCTTATAAAAAGCCTCTATTCTAACTTTACATGCAGTGTTGGGCTGAGCAACCTAACTTTTGAGGTGAAGATGAATACGACAGGGATGCCCCTTATCAACAACTTTATTTTTGACAGTCATACTGGGTGATGCGCCAGACAACAAAGAGCAGTCCGAGGAATTAGATGGACAACGTTTTCTGCACTGGAAGACCTGGAATATGCAGAAGACATTGCACTATTCACACATTCACTTCAACACATCCCAGAAAAAACAGAGAGACTGAATAAGTATAGCCAGGAGGTGGGTCTGAACATCAATCTAAAGACAGAGGTCATGACACTCAATGTGGGCAATCCTGAGCCAATAACAATAAGGAACCAGAAGCTAAAACAGACAGGCACATTTACATACCTAGGATGCATAGTAACACCAGACGGCGGAACAAGCGAGGACATCAACAACAGAATGAAAAAAGTGAGAACAGCCTTTGCTAGTCTTAACAACATCTGGAAGTCTTCCTAGTACAGCACAAACACTAAATTAAGATTATATGAGAGTTGTGTACTTTCTGTGCTTCTCTATGGTATGGAATGCTGGAGAGTAACAGAGAAGGAAATGTTGAAACTGTCCTCCTTCCACACAATCTGCCTAAGGAAAATTCTCCAAATCTTTTGGCTGAATATCATCACCAACCAAGAACTACTTATTTGGAGTAACCAAGAGAACATGCACACCATCATAACTGGCTGACGCTGGAGGAGTTGGGTTGGCCACGTCCTAAGGGACCGTCAGGCCATTACAAGAACAGCTATTCTATGGACCCCTGAAGGACAGCAAAAGGGAGGTCGACCAAAAACAACTTAGCGGAGCACTGTGGAGGCCGAGATGCACAGAATAAACCAGAGTTGGAGCACTGTACGAAGGATGCCCACAACCGAACAAAGTGGAAGAGGTTTGTAGCTGCCCTACAAGACGCCACCAAGCGTGATGGCCACCGACTGCTTTGACAGTCTGCGACTAAGGATCAAAGAAGAGACTAGTAAAAGAACTATAGTCGGAGTCGGGATTCTCAAATACTTGGAGTCTAAGAATTTTTTGATCGACTCCACAACCCTGTTTAAAAAAAAACCAAAAAACTAGTTTTCATTAATGGCTGCTTGCATAGAATAGAAGAATTGAAATGGTATGACAAGGTCACCAGTGTGGCACTGTTGACAAGAACCTGACTAGTGCCAGTGGACCAAGAGATGAGATGATGATGCCGGTACTAGATAGGACACACATTGAGAAAAGCTTTCGATAGCATTATAAGACAGTCTTTGTTATGAAAACCCCAGGGTAAAAGAGGCAGAGGGAGACCAAAACACATATGGAGAAAAGAACTGGAGACAGAAGTGAAAATAATGAGGAAGACCTGGAAAAACTTGAGCTGATGTCACGTGACAGGAGGACTTAGCATTTGTTTGTTGAATGCCTATGCTGCTTGGGGAGCTAAAGGGTACTGATTGATATTTAGTATCAGTTAATATACATTGTATAATATAAATAAAAGAGTTTGTTATTGATGCCTGGAGTGTCCCACATGGTAATTATACCTAGACCTCTGCTGTAGCCATGTTAGTTGTTGTGAGCCATCATTTGTGACAATATATGACAAATATCCGCTAAGATGAGTTAACTTTATACACAGCATAGACAACCAGACTAAAAGAGTTATAGCTAAAAATAACTATGACAGAATTCCCGAGATGGGACTTTTGTGCAAAGCTTAGCAATATTAACAAGTTTGAAGTACAAAAAGAGATAACACATCAAGTATGCAGAAATCAATAATAATATGATTTTTATATGTTGCATATTGTGTTTAATTTGAAACTTGCTTGAACAACAGTGAAAAAGGAATATGAAGGCAAAGGAGTAACAAATCTGCTATGCTTATTAACAACATATGAATGTACAACATTGATAACTTACTAACTAAATAGCATGAGAACGCAATGAATAACAACTTACAATGAATGTCACCTGTGGGGTGGAGGAGATGGGAGATGACTGTATACAGCGTGGCAAATGGTTTTCTGGAACAATCCTAGAAATCTATACAATAATAGAAATCTATACAATAATTAAACAAAGATAATTTGTTAATTGGAGCTTTCACAAATTTTGAAATGAAACCTATTTGCATATCTGATGTTATAACTGGTCAAAGTGGTCAATAATTAAGCCAAAAGTAATTGCAACTAATTAAAAAGTAATCAAAACAACAACTAAGATATAAAACACTTTCATAAACGTATACTTGTGTAGATTACAAGGATTAAAATAGTATGACAATGTGGAAATGGTGACAAGTGCCAGAGTGGAACAAGACATGAGAAGAAGACCACTGGTAATGGATCAGACACACATTGAAGAAACCTGAAGAGACCAGTACCAGGCAGTCCTTGATCTGTAATCCTCACAGTAAGAGAAGTAGAGTTAGACCAAAAAAAGAACATGGAGAAGAGAACTGGGGACATAGAACGACCTTGAGCTGATGGCATGTGACAAGCCTTGGCATGCATTTGTTGAAGGCCTATGTTCCTAGGGCAACTGAAGGGTAATAAAGAAATGAATGATAAAAGTAAACAATATAACAAATACTTCAGTAAATAATGTATAGATGAAACTAACACTGTCTTACCCAATCCATTAAATGTACATCGACCATTCTCAGATAATTCTGTCCTTTGGATTTTAATGGTGAGATCACTCCTCGTTGCAGGTGAAGAATGTCACAATTGAATGAAAAATTATACATTTTTATTTTGTAATTTCTTTTGACACAAGCTTAGATCTAACAACTTTGTGTTAGGTTTGTTTTGGTTTTGGACGATCTTCACTGCACACGGACAACGCCATCAGTGCTCCTATCTCCTCCCTAAAAGCACACAAGGAGGATCTCAGCACAGTGCACAAACTCCATAGCACCGGTGAGCATCCCAATATGTGTTTACAGAAATCATTCATTCTATAAATATTTTGTGGTGGTTAGGTTTCCTAATTTTTTAAATTTTGCTACAGCAGCGGCTTTGTGGCTTACTCTTTACGATTTCCAACTGTTGAGGGATTTTTAACGTGCGCAACAGGACCTCCTATTTTTTTTTTGCCCTTATTCGAGAAGGCTAGACATCCGAACTCACTACCCAGGAGAGAAGGACATCATTAGGATCCACTAAGTATGAAAAAAAATGTCCATCAACTATATTCCCTGTACTGGGAGCGACCCCAGTACCTTTAGAATTAGAGGCAGATGCCATACCTTTTAGCCACTCTGATCCTTTAAGAGTGGTAGGACTTAATTTATTAATTAGCTTAAAATACTGAAATACTCAATACACAACAAATAAATGTAAGGAAAATGGGTGGGTGGGGCTACAATAATGTTGCACATGTCTGCAAATTGTTAGTAAAGTTAAATGGTATTTTTTTTTTATGTTGAAAATATGGTATTGTCTCTTTTTATTTATATGATATGTATACAAGATAAAGAAATGTTGCTAGAATTTTTTTTTAAATTAACATGCTTCCTGCCACATAACTAACTAACTAAGAAAAGATCAACAATTTATTCAATCTGCAGTTATCCTGATCTGTCTTTTTTTTCCACTGAAGGTTCATAGAATTAATATTTCATCTGAGGACACTGACTTTCCAGAAAATGACACATTTTGAGATCTACTGACAAACAAATCAGAACTCTTAACATAAACACATTAGATATTATAGAAAAAGATTTAAAACGGGGAATCATAAAATTTTGAAATGTCAAACCCTCTGGGTTGCTCATCCTTTGCCCCATTTCGTCTCCTGGTCTTATCTTCTTGATGAGTATTGTGTGTTTTCTTTTGAGTCTGCAGCTTTTCATCAACCTTGGTCTGATCATCTTGATGAATACTGTGCAGTTCTTCACAAAGCTGCTGTAACTGTCCTATTTCCTTCTCTAACCCTGTAAGAATTTCTTTTTTGATAATTTCCTTCATCTCCCTGACATCCTCCTCAGTCTTTGATAGAAGAGTCAGGATATCATTCTGAGCTTTGCTAAGAGCGTTTCTCATGAAAATTTTCTCTTCCTCTAGTCTATTGAGAACAGTGACTCTCATTTCATGGAACTCATCTCTCATCTTTTGCATGGTCAGCTCAAAGTTTATTACATTCGCTCTAGTCTGCCCATCTGGTCCATGTGAAAACTGTTCATACTGCTCAGTTTGCTGCTGTGACATCTGCTGCAGCTTCTGTTGCTGTAGCTCTTGCTGGTTTTGCTGTTGAGAATGTTGAAGTTGCATTTTTATGTGTTGTAACTGCTGGCACTGGTACTCTTGCTGATGTTGCAGCTGCTGTTTTTGCTGTTCAGAGAAATCTCTTATACTTTGTTGTAGTTTGTCATACTGCTTGTGTTGCTGATTCTCTAACTTGTCACACATATCATGTAGAAGCTTCTCTAGTCCCACAGCTCCTGTGAAATAAATATTCCATTAACAATGAAAGCTTTTCTGTCTTCAGGTGGCTCAAATATAACTAGTTTGCAACTTGTAAAAAAATTATTTAAAATATTCAACTTTAAGAAATACATTGACATTCAAAAATCTGGGAACCTCCAGACCTGAGGAGTGCCGGATTTTTGAAAATGCCGGATTTTTTATGGTTATATATGCTGTATATATTTAACAGAAAATGACCACCTGTACAGTCCTTTAAAGAAAGAAAATTAAAAACTAAATGAAAAGCAAATGAAATTTTAATGTTCATCAACTAAATAAAACAGTTCTACAGAATTTTAGTTCAAATGAATAAAATAGTTCTACAGTTTTAATTCAACTAAAGTCTGTCAGGATGGTCATCTTCATGAGTGACAGTACATGTAACAGCACCCCTCAGCAACACCTTCAACTTGTGGAGAAAATGTTGATGGTGGTGACAGCACATCTGGTTGACTTGAAGTTGATGGCAGTTGATTATCAAGTGTGGACACCGCTGCTGCTTCTTCCTGCTTCCTAGCTATTTTCTTGAACATATCGAGCAGTGTCTGTTGCTTCACATACTTGGGTCTTTCTCTAATAAGTTTATCTTTTAGCAAGTAAACATTCATGATTTCTTGTTCACTTACAAAACTTCATTGCTCTAATCCAGCCAGCAGTTCAGTTGTCAAAGTAATTAACCTGTCAATAGAGATTGTTTCTCTCACATTTTCCACATTTTCGTCACTGCTTTCATCTTCATCACTACTTGTACAGGCATTTCTCTCCGGACTTTTAACCATATCTACGGAGCTGCGCTAGCGTAGTGGTTACAACACCGCTCTGGCGACCGGGTGATTCAGGATCAAACCCGGGCGACGGCATTTGAGGATTTTTCGTCGACCGGGATTTGGACTGGATTAACTCGAGACCTGGCGAGGACATTTGAAGGAGTGTCGTCGACCAGGGACTGGCGGCTCCTGAGCCGACCCAGCTCTAATGGGTACCTCCGAAAACGGCGAGTATCTGCCTGAATGGCGAGGGACACTTGTCTCTGTACAAGAAAATAGGATACTCACGTAAAAATCAATGTCAGGTTAGACATTAAAAATAACCTGAGATTTCGCCTCGAGTATTAGCGGGCGTACGAAAAAAAAAAAAAAAACCATATCTACAATTTCAGAATCAGTGTAATGATGAACTGTAGGAACATTATCATCAACATCCATCCATTCCGTTAAAACATCTTCATTTATCCTTGATGAAAGCTCACTGGCATCAGGATTAGTTACATCTTTAACATAAGCAAGAAGTTCCTGTATAAGCTGCTTTTCTTTCGAAACCCTAACCCCTGCAAAATTATTTTCAGTGTCTTCGTTAGAATGAGAAGTAAACATTAAACTTGGCCACAATTTATGCCATCCATTTTTCAGTGTTGATGTTTCCACAGACTTCCACGCATTGACAACACAGTACACGGCATCCTAAATGTTGAATTCTTTTATGAACTTCCGTACTGGGGTACCTGAATTAACTGAACTCACCAGACACCTCATTAACAGGGATCGATACTTACACTTCATAGAACGTATAATACCATTGTCTTGTGGTTGAATTAGTGATGTGCAGTTGGGTGGGAGGTAGACAACAAAAACATTATCTTTCACTAGAAGATCGGCTTTTGGATGTGCCGAACAATTGTCTAAAATAAGAAGTATCTTGCATTTAGGGTCTAGTCCAACCGAGTTACAGTGAGCCCTAGCCTCAGGAACAAAACATGTTTGAAACCAATCCAATGTAATATCAGTGGTAACCCACCCCTTCTTGTTGGCACGGTAATGGACAAAAAACCGTGTCATTCCCTTGAAGGCCCTCGGATGTAAACTTTTACCGATAAACAAGCAACTTACATCTATGGGTACCCGCAGCATTAGAGCAGCACATTACCGTGACACGATCCTTCGAAGCTTTAAACCCCTATGGCGATTCTGCATCCTCAGTTGTCAGAGTTTTTTTTTGGGGTACATCTCTAAAACAGGGCAGTCTCGTCAGCATTGTACACTTGTTCAGGACTTAAATGTTTATTACTAACTAACTTTGCAAATTCATCCACATACACACTAGCCGCATCTTTGTCTGCTGAACGTTTTTCACTACACACAGCACGAAACTGTAAGCCATGTCGCAACTTGAAACGATGCAGCCAACCTTCTAAATATTCACACTTGTGTTGCAATCCCAGCTCTTCATGAAACACTTTGGCTTGTTCTGTTAATAAATCACCAGAAATGTCCACACCTTCACTTAAACGAAGATTAAACCATGTTATGAGAACTTGGTCCAGTTCCAAACTTTTCCCCTCCGTCATTGACTTTCTTACAAACATTTGCTTTTTTGATCCACTGTCAGAAAAGAACATAGAAGTTTTTCTTTATGTTTTTTTAATATCATGCACTGTTGAAGATGCCAGTGGGCTGATCACCTGCTTGCCAACCAATCTGATTACGGAAACAAGGATAGATTGTTTGGTCTGTTTTTGTTCCACAAAGACGCCACTAGGCGTGGTGGAAACAGCAATAGATTGATCAATTTGTTGTTGCCCTAAGACGCCACTAGGCGTACTGGCCACACACTGCTTTGCCGGTTGGTGGCTAAGGATGGAAGAAGAAGACTGTTGAAGAGCCAATGTCGCATGTTTCACAAATGGTTCGCACAGACACACCGCTATCAAGTTTTTTTAGCATTTCCACTTTATCTGCGATCGACAACGCATGATGTTTACATTTTACACCACTTCTTTTATTTGCTGAATCCATAATGGGGCTATACAGCAGCAAATAAATGATAAAATGAGAAGGAATGAGCAGGAATGCCTGTTAACACGTGCAAGCAAGACCCAACAGCTGCATCAAAACATAAACGGCTCCAGAAAACAGTGGCGCGCCAACGCTGTAAATTTTAAACGTGCTCGGAAATCTGAAGGAACTGGATTATCGATGGCCGGATTTTTGAATGTCAACTGTACTTCAAATTAAATACCCTAGGGCTCATTCAACATGTTTGAGTTTCTTTTTAGGAGATGTAGCAACATTGCCTACAAAAAAAATATCCCAGGTATAACTGTCTCAGATTTCCTTTTCCTGCTTCCCAGCTGGTGCTTGCAAGATGTTTAACTACGTTCACACATCTATTGGCCTTGTCTTTCATTTTGTGCATAATGGTTTGGTTTAGTTTGGTTTTATAGGACTATCTTCATTGCACACGGACAACGCCATCAGTGCTCCGATCTCCTCCCTTAGATCACACAAGGAGGATCTCAGCGCAGTGCACGAACTCCGTAGCACTGGTGAGAATCGCAATGTGTGTATATAATGTATAGGAATCACACCTCCTAATATTTCGCCCTTGTCCAAGAAGGCTAGGCATCCGATCTCACTACCCATGAGACCAGGGGGGAGTATGACGTAATTAGGACCACTGGTTCTGAAAAAAATATTTCAAATTATAATCCCTCAACTGGGATTTGAACCCATTTCCTCTTGAATACGAGGTGGATGCCATACCTCTGAGCCACTCCAACCCCCTGTGCATAAAGGTACTGAGGGGTAGATGTCTATCAAGCTCCACTCCCAAGTAAGCTTTAGTTGGAACACCTTCTTGCTTTCCTTGATGCTCGTGGTGAAAACTGTATACTGTTTTTTTTGGTGTTTATCTTTAGTGTCCAGAGATGGCAGTATACAGCTACTGTGGCTATTTAGTTGAGCCAGTTTTTTTTAATTTTTCTGCTCTCCAAATGAGCAGGTCATCTGCATACAGTGCTTTTGATACCTCGGGGAAGGAGGAGGAGAATGTCAATTATAAACATAAGGAAGAGGGTGCCATTTAATGCTGACCCTCGTGGTAATCCCTCCTCTAGTGTTTTTTTGGATGATGTAATGCCTTCTACTGTTGTTTGTATTGTTCTGTTACTTAGGAAGGCTTTGATCCAGAGGTACATTTTCCATATTTGTCATTTCAACGAAAAGCCCCTGTCTCCAAACTGTGTCGTATGCTTGCTGCAGGTCAATCAATACAGCTGTGGTGTGCTTACACTCTTGGAATGCATCTTAAGGTTTTTTGCACAAAATGAAAGAGTTGGTCATCTGTTCTGCAACCTTTTCTGAAGACTGCCTATCATCCATGACTTTGTTGCTTTCCAGCCACCAGTACAGCCTGTGATTCACCATTTTCTCAGTGAGTTTTCCAGTTGTTGATATTTTTAAGCTAGGGAAATTTTGGACCAGTCCTCCCGCATCTGCATTTAATACTATGGTATCCCCTTTTTATGTGTTCCCAGTGAAAACTGCTGAGCTAACTCACTAAAACTCACGATTTGTTTTCTTTGAAGTGAAGATAACATTTTGTTAAACATAATTTAGTTTGAATTTTCTAAAAAATTGTTGATAGAGTTACAGGAAGCAGACTGTCCAGAAGAGATAAAAGTTATGTATATGATACCCTTATTTCAAATTTAAATACTCCGAAACCTGAAAAAAAACACAATTTCATCAAGGTACATCTTTAGACAGCTCAGTGTTTCTAAAGTAGAACCCTTAGCTCCTGGGTTGCCTACCGTTGGTCTAGAGTCTAGATAATGTTAAAATAGTGCCTAATGTAATCGCTAAACCAAAATTTAATTGCTGAACTGAGTACAATGCATGCATTGACATAATGCTGGGGTCAGGAACCCGCGGCTCGCGAGCTGCATGCTGCGCTTTGAGCCATCTCGTGCGGCTCTCTGCCACTAAACTTTTGGGATGGGGGGCCTTTAAAGATTTTGTCATATTTTTATTATTTTAAAGAGAAGAGAAATGTTTTATCTATCCAAATGTGCAGATTTGTAAGAGCTTTTTGACAGAACTTTAAAAACAATATATATCTCCAAGAAAGCAAAAAGTATTAACCATGATACAATTTCTTTTCACTGCACTGTTCACCAAGAAGCCCTCTGTGCACAAACCTTCCCAGAAGAAATGTTGAAGGTAATGGAATTAGTAGTTTAAGATTGTAAACAAAATAATGGCAAGTAGTCTGAATTACCGATCGGCTACCACGACAAGCATGGGAAACAAAGAGCCAGGGATCCAGACCCCCAGGACGACCCAGAGTCCGCTAGGAGGACAACATTAGACAATCTTTGAAGGACCAAGGACTAGAATGGAACCAGGCCAGGAGGAAGACAGCCGATAGGATAGTCTGGCGCTCTCTTTTCCAAACCCCTCTACACCTCACGGTAGAAGGGGAACGACTAAGTAAGTAAGTAAGTTTGTGAGTTTCTCCAAGAAGTCAAACCTTAATACTCTGATCTTCTTTTGCATAACAAAGTACGGTGGTTATCTAGAGGCAAGGTTCTGATGAGGTTTGCTGCTTGTCTTAATGAAGTAAAGATATGGCTGAAAGAGAAGAAACTTGAATATCCTGAGTTATCAAACCCTGATTGGTTACAGAAATTCTACTTCATGCTGGACATGACTTCTCACTTGAACATTTTAAATAAAAAACTCCAAATAAAGGGCAATAAGCTATTTTGTTCTTGGAAGAAGTGCTTTTATTTGAGCACAAGTTGTCTTTGTTTGTTAGAGACATTGAAACTGGCAAATTATTACACTTCCCAGCATTAAAAGAACATATGCAAACTGCTGAAAGTAGCATAGACCTCAAGTTCCTCAAAAAAGTTATTGAGAAAAATGACAGTTTCATTTGCTGACTGCTTTCAAGAGTTTAGAAATGAAAAGGCAACCTTGTCATTTTTTATAAACCTCATGAAACAGATATCACCAAACTGAATTTTTCAGCCTTTCCTCAAATTAACCAAGCTGATTTTGAACTTGAATTGGTAGATTTAGAGAGGACAAAGCATTGTGGTGTTCAAAATTTACACATTTGGTCCATGAGCTTGAAAATCATGAAAGGCAAAAATCAGCCCTGTCACTACAACACAAGTGGTCTGAAATAAGTGAGCTCAAACAAGATCCTATCTGATGTTTGGAACTGTTTACCCGACAGCTATGTCCAGCTGAAGAAATTTGCATTTGGGCTTCTTTCAATTTTTGGATCAACACATTTTTGTGAACAATTATTTACCAACATGAATTATATCAAAATCAAATTAAGAAGCCAAATGAATGATGTGAATCTCCAGTCATGCTTGAAAATGAAAACAACAGATTATTCACCAAATATTGACCAACTTTGCAATGAAATCCAACAGCAAAAAGTTTCATTAAATTTCCTTACTTTTCATTTGTATATTTTATTTTTATGTTACATCTTATCTGAATATTTGTTACTGAAAAAATTGTATACTTATTGTGTATTAAAATAGCATTAGAAAAATTGTGTTTATTATTTCAATTATACATAATATATATATATTATTGAATGAGGGATACCATGTGATTTTTTTTTTTTTTTCTGCGGATCTTCAATTTTTTTAAAATGGAGACAAAATTAAATATCTGGCTCTTTGTCATGGAAAGATTCCCGACCCCTGGCCTGATGGAAACAATATAAATCTGCTTCTACTTGTGCCAATGCTTATTTTCAACAAAGTAAACATGAATGTGAATTATCCATAAGAGATAATTATCTCATCAATCTACAATATTAATCAGACCAGCTGCCATCTCCACATAGAAGGTTGACCGTAATGGATCTCCAATGTCTTCTGTCTCAATGATAAACTCTAACAGACTATTTCCTGTCTATCTCTTGATGTTATCTTCCCACTTATAGTACTGTCTTCCTCTTGATGTTATCTTCCCACTTATTCTTCTTCTTTGATCCTTAGCCGCCAACCGTCAAAGCAGTCAGTGGCCATCACGCCTAGTGGCGTCTTGTAGGGCAATAACAAATTGATTCCACTTTGCTCGGTCGGTGGCCATCCTTCGTACAGTGCCCCAACTCTGGTTCATTCTTTGCATCTCAGCCTCCACAGTCCTCCGCCAGGTTGTTTTTGGTCGGCCTCTTTTTCGTTTTCCTTCAGGGGTCCAAAGCATAGCTGTTCTTGTGATGGCATAGGGGTCTCTTCCGAGGACATGACCAACCCAGTTCCAGCGTCTACCAGCTATGATGGTGTGCATGTCCTCTTGCTTGCTACGAGTAAGCAGATCTTGGTTAGTGATGGTATTCGGCCAAAAGATTCGGTAATTTTTCTTAGGCATGTTGTGTGAAAAGAGGACAATTTCGACATTTCCTTCTCTGTAACTCTCCAGCATTCCCCACCATAGAGAAGCACAGAAAGCACACAGCTCTGATATAATCTTAATTTTGTGCTTGTGCTGTATTGGGAGGACTTCCAGATGTTGTTTAGGCTAAAGAAGGCTGTTCTTGCCTTATTCATTCTGATGTTGATGTCTTTGCC
This sequence comes from Oreohelix idahoensis, assembly GCA_024509875.1. Classification (NCBI taxonomy): domain Eukaryota; kingdom Metazoa; phylum Mollusca; class Gastropoda; order Stylommatophora; family Oreohelicidae; genus Oreohelix; species Oreohelix idahoensis. The sequence continues at coordinate 397,345 of JAMPIV010001541.1, read as the reverse complement.
TGCCCCGCTGTCTGGTGTTACTATGCTTCCTAGGTATGTGAAGGTATCTGTCTGTACCAATTGCTTATTCCTTACTGATATGGGCTCAGGGTTGCTCACATTGAGCGTCATGACCTCAGACTTCTTTAAATTGATGTTCAAGCCCATCTGCTGGCTAAACTTATTAAGTCTATCCGTTTTTTCCTGGATGTGTTGATGTGAATGTGCTAGTAGTGCAATGTCATCTGCATATTCCAGATCTTCCAATGTAGAAAATGTTGTCCATCTTATTCCTCTTGGACTGCCCTCTGTTGTCTGGCGCATCACCCAGTCTATGACTGTTAAAAATAGAGTGGTTGATAAGGGGCATCCCTGTCGTACTCCTGTCTTCACCTCAAAGGTTAGGTTGCTCTGCCCAACACTGCACGTAAAGTTTGCATAGAGGCTTTTTATGATTGACACTATGCAGCTTGGAATTCCATAAGCCCTCAGTATTTTCCATAAACTGTCCCTATGTATGCTGTCAAAAGCCTTTTCAAAATCAACTAAATTAATGTAAAGCTGTCTTTGCCATTCTGAGCACTGCTCTATAATGTTCCTGAGAGTGAATATATTATGATCTACACATCTCCTGTTCTTTCTAAATCCTGCTTGTTCTTTCCTCAGTTTGTGATCTACTGCCTTTGAAATTCTCTGTATAATTATCCTGCCTAGTATTTTGCTGGGAACTGAGAGAAGAGTGATTCCTCTCCAATTATTGCAATCTGCAAGATCTCCCTTCTTGGGCAATTTGACAATTATTCCTTTGTTCCACTCTGATGGTGTTGTCCCCGTTTTCCAGACTTGTGCAAATAGTGGTTCTAATAGTTCTGCTGCTAGCTCAGGGTCTGTCTTAAATAGCTCTGCATTTAAGTTTTCCCACTTATAGTACTGTCTATCTCTTGATGTTATCTTCCCACTTATAGTACTGTCTATTTCTTGATGTTATCTTCCCACTTATAGTACTGTCTATTTCTTGATGTTATCTTCCCACTTATAGTACTGTCTATCTCTTGATGTTATCTTCCCACTTATAGTACTATCTTCCTCTTGATGTTATCTTCCCACTTATAGTACTATCTATCTCTTGATTATGATGATTATTGCAAATGTTTGATGTTATATTACTTTTATAATGATAAATGCCTTAATAATGCTTAAAGTAAATGTGAGGATGAAAGGATACAGTATACATGATGAGAGAGAGAGGAAGGGCAGAATGTCAGACGGGCCTGCGTGCCCAATTCTTAACCCTTTGAAAATAAAGTTCGTTCGTTCGTTCGTTCGTTGATGCTATCTTCCCACTTATAGTACTGTCTATTTCTTGATGTTATCTTCCCACTTATAGTACTGTCTATTTCTTGATGTTATCTTCCCACTTATAGTACTGTCTTCCTCTTGTAGACTTGCCTTGAACTTTACCTTCCATTATGGTTTTCAGAGAGGAGTTGTTCTTTTTATAACCAAAATATTTGATCTGTTTGACCCTGATCCTCATTCATTATTTCTCTTTTCATTCCTAGCTTTTCTAGTACCTATTTTTCTAATTTATATGTATGAAACCAAAAGCAAGCACTCCTTTAATGACGGATGATGATGTCTCTTTTTCACAAGGAGCATGAAAGGGCTGCTGTTGGATGAAGACAACTGTATTTGTTATACTGAAAGCTGGTCACAAATTAGTTCAGTCAATCAATTAATTTATAAAACGTACTTTCTTCAGAATCATCACGAGAACCGGTGACCTGAAAGCAAAGATAAAAAGGTTAATGATCACAATAAAGTCACTAACAGTTTCATTCACAGATACAGTTTAGAAACAGATTACTAATAATATTTGCAATTTTAACTGCTTTAAAAAAAAATAATTTCAACTTTAACGGATTGTGTTTTTTTTATTTTACGTCTTGCCAGTTTAAAAGGATGGAAATAAAAATTTACAATATCACATTACTTCACTATACACAGTTACTTTCTCCAGCGAAATTAAAAAACAAACGAAGAAAACAAGCTTGTAGGTTTGGTGTGTGTGTGTCTGTTTGTCTTCTGCTGTTTTGTGCCCTAATGAGAGTTGTTACAAAAGCAGCCTCTGTTTAGACTTTAAAAATGTATTTAATGGCTGCACAACACATAAAACTAAATTAATTAAAATCCAGTGCTGTTTTAAACGATATTACATGAAATTATGTGACACTAAATCCTTCCTTTAAATATGAAACTTAAGTAGCAGGTATACTGTTACACATAAGTTTCCAGGATATAATATGCTTTCTATTATCCTATCTTCTTCTTTGGTCCTTGGCCTCTGACTGACAAAGCAATCAGTGACCATCATGCCTGGTGGCATCATGTAGGGCAGCAACAAAGTGTCTCCACTTTGCTTGGTCGGCATCCATCCTTTCCGTGATGCCCCAGCTGTGCTTTATTATCCTATACAGCACACTTATTACTTTACACTTTATTTGTGATAAATCTTAAAACAAAATCAACAAGTTGGAAGTCTGAGATATTGAGATTTCGGTAGCATGCACATACACCCCAAAAAAAAGAATGTAACTTCAAAGATCCTTATAGTAGAGAAAAGAAATTACTGACATGAAATATTTTCTGAAAGGTTACGTATTGTTGAGGAAAGTATACCTTAAATATGAAACTCTGATACCAGAACAATAATGAGGTTTAACATTTAGCTTTAGACAGATGCTTCTGAGTAGGTCACCACCTTCACATGAGTTTTAAAGGTATTCTCTTTCTGTACCAGGTGCCTTTTAGGTTTTCATCATCATCCTTATTTTCTTTTGCGCTCCTTTCAGAGCATGAAGCCACCACTGCAACTGATCCCCTTGCATGATTTCTGTGGCAATTAGTTTGACATGATGAGGTTGCCCCTCCATGCACAGATTCATATTAGTCACCTTATATGATATGCCTGAGGGTACAGTAGTCCTATTCTTTATTTGTCTCTTCTAGACCCCTGGTAACTACATGGGACTTTCTAGGTTTTACCCAGGCATTAAAGTACATGCCATTTTCCCTCCTGACAGGTGATGTTTTAAACGATCAGTAAATATTTACATTTATGAGAAAATATATTACAATTTAAGTATAAAATCACTGTAAATTCTCTTAAAAATATTTTTTAAGTGTTGTTGTCTTATTAGTTGCAAATATGGTTGTTGTTATATTGTGTAAACAAACATATTTGCAACATGTATGATTTACAACACTTTACAATGTGTAAATGCCCCATGTAGTTCCGTGGGGCCTCTCAAGAGACCAAAAAAAAATGACCACTACACCCTCAGGCATGTCGTACAAGGTGACTAACATGAGACTGTGTACGGGGCTGGCAACCTTATGTAAAACAAATTGCAACAGAAACCACCCCTGCAGGAGCATGTGAATGCTTGGTGAAAGCTTCCTGCACAGGAACCAGCTAGTGTTTGCTCCATGCTCTGTAGGGAGCACAAAGAAAATGAATGGTGAATGATCTTATAATGCAGTGCTCCAAAGCCTTTTTAACTTCGCAGCATGCTTGAAGTGCCTTTAAAAATGGATTGGTGGATGATTGTAACTCAACTTATTATTTGTAGAATTGTACGTGTGAGATTCTTTCATAACATTTTGCCATAACATAACATTTTGCCATAACACATTCATGGCACACCAGGCATACATCGACATCACACAGGTTGTTGAGCACTGTTATAATGCATGTATAAAATCACTGAAAATTCTCTGAAGAACATTTTAAAAATGTTTTAAGTCTGATAAGTTGCAAATGTTTGTGTGTTATATCATGTAAGTGCAGACATTTTAAAAATGTTTTAAGTCTGATAAGTTGTAAATGTTTGTGTTATATCTTGTAAGTACAGACTTAAAATCGTCTGGCTATAACCAAACTGGTGACCCTAAGAACAGCAGCGCACCATTATTTCGTGCTAATTTCAGCTACTGAGTTTAGTAGCTTTCATTCACCAGTAATTCATTTTCATTAATCTGACTTACTCATGTTAGGTATTCACTGATGGACATTTAATCTTGGTAATTTAATATGTGAAAGCTATTTTTTTTTTTAACTTCCATATTTGCTGCACATTCTGTTATACTTAAGCATATTAAGGTTGAGATGCTAACTATACATATAAATAAACATTGTCCTAATGTTCTATATGGATAATGCAACATGTTTTCCCTACCTGCTTTTTGTTTGCATTCAGTTTTACCTCCAGCTCAAGAAGATGGAAAAATTCTTCTTTAGTTAAACCACTGGCCTTAGCCTCATTAAGCAGTTTAAGCATCTCCATATTTGCCCTTTATGTGTAGTTGTGCTGAAACAGAAGTATTAAATATCATCACCACCTGAAAAAGGGTAATTCAAATTACATTAATACATTAACTAATTCTATCAGTGACCTTTACTATTCTCTTGCACAAACTGACTAAAAATGGTTTTTTGTCAAGCTTATGTAATAATAAATAAAAAGAAAAAAGAAGAAAAGAACAACTAAAGCTTTCACTGTTATTAACTCTTTAAGTCCCGATCAACGTTATATCGGTTTTCCGGTTCGACCTGTTTGACCCGATAAACGTTATATCATATTTTGTATCTTTTGCTCCTTTCTAGAGCTGTTTTCCAATTTTAACAACCCAAAACGTCATTTATGACAGGAAGACCTTTCTGGTTAATACTTTGTGTGTTTAAGATAGAACATGTTTTTGTAATAATAATAATAAATTCTTTAAGCGCCAAACACGGCGCATAAGGCAGAAACCAGTGCTCTCCAGGTTGTTCGTTGTGACGCCACTCCTCTTAGCTCTTGCACATTATTTAGGCCCAACGTTCTTCCTTCTCTTATTATTGTTCTTCTGAGTGTTTCTTTTGGTCTTCCTTTTTTCCGCTTACCCTCAGGAACCCAAGTGAGCGCCTGTAGTGGTATTCTGTTGTTTTGCATTCGTAGGACATGACCGATATATGACCATCGTCTTTTCCTTATATAGTCGGAGACATATTTCTGCCTAGAGTCTTCTCTTATTTGTCGATTAGTCTTGAATTCTTTCCAACTGATGTTCATGAGTTTTCTAAGACATTTGTTCTCGAATGTATTCAGCTTGTTCTCCAATGATTTTGTTATTTTCCAACTCTCACAGCCGTATGTTAACACTGAGATAACATTTGAATTAAACAGACGAAGCTTGGTATGTATATTCAATGATCGTAATTTCCAAATGTTAGATAATCTATTGAAGGCGCTAGCTGCCAAAGCAATTCTAGTATGGATTTCTCTTGTTGTGTCACCATCCTGAGTCATTTTACTGCCTAAATAATTGAAACTTTCAACTTTCTGTAGTTTTTCCCCGTTCAAGATGATATCAAAGGTCTCGTTAGAAAAGTTCATAGCTTTAGTTTTAGAGGCATTTATTTGGAGACCAATTTTAACCGAGAGATGACACAAATTATTTATTGCTTCTTGGGATTGTCTTGGTGTTGAACTTAAGAATGCTACATCATCTGCGAAATCCAGGTCCCCCAGGAATTTTCCATTTGTCCATTTTATACCCAATTGTTCATTGTGGGTATAGTTTCTCATAACCCAATCAATAGCTATTCCAAAAAGTAGTGGTGACATAATACAGCCTTGTTTCACCCCTGTTTCTACTGTAAACCATTCTGTATTCCCTTTATTTGTTCTAACACAACATCTTGCATTGTCATATAGCGCTTTGATTATATTCACATATTTTGTTGGAAAACCATAGATTGTAAGTATCTTCCACAATGATGGGCGGTGTAGACTATCAAAGGCTTTTTGAAAATCGACGAAGGTGATAATAAGTGGCGATTGCCTTTCCACTGATTCTTCTATAATTGTTCTTAGTGTGAATATTTGATCAATACATGATCGTTTCGGCCTGAAACCCGCTTGTTCTTCTCTGATCTTTTCGTCAGCATGCAATTTAAGTCTTTCTAACATCATGCAACATAATAATTTTCCAGGTACTGATAATAGAGATATACCACGCCAGTTATTACAGTCTGATAGATCACCTTTCTTCGGTAACTTTACAATAATACTGTCTTTCCATTGTTGTGGTGGTTGTTCTTCTCTCCATACTTCATTTATAATATCTAAAATTCTCAAGAGGTTGTTGTCATTAACTGCTTTAATCATTTCCCCTGAAATTTCGTCAACTCCAGCAGCTTTAAAATTTTTTAATCTTTTAACGGCTTGTTTGATCTCGTCCAGCGTGAATTCATCGCAAGTTATTGGCAAGGTGGTTGTGGATGTTTCATTATTAAAATCAGGTGTTACTGTTGGTGGTGGTCTGTTTAGCACCTCCATGAAGTGCTCAGCCCATCTCTTCATTTGTTCTTTTTCTGTTGGTATTGAATTCCCTAATTTACCTTTAACAGGTGTTTCCATAGCAGTAGGCTGGTGACATAGTTGTTTTGTAATTTGATAAAGGCACCTACTATTACCAGTTCTTGCAGCATTTTCAGCTTCTACGGCCAGTTCATTGATGAAATGTCTTTTATCTCTTCGAGTTTTTGTCTTCACTTCTTTATTTAACAAGTTATAAGTTAGTTTGCAAGATTCAACTGCATTATGTGTACTTGCCGCTAGTAGTTTAAGTTTTGCTGTTTTCCTTTCTTGGGATAAAATACAAGAAAGGAAAACAGCAAAACTTAAACTACTAGCGGCAAGTACACATAATGCAGTTGAATCTTGCAAACTAACTTATAACTTGTTAAATAAAGAAGTTTTTGTGGTTTTTGTGTTTTTGTGGTTTAATATTAAGTTAAAATTTTTAAGCGCATATTTTATAAGATCAAATGGCCACGCACACTGCTTCTGGTAGACCTCTGAAATAACTTCAGAGCAAGCTAGAAAGTTATTTGAAAAAATTCAAGACAGTGATAATAATTCAGATTGTAGTATTTATTCACAGGATAGTGAAGCAGGAGCTTGATATCGAATCCTTGGAAACCAGGGATGATAATGGTAGGTCTGATGTCAATAACGAAGTTATGGATACAGGTGCATGTAATCAGACTGTAATAAGTTCATATAATGTCATGATAAAGTAATGTTTATAATAATAATAATAATAAATTCTTTAAGCGCCAAACACGGCGCATAAGGCAGAAACCAGTGCTCTCCAGGTTGTTCGTTGTGACGCCACTCCTCTTAGCTCTTGCACATTATTTAGGCCCAACGTTCTTCCTTCTCTTATTATTGTTCTTCTGAGTGTTTCTTTTGGTCTTCCTTTTTTCCGCTTACCCTCAGGAACCCAAGTGAGCGCCTGTAGTGGTATTCTGTTGTTTTGCATTCGTAGGACATGACCGATATATGACCATCGTCTTTTCCTTATATAGTCGGAGACATATTTCTGCCTAGAGTCTTCTCTTATTTGTCGATTAGTCTTGAATTCTTTCCAACTGATGTTCATGAGTTTTCTAAGACATTTGTTCTCGAATGTATTCAGCTTGTTCTCCAATGATTTTGTTATTTTCCAACTCTCACAGCCGTATGTTAACACTGAGATAACATTTGAATTAAACAGACGAAGCTTGGTATGTATATTCAATGATCGTAATTTCCAAATGTTAGATAATCTATTGAAGGCGCTAGCTGCCAAAGCAATTCTAGTATGGATTTCTCTTGTTGTGTCACCATCCTGAGTCATTTTACTGCCTAAATAATTGAAACTTTCAACTTTCTGTAGTTTTTCCCCGTTCAAGATGATATCAAAGGTCTCGTTAGAAAAGTTCATAGCTTTAGTTTTAGAGGCATTTATTTGGAGACCAATTTTAACCGAGAGATGACACAAATTATTTATTGCTTCTTGGGATTGTCTTGGTGTTGAACTTAAGAATGCTACATCATCTGCGAAATCCAGGTCCCCCAGGAATTTTCCATTTTTCAAGCTCTCAATTGTACAATGTTATGCACCAACTAACGACGCTCTTGATACCACAAAAGATGACTTCTATGAAGCACTTCTAAGTACCATCAACACAATACCCAAGCATGACATAATAGCAGTCATGGGTGATTTTAACGCCAAAGTAGGTGACAACAACGATGGAGTACAAAGATATCTCGGTACTCATGGCATAGGCTGTTTGAATCAAAATGGCGAAAGACTTCTAGAACTTTGTGAAATATCAAACCTCGTTGTGGCAGACACCATCTTTCCACATAAGAATATCCACAAGATAACATGGAATTCACCTGATGGCAGAACTAAGAACCAGATAGATCACTTCTGCATAAGCGCTAAATTTCGCTCATCAGTTCAAGACGTCAGAGCATACAGAGGTGCAGAGATCGGAAGCGATCATAACCTCTGCATAGCTAAAATGAGAATTAAACTGAAGAAGTTATACCAACCGAATAAAAATAGAAGAATAGATGTACACAGACTGCAATCAAATGATATAAAGAAGGAATATAATGTCAAAATGAACAACTATTTCGATGCTTTAGGCAAAATTGACAACGATATCACCACCAAGACAATCGATACTAAATGGGAACAACTGAGAACAGCAATGACAGAAGCAGCTGTAGCGACCACCGGATACCTAGTACATAAAAAGAAAAAATGGATGAGAGAAGATACTTGGGATAAAATACAAGAAAGGAAAACAGCAAAACTTAAACTACTAGCAGCAAGTACACATAATGCAGTTGAATCTTGCAAACTAACTTATAACTTGTTAAATAAAGAAGTGAAGACAAAAACTCGAAGAGATAAAAGACATTTCATCAATGAACTGGCCGTAGAAGCTGAAAATGCTGCAAGAACTGGTAATAGTAGGTGCCTTTATCAAATTACAAAACAACTATGTCACCAGCCTACTGCTATGGAAACACCTGTTAAAGGTGAATTAGGGAATTCAATACCAACAGAAAAAGAACAAATGAAGAGATGGGCTGAGCACTTCATGGAGGTGCTAAACAGACCACCACCAACAGTAACACCTGATTTTAATAATGAAACATCCACAACCACCTTGCCAATAACTTGCGATGAATTCACGCTGGACGAGATCAAACAAGCCGTTAAAAGATTAAAAAATTTTAAAGCTGCTGGAGTTGACGAAATTTCAGGGGAAATGATTAAAGCAGTTAATGACAACAACCTCTTGAGAATTTTAGATATTATAAATGAAGTATGGAGAGAAGAACAACCACCACAACAATGGAAAGACAGTATTATTGTAAAGTTACCGAAGAAAGGTGATCTATCAGACTGTAATAACTGGCGTGGTATATCTCTATTATCAGTACCTGGAAAATTATTATGTTGCATGATGTTAGAAAGACTTAAATTGCATGCTGACGAAAAGATCAGAGAAGAACAAGCGGGTTTCAGGCCGAAACGATCATGTATTGATCAAATATTCACACTAAGAACAATTATAGAAGAATCAGTGGAAAGGCAATCGCCACTTATTATCACCTTCGTCGATTTTCAAAAAGCCTTTGATAGTCTACACCGCCCATCATTGTGGAAGATACTTACAATCTATGGTTTTCCAACAAAATATGTGAATATAATCAAAGCGCTATATGACAATGCAAGATGTTGTGTTAGAACAAATAAAGGGAATACAGAATGGTTTACAGTAGAAACAGGGGTGAAACAAGGCTGTATTATGTCACCACTACTTTTTGGAATAGCTATTGATTGGGTTATGAGAAACTATACCCACAATGAACAATTGGGTAATGTTTATACATAGGCCTAATGTAAATATATTTGTGAATGACCTTATGTGATTTCCTATGGATTACACATCATCTTGAGAAGAGGAGCAGCTCAGGAAGGTAAGAATATATAATTTCCTCTTTTTTTACAACCATGTGACCTGTTGTTGTAATCTGTGAAATTAACAATTTTCGGAGTGTTTATTGACTAAAAACTGATTGTTAGAATACTTCTGTTTGTGACATTTTGAAACTTTACCCTTGAATATTCTCCCAGTGAACAATTCTAGAAGAATTTGATTGAATACTTTTGCTCTATTTTTTCACCGGTTTATTCTTTCTGCTTCCATTTTACCTTGGATAACTAATAGTTTTTCAATGAATGCTTTTATACTTGTAGTACTAGAGTAAAGTACATCCATTTATCTTCAGTTTCATATACAACAACAAAGTTATTTATGCATATGAACATTCTTAAAAATTGTTTCCAAACAACAACAATAAAAACACACTGGGGTGGCCATTTTTGTTTGGGCCAAACCCACATTTTTGTTTGGGACTGAAAGAGTTGTAAATTGTACAAAAACTTCATCAAGACCTGATTCAGACTAATTACTGCACAGAAAGGTGCATTCAATCTTCTGGTGTCTAAGGATCTGCTTAAGGTTTGGTACACTGCAAGGCACCAGCCAATTATTGTTTTTCTTTTTCTTGCATGAAGCCAAAGGGCTTTGGGACTAGGTCGGAAAGAGCAAAGTATCTTGAAATCATGTTCACAAGTGGTGATTAAGGAAGGCTGAAGATGGATAATTTATTTTCCCCTGAATATGACATTGTTACTGAAGCCGTGAATGCTGCGTGGCTCTCTGTGATCACTAAAGAGATGGAGAAAAAAATAGTATGACCGCTCCTGCAGGGATGATCTAAGAAGCAACTAATACATTGCAGCTTCATGATGAATCTTACTTGTATATTATTTAATCAGATCTATTCAACAATTCTTAACCTTCTAAATAAAAAGCTAAATGATATGCTAAATGTCTATGTGAATATTTTTAAAAAAGACAATACTTAGCTTCCTTTTTTCTAAAACAATGCAACTTGGACAGTTCAAATGAAGAGTGGGTTGTGTGTTCGATATGGCATTATGAAAGAATTCAGAGATGCAGTAATAAGGGGTTAAGTTTAGGAATCCTAAACATAACCCCACCTTAACTCTAATGATGTTGATGACACATAAGGAAGGGAAACCACGAGGCCTGTAAACAGTAAATTAATATGAAACAAATATAAAGGTATGTTATAAGGCACTCGTAGGAAATAAAGAAGTAGAACACTAGACAACAGAAAAACAACGTAGATGGCAGGGAGGACAGTGTGATTCGCTTGCATAGCTAGGCGGTGTTGTCGCACGGAAGGTCCAGGGTTCAAATCCTGGGTAAGCCACTCATGTCTGTTGTCTTTCTGTTGTCTAGTGTTCTACTTCTTTATTTCCTACGAGTGCCTTATAACATACCTTTATATTTGTTTCATATTAATTTAATGATGTTGATGGCTTACTAGGATGACATCACATAATGTATCCCACTGTTCATTTCCCTGAACACATATTCATTGAAGAACATGTCCCATTATTCTTCAATTCAACAAACATGGACTGATATAACACTATCGACTCTTATATGTGAATTTAGAAATTTACACAGTGCTTTATAACTGATGACGCACACAATCAAGCCAGAATTATTAACGAAATTGAAACCGTTATAATGGTAGACCTTCTGATACTATAAAGTAGTTTTGTTGTTGTTACTTCCATCTTTATTTATTACATAGGCTTATTCGTGTATAACAAACAGACGGTCACAGCAAAATTTACAATCTGTCAGGCAGAAAGACATGTGTACATGTAGGGAAGACGAACAAATAGTAGTAGTACATCTGCTCAATGACTTTCAACGGTGATTCGAGAGGAGCACATTGATAGCACCGCCTTTACTAACCCTTTTGAAAGAGAAACTGTTCGGTGTAGAGAGAATGCCAACTTTATTATGTGGTTACGTGACACCCAACGAAGAAGAATATAGCCTACTTGCTAACTTCGTGACAAACCTTTTATTAGCGTCCCTGTCAACTTTCCAGATCGAGTCACCACTTAAACAGCTCCTGATCAGCTTCTGTATCAATTCTAGGAAACGGAATATTCGGTGAAGGAAGAAACTTTCAGCCCGTTTGTATTTTCTTTAAAATATTGCACAAAACATTGCACGGAACAATTACTTTACTTGAATTTTGTTTTTGGTCCATGGTAGAGGCTCGGTCGCAGCTACGCCATTAATAAACAAAGCCGTGTCCTATCGAGACTGTGAGTAGTCCCGGTTGCCGGGTCTTCCCAGTTCAGGTGGGCGAGAGCTGTGTTTCTTCTTGGTAATACAGCTCGGCAGTGGTAGAGGGTCGGCGCCAGCTGCGCCTACGCCTCGATACGTCTTGTCTCGGAGATATAACCCCCTTTTGCAGGGTAGAGAACCTATTGTCTCGTGGCATTGCACCCTCGCTACCCGACAAGAAGTTCCCTGGGGTTGCAACAAATCCCAAGACCGTTCGTCTCGGAGATATAACCACCTTTGCAGGGTAGAGAGCTATCAAACCTCGGAACATGGCACACACTCCAAAGTGGGACTGGTGCATTATGCTTCAGAGTCTAGAATGCTCCCAGGGGTTGCAAAAAAGCCCACATTCGGCAGCCATATGGTGACGGTGGCTTCGCCACCGCACCACTGTGCTGTCTGGCTGCTCGTATCATGGCCGGTGACTGATTGCTCGTGTCAGTCTTGTCTCGGAGATATAACCCCCCTGCACCGGGTAGAGAGCATCAAACCTCTTGGTATCGCACGCACGCCAAAGTGGGCCTGGTGTACCATACCGCTGAGTCTAGGATGCTCCCTTGGGGTTGAAACAAAGCCCACACCTCACCTCCCATAACTGGCTCAAGGGTATGAGTGTATAACTCGTCCCCTAAAGGGCAAAAGAGTACAATTAACTCGCACCCAGGGATTCACAATCAATCAATCATGTTCATGAAATTTGAGGTAATTCTCGTACATAGAATAAACAATCCCACCTCAATGGGTTATAATTTGGGCGTGATAGAAAACAGTGAAAAAGAGTTCTAAATAATGATGATACAATAGTGACAAAAAGTGAAAATAAAGTTCTTAACCTAATAGCAAAAAGACAAAAGTAGTGGTCATCTTAAAGAAAATTACTTCTCCAGAGTGCACTACCAAAGCAAATGCAGCAGTTCAGAACAAGTCAATAGATTCAAATACCTAGGCCAAATAACATCAGATGGAAGATGCATCTCAAAAGTGAAAAGTAGAAAGGCAAAGGCAGTATTCTATCAAATGAAAAGTATTAAATGCAACAATTCTTTGCCAGTGGCAGTAAGAAAGAGAGTTCTTCAATGTTATATAGAACCAATGATAACATTCGATAGTGAGTCATGGGCAATGCGTAAATAAGTAGGAAAAGCTCTAGAGGTCACAGACATGTGGTCATTAAGGAAGAATGTAAAAAAAAATACGATGGACAACTAAAATGAGCAGTCCTAGCGAGGATGTCATGAAAGAGGCCAATGCGCAAAGAAAGCTAATTCCTCGTGTTAGATGGAAACAATCTACTTTCTTTGGACATGTTATGATAAGAAGGAAGCTAGAATATATCGTGACAACGGGAACGAATTAATGAAAAACAGACAGAAGACGACAAACAGAGAGGATGTTTTTAAAATGTTTTAATGATGAAAAATATCCCGTTCAACCTATGATGGGTTATAATTAGGATATATATTGTTTTCAGTTCCAGATATTATGAACAACTGCCGATATGAGAAAGTGGCATCACATTTGTCAAATCGTTGTAAATAGGGACAATCACAATTATGCTTATACGTTAAATAAATATAAAAAAACTCTTAGGCCATCCAAGTCTGCTCGGCGTTGCAATTACTGACAGTGCGTCTGTGAAGAAAGCAACACAAGTTAACTTGTCAAATACCTAGGCACGTTAGTAACACCGGATGAACGATGTATCTCAGAGAGGTAAAGCGTAGAGCGGTACAGATAAAGCATCATTCCATGAAATGAAAAGTATTTTATGCCAGAAATCCTTAGCAATGGAAGAAGAAAAGGGAATTTTCCAGAGTTATCTAGAGGCAATTCTGTCACATGGAAATGAGTGTTGGACAATAAGTAGACAGTCATGAAAATTCCTGGAGGCCAAAGAGATGTGGTGTTACAGTAGAATATAAAAACAATTAAAATACCATGGACAGCTAACAAGAGTTTTTCCATGCGCCGGAACACTTTTGTTTGTCTTATGCACGGGGTACCCGGTTCAACCCTATGTATGCTATAATTTGGGTATATAGTGTTATTTATTCTATATAGCATTTTTACATTGGATGTTTTTCTTTGATCGAGGCTGCAATTTCTCTGTCGTTTCGTTTGTTATGACGTTGCCTGTCATTAGTCTTTATTCTGTATCCCCTTCTGTGTCCCTAGGCTAATCTTTCTGTACCCTGTTGCATTTTGAGGGGTTTGTAGGTTTTGCTTTAGTGCATCTTCCTATTTCTTTTAAGAGTAAAAAGCCAGTACGGTGTAATATAATACATTAATAATACGAACCACACATTGTAATAATATGCGAATCTTCACATGTACGAGATCCTGAAAATAAACATGGCTACAAACTGAACATGCTTTTACTGAGTGCCTTCTGAAACATGTGTGTGCCTGTGTAGATGACGAGGTAATGCTTATATACATACATCATAACATTACATGGTGGCAGCGGTCGATACCGGACTGACGCAAAACAGCTACACGATAACACGCGAGTACAGTATTCGGCTAATTTTCGTCATCGAGGTCAGCCATGGCGGCGAAACAATATCGCAACGCACCGCAAATGAGATTCGCCGGTCAAGATGATAAGAGTGAAGCTTTCTTGTTATGGCGCCAACGCATAGATCTATATTCCAAGACCACTGGTCTGGAAGGACAAACCCTAACTCCATATATCCTAGAAGCATTGGACGATGAAGGTTTGAAAATTTACAACAGTTTTGCTACCGCCATGCCTGTGGAGTCGGCGACAGACCCCGCAGCCATATTGGACGAATTTGAAAAACGTCTGATAATAAAGCACACGAACTTTAGAGCGGCAAGATTAGAACTTCACCACCTGCGACAGAAACGTGGTGAAAGTCTAGATGATTTCTTTACTCGCATTAAGGAGAAAACAAGAGTATGTAAATTTAGCAACGAAGAAGAAAAAGAGCGAATTATTGAACAGATTCTTCTCAGCACACCAATGCCAGAGTTCCAGAAATGGATACTGAGCCAGAGTGATACACTAAATTTACAACAACTTCTGGATGAAGGCAGGAAACACGAGGCACAAGCACTAAACATTAAACAAATTCAGCAAGGTACAGTAACAGCCCAGGTGGATGCAGTAAAAAGCTATAAACCCAAACAAAACAAAGCAACTGGTTCGAAGCAACAAGAAAAACACAACACAAGCAGAGGTGCTATGTGTAAATGTTGTGGCCTAAACCACATACAAAACCACTGTCCAGCTAAAGACTCTACATGTCATTACTGCAGAAAGAGGGGCCACTGGATAAAATTATGTTTCAAGAGGAAACAAGACAGTGCTCAACACAACCTTCACAGCAGAGAGTCATCAAAACAAACACACTTTATGATGACTGAGGACCTTGACTCCAGTGAAGAAAGTGATCCTTCCACATTTGATACTGTGAAGATACTAACTTTCAGTAATGAACCAAAGAGAACGCAGGCTTTCTGCAAGGTACAATTCCGAATACCAGGAATTAAAAGGCACAAAGAAAGATATATTCGGTTCAAGATAGACACAGGTGCCCAAGGTAACACTCTACCCTTAAGAATATTCAGACAGATCATGCCTGACAAGGTGGATGAGCAAGGATTTCCCACAAGGGATGTAAAAAGTAGGAGTGGCAGGACAAAGCTAAGAGCTTACAATGGAACAAGTATAGACTGTTTCGGAGCAGTAACACTTGAATGTTTATACAGAGACTCTGAATGGACATCGTCAACATTTTACTTGGTAGATGTTGAAGGACCTGCAATTTTGGGTTTACCAATGTGCGAAAAGCTGAGTGTGGTAACTATTAACAACATTAAAGCTGACAAAAAAGAACATCTTACTCTACACGTCACTGGAGTAGATGACCTTAAACAGCGATTCCCAGAACAGTTCGACAGAATAGGCAAACTTCCAGGAAAGGCAAGATTCTTTTTAAAAGACAATGCTGAGCCAAAGATAGACCCACCTAGAAAGTATCCTATACATGTTAAACAGAAACTTGCCACAGAACTAGAAAAGATGGTGCAGAATGATGTTATTAGAAAGGTTGAAGAACATTCTGATTGGTGTAGTAGTATCACAACCGTTCTGAAGCAGGATGGTTCTCTTCGGGTTTGCCTTGACCCAAAACACTTAAACAACAGTCTAAAGCGCTGTCCACACAAAATGCATACAGTGGAAGAGATAACTCACAGATTCCACAATGCCAAATATTTTTCTAAACTAGATGCTGTACACGGATACTGGAGTGTTGAGATAGCAGAGGAAAGTCAACTCCTTACAACTTTTCGAACACCATTCGGCAGATATTGTTTCAAGAGACTCCCATTTGGTTTGAATGTATCACAAGACATCTTTCAACAGAAGATTGACAACATTGTTGAGCAATGTTCTGGTACAGTGGCTATTGCGGATGACATTGTAGTCTGCGGCAGGTCAGAACAAGAACACGACCGTAACTTGATTAACTTGATGCATGTAGCACAGGCCAATGGGCTAACATTCAACAGCAAAAAGTGTACAATTAAGGCAACGGAGATACACTTTTTTGGATTGCTGTACACCCAGAATGGTGTAAAACCAGACCCTAAAAAGGTTGAAGATATTCATGACATGCCAACACCAGCTACAAAGAAGGAACTGCAACAATTCTTAGGTGCTGTCAATTTCCTAGCACAATTCATACCAAATTTGTCAGCTGCTGCAGAACCTTTGCGATCTCTACTACAGAATGAAACTCCGTATGAATGGTCAGAAGACTACCAACACATATTCAACCACTTGAAGACCCTCATATCATCTGATTGTGGTGAAGTGGGATGGTATAAATATTTATAGGGGACTTAGTGTACTGACTGAGATCAGCTGTGAAGGTATCTATATCTAAGAAGAGTAGTGTATTATAGATAACCTTACTTGCTACCACATATCTATATATCTCAGTCAGAATTATTCTGGAATAGTGTGATGACTACGTTATGTGTCTAGGGTATGTGTATGATGAAGTGTAAGTCATAACAACAACAGACGGATAAACAATTTAATTTATTCCACTACACTTGACAACACTGTGACACTCACATACATATAACACTCTACAAGGATATCTTAAAAGAGTCACTGATAACTTTTCAAATAACAATATGTATTCATTACTGGCATGAATGAATATGTGTCCTGATTCAACTACAAAGGGAACCAGGAATCACAAGCAATTTAAATTACAAGTATATATACAGAATTTATTAATATGAATATTGTAGTGACATATATTATTAAAAATATCCTATGTGTGTCAGTTGTGTAGTGGTAATATGAGGTAATACTGGTTTTGTTTTGTTCAAGCTCTGTTGGTATTTGTCATCATGACTTCAATAGTTTGTCTTTAGGGACTAGTATTGGAGATGTTCTCAGTTCCTGATATTAAGACAAGTAAATTCCCCTCTGAATGTTATTTTTATAAAGTCATTTCAAGATGAGGGGACATAATGTTGAGCTCAGCTGGCCAAATCAGCTTATCTGGCGTGATGGCGGCAGGAAAGACTCCTCTGCTCGAATTCTCCTCTGGGCTCTGGAGACACCTCACTGATAGCTAAATGGACCAAGGAGTATGCTGTCCGACTCTGGAATCAGCAAAGCTCTGACCAGGTGCAGCTCAATACCATCAAGACCACGGTCCCTGAAATCAAGAAGGATGTACCTTCTACTTCATAACTAATTGATACTCTAGTTCTACACTGAGCACAATACAACACAAACATTGAGTTCAGAGCGTTTGGCCAACTGTCAGCTTCATCTGAAATACTTTATACCAGCATTAACCTCCTTAATGGTTACCACGCCTCTGCAATTCCAGCATTATTTCTTTCTAGTCAATCATCTAGGTGTCAGTGTACTGTTTGGCCATTCCATGCCGTTTTACTTTCCTCCGACACCCTCTGTTCAGGCTGGAGCATTATAGGCTTTACCTCACGTTTGCCACTGAACTACACATATATATACAGGCATAAATGAACAATTCACATTCAATTTTTCATTAAAAGATACTGAATGTTTCAAGCTTACCACAATTTCATGGAAATAAACACAGATACGTTGATTAGCAATGAATTCTGGCACATTTACTGGCACAAATTCCCATCTGCTTATGTTCCAGGCTTTTATTTTAGCAAAAATGTGAGCTGGCTTCAACGCACTGTCGCTTTATCAAGCTTATTTAAACAAGTGGTTTCGAACTAACGCTCCTAAGTGATTATATCAGCGAGTCTAGCCAATGAGGCCCCGTTTCGACAAGTGTTTGAAAAAATGTTACCTTTCCCCGTCTCCCCTAACAACCAAGATAGTATTTATAGCCCGACCAATCGTGGTTAGTCTTTCATTTGTTGCGCTCCAATCAATTTGGAGTTTACATGGTAGGCTAATTCTGTAACGTAAGATTTTTTTCAAACACGTTATAAAAAAATTTTATGAGCAGAAATGATTCCATGCTGTCAGGCATCCCCACTATTTTATTTTGGTTATAACTTGTTAATTCCTAGACTATTTGCGTAACGTTTTACATATTCTTTGTCAGCAAACCCTAAGGAACCCAAATATCCAAATTTAAAAGAGCTACGTGGCTGCGTTCAAAATATGTATTTTATCACTGTCCGTCTGAAAAAGTTAGTGCATGTAGTCTTACACGCGTGATGGCAGCATTTGTGTATCGTGCGACGCGTGTTGCATGCGTTCCTGATTTTCAGCCCTCCCTCTCTCTTTATCCTTTAGTCCATCTGTTCGTTCGTTTTGGTAACATAGTGTAGAAAAAGACATGAATGGAATTTAAAATTTAGGTCAACTTGCATATTTCAAGGTTTTTCTTAGAAAGGCAGCACATTTTATTGTGTGTTTGGGAAACGCGTGTATGTTGCAGAAGGCCTTTAATATCAACGTGAAAGCGTTACAATTTGCCGACGAAGTAGAAAACAAGGGGGAATTTCGAGTACCTTCTTTGTGACAGCACTGTTATTTACCATTGCTCTTTTCTTTTATTTATTATATGTATTTATTAGGCTTTATATTTACTTGATAATTTATATATGGGGATTAGAATATTCCACGACACCTCCCCTCTTAAAACAGACATTATATGTCAGTCCTTTATTCTATATCATCATCATCTCAACCCATAACCCGTCATGGGTCGTAGGGGTGCCATGGTGGAAGCATCAGCAGACAGGGTTCTCCACTGCTCTCTATTCTCAGCAATGCGTACAAGTGTGGAGAAACCGTGTCCTGCCCATTCTTTGATGTTATCAGCCCAGGATTTTCTTTGCCTTCCTCTTCTCCGTTTACCTTCGACTGTTCCCTGGAGGATCGTTTTCGAAAGGGAGTCATGACGAGTCTATATACACATAGAGAAATTTATTATTATTTCTGGGGTTTACGGTGATTCTCATCACACGGATGGCGGCTTAAAAAATCCGCTCCCAAATTGGTTTTTCCAGATATATACTCAATGCTAAAATTATATGGAGCCAGAAGTAAAGACCATCGGAGTAACCTAGAGTTCTCATGCCTAGCCTGTGCTAGAAACGATAACGGTTTGTGGTCTGTTTGCAACTTAAATGCCTTCCCATATAGATAAATATTGAATTTCTTTATCGCCCATATTACTGCAAGACATTCTTTTTCGCTAGTTGAGTAGTTGATTTCAGCTTTATTCAACTTTCTGCTAGCATATGCCACTGGGCTTAATTCCCCATCCAATGCATCTGATTTCTGTAGTAGAGTTGCACCTAACCCAATATTACTTGCATCCGTCCTTACTATGAATTCTTGACTTAAGTCAGGTAATTTCAAAATGGGTTTACTTGTGAGCTTTTCCTTCAATTCTTGGTAAGTCATTTCACATTGTGGTGTCCATGTAATGCGATCTGGATGTCCTTTACGTGTCAATTCAGTTAACGGTGCACATATGGAATTAAAGTTTTTGATATACTTCTGGTAGAAACCACATAATGAGACAAAGGATCTCACGTCCTTCTTGGTTTGTGGTCTCGGGGCTTTCTGTAGTTTCTCTAAATTCTTTGGGTCAGGGATCATGTTTCCCTGATAAACTGTGTGTCCCAAAAATTCCAATTCTTTACATCCAACGCAACATTTGGTTGGTCGGGCTGTTAAATTTGCCTCCCTAAGTCGATTAAACAGCATGTTCAGAGAGTCAATGTGTTCCTCAAATGTTTCTGTTGCTATAAGGATATCATCCATAAAATTTGTTATACAGGGATTATTCAGAGGATCCAATAATTTTCTCATCATTCTAGAGAAGACACTAGGCGCATTCTTCAATCCAAATGGCAATCTATTAAACTCATAGTGTCCTTCTGAGGTACTAAAAGCTAGGTATGGTCTAACCTCAGGCTTTACTGGAATCTGATAGTATCCTTTACTCAGATCCACTTTTGAGAAATATTTAGCTTTATTTAGTCTGGCAAACAGCTGATTTGTATCCGGCAATGGATCCACCTGTCCTTCTGTAATAGCATTCAGTCTCCTGTAATCTATACAGAGTCTATGTTCTCCAGAGGGCTTCCTTAAGAGTACAACACCGGAACTATACGAAGACTCACTGTGCGAAATAATTCCTTCCTTCAATAGATAGTCTATCTCTTCCTTCAAAGCTTTCTCCTTAGCAAACGGAATCGAATATGGTTTCATACAGACAGGTGTGGAGTCTATGAGTTTCATATCATATTCCAATAGGTTTGTATGCCCTGGTCGGTCTGTTAACACCTCTGCATGATTATTTAGAACCTGTTGCACTCTCTCTTTCTGAGTTTTCGTTAAATGTGTACTGATTTTCACCTGTGCTGCTGTCTCACAGGGGTGTAATGGATATTCAAATGATGAAAGTGGTTCCTTTTTCATCTCCATGGCGATGGACAAGGTCAACAAGTGTGTCTCTTCCTGATGTTCTCTTTCCAAATATTTCTTCAGGAGATTCACATGATAGATTTTTTCTTTCCCCTTCTTATCTATCTTATAATTTGTTCTAGACACCTTCTCTAGAACTGTATATGGACCCTGCCATCCAATTTGTAACTTATTCTGACTCCCGGGCAAAAGAAGCAGTACTTTCTCTCCCACAGCCAAATTTCTGTCTTTCGCCTTCCTGTTATAATAGGCAGCATGTTTCTTCCTGGCTTGTTTCAAATTTTCATTGGCAAGTTTCCAGCCAGTTTTTAACCGAGTGGTCAGCTCATTCACATATTGGTATGAAGATGTAATGTTTTCCTCTGCCTTTTCATCAGTCCACGTTCTTAACAAAGCTACATATGGACCTTTAATTGTGTGGACCTATTTGTCCATGCACCGGTATGGTCTCTTCCACTCGAAGCTTTATAGTGATGATTTTTCCTCCCAGAATTATCATTCACAAAACGACCGCTACCAATTTTTCTTTTGGGGCTTTCTCCCCACTTAAAATTCTTGATGAGAGATTTCCTCTCTACATCCTCTTCCTCCAGTTTGTTTAAGTCCGATTGAGGGATTGTCGGCTTATCCTGGGGTAAGACATCTTTTTGCACTCTCCGCATAGTGGCCATTGTAAAACAGTTAAGTGAAGCTTGTCCGTGAAAAGGGGCTTCCCATTCCATTTGGTCCACTTTATCAAATCTATATTTCTTTTTATTATCAGGCCTAATTTTGCCCCGTGGCGTGTCCAGGTCCTGATCCATGTTCCCACTTGTGGGTGTTCCCTCATGTGCTATGCTACACCTTTCTACAAAATTCTCAATGTCCCATCTTGCTTTGGGCCAATAATAATTGTGAGCCACCTTTTGAATGATGGTACCTATTTTCTCATGGTCCCCATCTGGTTTCACATGTAGGCTCCTTATTAATTCTGTCCTATATCTCTTTGGAAGAACCAGCTGTCCGTGACCATGGGATCTAGCTCCAGTCTTCCTATACATCAACTTGTTTTTCATGTAAAAATCTCCCTTGCCTGGAGTTGTATGACAAGTTGACAATTTTCTGAAACAAGGCTTGAGTGTTTTATCCCCAGCCTGTGCCTTCCTCATCTCTTCTGGAGTGGTATCTAACATAATATCCTCCTCCTGTCTTGAGGTCGACCTGACCTGAAGGGTTGCCATATACACAGGTTTCCTTCTGCAACGGTCAGTGTCATGATTGTCCATCTGACAATTCTTACACCACCTTTTTCCTTGGTTGAAAGATTTTCTTTCATCATATTTCCTTTCATCGAATTGTGGGAATTTATTTTTATTGTCATACCGTGGCCTATCAAATTGGTGCTTACCTTTGTTTTGATCCCTAGGATCAAATTTATTAAAGTTCTGTGGTGCCCTAAAGTTATCCACTTGTTTCTTTTTATTACCTGTTACCTCTGCTTGAGCTGCTTGATACCTTTCAGCAACATTTAGCAACTCACCCAGCCTCTCTGCACCTTGTTCCATGAGAAACTTTCTCAGGTCTGGAGCCATGGACTCTCTTAATTGCTCTATAAGGACCATTTCCTTAAGATCTTGGGTTTTCCCCAGAGAAGTCCATTTCTCCAAGTATGTCTCTATTCGTGCAGAGAACTGGTGATAGGTTTCACCTGACAGTAGTTTAGCATTCCTAAATTTTTTCCTATAAAATTCTGCATTCTTTTCATACCTTAACAAAAGAGCCTGCTTTAGCATGTCATAATTTTCCTGATCACCTCTGCTCATTTTTGCAAAAACTTCATAAGCTGCCCCACGAAGTCCCTGAGATAACTTTAAGCTCCACCTTTCTCTCTCTAACCCATACGTGGTAGCTAATAGTTCATACCTATTTATATAGCTCTCAATATCATCGTCTTTCTCAACAAAATGATCTAAATGAAAGTTCATAGCTGAGGTTGAGGCTCCCTGAGTAACCGTAGCATCAGAGGCAAAGGGGCTGGCACCATTTTCAGGAGCATGGCCTTGAAACTCAAACTCCCTTAGTCGTAACTCATGTTCCCTTTGTAATCTTTTCTCCTCCTTTTCTGCTTCCCTCTCTGCAGCTAATCTCTTCTCTTCTCTTTCTGCAGTCAATCTTCTTTCTTCTGCAGCTAATTTCTTCTCTTCCTTTTCTGCTTCCAATTTCTTAGCCTCTTTGTCAGCCTCAATCTGCAACCTCTTAGTCTCAGCCTCAGCTTCAAATTGTAACTTCTTAATTTCCCTGTCAGCCTCTAACTTTCTTTCGGCTTCAAACCTTCTTTCTTCGCGTTCAATAAATTTGTCACATTCCGTAGTGACATAGGCAACCATAACTTGCCCATCTAATCCTAACTCTTTTGCAGTCTGAACAGCAGCAGATCGAAACTTGGCCAGGTCCGCCATTGTCTATCAGGTAAATTTCTACAATGTCTAACCAACAATTTAATCTCTAAATATATCTAATGGACAACACAGGCACCGTGAGCTCAACCTTATTTAATTCCACCCAAGGATACCTTTTAATTCTTATATTCCCTGAAGTGAATTACCCCCAATATTTTTAATAGGGAAAGATTCAAAATCCCAAGAGCGAGACCCCAATATATGTGGTGAAGTGGGATGTTATAAATATTTATAGGGGACTTAGTGTACTGACTGAGATCAGCTGTGAAGGTATCTATATCTAATAAGAGTAGTGTATTATAGATAACCTTACTTGCTACCACATATCTATATATCTCAGTCAGAATTATTCTGGAATAGTGTGATGACTACGTTATGTGTCTAGGGTATGTGTATGATGAAGTGTAAGTCATAACAACAACAGACATATAAACAATTTAATTTATTCCACTACACTTGACAACACTGTGACACTCACATACATATAACACTCTACAAGGATATCTTAAAAGAGTCACTGATAACTTTTCAAATAACAATATGTATTCATTACTGGCATGAATGAATATGTGTCCTGATTCAACTACAAAGGGAACCAGGAATCACAAGCAATTTAAATTACAAGTATATGTACAGAATTTATCAATATGAATATTGTAGTGACATATATTATTAAAAATATCCTATGTGTGTCAGTTGTGTAGTGGTAATATGAGGTAATACTGGTTTTGTTTTGTTCAAGCTCTGTTGGTATTTGTCATCATGACTTCAATAGTTTGTCTTTAGGGACTAGTATTGGAGATGTTCTCAGTTCCTGATATTAAGACAAGTAAATTCCCCTCTGAATGTTATTTTTATAAAGTCATTTCAAGATGAGGGGACATAATGTTGAGCTCAGCTGGCCAAATCAGCTTATCTGGCGTGATGGCGGCAGGAAAAGACTCCTCTGCTCGAATTCTCCTCTGGGCTCTGGAGACACCTCACTGATAGCTAAATGGACCAAGGAGTATGCTGTCCGACTCTGGATTCAGCAAAGCTCTGACCAGGTGCTGCTCAATACCATCAAGACCACGGTCCCTGAAATCAAGAAGGATGTACCTTCTACTTCATAACTAATTGATACTCTAGTTCTACACTGAGCACAATACAACACAAACATTGAGTTCAGAGCGTTAGGCCAACTGTCAGCTTCATCTGAAATACTTTATACCAGCATTAACCTCCTTAATGGTTACCACGCCTCTGCAATTCCAGCATTATTTCTTTCTAGTCAATCATCTAGGTGTCAGTGTACTGTTTGGCCATTCCATGCCGTTTTACTTTCCTCCGACACCCTCTGTTCAGGCTGGAGCATTATAGGCTTTACCTCACGTTTGCCACTGAACTACACATATATATACAGGCATAAATGAACAATTCACATTCAATTTTTCATTAAAAGATACTGAATGTTTCAAGCTTACCACAATTTCATGGAAATAAACACAGATACGTTGATTAGCAATGAATTCTGGCACATTTACTGGCACAAATTCCCATCTGCTTATGTTCCAGGCTTTTATTTTAGCAAAAATGTGAGCTGGCTTCAACGCACTGTCGCTTTATCAAGCTTATTTAAACAAGTGGTTTCAAACTAACGCTCCTAAGTGATTATATCAGCGAGTCTAGCCAATGAGGCCCCGTTTCGACAAGTGTTTGAAAAAATGTTACCTTTCCCCGTCTCCCCTAACAACCAAGATAGTATTTATAGCCCGACCAATCGTGGTTAGTCTTTCATTTGTTGCGCTCCAATCAATTTGGAGTTTACATGGTAGGCTAATTCTGTAACGTAAGATTTTTTTCAAACACGTTATAAAAAAATTTTATGAGCAGAAATGATTCCATGCTGTCAGGCATCCCCACTATTTTATTTTGGTTATAACTTGTTAATTCCTAGACTATTTGCATAACGTTGTACATATTCTTTGTCAGCAAACCCTAAGGAACCCAAATATCCAAATTTAAAAGCGCTAAGTGGCTGCGTTCAAAATATGTATTTTATCACTGTCCGTCTGAAAAAAGTTAGTGCATGTAGTCTTACACGCGTGATGGCAGCATTTGTGTATCGTGCGACGCGTGTTGCATGCGTTCCTGATTTTCAGCCCTCCCTCTCTCTTTATCCTTTAGTCCATCTGTTCGTTCGTTTTGGTAACATAGTGTAGAAAAAGACATGAATGGAATTTAAAATTTAGGTCAACTTGCATATTTCAAGGTTTTTCTTAGAAAGGCAGCACATTTTATTGTGTGTTTGGGAAACGCGTGTATGTTGCAGAAGGCCTTTAATATCAACGTGAAAGCGTTACAATTTGCCGACGAAGTAGAAAACAAGGGGGAATTTCGAGTACCTTCTTTGTGACAGCACTGTTATTTACCATTGCTCTTTTCTTTTATTTATTATATGTATTTATTAGGCTTTATATTTACTTGATAATTTATATATGGGGATTAGAATATTCCACGACACTGATGCATGCTTGAAATACTATGACATGCAAGCACCCACTTTTCTCATGGTTGATTCCAGTCTGAAAGGCCTAGGAGCAGCACTTTTGCAACCAGACAAAAATCCTGAAGGACACTATGCCAAAGAACTTCGTCCTGTAGCTTACGCAAGCAAATCATTAAGTTCTGGCGAAAAGAAACTTGCAAACATTGAAAGAGAAATGCTAGCTGTACGTTTTGGAATCAAACGCTTCCACACATTTCTTTTCAACCGCCCATTTACAATTCTCTCAGATCACAAGCCACTTGAGATGATTCATAAAAAACCAATAGCTTCAGCACCACCACGACTACAAGCTCTGTTATTGGAAACACAAGGTTATGATTTTAATATTCAGTATATCCCAGGAGAGGATATAGGTCTTGCAGATGCTCTCAGCATACTACCAAACCCCAACAAGACAGCAGATCTTACCCCAAACATCAAAGTTGATTTTGTCAAGTTTAGCGATAATCGGCTTGAACACATCAGAGAAGACACAATGAGAGATCCTATCCTTAACTCTCTCAAAGAACTGATATACCATGGATGGCCAAGCTCTATCAGGGAAGTTCCAACACACATCCGTCCATACTACTCGATGAGGGACGAGTTAAGCATCGAAGATGGTCTGATCCTTAAAGGAGATCGCATTGTTGTACCAGAAACACAACGCGATATCATCCTTAAACAGCTCCATAATAGTCACCTTGGTATTGTGAAGACACAACTGAGAGCAAAGAAAGATGTTTACTGGCCACAGATAAACAAGGACATAGAAACACTATGTAAAAACTGTTCAATTTGCCAAGAACATGCAAATAGGCAGTGCAGAGAACCTCTCATACCATCAGACATACCATTGAGCCCTTGGAGCATTATAGGAACTGATATTTTCTCAATCGACAATAATGACTATCTTATTATTGCTGATTACTACAGCAAATTTCCCATCATTGAGAAACTTCCACAACCCTCACCATCAGCTGTTATTGCAGACATTACAAAGAAGTATTGCAGCATGTTTGGCATCCCAGATGAAATTAGATCAGACAACGGTCCACATTTCTCAGGTCAAGCATACAGAAACTTCACTAAGGACTGGAAGATCAAACACACAACATCATCACCTAGATACCCTAAATCTAATGGTTTCATTGAGAGACAGATACAAACTATCAAGTCAATCATGAAGAAAACAAGAACAGAGGATGTACACCTAGCACTCTTGAGATGGAGAACAACATCGGTAGACAGTAAGATCGACAGTCCAGCAGAACTTATGTTTGATAGAAGAATTAAAGACCTCCTACCATCTAAGGTCCACTTCCGTCCACAACATAGAGACAGCACATATGATCAACTTCAGCATCGTCAGCAAGTTCAGAAATCCAACTATGACAAATGTGCTAAAGACTTACCACCATTATATCCTGGTCAGCATGTGACTACCTACAACCACAACAATGACACATGGTCAAAAGCAACAATCATTTCCAGAAACCCTGAACCCAGGAGCTATACTTTAAGACCGGACAGCAGCAACAACCTCCTGAGGCGAAACAGAGTGGACATTAGAGAAATCCCACAGAATACAACAGAGAAGAGAATTCCCACGCTTACAACAGGCAATGCAGTAACTCCAGACCTTGGCACCCCACAAAACCAACAAGCGCCAAGGCCGAAATCACAACCAACTCAAGCTAAACCAGGGACTTCCGCAGAACCACCAGCACTTTACACCACTCGTTCTGGCCGTACAGTGACACCTCCCAGCCGATACAGACAGTGACATATATATACTCACACTGAGCATTACACATACTTATCCTTTCTCACATGAAACATTTCGTTGGAAATGTTTGCACACATTTTTTTTTTCAAAAAAGGGGGGATGTAATATAATACATTAATAATACGAACCACACATTGTAATAATATGCGAATCTTCACATGTACGAGATCCTGAAAATAAACATGGCTACAAACTGAACATGCTTTTACTGAGTGCCTTCTGAAACATGTGTGTGCCTGTGTAGATGACGAGGTAATGCTTATATACATACATCATAACATTACATACGGAAGGTAACTTATCATTCATGTTAAAAGTAAACACCCCATTTTATTTTGGGAATGTTATAATAATAATAATAATAATAATAATAATAATAATAGCCCCTTCAGTCATAACTGACTATGGGAATGCGCCCCTGAGGTGACAGCCATCGGCTGCATATTTTAATGTTGTTCCTTTCGACGTTTTCTCCTTTCCTCTGCTTGATGTGAGAGCTTTTTTTTAGCCCAATCTGAGGTGGCGTCGTAGGCATCGCCACTTGGTGCAATCGGCAGCTTCATCCTCCCAGGTTGCTCCCATTGCCTTCATGTCTCTCTTGCAATTATCGTTGAATCTCAGCTGCGGTCGCCTAATTATTCTTTTGCCATCTGCCAGTTGTCCGTAGAAGATATCTTTCGGGATGCGACCATCTTCCATGCGGAGGACATGGCCAAGTCTGCGTAGTCTGCGCTGTCTAAGCAGTAGCCAATTGGGAAAAATGCTTATAACCAGTAACTGCTATTTCCCGCGTTTTGCCGACACCTTAAGGGTGTGGTGGATTTTGATGTTATGAAATGTTGTTGATATGTTTCCTTATTGTACTGAATGAGGCCAGCTGTGAAGGTCCCTGATGCTAACAAAATTAGGGTTGAGTTATCAGGGTACCTTGCTGCTACCACCTTATGGCCTCAAGCAGACTTATTCTTGACTAGTATGAATGATAGCTACGTCTAATGTCTAGGGATATGCAAGTGTAGTGTGATGGTATTTTAACAATAATACACATCTATACAAACAAGTATTTAGGTCTATGATTAAAAGAAATAACACCTGGGATAAATTTGTACAATTAATAATTTTCTGTATGATTTATTTGGTCCTGAACCTAGTATTCTTCTGGTCAGGACTTTAAAATGAAAAGAATTAAAGATATATACAAAATGTAAATTTTAGACCCAAAGGGACAATTGTCCAAACAAATACTGTTTAACTATACTAATAGTGTTACTAAAATTTGTCTATTACTGGTTTCTAACAATGGATGGCTGTTTGGGATTCTATAATCACTCCCAGTCTCTTTAATATACAATGTCACTGTTAAGTTCTCTGGGGAAATAGTTTATTCTTGTTATACAGGGGTGTGCTGATCTTAAAGCTGATGTAGAGTTAGGGTGCCAGATATTTTACTTATCTGGGCACACTTGAACAGTCTGTAAACTTGGTGTCACACGATTTCGCTATGATAATGGCCAAAAGTAACAGGGTAGACTCTGCAGGTCCCTGTCACTACTGTGCATGAAACGGCTTCTCACTGCTTCTCATAGACATCTGGCACCGGACTAGTGCCAGATAAAAACCCTGTAACAATGAAATAATGTCTCCTTGTTGATATCTTACTTAAACTGTGTTTTATATATACAAAAGAGAATACATAAGAAATAAAGAGCTGGGTCATATCTAATGGACCAATCCAGCACATCCATTCCACAGTGTACCAGTGTTGTTCACATGTCTCTCCTACAAAGGTGGTACTGCATCTGCAATAATATTATTACTCTTTCTTTTCTGCTATACAATAGGATAGGTGAGCTGTGTCCCTCTGGTCACCTAAGAAAACCTTTTTATTTCACAAAACATGTGCATTTACAAAACTGACAATGTGTTATAGCCTAATTATACCTTCAGGCCCTGCCTAAATCAGCTTGGGACCTGATTACTTACAGTCGTGATGGCAGCATCTCTCACTCACATTTTTAAACAAAATATATATGAATAATGTCGGTCTTACCAGAAATTCAATAAAAATAACACAGGTACGTTGAATAGCAGACTCCAGATATACTGCTTGCTGAACTGTGATGCCTATTACTTTAATATATATTTGCTTTAATAAGGCTAATCACTTTTTCCAGAAATACACAACGTCCTGCTCTAGGGACTATCTTCTACAAATGGCGTCAAGCCTTTGAATGTACTCAATAATATGAAATGTTTTGACCAATGGGATCTACTACTAAGATTTTCCATTCAAATTTTTAAATCTAAGGTCCAATTTCGGTCCAATGTTAGTGTACTTCTGTCGGTCTGTCCGTCCGAACTTGACATTCACCAAAAATAAACTTGGTTTTGGCCTAACAATATTCAGTTTGAGCCATCCCATAATCCCCCCCTTTGTCTACCCCTTTCTACATGTACCCTTTCTTGCGTTTTTCAAGGACGCGTCAAAAAATGTTACCGTTAGTGCAAGTCCAAACGAGCATGTGTTGGTCTGTCTGTACGAAAAAATACAGTCTTTTATCCATAACTTTATTTCTATCTGTCGGATTTTTTATTCGAAAGCATATTACCCATCAGGACAAGACCAGCTCTAAGACTAGCTAACTTTTATGATCTTAAACCTATTAATAAAGAATTCAATATATTTTCCATTTTGGTGTTCGTTGTTTTCTAAGTCTCAACTACTTGAATGTTATAAAAATCATCGCAGATCTTCCTTTTTCCCGGCAGGAAGTAATTATGCGTGTGTGTATATATGATTCTACAGTGTGCCTTTTGTTAGAAAATATATTGGACTTGGCGGTTTATTTTTAAATTTTAAAGCTCGCGGCATTGTCTCGCACTGTCGGCCTGAGTAGCTAATTCAAACTTCTAACACTTGACAAGCCGGCAGCATGTGTCCGCTCTCTCAATCTTATGCGTTCGTGTGTTTTATTCTTTCTATCTTTCCTGGAATAACTAAGCTTGTCTTTTTTTCAAAATTTTATTGTTAACCTTTGACGGGCGGGTTACAAAGTCCAATACTACTAGCGCGGCAATAAGGTTTTAGACTACGTTCTATCCTACCTAAATCAATGCGTTTTGGCGCAGGGAAGAAGACGCGTTACAACTTTACTAATTCTATACATATTATTATGACTTTATTACATATAATTAATGATTTTATCGCTGTATCAATGTACTTCATCACAAAGGGTGAAGCTGGAGTGTCCTGTCCAGGGCGGGAGCCTGGGAACAGTTATATGGAGATAGAGCTGTTTCCCATGCAGTATGTTCTCCCTCTCCGCGTAGCCGGTAGGTCCAAAGGAACGGCTGTAGAAGTGTGCTTAGAAGTGTATTATGAAGATAAACAGAAATCTCGTTCAACCTCTGATGGGTTATAATTAGGATATATATTGTTTTCAATTTCAAATAATATGAACAACTGCCGACATGAGAAAGTGGCATCACATTTGAAAATAGGGATACTCACAATTGTGCTTAGGCCTATACGTTAAATTAAAAATAAAAAACAAACAAACAAACAAAATCAAGAAGAAACTATGAACAAGAATAATATTAAAGTGGAGGGGTGTATAGGCCCGGTGGTTCTAGTTATATAACAGACTTTACCAGATATTTAATTGATTTTCATCTGTTTAAAGTCACATGCATTGTAAGAACAGCATCAGACCTTCACATTCCCAGCCACTATATATTAACATGTGTTCGTGTTAAATACTGTTTGACTATATTATGCAGTTCCCTAGGTCTGTCTATTCTCAACACCTCCTCTATATTTATAGGTAAGTTGGATGCCTGCAAATAATCCAATATTGGTATTCTTATTTGGTCATACCTCTTACACTTTAACAAGAAATGTTCTATATTATTGTCTTGAAGACATCCTGCACAGTAAGGTTCTTCTATTCTGAAATAGCCTTTTCCCAGCTGTAGTCTGAGAAGCTTCTTATTACTGGGAATTTTCAATTCCCTAGATATCTGACATTTTCTTGTTGGAGCCCTGAACATCTTATATGCATGTCTTCCTTTCAGATTTTTATCCCACTCTGCTTTCCATTCATCTGTTATTAAATCTTTAATTAGAAGTGTATTATTTCTTTGTAAAACAGAGGCTTCATAAGATTTAGTATTTTTACATTTATTATTTGGTACTATAACTGTCATCATCAGCAGCAGCCATCTTCGCAACGAAGGCCGGTTGCAATGGGTCTCAAACGTTTTGTCTCGTCTTGATGGCGTACTCTGATGCTCTTTCCTGTCCATCTCTTTATGTTATCTTCCCAGTTATAGCGATGTCTTCCTCTTGTAGACTTGCCTTCAGCCATGCCTTCCATTATGGTCTTCATTAAGGTGTTATGTTTTTTTTTTACATGGCCAAAATATTTTAGTTATCTACTTTTGATCTACTTCGTTAATTCTCCTTTCATTCCTAGGACCTCTTTGTTTTCTTCTTTCCATGAGCGATGCCCCATTCTTCTATACATGCACATCTCAAGGGCCTCAATTCGTTCTTCTAATTGCTTGTTTATTGTCCATGTTTGGATTCCAAAGGTTGTTATTGCCGGGAGTTGTAGTGAGGATAAGCTCTCACTGCAGATAAAATACTTCTATGGCACGCGCCTCAAACAGCCTCTGACAACCAAGTCCAGCTCCCGGCCTTCACGTGTGGCTCAATTTGAGCCCGGCGGAACTGTTTCCACTGACGGGAGAAGGGGCAAAGGCGAGCGACTGGCGCCTTAAAACCAGCAGCTTCGGGCAGATAGGGCTCGTGATCCTTGGTTGGTAGCTTATCTAAGAGAAGGAACTCTGAATTCAAACCACCGCTGCCTTGCGGGAATATCCATTTATGGAATTGGCTTCGGGAGTAAACCCTGAGGATAAATCCGGAGTCGGAGTCCCTAAGGCAGTCTAATGTCGATTCGACATTATTCTGGCAACTCCTGCGACATGGCTGGTACCAAACTGTATCGGCTACTGCCGTTCGTTTGGATCTACCGGCTGTGTGGAGAGGGGGAACATGCTGCATGGGCAACAGCTTGATCTCCATATAACTGTGCCCAAGCTCGCGCCCTGGAGAGGACACTCCAGCTTCACCCTATAGGTGTCGGCAAAACACGGGAAGTAGCAGTTACCGGTTATAAGCTTTTTGCCCAATTGGCGTAGGGCATGGCGCCAGGGGCTACTTCCGACAGTGGGAGAGGTTCTAGGATCTCACTGGACAGCTACCGCCCGCTTCAAGCTGGGCAGCCCCCAGTCAATAAGGTGTTGTCCCGCCACTGTCTGCTTTCCCCATTGGGTGCATGGGGATTAGGGTCAAACCCGAACTGTGGACAGAAAATTTTGCACCAAGCAATTATCGAAAAAATAGAAATAAGCAAACTCTCAGATTGGGATGCTGGAACGTCAGGACTATGTTGACTGGACTATCCGAAAACCTACAGGATGTAAACGATGTAAGGAAGACAGCCATAATTAATGATGAGCTTAAACGACTTCAGGTGGATATAGCTGTGTCGTAGATTTCCGATAGGAGAATTAAGACTAGGTTTGGTCCCTTCTGAATAGGTTTGAATAGGTGATAGACTCAGTGAGAGTTAGTGAAAGGTAATAGAATTTCCACACACGTGAGATGATAGATTTGATATAGTGGCTGTCTCTGAAAGCGAAAAGAATTCTTCTCTCTCTCACCTATCTTCTACAACAGTTGTTACAGCGTCAGACAGACTACACCAATATACATATTACGTATATTTCTATCACTCACAGGCACGCACATACACGTGACGACAGGTAAACACACAGACGTGGGAAAACTATAACAATGATATATATATTATCTAGAACGAGCTGACCAAACACGATTATTAAGTTCAAGAGCGATTTTATTATCAGGAAAAATCGGCTCACAACATCAAAGAAAGTACATCAAGGAAAATACATATACACATAGTCAAAAAAAATCAAGGAAATGTTGCAAGGATGATAGCCCCGTTATAGTGTTAACTCTAGGTTTAGCCCGGCCCCGTTAAGAGAACAGATGATGGCGCCCGAGTCACAGATACATAGGGTTTGAGTCTAAGAGTTTTTCTTTGTTTTATCTCGTAATTATATGCACAGAGTTTGAAAAAAATCTGATTTAACCTAAGACAAAAACACAAGAACTCTAGCCTTAGCAACAAATTATGCAGATTGAAAAAAAATTAGGACAGCAACAGGGTGTCAAAGATAAAATAGTGAAAAATATCACTCAAACCAGCGTACACTCATTCATTCCGCCATGGCTTCTCATACTTGTACTCACGACTTTGCTCGCTGCCTCTTGGAACACATTGATTTTAGATTTTCACACAGACTCAAAAAAATGCAGTCTTCTGCCAAGAAGTCCCCAGTTCCAAAAGACGTATTTAACTTGGAGTCTCCGGGAACGACTACTTGGGTATGCAAATTTGTTCAAATGTCTGATTAAGTCACCTAACAATTATTCCAGGCGCGGGAGTTAGCAGAGCACAGTGTCAATAGCGTAGGTTTCTAAAAAATGATGAATGTCAGGTCGGTGCCTTCCCTCAGTATAGGATTCACTTTAGTCACACCACAGATTTGTCCACAAGATATAATCTAGTCGGGAAATGATTGTTAATATTCACGCCACCAGGCAGCAAATTATATAGAGTTTCTAGAAGAAATTAAGTGCTGGCTCCAAGGTCCAGTATTTATCATTACAGTCTTTGAAAACCCGTTATAGGGATATTAGTATTTCTGTCTAACTTGCACCGTCAGATCAGTGTTACTTGAGAAAACCCACGTGGTTCAAAATAAGGACTGTCTATTTCTTCACAAGTATGGAAACTACTACTAGGTGCTGGTAAAGTTAGGGTCACCCCAAAACTTTCACTGTGTGGAGGAAAAATAACACATATAATATAATAAACAGAATCTGTACTGGTTAAAACTTACATTTAAACTTGCAAGCAGAGAGCTTTGCTTATCATTTAAACTTCCCGTGACGTAAGTTATATTTAAAAATCAGCAATCCTCATAAATTAAGAACACGTGCGTATTCCGTCACCATTCATGAGGCTGGATTCTAGAGTTTATACGTTAGTTTAGAAAAATACACTCGACTGAGTATTAGCAGTTAAATTAAATTTATAAATAGCTACAATTGCCGTTATAAGCTAGAAATTTTAATTTTATTCTGCTTTCCACTGAATGCTTCCCTAGAAAATATAATAGCCTACCACTTTATTTCTCTTCTGCGCTAAAGAAATAGATTAAAATGAATTAAGCGATTTAACACTTTAACACTCACAAAATCTATATATCTATCATATTAATTACCTCAACCACAGAATTACAGGTAGTCGCACAACTTAAGAATAAAAATGCTGAAAATATTTCTGGAAGTCTAGAAGTTCGACAAATTGCCGAAACAAACTGAGATCTTCGCTAACAGCTATTCTGTTTTCGAGCGACCTATCTACTGTGGAGTCTATGAGCGAGAATGAAATTAAAGTTTCAAACTTGGCCAATATCTTAAAATCAGACAAAGGGCCCAAACTTATTTCGCCAAGCGAAATTATCTCCCCTACTCCCAACATTTACGTCCGCTTAACGCGTGTCGTAACTGTCACCTACTGACCACGATGTACGCGTGTCAGTTTCAAATCCCAGACAGCCTGACTCCATTTCAGGGCAGTTTTCACACTACAGCTGACCATGGCCCAAGTGAGCGCCGTGTCAGTTTGGGATTTTCCAGACAAATGTCTGGATACTGACCGGTGCAGATGTAAAGTATCACACCTCACCGGGACTTATGCCGAGAAGAAGCTCGCGCGCTCGGTGAGAATGTAGACGATTTGCTACGTCCTGTGTTCAGCGAACCGACTTATCACGCCTTCTGACGCCCTGCAGCCCTGACATCTACGTAATATCGTCCTAGCGCGATTCTCAGTTTTAGAGAAAGGAAAACAGGTAAAGTTTGCGAATTATATGAAAATAATATTCGCAAAACGAATGGATGAAAAATATACAGGAAAAAAAAATACAGAGATAATAAAAGAGAGAATTTGGGTGAAAGAATAGGAAGAAGATGTAGGAAATTAAATGAATATAAACCCTACGTGACAGAGCCTCCCCCCTTTAAGATATGGAAGCACTCCATGTCTACGTTATGGAGTTTAATTTCCTATAACCGTAGCTTCGGGGTGTCTGTCTTCTTCCCTCTCATCTTCCCCCTCCATCTCTGTCCAATTCCTACTCAAGTCCACTCCTCAAAGTTTCCTTCCCCTGGAATGTCTCATATGCGCGCTTGAAAGAGCGTCGCCGCTTCTGACATTTTTGAAAGATTTCCTGTGATAGCGGTGGAATATCCCTGCCACTATCATCATCTTCGTCAGTTTTGGCGATCGTCAGGAGATGGTCGGAGGTTGGCACTGGTTTTTCCAAGTATCTCTTTAAGAGATTTAAATGGAAAACCTTCTCCTTTCCTTCAATAGAGATCTGGTAGTTAGCCTTAGAAATCTTATTCAGGACGGTAAACGGCCCTTGCCATCCGATCTTCAGTTGGTTGTTCTCAATAGGGAGTAACACCAAAACTTTCTCTCCTGCTTCCAGTTCTCTCTCTTCCGCGACTTTCCTGTATCGGTTAGCGTGCTTTGTGCGTGCTCGCTTAAAGTTAGTCGTTGCTAGGTCCCACCCTAGTTTCAACCTTTCCTTTAAAACCGACACATATTTACTTGCTGAGACAACTGTCTCATCCGCCTTCTCGTCTGTCAGAGACTGAAGTAAGGCTTCAAGCGGGCCCTTAATGGGTCTGCCGAATAAGAGTGTAGCTGGCGGAAATCCTGTGGAAGTATGAGGAGATTCTCTGTAGCCAAATAATGCTGCAGGAATACAGAGATCCCAATCTTCAGGTTTCACTTGTGCCAGCTTACTTAGCATCATGGTGAGGTTTCCATTAGCACGTTCCACGAGCCCATTTCCGGCCGGAGTATATGGCTTAGTGTGGATGTGCTGGGTCCTCAAGATCTTAACGATCTCATCCATCAACAGGTTTCGGTATGGAGATCCATTATCCGTCAACACTTGCTGAGGGAATCCCAACCGAGTGAAAATCTGCACGAGGGCTTCTGCGACATGCTTGGCATCTGCGCATGTTAGCGGGATAGCTTCTGCCCATAAAGTGCATGTATCGACTAAGGTCAGGATGAACCTGTTCCTTCTTTTAGTCCTTTCGAAAGGCCCTAAAATGTCGATCACAACCCGTTCGAATGGTGTTCCCATTATTGGCATTTCACCCATGTGGACTGGGGGTGTCCGTTGCTTGGGTGGTACACGTTGGCACTGGGCACAGGATTTGACATATCTGATAATATCAGTATTTACTCCTGGCCACCAATAATGAGTGGTTATACGTTGGTTTGTGGCGTTCTGTCCCATATGTCCGCTAAAGGGAAGAGAGTGCCCCATTTCTAGGATTTGGCTTCTGTACTGTTTCGGTACTAGGAGCTGGTTGTAACCTTGGTCAGGCTTGCCCGTTCTCCGATAAAGTACGCCATCCTCAGAAAAAATGTCCCCGTGCTGTTTGGGTTCCTTAGCCATGGGCAGTTTCCTAAAGCAGGGTGCCAAAGTAGGGTCCTTGTATTGCGCTTCTTTAAGTTCCATAGGTAACAAATTAGGCGCAGGCTCCCGTTCCTTCTTGGTTTGCCCTCTTGTAGTTACTGCTGCCACAATCGGCTCTTCCGGTTTCCCAATACACACGTATCTCCCGCCAAGTATGACTGGGTAGATGGGATCATCCATAACAGCCGCTTTGATCACACCTCTGACAAAGTCAGAGTGTATCTCCACCAATGCGATGGGAAGCGCTGTAGGTGCATCACTCTTACGAACTCCACAAAGTTTGACGGTCTCTCCTGTCTCTTGACCGGGTTTAACCAGGTTTCTGGCAACAATGCAATCATAAGAAAGCCCCGTGTCAAATAAGCAAGAAGTTTGAGAACCGTTCAAAGTAACAGTACCTCGCGTTGAGGGTCTATCCCCAACAGGTTGGGAATCACTGTCAATAATTCCGCCTTGCGAGACTGTCAATAAGCATCCGATGCGTTTCGGCTCGGTGTGCTCGGTCTGATCATATGTCCCGTGCTCAGGGGTTCTCCCTTTGCCACCTTGTCCTTTCTGGCTACGCTGCCATGTAGGGCGGTCGGGTTGATCAGACTGTTTGGGGTGGTTGGGGTACTTGTTCTTGTAGAACTTGGATTTTTCAGGAGGGGGGTTTTGAGGTCCAGTTTCTCTGTGGTTATTTTGGTTAGAAGCCTGAGAAGATTGCTCTAGGTTATGTTTTCGAAAATGCTCCTCTGTCGGTTTCCGCTTTGTGGCCGGTAGTTCAGCCAGCGCATTGTGATAACGCTCAGACTTTTCCAAAATGTCTTCAAGTTTTTCTGCCCCCTGCTCAGCGAGAAATCTCCGGGTATCAGCAGACAAAGTGTTCTTTATTTGTTCAGTTAGAACAAGTTCCTCAAGACCTTCATAGGTAGAGGGGAGCTGCGAAAGCTCAAGGCACTTTGTTAGATATCCCTTAAGACGAGATGAGAACTGGTGAAAAGTTTCAGAATTCTCTTTCCGGCTGTTGCGAAACAGTTGCAAAAACTTGCGAGCGTTCATTTCAAAGCGCTCCAGTAACGCTTTCTTCAACACATCGTAGTCGTCTTGTTGGCTACTTTCCAGCTTAGAATAAACATCATAAGCAGAACCTTTTAGGGCCTGGGAAAGTTTCATATTCCAACGCGACCTCTCTAACCCGTACAGAGTTGCAATTTTCTCAAATTTTTCTAACCATGTGTCAATCTTCTCATTTGGACAAGGAAAAGATTCAAGAGTGAAAGACATAGCATTTAGTTGAAGAGATTGAGTGTTAGCAGGGTCAGTTAAGGAAGAATGAGGAGAAGACTCTCCATTGCTGGAGGTAGAGGCAGCACCACGACTTTGGAACTCAAGAGTTTTAAGGGCCAACTCATGCTGTCTCTGTTCTCTCTCCTTCTCATGCTGTCTCTCCTTCTCTCTTTCCTCTGCTGTCTCTCCTTCTCTCTTTCCTCATGCTGCATCCTGCGAATTTCCATTTCCTCATCCATCTTCTTCTGCTGTAAATCTGCGGCTGCTTTTTCCTTAGCTTCAGCTGCTTTCCTCTCCGCATCATATCTCTCAAGTTCGTCTCTGACAAAAGCTTTCGCTTCCTCTCCTTCCAGTCCCTCCTCTCTCGCTTCGTCCCTGAGAAGTTGTCTAAGCTTTGCCCTCTCGGCCATATTATGTCAATCACTGAGACTCGTGGAGAAAGCAACTAGGAAAAAGGATACACCGGTTCCTACCACTTACGAGAAAACACATTACCAAAAATCAAAACATGATATCCTTAACCCTGGGATATTTCCTCCGAAGTAAAATCTAACTATCGCTGCTATTATCGGCAATAAAGCACTCAATGCAAAACACGACTACGCCAAATAAATGGTAGTTAAGATTACAACTGAAAAATAAGTTGCTACAGTGGAAAAGCAAAAGAATATTGCAAAAATTAAAGAGAAAAATAATCCCTTAATTTTTAAAAATCCACTATAAGTTCGCCCCTGAAGTCAGATCGGGTAAGGGAGGGAATTAATCTGGACAAAAAGTCCGAAACACACTCCTTAACTTAGTTCAAACGCCGTTCTGCCTCAGTACCCAGTGAATGTTATACACTCACCACTTTACCAGCATTTAGTATTACAATCAGCAGTTAACATATATCCCGACAAAATCAACCTGTAACCAAAATGTATATTATTCAAAGATGCTGTGGAAAAAAAAAACTTATTAGTTTGTGTGGTCAGCACGCCCGTAAACAGATCGCTAGTCTAGGGGGTAATTTTTTTTAAAAAGATACACAACTCACAAGACATCACACTCTTACTCTATATCAGAATACAGAATCTTAAGTTCAAAATCCAGATAGACGAGTCCACGTTTGTCGTACTCGTCTTCCTATTCTAAGTTCAAAGACCGGAAACGAGCCCTCATTTGTCGTAGATTTCCGATAGGAGAATTAAGACTAGGTTTGGTCCCTTCTGAATAGGTTTGAATAGGTGATAGACTCAGTGAGAGTTAGTGAAAGGTAATAGAATTTCCACACACGTGAGATGATAGATTTGATATAGTGGCTGTCTCTGAAAGCGAAAAGAATTCTTCTCTCTCTCACCTATCTTCTACAACAGTTGTTACAGCGTCAGACAGACTACACCAATATACATATTACGTATATTTCTATCACTCACAGGCACGCACATACACGTGACGACAGGTAAACACACAGACGTGGGAAAACTATAACAATGATATATATATTATCTAGAACGAGCTGACCAAACACGATTATTAAGTTCAAGAGCGATTTTAATATCAGGAAAAATCGGCTCACAACATCAAAGAAAGTACATCAAGGAAAATACATATACACATAGTCATAAAAAAATCAAGGAAATGTTGCAAGGATGATAGCCCCGTTATAGTGTTAACTCTAGGTTTAGCCCGGCCCCGTTAAGAGAACAGATGATGGCGCCCGAGTCACAGATACATAGGGTTTGAGTCTAAGAGTTTTTCTTTGTTTTATCTCGTAATTATATGCACAGAGTTTGAAAAAAATCTGATTTAACCTAAGACAAAAACACAAGAACTCTAGCCTTAGCAACAAATTATGCAGATTGAAAAAAAAATTAGGACAGCAACAGGGTGTCAAAGATAAAATAGTGAAAAATATCACTCAAACCAGCGTACACTCATTCATTCCGCCATGGCTTCTCATACTTGTACTCACGACTTTGCTCGCTGCCTCTTGGAACACATTGATTTTAGATTTTCACACAGACTCAAAAAAATGCAGTCTTCTGCCAAGAAGTCCCCAGTTCCAAAAGACGTATTTAACTTGGAGTCTCCGGGAACGACTACTTGGGTATGCAAATTTGTTCAAATGTCTGATTAAGTCACCTAACAATTATTCCAGGCGCGGGAGTTAGCAGAGCACAGTGTCAATAGCGTAGGTTTCTAAAAAATGATGAATGTCAGGTCGGTGCCTTCCCTCAGTATAGGATTCACTTTAGTCACACCACAGATTTGTCCACAAGATATAATCTAGTCGGGAAATGATTGTTAATATTCACGCCACCAGGCAGCAAATTATATAGAGTTTCTAGAAGAAATTAAGTGCTGGCTCCAAGGTCCAGTATTTATCATTACAGTCTTTGAAAACCCGTTATAGGGATATTAGTATTTCTGTCTAACTTGCACCGTCAGATCAGTGTTACTTGAGAAAACCCACGTGGTTCAAAATAAGGACTGTCTATTTCTTCACAAGTATGGAAACTACTACTAGGTGCTGGTAAAGTTAGGGTCACCCCAAAACTTTCACTGTGTGGAGGAAAAATAACACATATAATATAATAAACAGAATCTGTACTGGTTAAAACTTACATTTAAACTTGCAAGCAGAGAGCTTTGCTTATCATTTAAACTTCCCGTGACGTAAGTTATATTTAAAAATCAGCAATCCTCATAAATTAAGAACACGTGCGTATTCCGTCACCATTCATGAGGCTGGATTCTAGAGTTTATACGTTAGTTTAGAAAAATACACTCGACTGAGTATTAGCAGTTAAATTAAATTTATAAATAGCTACAATTGCCGTTATAAGCTAGAAATTAAATTTTTAGTCTGCTTTCCACTGAATGCTTCCCTAGAAAATATAATAGCCTACCACTTTATTTCTCTTCTGCGCTAAAGAAATAGATTAAAATGAATTAAGCGATTTAACACTTTAACACTCACAACATCTATATATCTATCATATTAATTACCTCAACCACAGAATTACAGGTAGTCGCACAACTTAAGAATAAAAATGCTGAAAATATTTCTGGAAGTCTAGAAGTTCGACAAATTGCCGAAACAAACTGAGATCTTCGCTAACAGCTATTCTGTTTTCGAGCGACCTATCTACTGTGGAGTCTATGAGCGAGAATGAAATTAAAGTTTCAAACTTGGCCAATATCTTAAAATCAGACAAAGGGCCCAAACTTATTTCGCCAAGCGAAATTATCTCCCCTACTCCCAACATTTACGTCCGCTTAACGCGTGTCGTAACTGTCACCTACTGACCACGATGTACGCGTGTCAGTTTCAAATCCCAGACAGCCTGACTCCATTTCAGGGCAGTTTTCACACTACAGCTGACCATGGCCCAAGTGAGCGCCGTGTCAGTTTGGGATTTTCCAGACAAATGTCTGGATACTGACCGGTGCAGATGTAAAGTATCACACCTCACCGGGACTTATGCCGAGAAGAAGCTCGCGCGCTCGGTGAGAATGTAGACGATTTGCTACGTCCTGTGTTCAGCGAACCGACTTATCACGCCTTCTGACGCCCTGCAGCCCTGACATCTACGTAATATCGTCCTAGCGCGATTCTCAGTTTTAGAGAAAGGAAAAAGGTAAAGTTTGCGAATTATATGAGAATAATATTCGCAAAACGAATGGATGAAAAATACACAGGAAAAAAAAAGTACAGAGATATTAAAAGAGAGAATTTGGGTGAACGAATAGGAAGAAGATGTAGGAAATTAAATGAATATAAACCCTACGTGACAAGCTGCACTTCAGGAAACGCGCCTGGCGGGCTCTGGAACGGTGAGCGAGAAGGACTACACATTTTATTGGCAAGGGAAAGATCTTAATAAAGCTAGAGAACACGGAGTAGGTTTTGCGGTCAAAAAATCGCTAACTAAAATGGTTAAACCAGGCGAGAATGGATCAGAACGCCTGTTAACGCTCCGCCTGCAAACTAGCACAGGTCCCATCACCCTTGTCAGTGTGTATGCTCCTACAATGTACTCTGCCTCAGAAGCTAAAGATGAGTTCTACGAGAATCTAACAGCAATTATCAAAAGCATACCTAGGCAAGAACAGCTTGTTCTCCTTGGTGACTTTAACGCTAGAGTGGGTGCCGATAATGTTTCATGGCCTTCATGTCTGGGCAGGTTTGGTATTGGCAAGATGAATGAAAATGGACAACGGCTCTTAGAGTTGTGCGTCCACCATGACCTCTGCGTGACCAACACCTACTTTCAGACAAAACCCCAGCATAAGGTGTCATGGAGACACCCACGATCCAAGCACTGGCACCAACTTGACCTGATTCTTGTCAGAAGGCCACTCATCAGGTCTGTGCTCTCCACGCGCTCGTACCATAGTGCAGACTGTGATACAGATCACTCCTTGGTTTGCTGCAAAATCAGAGCACAACCAAGAAAACTCTATCGTGTCAGACATGAAGGGAAACCACGCATTGATACCAGCAAGATGTCAGACCCTTTCATGATCGCTAAATTCACTGCGACCTTCGAGAAAGTGCTCAGTAGCCCTTAGCATGGTGATACTATTACAGAGAACTGGGAGCATCTACGGAACACCATTCAAAGTACTGCACTTGCCACCTTTGGTAAGAAAACAGCCAAGTCAAATGACTGGTTTGATGCTTCATCAGATGTGATGGCACCTGTCATTGAAGCTAAGCGCAGTGCTATGAATGAATACAAACGTTCACCGAGTGCCAGAACCCTACAGATCCTGAGGGCTACGAGAAGCAAAGTTCAACAAACTGCTCGACGCTGTGCAAATGACTACTGGCTCCAGCTCAGTG
Organism: Oreohelix idahoensis; assembly: GCA_024509875.1. Classification (NCBI taxonomy): domain Eukaryota; kingdom Metazoa; phylum Mollusca; class Gastropoda; order Stylommatophora; family Oreohelicidae; genus Oreohelix; species Oreohelix idahoensis. The sequence continues at coordinate 353,760 of JAMPIV010001541.1, read as the reverse complement.
AGAGCATCCAGATCGCAGCGCAAACAGGCAACATTAGACAAATGTATGACGGTATAAAGAAAGCACTTGGCCCCCATAAAAGTAAGACGGCACCGCTAAAAACCATCAGCGGAGAGAAGCTAACCGATAAGGGTAAGCAGATGGAGAGGTGGGTCGAGCACTACTCTGAGCTTTACGCTAGAGACAATACCGTTACGTCTGCAGCCCTTGATGGTGTCAACAGTCTGCCAACTATGGAGGAGCTGGATGCCGAACCAACATTAGAGGAACTCAGCAAGGCCATTGATAGCTTGGCCTCTGGCAAAGCACCAGGCAGTGATGGGATTCCTCCTGATTTAATCAAATGCTGTAAGAGCACGCTATTACGTCCCCTGCATAGGATGCTGTGCCAGTGCTGGGAAGAGACAACTATTCCTCAAGACATGCGAGATGCCAAGATTGTAACACTGTATAAAAATAAAGGAGACAGAAGTGATTGCAATAACTACAGAGGCATCTCTCTTCTTAGTATTGTTGGTAAGGTTTTTGCCAAAGTCATCTTAATGCGACTACTCAAGTTAGCTGAGCGCATATATCCAGAGTCACAGTGTGGATTCCGAGCTGGCAGATCAACAACAGACATGATCTTCTCTCTCCGCCAGCTTCAGGAAAAATCAAGAGAGCAGAAAAGACCATTATATATCGCCTTTATAGACCTCACAAAAGTATTCGACCTGGTTAGTAGGGATGGACTCTTTAAAATCCTCCTGAAAATAGGCTGCCCTTCTAAAATGCTGGAAATGATAGTCATTCCATGACGGCATGAAGGGAACAGTCCAATATGCTGGAAGCACGTCACAGCCCTTTGATATACGAAGTGGCGTTAAACAAGGCTGTGTTCTGGCTCCGACCCTCTTCGGAATCTTCTTTGCCTTACTCTTAAAACATGCATTCAGAGATGCAACTGAAGGAATATGCCTTCACACTAGGTCAGATGGCCGTCTGTTTAATCTTTCAAGGCTGAAGGCAAAAACAAAAATCAGAAGGGTCACTATAAGAGACTTGTTGTTCGCTGATGATGCTGCAGTCGTCACTCAAAGCCAACAGGAGCTTCAGAGCTTGATGAATCGCTTCACTAAAGCATGCAAGGACTTTGGCCTCACAATAAGTCTAAAGTAAACGAATGTGCTGAGTCAGGATGTGGGTGCTGCACCAGTTATCACTATCGATAACTATGAATTGGCAGTGGTGCACCACTTCACATACCTAGGGTCTACCATCAATGACAAACTCTCACTGGATACAGAAATCGACAGCCGCATTGGCAAAGCTGCAGCTACCTTTGCCCGCCTCACATCGCGTGTTTGGGGAAACTCTAAACTCACAATGAAGACCAAAGCTGCGGTATATAATGCCTGCGTCACCAGCACACTCCTATATGGCAGCGAGACCTGGACGACCTATGCTAAGCAAGAAAGAAGGCTCAATACCTTCCATTTGCGGTGTCTACGCCGCATCCTCGGTATCTCGTGGAAAGATAAAGTGAACGAACGAACGAACGAACGAACGAACGAACTTTATTTTCAAAGGGTTGAGAATTGGGCACGCAGGCCCGTCTGACATTCTGCCCTTCCTTTCTCTCACCTTTCATACTGAATTCATTTATTCTCATATGCATTTTACATATCAAATTCAAGGAATTCAACGTTGTAAAGTAAAATAATAATATAGCACACTCATATTAACATTAATTACTTATAAGCATGACATAACATATGTTGAAAAGTACAAACATTATCAGAGATAGATAGATAGATAGATAGATAGATAGATAGATAGATAGATAGATAGATAGATAGATAGATAGATAGATAGATAGATAGATAGATAGATAGATAGATAGATTAGATAGATAGATAGATAGATAGATAGATAGATAGATAGATAGATAGATAGATAGATAGATAGATAGATAGATAGATAGATAGATAGATAGATAGATAGATAGATAGATAGATAGATAGAACGAACGAACGAACGAACTTTATTTTCAAAGGGTTTAGAATTGGTCACGCAGGCCCGTCTAACATTCTGCCCTTCCTTTCTCTCTTCTTCCATAGTTAATCTATTTATTCTCACACGTATCCTAAATGTTACTTAAATAATAAAATAACAAGAAAGTACAATAAAATAAAATCCCAACATTGTAACAGTACAATAACAGTTACACAAATTTACAGATGCGTATCATAATTTATACTAAACAGGACAAAATTAACTTTAAAACCTACATATGATGTTATGTAATAATAATAATAATAATAATTGCCCCTTCAGTCATAACTGACTATGGGAATGCGCCCCTGAGGTGACAGCGTAATTATTTAAGAACATAACGAAATTAGGGTGGCATATAATCTGCACTCATGATGTATTTGAAAAGTCTGTGATTGAATGAATATGGACTAAGAGTATTTTTTAAGTCGTGTGGAAGAGTATTCCACAGATGAGCAGCAGAAAAAGCTAAACTTTTCTTGAATAAGTCGAGCCTAGGCTTGGGCATGTGTAATTTATTTAAGCGTTGACTGCGTCTTCCGCTGTATTTGAAAATAGGCCACAGATACGTTGGAGCATTCTGTGACAAGATTTTGTGAATAAATTTGGCTTTGTTGAAGAGAAGGCGCTTTCTTAGTGGTAATATGTTAAGATATGTATATGCGTCTACACACTGTGTGAGGTTTTTGTCTGAAATTAGGCGCACTGCACGTTTTTGTAATGAAAAGAGTCTTTTAGTGTTGGACATGGTGCAGCCATCCCAAATTGTGGAACAATAGTCTAGATGTGTTTGTATCTGGGATGTATAGAACATTTTTCGTGTCTCCTCATCTAGGAAATGTTTGATTTTAGCTAACTGGTAAACTTTTTGTGCCGTTTGTTTGGTCAGTGCTTGTACATGCGAATTCCAACTTAAATGTTGGTCAATTATGAGTCCTAGTGTTTTATATTCATTTACATTTTCAATTAAAGAGGTTCCAATGTAGAGCTGAAGTGTTGTTTTCGGCGAGTTTTGTAATTTTTGTCTAGTTGATATTATCATACATTTTGTTTTAGTGATATTTATTTGCATGCAGTTTTCATTGCTCCACTTAATAAGATTGTCTGTGTCGCTTTGTAATAATATTTCTAGCGTGTTGCAACTTTTATCACTAGTATAAATGGTACAGTCATCGGCAAATAGGTCGCAGGATGAGTGCTCGATGTGTAGTGGAAGGTCATTTATGTAAATGGAAAAAAGTAGAGGGCCGAGAATAGAACCCTGAGGAACACCAGTGTCAATAATAGTTGGGCTTGACAAGGAGTTATTGTACCACACTACTTGCTGTCTGTCGGACAGGAATGATTTAAGTAATGTCACTAGTTTAAAGTTAACTTTCATTGTTTCTAATTTTCTTATTAAAACAGCTTGATCTAACATATCAAATGCTTTCCTAAAGTCTACAAAGATTGCTCCACATATGTTATCGTTATTTATGTTTAGGTGCAAGTTGTCTATCATCTTAGTTAGAGCTGTGTGGCATGAATGCTTTTGTCGAAACCCTGACTGACTGTCAATTAGCAAGTCATTGCTAACTAGGTAATGTAGTGTTGCTTTATGTATGTGTTTTTCTAGTGGTTTAGAAAGCGATGATAAAAGAGAAATAGGTCTATAGTTACCAAGATTACTGTTATCTGACGAGCCAGGTTTGAAGAGAGGATATACTTTGGCAATCTTAAAGGCTGAAGGAAAATAACTTTTAGCAATACATTGATTATATATAAAAGTTAGTGAATCACTAATAGCTGGTGCGGCGTAACGCAGTATTCGATTACTAATTCCGTCAAGCCCTGATGAGCTATTATCCTTAAGGCCAATAAGATAGTTATACACTTCATTAACTGTCATGAAAGGAATGTCGGGTGGAACTGAGTTTGTACATTTGTTTTTACAGAATGCTGAAAGTTTGTCTAAGTCACTACAGGAAGGTGGTATTGTGGATTTCAGACCGTTTATTTCTGCTTGAAAGTGATTGCTGAAGTCGGTGCAAGTAAATGAAGTGTTGGAAGAGAATGAGTCTGGTGCATTACGTTTTTTCGCTAAGGTGTTAATTGCCTTCCATATTTCCTTACTATTTGATTTGTTCTGAACTATATTTCTAAAACGATTTTTCTTTTCTTTCCGAATTAAATATTGAACTTTGTTCCTGTATACCCTGTATGTGTTGAGGTCCTTATTTTTGTGCGCTTGATCTCTCTGCCTCATAGCCTCCAACACTTCCTGCGTGATCCACGGAGATTTTAATTGTCGTTTGACGCGAATTTCCTTAGCTGGTACGTGCGTGTCAAAAACATTATAAAAAATTTTTGTCCAGTATTCAATAGCGTCATCCGGATCAGGAAGTTGGTAAACACGGGCGAGAGGTGCAGTTAGCAAGTCATTTAAAAATAATTCCTTACTGAAATGTTTGAAACTTCTAAATTTGATACTTACATGTTTATTTTTCGGAACTTTACATTTATTCTTTGACCATGTACAGCATACTGGATAGTGGTCACTCATTGCAATATTAGGGACAGAGCATTCTATGATGTTTTCTGGGCAAGTTACGTAGATGTGGTCGATTAGTGTGGTTGATGCTTGTGTTACTCTTGTAGGCTGGTTAACTATTTGTTTTAAGTTGTACGATAATATTATATTTTTCCATGTTAGATTTGAATTGTGTATATCGATGTTGAAATCACCAAGAAGAACAACCTCCTTGACTGTGGCAAATACATTGTCCATCATTATGGTGAAATCTTCGTACCATATAGGTCCTGCACTAGGATTTCGATAAAGATATCCCACCAGAAATGGGCCCTGATTCGGTAGCTTTATTTCCAACCATACACATTCTATCTCTGCTGTCTCTAAGTCGTTTCTGCGGCGAAAATTAAGGGAAGTGGAAATATAAACTGTTATACCTGTCTCTTGTTTTTTGCTTGCGTCTCGCCGAATAGTTTTAAAACCATTTAACGCAATGTCATCGTCTGTTATTCTGTCATTTAGGCGACTTTCTGAAAGTCCAAAAATGTGAAAATTATTACTTAGAATGTATGTAAGTTCGGGGAGTTTACCTAGAAGATGGTAAATATTCAGATGACCAAGTCGTAGACCATCCTTGTGAAGCCACGGTACATAATTACCAGCCATGCTTGTATAGTAAAAAGAAAGATATATTTTAAAAAAATATAAAAAAATATAATAAAAAAATACAAGTTAAAAAACAGTTAGGCTATGCACACAAAAAGCGCAAAATATTTTTACGAATTAATACTTCACCAAGGAAGTGGAATTCAAGAAATGAGAAATTGCAGAAAATACAATATTAAAATAATTAATACAACTAATAAAAAACAATTTCAACTGAGTATATGAAAATTGTCACAAAACAATCAGGCATACAACATATCACAACAGAACTGCTCAACACAACAAAGTGAAGTTAAACGAGAGATGGAAGAAATTAATAATAGTCACAAGTCAGACAAGTTAAGAATACAACACTTCACACCTTAACACCGAAAATTCTAACAAATTGAAGCTACGCGTGATAATAAGAAATTTAAATTGTAACGAAATAAGTAATCAAAGAAATTTTTTTTTAGAGGATATTAACCGATAAACTATTAAAAGTTCTGATTATTACCGTTGTATTAAAAAATCAACAAATGTTCAAATGGAGTGAAGGCTGTAGTAACAGAGATTTAGTGAAGCAAAGTGTTTGTTCGTCAATAACTGACGTCTCTGCCGGGCATATAATAGGGATGACTTTGGGCAGACATCATTAATGCTTGTCTAAGTGACGCAGGGCTGAATTGCATCAGATAGACAAGTTCAGGGTTCCACTGAGGACGATAATAAGAACTAGGGGAGGAAGCATGGTGATCTCTGATTTCTTCCGTCCTTGTTGTAGTGTTGGTAGGAGTATTCTGCGCCTGGGACATTGGAATACTGTTGGTAGAGGTACCTGAGTGGGGCTGCTTTGTGACTAATGGGGGAAACATGGTATCATAAGATTCGGCTTCCTGATTGAAAGTGGCGTTGTGATAGCTGGAAGGCTGCCTGCTTGCAATAGGTGTGCTTCTTTGAGGGGTAGGTGGGGTTTGTGATGCGTTGTAATTATATGTTGATGTCTCAGTAGATTTCGTTGCATTCTCTATATGGGTTGAGCTGTCTTGTTGTGTCCTTTCTGGATATTTTATGTTTTTGGCCAGGATACTGCTTCCCAGTGTGGATGTGTGAATTTGATCTCTGTAGAGTCGTTTCTTAGGTGCTCCTGAGTTAGATGTAAAGAATGGAGTATTGTTGATGAAGCCAAGGCCGTTTTGTTTACAATAGTTCTGTAGTTTTGTGTTGTAAGTGTCCGCTGTGCGACGCTGAAACCCATAGCATGGTGGTATGATTGATGAAATAAAGATGGAGGCTTTGGGAAATTTTTGTTTTATTGTAGCCACCAATCCTGAGGGGTTTAGGCTCTGCTCATTCATGATATCATTAATTCCTACGTGTAGTGTTGTTTTTGTTATCTTGTGATTAATATCGAACTTATTAATTATGTCCAGTAGTCTTTTAATACCAGCCCCCGGCACTGTCATAACTGAAACGATGTCTTCTCTTGTAGTGGACATTCTTTCACAATAAATACCCTTCAAGAGGGAGTCACCAATTACAATATGTGTAACGTCACTACGTATTTCTTCACTTTGTTTTCTATTAGATTGATGCTGCTGCCTTTTGTGGTGTTCTTTTTGTGGACTGTTGTGATGGCTCTGAGATTTGTGAATTTGGTTTTCGGGCACTGGAACGTTGTCTGGTAGGGATGCTGATACCTGCTCATTTTCTGTTGAACAATCCTCAAGAACTTGAAATCTGTTGGTAATTTTGACTCCAATGGGATATGTTGTGTTTGTGAGTGTCTCTTCGTGTTTTTTGTGTACAGTTTGGTGGTGACCTTTTTGCTGATTTGGCGTATTTTTATGTATGGATTCTTCGCAATCTTCTACTATTGTTTGAGGATGATCTGGTTGTCTTATCTTATAGAGTGAGAAGTCTCTCTGCAGTTTTTCGATGATGTCCTTCATGCTAGAATTGTCTTCCCTCAGAGATACTATCTCCCTTTTAAGAAGTTCGTTTTCGGCCTTGAGCGATGTCTGTATACTAGACATGAGATCACCAATTAAACTTCGTAGCGTGTCCTCCATATTTTGCATTAGCTCCTGGCAGCACGACACAGGTAACTTCGTGGTGTCTTCTTTTTGTTGCTCAAGAGATACAGTTTCAGCTTTTCGTATATTTTCATGGTCCATGGGGTATTCGATGGCCAACATAGGTTTAGAAATTGTAGGGGTGTCTGTTATTGTATCCAATACTGCAGAAGGTAGAATTTCTGATTCACTGTGAGACATTGGGTTGCAGCTGATGTTGAGAATGTCGTTGTCGGTAGTAAAGTCACTTATGCCTGGAATCATTGAGTCTACTGCCAAGTGGGGCATAGAAACAGCGGAGTCCATTTTAGTGTTTTCTAACTCAACATCAGTTACAATTTTCGCAGATTCTTTTAATTCTTCAAATTCTGTTTCTAGCCATGATTCGATAGCTGCGGCAGTCCCCTGGGTCATAATTTTGTTCTTAGTGTGATAAAGGTGAATTTTGAGAAGTGGTGTTGTTATAACGTCTTCTACTAGTGCACCATTTATGTCTGTTCTTGACTCTACAAGTCCTGTTTCGTAGAATTTAATGACAATGAAACGAAATGCCTCGTACTGAAAGGTGTTCTGGAATGTTATAGTTACACATTTTCCATGACTTGATAGCTTCAAGGTTATACCGGACCCTGTTCTACAACCTTTAAGTTTTAGGTGAATAGCCCTCTCTTTGTTCAAAGCATAGTTCTTTATGGTCGTTGGTCTTAAACGAGCGTCCCTGGGGCCCACTGTTAGCTGCGAACTAACACCTTCTTCCAAGCATGACATTGTTACATTCCACCGGGCGTTTTGTTATCGGTGAGGAACATTGTATACCGGGAAAATTTTATGATGCTTGACGCAACGCTTACCAACAACTGACCTCTTGCTTTGGCGAAGGTCACATTCGGATGAGTCATGTAGTCATTGTTAAAAATATCCTCCAGTAACATAGAGAAAAAACTGATACACATTTCAACGGTATTCTATAAAATGTTACACATTACATTAACACAATATCATGTTTAAAAATTTCACCGTCTAATAACCAATATACTGATATAAAAATCCACGGAATGTGACTTAAACTTCCTGCGTTAATGCTGCGAAATGTGAGAGCAGGAAGAGGAAGGCAGAGAAAATCCTGGGCTGATAACATCAAAGAATGACAAATGTCGAGGTGTTGTCACGTGCTGGCCTTCAAAGTATGTATACGCTTCTTAGACAACGCAGACTTCGCTGGCTTGGCCATGTTCGCCGCATGGATGATGGTCGCATCCCAAAAGATATCTTCTACGGACAATTAGCAGATGGCAAGAGAACAGTTGGGCGACCACAGCTGAGGTTCAAAGATGTGTGCAAGAGAGATATGAGGGCACTGGACATGGATCCAGCAACATGGGAGGATGAAGCTGCCGATCGCACTAAGTGGCGATGCTATTTACGGCGCCACCTCAGATTGGGCGAAGAGAGGCTCACACAAGAAGCAGAGGTGAGGAGAAAACGTCGAAAGGAGCACCAGGAAAATAAGCAGCTGAGGGCTGTCACCTCAGGGGCGCATTCCCATAGTCAGTTATGACTGAAGGGGCTATTATTATGTCCATGTTTCTACACTATACAGTAATGAAGAATATATAGCAATTGATGATTGTCAGTTTGCGAATTAGCTGTACTGTTTGTGTCCCGCATTAAAAAAAAAACACACACACAGTAGTTTCCCTTTACCGGAAATGCCAGGAGTGGTTTTTGTGAGACTGACTAAGCCAGTCATTGCCTTGTATGGAATGTATTTGGGCTTGAACGTAAAGCTTGTTCTGCCACTTCATATAGGCCTACACTTGTTTCGCCCACAGAGCCTAGTAAGTAAACAGTGCTGATTGTTCTGCGATCTTGTTTAAAGCGTACTTTCACACGAAATTCGTGCGTTTCTTTGTGTCATATGTGTTATTGTCCATCCCGAAATCGAGATGCCGCAGAAGGGTAGGCCTAACTAAGTTTTTAAAAGGGTGGGCTAACAACGTTCTTAGAAAGGTAACAAAGTTTTTAGATAGATAATAAAGTTTCTAGATATTTGTCAGCGAGTTGGATTTCTGCCTGAACACTGCTGCTGTAAGCTTGAGCAGTGGACTTTAGGGTCTAGTGACTTAAGCTGAGTAATTTTCAGTCGGTAGGCTACTCTGTGTATTTTGTGATGACATGTTGTGTAGCAGACATATTGCCTATTGATTAGCTTATGTATCATGAAAGGCAACCTTTGGACTGAGTGAATTTCAGTTGTTCAAACATTTAGACACTTAATTGTTTAGACTCAGTTAGAGCCACATTGCTGTGTGTATTCACAGGACTTACTGGGAAATTCTGAAAGTTCTGATTCATACTTGCAGTCAAGTAGCCTAGGTGGTTTGTGGTTGAAACATAACAAAGGGGGACACTTTTAATTTAGCCCTGATAGCTATAATTGCCTTCTATGCTGCCGAAGTCGTCTTTATGAGTGCAAGTTCTTGTTTGCAGTTACAACTCGCAATGCAGTGTTAGATTACCCCTGTTGGCCTAGCCAAATTCAATTTTGTGCATGCTCTTCTTTCATGGTGTGTTAAGATTGCTTTAGAACTCAAACTGATTTATTGTTGATCAGTGTCGCTTTCTGTAACACTGCCAATGAAGTGATAAGGGTCTTTTATATATTTGCGGTGACTGACTTAAATACTTATGTAACCCTAACTCATGGTGCTATACTATTTACATTTACACAGAAGGCAGTTTCCTGTGGAAAGTTATAATGTTGCAAAGTTTTACTGCCAATAGTCTTATAAAATATTTACTGCGTGAGCAAGCTGGTAGTAGATTTATGCTTGCTGTAGAGCAAATACAGTAAATAAACAGAAGGGTTACATAGCCAAATTTCTGAAGCTTCTTTGCAAATGATTAGTGTTAATATGTAATTTAAAAAATTACAGGAAATATTATGGATCTTTCAATGGAAGTAACAGGTATAAGTTAAAAATGAACACCTCAAAGCCAGCTGCATATAAAGTTGCCTAAACACAAAGGCAGCTTATATAAATGAGAACATTAACAAAATGAAACAAATTGGCAAGTTTAAGAAAGCTTGATGAAGCAAAAAACTTAACGGAACGCTTGATAAAGGAAAAAACTTTACAGAAAGCTTGATAAAGGTTTCAGAAGGCTATTAGTGCCACCAATCGGCTAACTTCCCAAGTCAAATACCCTAACAGTTGAATGATAGCAAAGTCACAAATAGTTACAGCCTTTCCACTGCCCTGTGCTGTTATACCCACATGTAGGTTCTTAATAAAACCCATGCTTGAAAATATACCATATATACTCAAGTATAAGTCGAGAAATTTATTCCTATTTTTGACCTTAAAAAAATGTACTCCTGACTTACATTTGAGTTAAAAAGAAAAGATTCATGAGATCGGTCGGTGTTGCACCCTTTCCCTCCGCATACTGGTATTCTTAACAAAATATCTTAATTAATACATTAAAAATGAGATTGAAATGAAGAACAATGGGCTGTGTTCTTCGAAGTCATCCTAGTAAGTCATCAACATCTTTAGGGTTAGAAATAAGGTGAAGGTTATATTTAGGATATCTAACCATTACCCCATTACATACTGATTCTCTGAATGACTTTTTACTGTCATAATGAACAGATGGCCCACTATGCTTCATTTCAACGAAACATGTTTGAATCAGTTTTATTAGGCTGTTGATTGTGGTGATTTTTAAAATAAATACATACACTTGACACAGATACAAATGATCTACGGTGAATAAAAAATGTCCATCATGCTTTCGTACTTTCTGTCATGCGTACACTGGCATGCACAGCTGTTTAAATCATTTGTTGTAAATACACCGATATTTAGTTTTAAAAAAATAAATTCTCCCAAAGGTGTTATTGTCGGCGTCTGTGGCCTAATGGATATGAACGCAGTTTCATAATCCAGATATACCAGGTTCAAAACCTGCTGCAGGCGGTTTGGTAGCAGATCGCTTTGTGTGGATTTTTAACAATGGTATAAGCGCCGTACCGTTCTGAAAGCAATGGCAAACTACTGAATGAAAAAATTGCCTAGAAAAATCAAAATCAGCCAATAAAAGCTGGGGTTGATTGCCACATTCTGTAAAGGATAAGCAACTAACTTTTTTAAAGGTGTTATTACAATGAGTTTGATAGAAAACATACTTCTTACAAGGTTGGCTTTAAGCAGAAAGTGATAGAATTTGCAGAATTTCATGGCAATTCCAGTGCAGTGCAGGAATTCAAAATCAGTGAAAAACTTGTTCACGACTGACATAAAATAAAAGAATCATTGCAAGAAATAATGCAACGAGCAACTAAAGTGAACACTTTATCACCTATGGCTCTTGAAGAATAACTAAATGAATGGGTTTTAACTCAGCTGTAAAATGACTGCATCATTACTTGAGGATCAAATTGAATATGCACCCTTCAGTTGAAAAGGAGTGACAAATATCACAGCATGCCAGAAATGTAGAAATTTCTTGCATCTGCAGGCTGGTGTTGCAATTTTATAAACCGGTTTGTACCATCGTTTTGCACATTTTAAAAATATTTTTACTTCAGCTTATAATTGGGTCATTCATTTTGGAAGCGCTTTAAGTCCTAACGTCTAAGGGTTGACCTATAATTGTATCGACCTACACTCAAGTATATATGGTAATTTCAGTCTGTATAACAAAAAAAAAAAATGGATCTTTTTACACGCCCATTGAGGCATACATGGTGTTAGGCCCATATTTTCTTGACCATATGGCACATTAGGGGTGATGTGGTCAGCATCATACCGGCTGCCTTTAACCTTCCCAGAGTTGCTCTGGTACCCAATTCATGAGGGTTGACCCCGGGGTCATTTGCAGTCTTAAAACATCCCACCTCAACTGGGGATCAAAACCAGGACCACTGCATTGGGAAGCTAGTGCACTAACCACCTGACTACCATGGCTCTTCTGTGTAATGAGATATCTGTAAAATATGGCTAGCAAGACAAAAATGAAGAAAATATATGATACAGGAATTTGTTGGAACTTATGAGGTATGCAAAACATGTAGAAAAGCAAAGAATTAAATGATTTTATCTTCTGAATAAAAGTCAAACAGGCCAGTCAGCATTATGCACAAGGACACTGAGATGAAAGATATGAGGACACTTATTAAAGATAATTATCCAGGCTTTCCTTATTCAGTCACTCAGACCTTCCAAATTCACCCCCAAGAATTGGATTAGTTTGAGATGTTTAGCTGTAGCAGTAGTCACAAAAGATGTTATAAGGGAAAAGAAACAGTTTTGATAAGTGTTTTGTGTCATCAGTTCTACTTTCTGACACAGTAATCCCATATCCTAGGTTACAACACACGTGGCATGTGCTTTTTATTAAAGTTGTATATTTACTATTTATTTCTGCCTTTGTTCTTATTTGTTTCTTTTACCGGTCTTCTTTACATTTTAGGTTCTTCAACCATCATGGTGCCCTTCATAGCAGCAGCTTTGCTGATAATTGTCCCAGATTTTATCTCTTGTCAGCAAACGAAGCAGGAATGGTTACCCGACGAGCTACACAATCCACTGTTTGAACCTAAGAAGTGTGGCCTCAATTCTAATGAGCCAGCATACATTTGTGATCCTAATCGTTTAACAGGAAGTCATAGTAAGTGTAATAATTAAATGCTGCATTGTCTTATAGTGGATAATCTAAGAGCTGTTATAATCATAAACTTAGTAAGAATCCCGTTATTTTTTACCTTTTGTTTAATCCGAATACCCATGTTTCTGAAGGGTGCTGAGACAGTGTGACACTTCTTGTTACTTGATTCATTCAGTAGTAATTTACAAAAGACATTTGTATTTACATGTGCACTTCATGTGCCCTACTTCTAAATTAATGTAGCATAAGATGGACTAAGAAGTGTAGAACATACAAATAAAGGATCACACTTACATTTTTTTTTCTTATAGTTAATAAATCTGTATTATGTTATTTAAGCTGATCACAGAAAAACTATTTGCATGGTAAATTTACATAAGTGAGTAATTACAATATACATGCATGCTCATACACAGTTACATGTAACGTAGTTACTTATATTAACTACAGCGGAGACAGGCTAGAAAAGCCCGTGAAATAAAATCTTCACCTGAAGTGAACATTTCCTGTCCATACTGTCCAAGATCTTTCCAGGCCCGCATCGGACTCATCAGTCATCTTCGTACCCATAGACTAACTTAACATATTCCTAATAATTGGATGAACAGAGTGGTCTTCATCACCCGTGATGGACAAACAACACTTATATTAACTGTCAGTTGTTCAGTGAAAGGTATTTTTGGAATAGGGAAAAAAAAGCCTAGCTAATATAACATGTTAAAAATAAGCATAGTTTGATTAGTTAACTCTTTGACTCCTCAGTTTTTTTGCACCCTGTGCCGTAATTTTAATTCATGATAGACTAAAAACAACGCTCAGAGCTTTGTTTTGGCACGGGTGTCACATCTGACCAGTGGGCTGAGCGTTGTTCCGGAGTCAAAGAGTTAATGCTGGGTTGTCTTGAAAATTTAAAACATTACAGAAGTGGTCTAACCACATTAACAATATGATTGATTAATTATTCCGATCATACTTTTTTTCTCCTCTCCCGACATTCCTTATTATTTAAAAAAAAAAAAATTAATTTAAAAAAATTACAAGTCAGCATGGGTTTATTTGGCACATAAAAACAATAGACAATTCAATTTGAGACAATTTGATGAGTAACATTATATGGTAGACTTCAGTTAACAAATGTAACAGCACACATTCCAAGTAATGGATGTCAAGTAACAAATTCAATGAGATTGCTAGGTATGTTATAGTTCACATGATTGCATGTGGCAACTTTTTGTATGTGCTCATGTGCACATGGATAGACCCAGAGAGAGAGAGAGAATGCACATTGTTAGAAAGTGTTACTGTAACTTGTTGACAATCCATTTTACAACACCTGAGATTTGTTTAGTAAGAGCAAAAATAACTTCCATTATAGAAAAGAGGCAATCATTTTACATTATGTTATAAAGACCAGATTTATCATGGTCACCTTCATTATTTGGCAGCTTTTAGCAGTTATTCACAACATTGTTTTATAATAAATACAGCAATGGAATGGCACCTGTGCCACTGTGGATGCAGATCCCAGTTTTAGGTTGTTGTTGTTGTTTAACTAAGGCTGCTGAGCTTCTCACTCTTTAGCAACCAATACCAAGTTGAAGACTCCTTGGTATTATCTACACTGTAGATCTATCTAGGCTTTTCCTGTGGCTTTTCTGCCATTCTGAAACATGTTGAGTTGGAGTCAAGAGCTCCAGTTTCTCCAGCTTGGCTTACATTTAAAGGATCGTCACTTCTGCTCCAAAGCTAGGAGTAAGAAGTGCGTGGCGTACTGTGCATTCCCTGCCATACAAGGGGGCTCTTCAACTATGCAGTGCTAAAATACTATACTCTGGTTCTGAGCTGTTCCAAGGCATTGTCACGTCCTGCACAGAGCCACTTCTCAGCTTCCCTTGCTGATCGCTGGGTCCAGAGTGAGATCCTTCTGGATGCAGTCAACCAAGTCAAAGCCAAAGAATTATGCCTGGGGCTCAAGTGACTTCTCCAATCTTAGTGTGAAATGCTGGGTTCTCAACAAGTTTCACCACAGGGGGAATCCCTGGAAGTGTGTGAATGATTTCAAGATCAATGAGAATGTAATTAGCCTCACAGACATAGATTCACTTCCACGTACTTATATTGTAGCATGATGCTGCATTGTACATAGCTGTTGGTCATATAAAGATGACTCCAGATATGCCTCCATGCATAGTTCTTGGGAGTAACTTACTCTGTCATGCTTGCTATAAAAGGCTACTAAGGAGTGTGGTCAGTGAGGCTAGCAGCTTTTTCATGCAAACATATTGCTACAGAAATCATCAGAGGAGCATTCTGTGTTGTTGGTTTAACTCTTGCAGGCCGGAATTTTTTCATCAGTTTTGCCAGAATTATTTTTGTACCTTAAAGCAGTACCTTTATAAATTCTAAAGTTACTGAGTTATTACACAACAAAGACACACATATTATACATTGTCACGAAGTGGTTTTAAGTTTATAGAGTGTGCCTGAATGAAAGCAAGATCCTAGTATGAGAAAGTCTGAGAAAATAGAATTTAGATGAAAAATGACATGCCTGTGGACAGACGCGACTATTGGCTCAAGGGATAGAACCAGGTTTTGAATCTCCCCTTGCCGCTTCGTGACTTTAGACTGGCTATAGTCTCGCCCTCCTCTAACTTCCTTTAAATACAAGGAGATAAGGTGTATAAATACGACCACAAACACCACTATACAGACAACATAGAGTAAGTATAGTAAAGAATAGAAGCTGATCCAGTAAATAATATATGTATATATTTATTTACATACAAGAAAACCATAAAATGGCATATTACGTCATCAAGTCAGTCGATAGCGTGCACTGTTGCACGGGCTGAAAAACAAGTAACAATTAAATTGAGAGACACTCAACAAAAAAAAAAAAACCTCAGTCACGTTCACTCTTCCTGTCACCCTGCTGAGGAACAATAAAAATGGTTAGTGCTTTAAACCAAATCTAATTTGGTGGGGCTGTCAACTTTTAGCCTCCACTCTCTAACACTAATAAATTTCTACTGTCTTAGTCCTGGTGACTCTTCCTCAACGAACGGCTACACAGCTTTTTACTAGTCAGGCGATAGGCGCCGATAACTACACCACAAGAAATGCTAAAAATAATAGACTTGGTTTTTCGAACGCAGACTCAGTGTCTATCCGTCAAATGGATACTGAACAGACCCTACTGGTCCTGTCTATTTTCTCCCTCCTTCTCTATCTTTCTCTCTTGATCTCAGTGTCTCTCTAACACTCGAGGGCTGATGATGCGGCGTCTCCGTTACGCTCTTCTCTTGATTTCTATCAGGACTTAGGTATGGTAACCCTGTCACCTGTTCCTGATTTTGGTGATGACGATGTTCGGATATCAAGCATGAGGGACTTGATTAACTGTAGACAAAAACTTCTCTGCTGCTGAATAGCTTCCCTCTTTTAACCCGCTCCGGAGTTAGAGGAAAAAAACACAGCCTTGATTTCAGGCTGTACAAAATGAAACTAGTCTCCCGGCCACCTGCCGTTGCTAGAGACTATAATATCGATGCTCTCGGCTGTATGATAAATAAACCTCGGTCCAGCTGAAGCATAGGGACTTCACTGCCAGAGACCATAGGGTAATTTTCCTTTGCTCCCGACGACACTCGAGTACTCTGACCCTGAGATGTCTTTTGCCGTGGACAATTTTATTTGACAAAATTATGCTCCCCACTGTTTCCGCCGTGACTCGCTGAAATTAAAAGAAACAGCGTCTAATGTACACCCTCTCTAAAATCGCTTATCTCTAACATATACGATACATAAAATAATTCTATACACGTGTCTCTTCATTCTCACTTCTTCCCTCCTTCTCTCGTTCTTCACAACAATACATAATACTATCCCACGTGGCACTAAAATCACACTCCTTCTCTCGTTCTTCACACAATACATAAAATACCACTATCCCACGTGGCCTCTACATCCCCCCTCCTTCTACTAAAATCTGCCAGGTAAAATAAACAATAGCCCAGACACCGTCTGACACGTTACGCATGAATACCCACGTGTTCAAAACATTTCAACTAGGGAATTCCTTTGTCCTAAATTCCGGGCCTACTTTCCCCCATTAACACATGAGGTTTCCCGGCTTGCTCCAAAATTAAATTAAATCTCGCCGTAGGAATGATTTATTTCCCCAAACCATATAATTCACTGATAACATAAATCTCCGACTGCATTCCTCACATTTAAGGCTCAGAAAAATTATCGAACGCACCAGGGCTTTCCCCATAAAATTACATTGGTAAATACACAGAAATAAATGGTGGTTTTACATAACATTCTACAAATATGGGCACACGTGTTTCTCACAACTTCCCACACTCCTATCTACTGCCAAAATCATAGAAAGAATAAGCACACTGTTACATTTACGTCGTTCTTTAAAAAAAAATGATAATGGATGGCACTATCGTTTATTTTAAAACTGAAAAGTTACTGTCCCCCCCGAAGAAATTAACTACGGGCGAAATTCTCAAAAACCCACTAAGAAGAAAAACGATTAATAAAATAGTTACATACCGATTATCGTTTTTTTCTTCCCGCAATGGAGAACGATAAATCACGTAGTCTGACGGCCAGGCAATTATTTTTCATAGAGACCGAATCCTCGTTTTCTGTCTCATTATATACAAGAGAAAACACCCACGCGAATTCCTCTCCCACGCATATCCCAAGCTGCGCGTGTCTGGAAATTGCGTCACATTACGTGATTTCCTCGTGTTGATGACGTGTCATACAGGAGTGCCCGAAAATATCGATTTTCGTAAACAATGAAATCTACGGGAATCGCGAAAAATCAGAAGAAAGTAAAACTGGCGAGTGAAAAATAAACCTACCGACCTAAAACGAACCCATTAAAATTACCTCCTCAAAAATACCGAACACGATATATATTCACATGAGAAGAACCAAGGCAAACCCCATATAATTACAAAAGAGAAGAGAAATGGTGAAACTCAAAACAGAATCGGGCCTGGTGAAAGTCAGAATTACAGTGTAGCATCACATAAGTCCCCCCTTTCAAGTACGGGAACCGGGCTAAATCACTGAAATCTCTGGGTTTCATGCTGGTCCGCATCTAGATCTACATCCCGATCTAATCACTATCATAATTAGCATTATCATACAGGCCCATCTCCATATCGTTGAGAATCTTTGCAAGCCCTGGATCGTGAGGGTCACGCCAGGGGATTTTCTCCTGTCGACTGCAACATGACTGATCGCCCTTCCTCCTCCTTCTCATGTGTTTCCTTCGCCCACGAATTTTCCTGGCGGCGCGTGGTAAATAATTATTACCAGCTGGTGCGACCTCCCAGTATTTAGAAACAGATTGACTGGCTTGGCCAGGCATCGCCGTAACAGGGCGTAACTGTTTGCGGTTGACTGAAGAACCGTGCACATGTTCCTTCTTGTCAGTATTTCCCTCCCTTGAGAGATGTAATACCATCGGGGGCCTAATTCCCGACGACAAAGAAGATACTTCTGAAATAAGAGGCGTCGCCACTGTTTGACCTTTAGGCTGAACAGGGCTGACAGGCGAATACGCCTCTGTAGATAACATTCCACTGTCTTTAGAGGCGTCTCTCCTCCTCATAGCAAGACAAGGATGTTTGAGCTCCCGTGGGGCTCCGTGAATTTGGGGCTTTCCCCTTTCACATCTCTGGCCTGCAGTAGGCCCCCTTGCAGTAGCAAGGATCGGTGTGGTTGGGTTTCCCAAAACTAAGTATGGGCTTCCCAGAATGAAATCATGTGCTGGCTGTGCCATTACAGCTGCCTTGATGGTGCCAGACACAAACTTGCATTTCACCTCAATATTGGCTACAGGCAGACGCTGTGAGATCCCTCTTCTCAAAATTCCACCAATCTCAACTATTTCTCCTGTCCACTGCCCTGGTTTCACCAAATGACGAGCGATGATACTGGGGTAAGTAAGCCCGCTGTCAAACAAACACATAGTGGCTGTCCCATTCACTACGGCTGGTCCACTGTTAGAGAACAACTTCTCTGCCTGGACTGGTTCCCATTTATTCCCTTTAGTCCATCTCACCGGTCTCAAACAAGCTGCATGGTGAGCTGGGGGTTTGTTCATGCACCGGGATGTCCAGTGGGAAGTGGTTCTACAATTCTGACAATACCTCTCATTATCTCCCCTGTTCCTAGCGGGTTCCTGAGATGATGTCTGCTGTGCTCGGTTATGCTGCTGGGGGCGCAAGTTATAACCAGAATGAGGCTCCTTGCGAGAAGGCCCTGGTTGCTGATGAGCTGGTGAAGTAGCTGACTGCGATGATGAAGCTCCTTTGTCTGGGGCTGGCAGGTCTGGGTTTTTCCGTTTTTGTCCCAGTACTTCGGCCTGTGCCGTCTGGTACCTTTCCGCGAACACGATAATCTGATCGAGTTGCTGGGCTCCCTGCTCCGCCAGATACCGCCTCAAGTCGGGGGACATGTTTGCCTTGACTTGTCCACACAGAACTAACTCCTCCAACCCTTCAAAAGTTTTCGCCAGTCCTGACAGTTCCCTCCACCGGGTTAGGTAATTTCTCACCCGCTCTGCAAACTGAGCAAAACTCTCTCCCTTCTCCGGCCTGCTCTCCCTAAACATGGTTTGGCATTTGCGGGGTGTCCACTGAAACCTTTGTAATAAAGCGTTTCGCAGTGCCTCGAAGTTGTTCTGGTCATCTAGGAGCATCTTGTTGTAGACTTCATAAGCATGACCTTTGAGCGATTGCGATAATTTCAGACACCAAAGACTCTCGTCCAATCCGTATGCCTTTGCCATGCGTTGAAATTTTTCTAAAAACACGTCAATCTTTTCATTCCCGTTAGGAAACGAGTCAAATGGGAAGCTCATGGCTGCCATCCGGGGCCCTCCGTTTCCTGAGGTGTCTCTCGCCCCTGCTCCGGGTGAATCTCCATTAGCTGAACTGCCTTCCGAAGATCGATACTGCAGTTCCAGAGAACGCAGGGCAAGTTCATGCTGTCTCTCTGCTGCCTTCTCCACTGCTTCCCTTTCTGCTGCCTTCTCCTGTGCTTCCAATTTCCGAAGTTCCATCTCGGCCTGCCTCTCCGCTGCTTCCGTGGCGGCAGCCCTGTCCTCTTTCTCTTTCTCTCGCTGAATATGCCTATCATTTTCCCTTATCAGGTAGGCCTTAGTCTCCTCCTTATCCATTCCCATGTCCTGAGCAGCCTCTCGCCAGGCAGCTCGTAACTTGGCCATATCCGCCATCTTACCTGTAAACTGCTGTAAGTTCACAAATACAGAGAAATGACAGAAAAGGAAAAGAGAAGGAACAACCAGTTATGTAATATAAAATACTCCCTCTTTAACCGCTGTTCCAAAAACCCGACCTCAGACTAGCACTAAGTCTGAATAATAACTTGAAAAAAATTTAGTTAAGAAGCTACCAAAAACTAAATTACCTTCCGGTTATAGAAAAATATGTCGGTATGCCATCAATTACCACTAAGTCATATAAATCAAAATTACCCCAAAAATCTACTAGACTGCCCCCTGTGGAAAAACCTATAACTGGATCAGTTCTAATAGCTCAAGTCTAGGGGATATTTAAAGAAACTCTATTCTCAGAAAACTTTCTAGAGACAATCTATGAATATAGATCACAGAATTGATCTCACCAGAATGATCCACCGGACGATTGCCGCCCACTTGTCACGAAGTGGTTTTAAGTTTATAGAGTGTGCCTGAATGAAAGCAAGACCCTAGTATGAGAAAGTCTGAGAAAATAGAATTTAGATGAAAAATGACATGCCTGTGGACAGACGCGACTATTGGCTCAAGGGATAGAACCAGGTTTTGAATCTCCCCTTGCCGCTTCGTGACTTTAGACTGGCTATAGTCTCGCCCTCCTGTTGCTGAGTTATTTGCCGGTTGAATATCATGCACTGAGTATGGTTACTTTAGTGATCTTTTGTTCATCGTGCTTTGTTATTATTATTACGCGAATTAGGGTGAAGGTGTTCATACAACTCAGTAGCATGGTATGAAGAAGTAATTCATGTAACTTGAACTCAGCAACATTAAGGAAGTAATTAATGCCTTCAGGTTGAGTCCGTAATATTTAATCACATGTACACACAGGATGATCATTTCAAATAGGAGCAGAACATAAGTCCGTATAAGTCATGCATAAATTAATCAATAACGTAGACTGCTGGTTTACGTGTCAATGTCCGTTTAAGGATACAATGCAGTATTGTCGTCAGAACATCACAGCTATATGCACGCGCAGCTAGACATGGCTACCTGCCGACAGTGAGACTGCGAGTCTGAATATTCATACGAATTTGACGATTATTCTCCTCCTTCTGAGGATTCTAGTTAAACACTAACCTCCGTAAGTTTCCTCTCATATAGAGTTCTAGGACTGACCCTGGTCCATCATAAATGCACATATAAATGGCTATATCATGCCATTGAATTGGAAGGTTAGAAAAACGCAGCTATTCAGCTTGGCGGTCAAGTAACAAAGGGTAGCGTCTCCTAGTTACCGACTGTGACCCAAACAACGCTAGACACGTCATAATCGATCGTGTATGGAGCGTTCAATAATTGAAACATCTATCGCAATATATTAAATGTCTTAACCTTTACAATTGCACGTCTGCTAACCTTTAGCAGACGGCGTTAATATCATATACCGTAACAATTCCCTGTACACCGGGAAAAAAAAAATCGATAGATTTTTTTTCAAGATCTATCCGACTTAACAATTTTTCAAAAAATTTAACACAATCGTGACATATGGCCGACGATGTTCTGAGTAGAACCGTGTCGCGGTCATGTCAACTAACTATTTGTCATAGTCATCTAACATTAATCATATTATATATCAATATTATACATATTATTATATCAACTAAATAAAATGTCCAATGTTAATAGTGAATGATAGAATTAAATTAAAGTAAGGTCTGTCGTATTAGTATGTCATATAGGAATTAATTTGACTAATTAAAATTAAATTAATTAATTAAACTAAGAGTTAAATTATTAAGATTCTAATGTAACGCGATGTTATGAGAGAAGAAAAGACAAAATAAGTGAGAAGAAATAGAAAGAAATTCGAATATAAGTTTAACTTAATTGTGTGTGTTAAGTGTTAGTGAATAATAACTATCTAATTTAACTAACTAAATAACGTATAGGTACATTAAAAAAAATATTAATCTAATACTTGTGTGAGATTTATTTTCTCTTTTCATAATTTCTTCTTTTTATATTTCGTTCTCTTTTTTTGTTCTTTCATTTCATTTTTTTCTCACATTTCATTTTATTGATAATAATTCAATTAAGAAGTTAAGTTAACTAATTAATTAGTATAGGATATGATGATCCATCCGTAGTCCTGATCCTGATGAATTCTTTTAGACAAACTGTAGAAACGTTTCCGTCGGACAGAAATGTCAATTATCCTAGGATCCAAGAATTAAGTGCACATAGGATAATAAGTTCGACTTGTCGTCAGATATTGTTCCATGATTGTTCAACGAATATTCATATATTGTGTATGGACGTTAGACGAAGTTTCAATGTCAATATGTATACCTTGATTGTCTTTAGTTCAATTCTGTGATGCATATAGTGTTTATAAATATTAAATTGAAGGCAAGGTTAGTTCCCTTATAGTTGATACTTCGTTCTATCCAATGTAGTGATGATTGACGTGTTTTAGGAATGTCAATGTTGATTATTCGTCGTCAATAGGATTACGTGACAACGCATCCGCCACAATATTTTCAGTGCCAGGAATATGTTCAATGGAGAATTCAAATGGCTGCAGGATGATCGCATATCTGGCGAGTTTTGGGCTCTTGTGGTTAGATCGACGCAAAGATGCTACAGCACGTTGGTCCGTCTGTATGGTGAAGGGAGCACCAAACAAGAACTTTTCAATTTTGTTATTGCCCATATAACTGATAAAAGTTCCTTGTCCACTGTGGAATACTTTGTTTCTGCCGGCTTTAGCTTTCTTGAAATATATAAGGTAGGATGTAGAACGCCATCATGGTTCTGGAGCAGGCATGCACCAATGCCGTAGTTACTAGCATCTGTTCGTAAGAAAAATCTTTTGGAAGCATCGGGAAGTCTTAAAATTGGTTCATGCGAGAACAAATTTATAATTTTGTTGAAAGTTTCATTGCATATACCAGTCCATGTCACCTTCACCGGCATGTCTTTTTTTAACAATGAAGACAATACAGCCGTGATGGATGACAAGTTTGGTATGAATCTACTGTAATATTGAACAAGTCCTAACAAACTCCTGACCTGTTTCTTCGTCTGAGGAACTGCTATGTTTAGAATTTTGGAGACTGTACTAGGTAACGTTCGGATATATCCCGATCCAATGATATGTCCCAAAAAGGTTATCTCATTACACGCGATTTGCACCTTTGTAGGTTTAGCAGTTAGATGATAATTCCTTAGAGTGTCGAAAACATATCTAAGTCCCGAAACATGTTCCTCAAACGACGAACTAAACAAGCATATGTCGTCAATATATGTAATAACGTCTGGTCTACCTGATAAAATTTGTCGCATCAGGCGAATGAAGGTAGCTGGCGCATTAACAAGCCCAAAAGGCATCACATTCCACTGGTATAGACCTTGTGGAGTGGAAAATGCGGTGTAGTACTTAGCCTTTTCGGTCAGTGGTATCTGCCAATAACCTTTAGTTAAGTCTATCTTACTAAATATAGTTGCGTTGGATAGACGTGGCAGTAAGTCGTCGATAAGTGGATGTGGTTCGCTGTCAACTATAGTCTTAGCATTTAATTTTCTATAATCAACACATAGTCTGATGTTATTGTCCTTCTTCCGGACAATCACTAATGGAGAAGAGAATGGCGAATTACTAGTCTCAATGATTCCCAGAGACAACATCTGTTCAAGTTCCTTAGTAGTTTTAGCAAGGAAATGTAAAGGAACCGAATAGGGATGTACACGAATAGGTGTATCATCATTGAGAGTAATGTCATGACTGATAGCTGATGTGCAACCCGGGACGTCGGTCAACACATCTGGATAAGATTGTAATAGATTAGCAATCTGTAGACGCTGTTGCGGTGTAACCGTTGAAGAGATGGTTACATCCCGCCAAGATTCAGTAGGTTGAACTACTGGTACCGGTAACGGTAACTCAGGAAAAGAAGATTCTTCTTCCTGGATGACGGATAAGTTAGAATAATAACAGGTAGATACTGTGTTGTCATCTAGTTCATGAAAAATTGACTGTAAGTGTTCAGGACGTGTATGAAATTGCTTGAGCATGTTAATATGAAATATCTTTTTGTGTCCCTTGATATCTAAGACGTAATCAACGTCGGAAATTTTATCAATGACTTTGTAAGGACCATTCCAAGATATCAATAATTTATTGTTATTGTGAGGAAGTAACACATAAGCCTCATCGCCTGGGAATAATTGGCGTAATCGTCGAGACCTATTTTGTAGAGATCGAGCCTTAGCTTTTGCAGCCTCAGAAGAAGCTGTTGCCAACTGGCAAGACTCAATAATGTTCTTCCGAAGATTAATCACATACTCGTAAGATGACTGAGTGTCCTGAGTCATCTCCGCGTCAATTAATAAGTCTTTTATTAGTCCCATAGGACCTCTTGGGGGAGCACCAAAAACTAATTCAAAGGGAGAGAAGCCAGTTTGTTCATGCGGTACCTCCCGATAAGCAAATAGAACAGCTGGGAGTGCTCTGTCCCAGTCATGAGGGTGCTTAACAGTAACCTTATGTAGTAGTTGTTTAAGTGTACGGTTAAGTCTTTCAACCGCACCATTACTCATAGGATGATAAATACTACTTAAATTCCTATCAATGTTCCAAGTTTTCATGACTTCCTTCATGGTGTCAGATATGAACTGTGACCCATGGTCTGATAAAAGTTTTCTAGGAAACCCTATTCTAGAAAAGATGAGATGTAGTGCATCAGCTACATCTGTGGTAGTGGTGGTCTTTAATGGGATAGCTTCTGGCCATCGTGTGCACAAATCAATGCACGTAAGGACGAATCTATGTCCTCTGGCCGATGGTAGCAATGGACCAATAATATCTATGGCCATCTTGTCAAAAGGTCTTACTGAGATATCGCAAGCCTGAATAGGCGCCGTGTGAAAAGCTCCACGTGCTTTCACTTCTTGGCATGTAGTACAGGAACGTACATACTGCGAAATATCTCTTGACACTCCTGGCCAAAAGAATGAAGACAGTACTCGAGATCGTGTTCGAGTATATCCCATATGTCCAGCACAATGTGAGTCATGTGCATG
The DNA here is from genome assembly GCA_024509875.1 of Oreohelix idahoensis. Lineage (NCBI taxonomy): Eukaryota > Metazoa > Mollusca > Gastropoda > Stylommatophora > Oreohelicidae > Oreohelix > Oreohelix idahoensis. Next base: position 328,478 of record JAMPIV010001541.1, on the reverse strand, counting down.
TTGAAGAATGTACCGTCTAAAAGTATACGGGACCATAACTTGTTGTTTCATTTGTGATTTGTCATTAAAACATCTAATCAATATGTCATTTTTAATAACAAACCAATGTTTGTTATTATTACCTGAGGATAGATTGTCAACTTTATCAACCAGCTTAAAAAATTTTTTTAAAGATTTATCCTCTTTTTGTTTGGTTGCAAATGTTTCCCTGTCAATAGGTGAATTGACTACAAACTCCTCTTGGTTGTCTGCATCCATTTTATTATCACTAAATTTCTCCATGAGTTGAGTCTGCGCTCTAGTCGTCACGGCGTTTCCAGTGCATAGGTTATGTTTCTCCCATTCTATGATCTCATCTGGAGTACAATCTTTACTGCCGTGTATACGACCAACCATCAGATCAGCTATAGGCTTTTTTAGCATACATACTTTTACATTCCCTGTGAAAAAGGGTGTTCTAATATGAACAATAGCTGTGGGGTAAAACTCAATAGTTCCACCAAATGTCATGCAGCGTACATATTCTCCTGTCGCACAGCTAGGATGTACCAGCGACTGACGTACACCAATCGTCGTGGATCCTGAATCCCTCAGCACTGAGACGACGGATCCATTAACTAATCCCCTGTTAAAAATTAGTAAGCCTGTTCCATCGTTGACTGCAAGACCTACCTCTGGTGTAATATGTCCGCAGTTAAGCACTGTTTCTTTCGCCTTCTGAAAAATAAGATTGCATTGTTGGCAACTATTTGCCACATTATAATTAATAGCAAAACATGCAGCAGAAGACTGTGTTGTATTATTGTCAAGTGGGACCTGAGCTATAGGGGTAGTATTATTTGTAACTGCCGCCCCTGTATTATGGTTGTAATGAGATGATCCCCGAGAATGAGATCGATTCCGAGTATAATTGTTAGAATTATCTCGTCGTCCTCTATAGTAACTATTATCTCGATGTCTCGAGCCATGATTATTACCATTCCAGTTATTGTTATTATTGGGGTATGTGATCGATTATAATTAGTGTTATGTTGACTATTGTGGTAGTTTGTTTGAGGTGAATAATTTCTATCTCGTGATCTACCTCTGTTGAACTCATTTTTATTGTTGAAATCATTATTATGTCCCTTCTGAAAGTTAACATTGTGATTTCTTTGGAACCTACTTCTGTCTACACTGTGATGTCTTTGTTTGTTATTATGATTGTAGGCCATATTAGACGCCACAGGTAGAGGTTCTCTTAATGAGGAGTTAGAAATGGTTGCATTCGGATGTGCCGAACAGTAGTTTAAAGAAATTTTTTCTAACTCGTCAATAGTACCTGGTTTACGCTCCTGCAAATATGCAAAGAATGGCTGGCTAACCGAAGATAATACCTTATCCCGTAGTAGCAAATCAACTAATTTGTCGTACGATTTGTTGACTTCTGCCAGTTCAACCCATCTATTAAATGTATTGCGTATGTTCGCAATGAATCCTGCAAAATCTTTTGGAGATTCAGGTAAAATTCCCTTAAATTTCAACCTACAGTGTTCCTCGTCCAGGTGAAACCTTCGTAAAAGCAAGGACTTAATAGCACCGTAGTTATTTGCTATTGATGGGTCAGCATTTTGAGAAGCCGTCAATGGTTCTCCAACCAAGAATTCATTTAACTTGAGTACCCATGACTCTTCGGGCAAATGATTTGTTTTGCAAGTCTGTTCAAAACGTGACAGGAACGATGAAAGGTCGTCCACGTTTAAGTTGAAAGTGGGTAATTTAAAGTTGTAGAAATGTTTAGTTTGGCTGGATGACGATCCATTTTGTGCGTTATTATTCTGGTTTGCATCAGCACTTTGTGCTTGTAATCTTGCTGTCTCCAATTTAATACGCGCCAATTCCATTTCTTGTTGTAAAATAATTTCCTCTCGTTTCAATTTATTCTCTTCTTCCTGTTGAGCAATTTCTCTTAATCTATTTTCCTTGGCAATTTGCTTCATCTCACGTTCCTCCTCCTCTTTCTTTAATGCAGCCTTTTTCTCTGCTTCTTTTCTTTCACGTTCCTCCATTTCTGCTTTATGTTTTTCCAGTTCTGCCTCAGCAAACTGACGAAGTTCTTGAGATTTATAACCATATTCCTTACCAATTTTAACGAAATGGTCTATAGTAAGCATTTTGACTTTTATCTAGTAAGTAATTATTGATAATTACTGATTAAAATAGTCAATAGTAGCTTCAGAGTAATTATTATACTTACTCAACTTAGGAATATTCAATATAAATAATCACAATAGTACTGAACTCTTATGTCTAAGTTCAACTAATAGACAATATTTTGTAACAATATTGTATCTAAGTACTAACTATATCATAAATAGTTATGATATCTGTTAACTATAATGTAATTACATCACACAATTAATCTTAATATCCAATAATGTTGGGTATGATTCCTAGTAATTATATTGTTCAATGTACTAAGTCACTCTCTTAGTACCAGAAAAGTATATTAAATAATATACAATGGGTCTATTACCTCAAAGGTAGACTATAAGATTATTTTATTTGGTCAATATATATATATTATATTATTATGCCCTAGGCATCTCTTATAAATTGTAGTGCTAATTTCTTGGACTATCACTGCATAATTATGCAATGTCCCATATTAACCTTAAATGTCAGAAAAAATTAATTTAATTAAATTACAAGTGTATTATTGAATATAAGGTTATATTATTAATGTAGTATTTAATATATATCATGAGTACAAACAAAACAATGATGCAACTAAAGGGTACAAACAATGTCAAGACGCAAACAAGACATTTTCACAATTAAAATGAATTTATGAACTAAATAAAACAAGCGGAAGTGTCACACGGAAAACGAAGGGTCAAAGATTGACCCGAGGTCAACTGAATATGCAAAGTACACAAAAAAAAAATGACTGCAAAAAATGATGACATCACAGGACTCATAACGGACGAACATTTAACAATCATCAAATAAATGATAGTAAGAGTAGACTGGACGAAATAGTTAACGAACATGATACAAAACTGAATAAAAATGTGAACTTAGTACAAATAAAATACACCAGTTATCTACGGAACGGCACAGCTAACACAAATCGTCAAACGATAGCAGATCTGGACAGGTAGTCCAATGGCAAACCTCAATGGGGCTTCCAAAAATGCAATCGTTTAACTGCCCTAAGAAACGACCGAAATCAATTCAGGCATCGTGAGAGCCACAGAATCTAATTTCGGTTCATCCTCCCTACCGCCCACTAATTAACAACACATTAAAACAACCCAAAAAATACATGAAACACATTCAGAAAAGACATGCCTATGCAGGCAAAAGGCATGGACTCAGTACTACTGTTTGCAATGACGACAGTTTAAACAGCTAGACTTATCTTTTCCGTTGCTTAGATCAGTGCTAGAGGTCGTCAACAGCTAGGCTAATGCCCCTGACTGTCTGCTCCTGTAGTCCATATCGTGTGTTTGCTTCAGTGGCTCATGTTTCCCCTGGTTAGGCTTAGAGAACGACTTTGGTTTCTCCGACAGTTCACCTACACGACTTTCGGTGACGTCACGTTGTTAGGCATTATAATGAGTAAGACGTCATCTTCGACTGGATCATGTGATCGAAACTTGATCGTAAATATTGTGATTAATCTGTGCGTAAGGAACAGAAGTTTGTTTCTTTTTTTCTGTCGTTCCCTGCATTTGGCCGCCACTTTGTTGCTGAGTTATTTGCCGGTTGAAGATCATGCACTGAGTATGGTTACTTTAGTGATCTTTTGTTCATCGTGCTTTGTTATTATTATTACGCGAATTAGGGTGAAGGTGTTCATACAACTCAGTAGCATGGTATGAAGAAGTAATTCATGTAACTTGAACTCAGCAACATTAATGAAGTAGTTAATGCCTTCAGGTTGAGTCCGTAATATTTAATCACATGTACACACAGGATGATCATTTCAAATAGGAGCAGAACATAAGTCCGTATAAGTCATGCATAAATTAATCAATAACGTAGACTGCTGGTTTACGTGTCAATGTCCGTTTAAGGATACAATGCAGTATTGTCGTCAGAACATCACAGCTATATGCACGCGCAGCTAGACATGGCTACCTGCCGACAATGAGACTGCGAGTCTGAATATTCATACGAATTTGACGATTATTCTCCTCCTTCTGAGGATTCTAGTTAAACACTAACCTCCGTAAGTTTCCTCTCATATAGAGTTCTAGGACTGACCCTGGTCCATCATAAATGCACCTATAAATGGCTATATCATGCCATTGAATTGGAAGGTTAGAAAAACGCAGCTATTCAGCTTGGCGGTCAAGTAACAAAGGGTAGCGTCTCCTAGTTACCGACTGTGACCCAAACAACGCTAGACACGTCATAATCGATCGTGTATGGAGCGTTCAATAATTGAAACATCTATCGCAATATATTAAATGTCTTAACCTTTACAATTGCACGTCTGCTAACCTTTAGCAGACGGCGTTAATATCATATACCGTAACACCTCCTCTAACTTCCTTTAAATACAAGGAGATAAGGTGTATAAATACGACCACAAACACCACTATACAGACAACATAGAGTAAGTATAGTAAAGAATAGAAGCTGATCCAGTAAATAATATATGTATATATTTATTTACATACAAGAAAACCATAAAATGGCATATTACGTCATCAAGTCAGTCGATAGCGTGCACTGTTGCACGGGCTGAAAAACAAGTAACAATTAAATTGAGAGACACTCAACAAAAAAAAAAAACCTCAATCACGTTCACTCTTCCTGTCACCCTGCTGAGGAACAATAAAAATGGTTAGTGCTTTAAACCAAATCTAATTTGGTGGGGCTGTCAACTTTTAGCCTCCACTCTCTAACACTAATAAATTTCTACTGTCTTAGTCCTGGTGACTCTTCCTCAACGAACGGCTACACAGCTTTTTACTAGTCAGGCGATAGGCACCGATAACTACACCACAAGAAATGCTAAAAATAATAGACTTGGTTTTTCGAACGCAGACTCAGTGTCTATCCGTCAAATGGATACTGAACAGACCCTACTGGTCCTGTCTATTTTCTCCCTCCTTCTCTATCTTTCTCTCTTGATCTCAGTGTCTCTCTAACACTCGAGGGCTGATGATGCGGCGTCTCCGTTACGCTCTTCTCTTGATTTCTATCAGGACTTAGGTATGGTAACCCTGTCACCTGTTCCTGATTTTGGTGATGACGATGTTCGGATATCAAGCATGAGGGACTTGATTAACTGTAGACAAAAACTTCTCTGCTGCTGAATAGCTTCCCTCTTTTAACCCGCTCCGGAGTTAGAGGAAAAAAACACAGCCTTGATTTCAGGCTGTACAAAATGAAACTAGTCTCCCGGCCACCTGCCGTTGCTAGAGACTATAATATCGATGCTCTCGGCTGTATGATAAATAAACCTCGGTCCAGCTGAAGCATAGGGACTTCACTGCCAGAGACCATAGGGTAATTTTCCTTTGCTCCCGACGACACTCGAGTACTCTGACCCTGAGATGTCTTTTGCCGTGGACAATTTTATTTGACAAAATTATGCTCCCCACTGTTTCCGCCGTGACTCGCTGAAATTAAAAGAAACAGCGTCTAATGTACACCCTCTCTACAATCGCTTATCTCTAACATATACGATACATAAAATAATTCTATACACGTGTCTCTTCATTCTCACTTCTTCCCTCCTTCTCTCGTTCTTCACAACAATACATAATACTATCCCACGTGGCACTAAAATCACACTCCTTCTCTCGTTCTTCACACAATACATAAAATACCACTATCCCACGTGGCCTCTACATCCCCCCTCCTTCTACTAAAATCTGCCAGGTAAAATAAACAATAGCCCAGACACCGTCTGACACGTTACGCATGAATACCCACGTGTTCAAAACATTTCAACTGGGGAATTCCTTTGTCCTAAATTCCGGGCCTACTTTCCCCCATTAACACATGAGGTTTCCCGGCTTGCTCCAAAATTAAATTAAATCTCGCCGTAGGAATGATTTATTTCCCCAAACCATATAATTCACTGATAACATAAATCTCCGACTGCATTCCTCACATTTAAGGCTCAGAAAAATTATCGAACGCACCAGGGCTTTCCCCATAAAATTACATTGGTAAATACACAGAAATAAATGGTGGTTTTACATAACATTCTACAAATATGGGCACACGTGTTTCTCACAACTTCCCACACTCCTATCTACTGCCAAAATCATAGAAAGAATAAGCACACTGTTACATTTACGTCGTTCTTTAAAAAAAAATGATAATGGATGGCACTATCGTTTATTTTAAAACTGAAAAGTTACTGTCCCCCCCGAAGAAATTAACTACGGGCGAAATTCTCAAAAACCCACTAAGAAGAAAAACGATTAATAAAATAGTTACATACCGATTATCGTTTTTTTCTTCCCGCAATGGAGAACGATAAATCACGTAGTCTGACGGCCAGGCATTTATTTTTCATAGAGACCGAATCCCCGTTTTCTGTCTCATTATATACAAGAGAAAACACCCACGCGAATTCCTCTCCCACGCATATCCCAAGCTGCGCGTGTCCGGAAATTGCGTCACATTACGTGATTTCCTCGTGTTGATGACGTGTCAACAGGAGTGCCCGAAAATATCGATTTTCGTAAACAATGAAATCTACGGGAATCGCGAAAAATCAGAAGAAAGTAAAACTGGCCGAGTGAAAAATAAACCTACCGACCTAAAACGAACCCATTAAAATTACCTCCTCAAAAATACCGAACACGATATATATTCACATGAGAAGAACCAAGGCAAACCCCATATAATTACAAAAGAGAAGAGAAATGGTGAAACTCAAAACAGAATCGGGCCTGGTGAAAGTCAGAATTACAGTGTAGCATCACATAAGTCCCCCCTTTCAAGTACGGGAACCGGGCTAAATCACTGAAATCTCTGGGTTTCATGCTGGTCCGCATCTAGATCTACATCCCTGTGGTGTCTGCCCATGCACACCACATGTTGGATTTATTGAGTTTGAGTCAGTGCTGATAAATGCGGCACTATTTGGAATATTGAAAATGCAGCGCACCGGAAAATGAGAGAAAAAGAGATGTTTATAATGTGTATGGCCAAGGTGTTAAGAAAAAACCTTGAGCTTTGTGGCCGCTGTGTTTTCTTGTAAGTTCCATTGGGAACATATTGCGAAGTGTTCACCTTTCTAAATGGATGTGGTTTGTACAAGAGGAGGAATACTCTTGGCATATGATTAATACTGTATTGATGAGGTTTGGTAATTAAGGATTAATCTTGACGAACGCTTCTGTATGCTACAAGGAATATACGTTATTAAAGGATGTTGAGTTCGTTAAAAAGGAAGACTGTTTTAGTTCGTCATTGGTGATTGGGTCAGTTAAAGAACCCACATGTATGTTGTTGAGTATGGAATAAAACTATAATCGTTGGGTCACCCTGGACATAACAGAATAACGAGCATTATTATGAAACAACAGCAGGAGTAATCAAATATACATTAACATAATCAACATATACTTGAACTGTGGACAGGGGTAGCAATTTATCTGAAATAATAAAAACGAACCCACAATATATTCAAACAGCGCCCCACCACAGATATGGGGGCTCGTCCGGTACTTTTGTACGGATGATGCGTCGAGTATTTGGGAGCCGTTATGACCTAATATCTTATATAGATGACATTTGCATGTTTCATGACACATGGGAAGAGCATGTAGATGGTATACAATCTTTACTCCTGACACTAAGAATACACAATCTCACAGCCCGTCCATCCAAAATAGAAATTGGATTCAATGAAATTTCATTTCTAGGACACAAAATTGGCAGACATGTAATACAGCCTGATGAATCTAATTTAAAACGCATACTTGATCTTACAATTCCAACTACAAAGAAGCAAGTACGGAGTCTATTAGGATTGGTGAATTTTTACCACAAGTTTATTCCAAGGTTCTCGTCTTTGACTGCTGTCTTATCTGATCTAACTAAAAGAGGTATGCCTAACAAAGTAGTTTGGACAGAACAATGTAACCATGCATTACAAAACATTAAGACTCATTTTTCACAGTATCCTATATTAAGACTGCCAGATTTAAAAAGATCATTTACTGTTGTAACAGATGTTTCGCTCCATGCAATAGGCGGGTGTTTGGGACAAAGTTTTGATGGCAAGTTTCATCCGATTTACTACTTGAGTAGGAAACTGTCGGAAGCCGAATCTAAATACTCTATTTTCGACAGAGAACTTTTGGGTATAGTATGGACTTTGAATAAACTTCAAAAGTATGTGGTAGGTACGCATTTTACTATAATGACAGATCAGAGAGCGTTAACATATCTCCAAACCTGTAAATCACCAAGTGCAAGACTTACGAGATTCGCATTGCAGTTGCAAGCGTATGACTTTGATATCGTCCATATAGAAGGACATAATAATGTAATCGCTGATACTCTGTCGAGAGTAATACATTGAAATACGTAACTGTCCTGGGTACAGGAAGTGACAACAAACATTATTTATGTTCATAATCAATTGATAGGTAGATTATATAGCGATATTTTCGTAGCATTAATATGTTGCTCACAAGTTGTTGCCACATATTTTAACTGCATTTCACTCATCGTGATATCATTTCACTCATTGCTTGAATTTGATTTTCCTTTTTATCATTATAGTTAAGTATAGTTAATGATGGCCTGGAAACCTGCAGTTTCCAGTAGCGCGCAAGGGGGGTAATATGTGGTGTCTGCCCATGCACACCACATGTTGGATTTTTTGAGTTTGAGTCAGTGCTGATAAATGCGGCACTATTTGGAATATTGAAAATGTAGCGCACCGGAAAATGAGAGAAAAAGAGATGTTTATAATGTGTATGGCCAAGGTGTTAAGAAAAAACCTTGAGCTTTGTGGCCGCTGTGTTTTCTTGTAAGTTCCATTGGGAACATATTGCGAAGTGTTCACCTTTCTAAATGGATGTGGTTTGTACAAGAGGAGGAATACTCTTGGCATATGATTAATACTGTATTGATGAGGTTTGGTAATTAAGGATTAATCTTGACGAACGCTTCTGTATGCTACAAGGAATATACGTTATTAAAGGATGTTGAGTTCGTTAAAAAGGAAGACTGTTTTAGTTCGTCATTGGTGATTGGGTCAGTTAAAGAACCCACATGTATGTTGTTGAGTATGGAATAAAACTATAATCGTTGGGTCACCCTGGACGTAACAGAATAACGAGCATTATTATGAAACAACAGCAGGAGTAATCAAATATACATTAACATAATCAACATATACTTGAACTGTGGACAGGGGTAGCAATTTATCTGAAATAATAAAAACGAACCCACAATATATTCAAACAGCGCCCCACCACAATCCCGATCTAATCACTATCATAATTAGCATTATCATACAGGCCCATCTCCATATCCTTGAGAATCTTTGCAAGCCCTGGATCGTGAGGGTCACGCCAGGGGATTTTCTCCTGTCGACTGCAACATGACTGATTGCCCTTCCTCCTCCTTCTCATGTGTTTCCTTCGCCCACGAATTTTCCTGGCGGCGCGTGGTAAATAATTATTACCAGCTGGTGCGACCTCCCAGTATTTAGAAACAGATTGACTGGCTTGGCCAGGCATTGCCGTAACAGGGCGTAACTGTTTGCGGTTGACTGAAGAACCGTGCACATGTTCCTTCTTGTCAGTATTTCCCTCCCTTGAGAGATGTAATACCATCGGGGGCCTAATTCCCGACGACAAAGAAGATACTTCTGAAATAAGAGGTGTCGCCACTGTTTGACCTTTAGGCTGAACAGGGCTGACAGGCGAATACGCCTCTGTAGATAACATTCCACTGTCTTTAGAGGCGTCTCTCCTCCTCATAGCAAGACAAGGATGTTTGAGCTCCCGTGGGGCTCCGTGAATTTGGGGCTTTCCCCTTTCACATCTCTGGCCTGCAGTAGGCCCCCTTGCAGTAGCAAGGATCGGTGTGGTTGGGTTTCCCAAAACTAAGTATGGGCTTCCCAGAATGAAATCATGTGCTGGCTGTGCCATTACAGCTGCCTTGATGGTGCCAGACACAAACTTGCATTTCACCTCAATATTGGCTACAGGCAGACGCTGTGAGATCCCTCTTCTCAAAATTCCACCAATCTCAACTATTTCTCCTGTCCACTGCCCTGGTTTCACCAAATGACGAGCGATGATACTGGGGTAAGTAAGCCCGCTGTCAAACAAACACGTAGTGGCTGTCCCATTCACTATGGCTGGTCCACTGTTAGAGAACAACTTCTCTGCCTGGACTGGTTCCCATTTATTCCCTTTAGTCCATCTCACCGGTCTCAAACAAGCTGCATGGTGAGCTGGGGGTTTGTTCATGCACCGGGATGTCCAGTGGGAAGTGGTTCTACAATTCTGACAATACCTCTCATTATCTCCCCTGTTCCTAGCGGGTTCCTGAGATGATGTCTGCTGTGCTCGGTTATGCTGCTGGGGGCGCAAGTTATAACCAGAATGAGGCTCCTTGCGAGAAGGCCCTGGTTGCTGATGAGCTGGTGAAGTAGCTGACTGCGATGATGAAGCTCCTTTGTCTGGGGCTGGCAGGTCTGGGTTTTTCCGTTTTTGTCCCAGTACTTCGGCCTGTGCCGTCTGGTACCTTTCCGCGAACACGATAATCTGATCGAGTTGCTGGGCTCCCTGCTCCACCAGATACCGCCTCAAGTCGGGGGACATGTTTGCCTTGACTTGTTCACACAGAACTAACTCCTCCAACCCTTCAAAAGTTTTCGCCAGTCCTGACAGTTCCCTCCACCGGGTTAGGTAATTTCTCACCCGCTCTGCAAACTGAGCAAAACTCTCTCCCTTCTCCGGCCTGCTCTCCCTAAACATGGTTTGGCATTTGCGGGGTGTCCACTGAAACCTTTGTAATAAAGCGTTTCGCAGTGCCTCGAAGTTGTTCTGGTCATCTAGGAGCATCTTGTTGTAGACTTCATAAGCATGACCTTTGAGCGATTGCGATAATTTCAGACACCAAAGACTCTCGTCCAATCCGTATGCCTTTGCCATGCGTTGAAATTTTTCTAAAAACACGTCAATCTTTTCATTCCCGTTAGGAAACGAGTCAAATGGGAAGCTCATGGCTGCCATCCGGGGCCCTCCATTTCCTGAGGTGTCTCTCGCCCCTGCTCCGGGTGAATCTCCATTAGCTGAACTGCCTTCCGAAGATCGATACTGCAGTTCCAGAGAACGCAGGGCAAGTTCATGCTGTCTCTCTGCTGCCTTCTCCGCTGCTTCCCTTTCTGCTGCCTTCTCCTGTGCTTCCAATTTCCGAAGTTCCATCTCGGCCTGCCTCTCCGCTGCTTCCGCGGCGGCAGCCCTGTCCTCTTTCTCTTTCTCTCGCTGAATATGCCTATCATTTTCCCTTATCAGGTAGGCCTTAGTCTCCTCCTTATCCATTCCCATGTCCTGAGCAGCCTCTCGCCAGGCAGCTCGTAACTTGGCCATATCCGCCATCTTACCTGTAAACTGCTGTAAGTTCACAAATACAGAGAAATGACAGAAAAGGAAAAGAGAAGGAACAACCAGTTACGTAATATAAAATACTCCCTCTTTAACCGCTGTTCCAAAAACCCGACCTCAGACTAGCACTAAGTCTGAATAATAACTTGAAAAAAATTTAGTTAAGAAGCTACCAAAAACTAAATTACCTTCCGGTTATAGAAAAATATGTCGGTATGCCATCAATTACCACTAAGTCATATAAATCAAAATTACCCCAAAAATCTACTAGACTGCCCCCTGTGGAAAAACCTATAACTGGATCAGTTCTAATAGCTCAAGTCTAGGGGATATTTAAAGAAACTCTATTCTCAGAAAACTTTCTAGAGACAATCTATGAATATAGATCACAGAATTGATCTCACCAGAATGATCCACCGGACGATTGCCGCCCACTTGTCACGAAGTGGTTTTAAGTTTATAGAGTGTGCCTGAATGAAAGCAAGACCCTAGTATGAGAAAGTCTGAGAAAATAGAATTTAGATGAAAAATGACATGCCTGTGGACAGACGCGACTATTGGCTCAAGGGATAGAACCAGGTTTTGAATCTCCCCTTGCCGCTTCGTGACTTTAGACTGGCTATAGTCTCGCCCTCCTCTAACTTCCTTTAAATACAAGGAGATAAGATGTATAAATACGACCACAAACACCACTATACAGACAACATAGAGTAAGTATAGTAAAGAATAGAAGCTGATCCAGTAAATAATATATGTATATATTTATTTACATACAAGAAAACCATAAAATGGCATATTACGTCATCAAGTCAGTCGATAGCGTGCACTGTTGCATGGGCTGAAAAACAAGTAACAATTAAATTGAGAGACACTCAACAACAAAAAAAACCTCAATCACGTTCACTCTTCCTGTCACCCTGCTGAGGAACAATAAAAATGGTTAGTGCTTTAAACCAAATCTAATTTGGTGGGGCTGTCAACTTTTAGCCTCCACTCTCTAACACTAATAAATTTCTACTGTCTTAGTCCTGGTGACTCTTCCTCAACGAACGGCTACACAGCTTTTTACTAGTCAGGCGATAGGCGCCGATAACTACACCACAAGAAATGCTAAAAATAATAGACTTGGTTTTTCGAACGCAGACTCAGTGTCTATCCGTCAAATGGATACTGAACAGACCCTACTGGTCCTGTCTATTTTCTCCCTCCTTCTCTATCTTTCTCTCTTGATCTCAGTGTCTCTCTAACACTCGAGGGCTGATGATGCGGCGTCTCCGTTACGCTCTTCTCTTGATTTCTATCAGGACTTAGGTATGGTAACCCTGTCACCTGTTCCTGATTTTGGTGATGACGATGTTCGGATATCAAGCATGAGGGACTTGATTAACTGTAGACAAAAACTTCTCTGCTGCTGAATAGCTTCCCTCTTTTAACCCGCTCCGGAGTTAGAGGAAAAAAACACAGCCTTGATTTCAGGCTGTACAAAATGAAACTAGTCTCCCGGCCACCTGCCGTTGCTAGAGACTATAATATCGATGCTCTCGGCTGTATGATAAATAAACCTCGGTCCAGCTGAAGCATAGGGACTTCACTGCCAGAGACCATAGGGTAATTTTCCTTTGCTCCCGACGACACTCGAGTACTCTGACCCTGAGATGTCTTTTGCCGTGGACAATTTTATTTGACAAAATTATGCTCCCCACTGTTTCCGCCGTGACTCGCTGAAATTAAAAGAAACAGCGTCTAATGTACACCCTCTCTAAAATCGCTTATCTCTAACATATACGATACATAAAATAATTCTATACACGTGTCTCTTCATTCTCACTTCTTCCCTCCTTCTCTCGTTCTTCACAACAATACATAATACTATCCCACGTGGCACTAAAATCACACTCCTCTCGTTCTTCACACAATACATAAAATACCACTATCCCACGTGGCCTCTACATCCCCCCTCCTTCTACTAAAATCTGCCAGGTAAAATAAACAATAGCCCAGACACCGTCTGACACGTTACGCATGAATACCCACGTGTTCAAAACATTTCAACTAGGGAATTCCTTTGTCCTAAATTCCGGGCCTTCTTTCCCCCATTAACACATGAGGTTTCCCGGCTTGCTCCAAAATTAAATTAAATCTCGCCGTAGGAATGATTTATTTCCCCAAACCATATAATTCACTGATAACATAAATCTCCGACTGCATTCCTCACATTTAAGGCTCAGAAAAATTATCGAACGCACCAGGGCTTTCCCCATAAAATTACATTGGTAAATACACAGAAATAAATGGTGATTTTACATAACATTCTACAAATATGGGCACACGTGTTTCTCACAACTTCCCACACTCTTATCTACTGCCAAAATCATAGAAAGAATAAGCACACTGTTACATTTACGTCGTTCTTTAAAAAAAAATGATAATGGATGGCACTATTGTGGTGAAGTGGGATGTTATAAATATTTATAGGGGACTTAGTGTACTGACTGAGATCAGCTGTGAAGGTATCTATATCTAATAAGAGTAGTGTATTACAGATAACCTTACTTGCTGCCACATATGTATACCTCAGTCAGAATTATTCTGGAATAGTGTGATGACTACGTTATATGTCTAGGGTATGTGTATGATGAAGTGTAAGTCATAACAACAACAGACAGATAAACAATTTAATTTATTCCACCACACTTGACAACACTGTGACACTCACATACATAAAACACTCTACGAGGATATCTTAAAGGAGTCACTGATAACTTTTCAAATAACAATATGTATTCAGTGCTGTCATGAATGTATATGTGTCCTGATTCAAATACAAAGGGAACCAGGAATCACAATCAATTTTAATTACAAGTTATATGTACAGAATTTATTAATATGAATCTTGTAGTGACATATATTATTAATAGTATCCTATGTGTGTCAGTTGTGTAGTAGTAATATGAGGTAATACTGGTTTTGTTTTGTTCAAGCTCTGTTGGTATTTGTCATCATGACTTCAATAGTTTGTCTTTATTGGAACTAGTATTGGAGATGTTCTCAGTTCCTGGTATTAAAACAATTAAATTCCCCTCTTAATTTTATTTTACAGTGTCATTTTAAGATGGGGGTACATAATGTTGAGCTCCATGGCCACACTCTCTTATCTTTCGTGATGACTGCAGTAAAAGACTCCTCTGCTCGATTACTTTAATGAGTTCTGGAGCCACCCCACTGGTTGCTATATGGACCAAGGAGTATGCTGTCCACCTCTGGCTTCAGCAAAGCTCTGACCAGGTGCTGCTCAATAACTTTAAGACCACGGTCCCTGAAACAAGAAGGTTGTACCTCCTACTTCATAACTAATTTACACTCTATTTCTACACTGAGCACAATACATCACAAACATTGAGTTCAGAGCGTTAGGCCAACTGTCAGCTTCATCTGAAATACTTTATACCAGTATTTCCCTCCCTAATGGTTACTACGCCTCTGCAATTCCAGCATTATTTCTTTCTAGTCAATAATCTAGGTGTCAGTGTACTGTTTGGCCATTCCATGCAGTTTTACTTTCCTCCGACACCTTCTGTTCAGGCTGGAGCATTATAGGCTTTACATCATGTTCGCTACTGAACTACACATATATACAGACATAAATTATCAATTTACATTCAATTTTCATTAAAAGATATTGAATATTTCAAGCTTACCACAATTCATAGAAATAATAAACAGTTTCGTTGACTGGCAATGAATATAGCACAACTCCGATCTGCCGATGTCCCAGGCTTTATTTTATAAAAAATATACACTGGTGCTCAACGCACTGCTTCTTAGTAGGTTTATTACAAGATGTGGCAATGAACAGACGCTCTGAATTGAGTATATTCGCAGCTCTACCCAATCAAACCATGTCTACACATCTTTTCAAAAAAAGTACTCCTTTTCACGTTTCCCCTGACAACACAAGATAGTATTTATAGCCCGACCAATCGTGTTTAGTCTTACATTTGTTGCGCTCCAATCAAATAGGAGTTAACATGGTAGGCTATTTCTGTAACGTAATGTTTTTTCAAACACGTTATAAAAAAAATTTTATGAGCAGAAATGATTTCATGCTGTCAGGCACCCCCACTATTTTATTTTGGTTATAATTTATTAATTCCTGGACTATTTGCGTAACGTTTTACATATTCTTTGTCAGCAAGCCCTAAGGAACCCAAATATCCAAATTTAAAAGAGCTAGGTGGCTGCGTTCAAAATATGCAATTTCTTCTACCTCCTGTTTCGAAGATGTGCTGTCTGGGTACTGTAATGTTTTCAAACGTAAACCCATCTAATGTTATCTTTCCTAATAAGCGTTTTCCAGGTTTTTTAAACCTAACTCTGGGAAGGTTAGTGTGTTTATCACTGTCCGTCTGAAAAAAAGTTAGTGCATGTGGCCTTACACGCGTGATGGCAGCAATTGTGTATCGCGCGACGCGTGTTTAGTATTGCATGCTTCCTGCCTTCATTCGCCCCTCTCTCTCTCCTGCTTTATCTGTCTTTTAGTTACGCCGTGTATGGAATGAATGAAATATTAAATCTAGGTCATTGATCAGCTTGCGTATCTCAAGGTCAGTACACGTTTCATTGAAGAAAGCGGGTAATAATACAGTAGGCTTTTACTATCAACGTGAAAGCGTTACAATTTGCAGACGAAGCAGAAAACAAGGGGGATTTCGAGTACAGTCATTGTGACAGCACTGTTCTTTTACCATTGCTCTTTTCTTTATTAAATTTATTTGTTAGGCTTTATATTTACCTGATAATTTATATATGTGGATTAGAATATTCCACGACATCTCCCCTCTTAAAACAGACATTATATGTCAGTCCTTTATTCTATATACACATAGAGAAATTTATTATTATTTCTGGGGTTTACGGTGATTCTCATCACACGGATGGCGGCTTAAAAAATCCGCTCCCAAATTTGTTTTTCCAGATATATACTCAATGCTAAAATTATATGGAGCCAAAAGTAAGGACCATCGGAGTAACCTAGAGTTCTCATGCCTAGCCTGTGCTAGAAACGATAAAGGTTTGTGATCCGTTTGCAACTTAAATGCCTTCCCATACAGATAAATATTGAATTTCTTTATTGCCCATATTACTGCAAGACATTCTTTTTCGCTAGTTGAGTAGTTTATTTCAGCTTTATTCAACTTTCTGCTAGCATATGCCACTGGGCTTAATTCCCCATCCAATGCATCTGATTTCTGTAGTAGAGTTGCACCTAACCCAATATTACTGGCATCCGTCCTTACTATGAATTCTTGACTTAAGTCAGGTAATTTCAAAATGGGTTTACTTGTGAGCTTTTCCTTCAATTCTTGGTAAGTCATTTCACATTGTGGTGTCCATGTAATGCGATCTGGATGTCCTTTACGTGTCAAATCAGTTAACGGTGCACATATGGAATTAAAGTTTTTGATATACTTCTGGTAGAAACCACATAATGAGACAAAGGATCTCACGTCCTTCTTGGTTTGTGGTCTCGGGGCTTTCTGTAGTTTCTCTAAATTCTTTGGGTCAGGGGTCATGTTTCCCTGATAAACTGTGTGTCCCAAAAATTCCAATTCTTTACATCCAACGCAACATTTGGTTGGTCGGGCTGTTAAATTTGCCTCCCTAAGTCGATCAAACAGCATGTTCAGAGAGTCAATGTGTTCCTCAAATGTTTCTGTTGCTATAAGGATATCATCCATAAAATTTGTTATACAGGGATTATTCAGAGGATCCAATAATTTTCTCATCATTCTAGAGAAGACACTCGGCGCATTCTTCAATCCAAATGGCAATCTATTAAACTCATAGTGTCCTTCTGAGGTACTAAAAGCTAGGTATGGTCTAACCTCAGGCTTTACTGGAATCTGATAGTATCCTTTACTCAGATCCACTTTTGAGAAATATTTAGCTTTATTTAGTCTGGCAAACAGCTGATTTGTATCCGGCAATGGATCCACCTGTCCTTCTGTAATAGCATTCAGTCTCCTGTAATCTATACAGAGTCTATGTTCTCCAGAGGGCTTCCTTAAGAGTACAACACCGGAACTATACGAAGATTCACTGTGCGAAATAATTCCTTCCTTCAACAGATAGTCTATCTCTTCCTTCAAAGCTTTCTCCTTAGCAAACGGAATCGAATATGGTTTCATACAGACAGGTGTGGGGTCTATCAGTTTCATATCATATTCCAATAGGTTTGTATGCCCTGGTCGGTCTGTTAACACCTCTGCATGATTATTTAGAACCTGTTGCACTCTCTCTTTCTGAGTTTTCGTTAAATGTGTACTGATTTTCACCTGTGCTGCTGTCTCACAGGGGTGTAATGGATATTCAAATGATGAAAGTGGTTCCTTTTTCATCTCCATGGCGATGGACAAGGTCAACAAGTGTGTCTCTTCCTGATGTTCTCTTTCCAAATATTTCTTCAGGAGATTCACATGATAGATTTTTTCTTTCCCCTTCTTATCTATCTTATAATTTGTTCTAGACACCCTCTCTAAAACTGTATATGGACCCTGCCATCCAATTTGTAACTTATTCTGACTCCCGGGCAAAAGAAGCAGTACCTTCTCTCCCACAGCCAAATTTCTGTCTTTCGCCTTCCTGTTATAATAGGCAGCATGTTTCTTCCTGGCTTGTTTCAAATTTTCATTGGCAAGTTTCCAGCCAGTTTTTAAACGAGTGGTCAGCTCATTCACATATTGGTATGAAGATGTAATGTTTTCCTCTGCCTTTTCATCAGTCCACGTTCTTAACAAAGCTACATATGGACCTTTAATTGTGTGGACCTATTTGTCCATGCACCGGTATGGTCTCTTCCACTCGAAGCTTTATAGTGATGATTTTTCCTCCCAGAATTATCATTCACAAAACGACCGCTACCAATTTTTCTTTTGGGGCTTTCTCCCCACTTAAAATTCTTGATGAGAGATTTCCTCTCTACATCCTCTTCCTCCAGTTTGTTTAAGTCCGATTGAGGGATTTTCGGCTTATCCTGGGGTAAGACATCTTTTTGCACTCTCCGCATAGTGGCCATTGTAAAACAGTTAAGTGAAGCTTGTCCGTGAAAAGGGGCTTCCCATTCCATTTGGTCCACTTTATCAAATCTATTTTTCTTTTTATTATCAGGCCTAATTTTGCCCCGTGGCGTGTCCAGGTCCTGATCCATGTTCCCACTTGTGGGTGTTCCCTCATGTGCTATGCTACACCTTTCTACAAAATTCTCAATGTCCCATCTTGCTTTGGGCCAATAATAATTGTGAGCCACCTTTTGAATGATGGTACCTATCTTCTCATGGTCCCCATCTGGTTTCACATGTAGGCTCCTTATTAAGTCTGCCCTATATCTTTTAGGAAGTACCAGCTGTCCCTGACCTTTGGATCTAGCTCCAGTCTTCCTATACATCAACTTGTTTTTCATGTAAAAATCTCCCTTGCCTGGAGTTGTATGACAAGTTGACAATTTTCTGAAACAAGGCTTGAGTGTTTTATCCCCAGCCTGTGCCTTCCTCATCTCTTCTGGAGTGGTATCTAACATAATATCCTCCTCCTGTCTTGAGGTCGACCTGACCTGAAGGGTTGCCATATACACAGGTTTCCTTCTGCAACGGTCAGTGTCATGATTGTCCATCTGACAATTTTTACACCACCTTTTTCCTTGGTTGAAAGATTTTCTTTCATCATATTTCCTTTCATCGAATTGTGGGAATTTATTTTTATTTTCATACCGTGGCCTATCAAATTGGTGCTTACCTTTGTTTTGATCCCTAGGATCAAATTTATTAAAGTTCTGTGGTGCCCTAAAGTTATCCACTTGTTTCTTTTTATTACCTGTTACCTCTGCTTGAGCTGCTTGATACCTTTCAGCAACATTTAGCAACTCACCCAGCCTCTCTGCACCTTGTTCCATGAGAAACTTTCTCAGGTCTGGAGCCATGGACTCTCTTAATTGCTCTATAAGGACCATTTCCTTAAGATCTTGGGTTTTCCCCAGAGAAGTCCATTTCTCCAAGTATGTCTCTATTCGTGCAGAGAACTGGTGATAGGTTTCACCTGACAGTAGTTTAGCATTCCTAAATTTTTTCCTATAAAATTCTGCATTCTTTTCATATCTTAACAAAAGAGCCTGCTTTAGCATGTCATAATTTTCCTGATCACCTCTGCTCATTTTTGCAAAAACTTCATAAGCTGCCCCACGAAGTCCCTGAGATAACTTTAAGCTCCACCTTTCTCTCTCTAACCCATATGTGGTAGCTAATAGTTCATACCTATTTAGATAGCTCTCAATATCATCGTCTTTCTCAACAAAATGATCTAAATGAAAATTCATAGCTGAGGTTGAGGCGCCCTGAGTAACCGTAGCATCGGAGGCAAAGGGACTGGCACCATTTTCAGGAGCATGGCCTTGAAACTCAAACTCCCTTAGTCGTAACTCATGTTCCCTTTGTAATCTTTTATCTTCTGCTTCCCTCTCTGCAGCTAATCTCTTCTCTTCCCTTTCTGCAGCTAATCTCTTCTCTTCCCTTTCTGCAGCTAATCTCTTGTCTTCTCTTTCTGCCTCCAATTTCTTAGCCTCAGCCTCAATCTGCAACCTCTTAGTCTCAGCCTCAATCTGCAACCTCTTAGTCTCAGCCTCAATCTGCAACCTCTTAATTTCCCTTTCAGCCTCTAACTTTCTTTCGGCCTCTTTTTCTAATCTTCTTTCTTCGCGTTCAATAAATTTGTCACATTCCGTAATGACATAGGCAACCATAACTTGCCCATCTAATCCTAACTCTTTTGCAGTCTGAACAGCAGCAGATCGAAACTTGGCCAGGTCCGCCATTGTCTATCAGGTAAATTTCTACAATATGTAACTAAACAATTTTATCTATGACTAACTTAGGACAACACAGGCACCGTGAGCTCAACCTTATTTATTTTCACCCAAGGATACCTTTTAATTCTTATATTCCCTGAAGTGAATTACCCCCAATATTTTAATAGGGAAAGATTCAAAATCCCAAGAGCGAGACCCCAATATATGTGGTGAAGTGGGATGTTATAAATATTTATAGGGGACTTAGTGTACTGACTGAGATCAGCTGTGAAGGTATATATATCTAATAAGAGTAGTGTATTATAGATAACCTTACTTGCTGCCACATATGTATACCTCAGTCAGAATTATTCTGGAATAGTGTGATGACTACGTTATATGTCTAGGGTATGTGTATGATGAAGTGTAAGTCATAACAACAACAGACAGATAAACAATTTAATTTATTCCACCACACTTGACAACACTGTGACACTCACATACATAAAACACTCTACGAGGATATCTTAAAGGAGTCACTGATAACTTTTCAAATAACAATATGTATTCAGTGCTGTCATGAATGTATATGTGTCCTGATTCAAATACAAAGGGAACCAGGAATCACAATCAATTTTAATTACAAGTTATATGTACAGAATTTATTAATATGAATCTTGTAGTGACATATATTATTAATAGTATCCTATGTGTGTCAGTTGTGTAGTAGTAATATGAGGTAATACTGGTTTTGTTTTGTTCAAGCTCTGTTGGTATTTGTCATCATGACTTCAATAGTTTGTCTTTATTGGAACTAGTATTGGAGATGTTCTCAGTTCCTGATATTAAAACAATTAAATTCCCCTCTTAATTGTATTTTACACTGTCATTTTAAGATGGGGGTACATAATGTTGAGCTCCATGGCCACACTCTCTTATCTTGAGTGATGACTGCAGTAAAAGACTCCTCTGCTCGATTACTTTAATGAGTTCTGGAGCCACCCCACTGGTTGCTATATGGACCAAGGAGTATGCTGTCCACCTCTGGCTTCAGCAAAGCTCTGACCAGGTGCTGCTCAATAACTTTAAGACCACGGTCCCTGAAACAAGAAGGTTGTACCTTCTACGTCATAACTAATTTATACTCTATTTCTACACTGAGCACAATACATCACAAACATTGAGTTCAGAGCGTTAGGCCAACTGTCAGCTTCATCTGAAATACTTTATACCAGTATTTCCCTCCCTAATGGTTACTACGCCTCTGCAATTCCAGCATTATTTCTTTCTAGTCAATAATCTAGGTGTCAGTGTACTGTTTGGCCATTCCATGCAGTTTTACTTTCCTCCGACACCTTCTGTTCAGGCTGGAGCACTATAGGCTTTACATCATGTTCGCTACTGAACTACACATATATACAGACATAAATTATCAATTTACATTCAATTTTCATTAAAAGATATTGAATATTTCAAGCTTACCACAATTCATAGAAATAATAAACAGTTTCGTTGACTGGCAATGAATATAGCACAACTCCGATCTGCCGATGTCCCAGGCTTTATTTTATAAAAAATATACACTGGTGCTCAACGCACTGCTTCTTAGTAGGTTTATTACAAGATGTGGCAATGAACAGACGCTCTGAATTGAGTATATTCGCAGCTCTACCCAATCAAACCATGTCTACACATCTTTTCAAAAAAATACTCCTTTTCACGTTTCCCCTGACAACACAAGATAGTATTTATAGCCCGACCAATCGTGTTTAGTCTTACATTTGTTGCGCTCCAATCAAATAGGAGTTAACATGGTAGGCTATTTCCGTAACGTAATGTTTTTTCAAACACGTTATAAAAAAAATTTTATGAGCAGAAATGATTTCATGCTGTCAGGCACCCCCACTATTTTATTTTGGTTATAATTTGGTAATTCCTAGACTATTTGCGTAACGTTTTACATATTCTTTGTCAGCAAGCCCTAAGGAATCCAAATATCTCAATCTAAGGGAGCTAGGTGGCTGCGTTCAAAATGTGCATTTTCTACCACCTCCTGTTCACTTCCATCCCCATGTGGTGTCTGGGTACTGTCATGTTTTCAAACGTAAACCCATCTAATGTCATCTTTCCCAATAAGCGTTTTCCAGGTTTTTTAAAACCTAACTCTGGGAAGGTTAGTGTTTTTATCACTGTCCGTCTGAAAAAAAGTTAGTGCATGTGGCCTTACACGCGTGATGGCAGCAATTGTGTATCGCGCGACGCGTGTTTAGTATTGCATGCTTCCTGCCTTCATTCGCCCCTCTCTCTCTCCTGCTTTATCTGTCTTTTAGTTACGCCGTGTATGGAATGAATGAAATATTAAATCTAGGTCATTGATCAGCTTGCGTATCTCAAGGTCAGTACACGTTTCATTGAAGAAAGCGGGTAATAATACAGTAGGCTTTTACTATCAACGTGAAAGCGTTACAATTTGCAGACGAAGCAGAAAACAAGGGGGATTTCGAGTACAGTCATTGTGACAGCACTGTTCTTTTACCATTGCTCTTTTCTTTATTAAATGTATTTGTTAGGCTTTATATTTACCTGATAATTTATATATGTGGATTAGAATATTCCACGACAACTATCGTTTATTTTAAAACTGAAAAGTTACTGTCCCCCCCGAAGAAATTAACTACGGGCGAAATTCTCAAAAACCCACTAAGAAGAAAAACGATTAATAAAATAGTTACATACCGATTATCGTTTTTTTCTTCCCGCAATGGAGAACGATAAATCACGTAGTCTGACGGCCAGGCAATTACACTAGTCAACAAATTTTCAAAAGTTTTTTGTACCAGAAATTAAATGTACCATTTCTTATTGATTTTGACATGCTGATTTCAAATATCATAATGAAATTCACCAATTGGCTCTGGGTTTTTTTTAAATGATGAATTTACATTACAGTAATACAAATAATGTATGCTTGTT
Source organism: Oreohelix idahoensis (assembly GCA_024509875.1). Classification (NCBI taxonomy): domain Eukaryota; kingdom Metazoa; phylum Mollusca; class Gastropoda; order Stylommatophora; family Oreohelicidae; genus Oreohelix; species Oreohelix idahoensis. The sequence continues at coordinate 305,078 of JAMPIV010001541.1, read as the reverse complement.
TACTTCTCTGGGCTAAACAGCTAGTCTTTCTACTTTAGCATTATAAAAATTGTGGTTACATACTCAATTAATTGATATTTTAACATAAAATGATAGAAAAAATAAAAACATTATTTAAAGTTCACATATCATGCTTTAAAAAGGCACATTTGAACCCATTCCGTCATTATTCAGTCGCTGTTCGAGCTTTTTTTTTCCTTGCTTCTTGTAGTCAATCGATGAGGTGTCTCTTGTCACAGTCCAACAGTAATCAACAAGCATTGAAGGGCTCCAATTGCCTTGATACCTTGTCTCCATAGCAGCAATGTCCTGGTGAAATCGTTCACCATGCTCATCACTGACCGCTCCACAGTTTGACGTAAAGAAATCCAGATGAGAATCCAGAAAATGAATTTTCAAAGACATGTTGCAGCCAAGACTCTTATACTTCTGAAGGAGATTTTCTACAATTTCATTGTAATTATCAGATCTGTTGTTTCCAAGAAAATTGTCCACCACTGACTTAAATGCTAGCCATGCTGCTTTTTCCTTGCCATGCAACACGCAAAGAAACTCGTCATCATGAAGAAGTTTTCGAATTTGCGGACCAGCAAATACTCCCTCTCTTATTTTAGCTTCACTCAGTCTTGGAAATTTTCTGATGAGGTATTTGAAAGCCTCATCTGTTTTCTCCATTGCCTTGACAAAGTTTTTCATGAGACCCAGCTTAATGTGCAAGGGTGGCAACAAAATCTTGCTGGTGTCGACAACTGCTGGGTTCTCAACGTTCTTACTGCAGGCTGCAATGACTGCCTGATTGGCCAATGTCTTCTGATGTAATGGTCACTTCGTGCACGGCTATCCCACTCACAGAGAAAGCAACAGTACTTGGTGTATCCACCCTGTAGTCCAAGCAAAAGAGCGACCACTTTTAAGTCACCGCAAAGTGACCAATGATGATGATCGTAGTTTATACACTTCAAAAGCTACTTAGAGTTTTCATAAGTTTCTTTCATATGAACTGCGTGACCAACTGGAATTGACGGTAACACATTACCATTATTCAACAAAACAGCTTTAAGACTCGTCTTGGATGAATCAATGAAAAGCCTCCACTCTTCCGGTATGTAATTGATTTTAATGGCTGCCATTAAACCAGAAATGTTGTGGCACGCAGAAAGGTCACCCTCTTTGAAAAAGAATGTAATAAACGGCTTCTGGCGGTTCCTATACACAGAAATTGTAACATCTTCTGCCAGGAGATTCCACTGTTGCAATCTGGAACCCAAAAGCTCCGCCTTGTTCTTCGGTAAATTCAGATCTCTTACAAGATCATTCAGTTCACCTTGGGTTAGTGGATGTAGTTTGCTCAAAATCTGTCACTTGAGGTTGATGGTTCAGGACCACCAATGTCCTCTTCATCAGTGGAAGCAGCTGAAAAGGATTCTGGCACTTTGGGAACTGGTAGGTCATCGCCATGTGGTACCGGAAGTATTGCAGAGGGGATGTTTGGATATTCCAGAGTCCATTTTTTCTTCTTTGATATGCCTTTCCCAATTGGAGGGACCATGCAAAAGTAACAGTTGTTGAGATGATCAGTGGGCTCTCTCCAAATCATTGGGATTGCAAAAGGCATAGCTTGCCTTTTGCCAGTCAACCACAGTTTAAGATGTGCTGCACATGTATTGCAGCATATGTGTGGCACCCAGCTCTTATCTTGATCTCCTATTCTGCAGCCAAAATACAAACTGTACGCCTTCTGGCATTTCTAACTACGATACTTTTGATAAGGACAAATGCACTAACTAATGGCAAAATTTTATCAGAGAAAAGGTATTTATACACAAAGGTGATGTAATCATAGGTAGGATTGCATCATCAACTTCTAGTAACATTTTTATTGGTCATTAGAAAAAATTATGCAATCGCCCACAACAGTTGCGTCATATATATATAAATTTACCGTAATTAAATAAACTAGTAGCATATATCTTGAAAACTAGAGCCAATCAACATTTTTTAATGTCATTTTCGTTTTCAGCACACCAAAATTAGTTAAGATCAGCTATTTTCATTTCTGGTACATTTTGGTTGTTGACTAGTGTTATTTTTCATAGAGACCGAATCCCCGTTTTCTGTCTCATTATATACAAGAGAAAACACCCACGCGAATTCCTCTCCCACGCATATCCCAAGCTGCGCGTGTCCGGAAATTGTGTCACATTACGTGACAGGAGTGCCCGAAAATATCGATTTTCGTAAACAATGAAATCTACGGGAATCGCGAAAAATCAGAAGAAAGTAAAACTGGCCGAGTGAAAAATAAACCTACCGACCTAAAACGAACCCATTAAAATTACCTCCTCAAAAATACCGAACACGATATATATTCACATGAGAAGAACCAAGGCAAACCCCATATAATTACAAAAGAGAAGAGAAATGGTGAAACTCAAAACAGAATCGGGCCTGGTGAAAGTCAGAATTACAGTGTAGCATCACATACATCACAGTAAAGATAAATGAATGTAGAATTAGAATATGAAAGATTTTTAGTGATATTCTACATATAGTATTCAGTTATGAGTCATAATATAGACCACTTTCAAGAAAAGACTCATTTTAGTGAATGAAAAATGTACTCACCAACCCATGCATAAACACTGAAATATTATCCAGAGAGCTCCAGCATCTTTTAAAATATCACTAATCCATATATGAATATTATTTACAAGTGTCAGCTTCCTGTGATATTTTGTTAATGTTTTACAGACCATCCAGCGAACCATATAAACATTATAGACATTTGGAAAGAAAAAGGACATTAGAGGCCGCGTGAAGCTTTTAAATTAAATCATACATTGTATTGTTATTATACAACAAAGACACACATATTATACATCACAGTAAAGATAAATGAATGTAGAGTTAGTATATGAAGGACTTTTAGTGATATTCTACATATAGTAATCAGTGATAAGTAATAATATAGACCACTTTCAAGAAAAAAATAATTTTAGTCTATTAAAAATGTATTTACCAACCCATGCAATAGACTGAAATATTATCCAGAGTGCTCTAGGGTCTTTTAAAATATCACTAATCCATATATGAATATTATTTACAAGTGACAGCTTCCTGTGATATTTTGTTAATGTTTTACAGACCATCCAGCGAACCATATAAACATTATAGACATTTGGAAAGAAAAAGGACATTATAGGCCGCGTGAAGCTTTTAAATTAAATCATATATTGTATTGTTTTTATACAACAAAGACACACATATTATACATCACAGTAAAGATAAATGAATGTAGAATTAGAATATGAAGGATGTTAGTGATATTCTACATATTTTATAGACTACTTTTTAATAAAAACTCATTTTAGTGATTGAAAAATGTACTCACCAACCCATGCATAAAATCTGAAACATTATCCAGAGTGCTCCAGCATCTTTTAGAATAACACTAATCCATATATGAATATTATTTACAAGTGTCAGCTTCCTGTGATATTTTGTTAATGTTTTACAGACCATCCAGCAGACCGTACCATCATCATTAAAATATAAAAGAAGATATTCAAGGCCGCATGAACTTTTAAATTAAATCATATATTGTGTTGATATTATACAAGAAAAGACACACAAATTATGTTTCACAGTAAAGATAAATATATTTAGAATTATAATATTGGGGCTTTTAAGTGCTATTCTTCATATTATATTCAATTATCAGTAATAATGTAAACAATTTTTTTAAAAATTCATTTTAGTGAGTGAAAAATGTACCCACCAATCCATGCATAAAGACTGAAATATTATCCAAAGTGCTCCATGGTTTTTTTTTTTAAATAACACTAATTCATATATGAATATTAATTACAAGTTTCAGCTTTCTGTGATATTTTGTTAATGTTTTACAGACCATCCAGCAGACCATACCATCATCATTAAAATAAAAAAGAAGATATTCAAGGCCACGTGAACTTTTAAATTAAATCATATATTGTGTTGATATTACACAACAAAAGACACACAAATTATGTTTCACAGTAAAGATAAATATATTTAGAATTATATTATTGGGGCTTTTATGTGCTATTCTTCATATTATATTCAATTATCAGTAATAATGTAAACAATTTAAAAAAAAAAATTCATTTTAGTGAATGAAAAATGTACCCACCAACACATGCATAAAGACTGAAATATTATCCAAAGTGCTCCATGGTTTTTTTAAATAACACTAATCCATATATTAGTCACCGGGTGTGGATAATATACCAGCAGAGCTCTTGAAATATGGAGGACCAGATATAGTAAAAATCATGACAACAATTTGCCAGAAGATATGGAGTACAAAAAAATGGCCAAAAGAATGGACGCAGTCATTAGTAATACCGCTTCCAAAGAAAGGAAATCTAAAAATGTGCAAGAACTACAGAACAATTAGCCTTATTAGTCATCCAAGTAAGGTGATGTTAAGGATACTTTTGAACAGAATAAAACAGAAATCAGAAGAAATCTTGTCAGAGGAACAGGCTGGCTTTAGACCAAAAAGAAGTACCTCAGAACAAATCTTCAATATTAGATTACTGATCGAAAAACATCTCCAGCATCAACATGATTTATACCATAACTTCATCGATTTCACAAAAGCCTTCGATCGAGTCTGGCATGAAGGTTTATGGCAAATAATGAGAAAATTCAATTTTGATACCAACATCATAGATATCATTGAAGCACTATACAAGGACGCAAGCAGTGCTGTTTTTGCAAGCAATGACATTGGAGAATTTTTCAAAACAACTGTAGGAGTTCGCCAGGGATGTATCCTGTCACCAGTGCTCTTTAACATTTATCTAGAACATATTATGCAGGAGGCTCTCTACGATTATAAATCAACCATATCGATTGGAGGCCGACCTCTGTGTAATCTACGTTTTGCTGATGATATTGATCTGATAGCTGGAACAGAATCAGAACTTCAAGACCTTACCTCTAGACTGGAGAAATTAACAAGAACATATGGGATGGAAATTAATATAGAAAAAAGCAAGATATTGGTGAATAGCCATAAGAAACATGTTCCGACCAACATTACGTTAAATGGGCAAACGTTAGAAGAAGTTAACACCTTTAAATATCTCGGGTCCACTATATGTAGTGATGGAAGATCAAATAAAGAAATCAAGACAAGACTTGAGATGGCCTCAGCTGCCATGACAAGGTTGAATGTGATCTGGAAAAGTAACATCAGTTTTCCTGTGAAGATCAAATTATACAAATCACTTGTATTATCTATTCTCTTGTATGGGTGTGAGGGCTGGACACTCACTGCAGATACGGAGCGCAGGATTCAGGCTTTCGAGCATAAATGTTATAGAAGAATTTTGCGCATTTGCTATAAAGAGCACAAAACAAATGTCTATGTTAGAGAGAAGATAAACACCTATGCAGGCCATCAAGAACCACTTTTGTCAATAGTGAAACGTCGAAAGCTTGCCTGGTTTGGGCATGTAACTCGTCATGACTCCCTTTCGAAAACGATCCTCCAGGGAACAGTCGAAGGTAAACGGAGAAGAGGAAGGCAAAGAAAATCCTGGGCTGATAACATCAAAGAATGAGGACACGGTTTCTCCACACTTGTACGCATTGCTGAGAATAGAGAGCAGTAGAGGACCCTGTCTGCTGATGCTTCCACCATGGCACCCCTACGACCCATGACGGGTTATGGGTTGAGATGAGATGATGAATCCATATATGAATATTAATTACAAGTTTCAGCTTTCTGTGATGTTTTGTTAATGTCATCAGTAAACAATGTCCTATAGCAGTCAAAAGGAGTTGATGCCTCACTAAGACCTAAGTCATCGTGTACTCCTGGTTTGCGACCATATTTGGGAAGATATCTGAATGCGTTTTGGGTCTCTGTAATACTGATGTTTGGTACTGAAATCCATTCATTACTAACTGCCCCTTGTTGCTCCTTGGTACTAATGCTTTTCCCCCTTTTTGTCGATGATTTGGTCAAAACTTTTTGTCGTTTTGTAGCACTAGGGCCTGGCTGTGACCACGCCCCCTCCTCATTAGAACTAGCTTCTTCGTTAAGTTCAAATTCGAAATCATTTTCACTTTTGAAATCATCATTCTCGTTAAACTCGTCAAAGATACACAGTTCCCTAGCTTTTTCTACAGATAAAAAAGACCTACGTTTTGATAAACATGATGTGGTTGGTTCGCTAGACATTGTCTGTATAAACAACAATAATCGCCGATCGAAAGCTGACAGATTTACCATTTTTTCACAGTGAAATTAGCTAGAACAAGCGTGTTTCCGAATCACAACTCAAAGATAGCGCTCTTCTGAATAAAAAAAGAGTAACTTCCGTTATGTTAAAATACCAAATTACGAAAATACGGAACACATTTCACGGAACACAAAAGTGACGTTTCCATCGTCGTTTTGGCTTCTAGGGGTTTTGCGGATGTACGCTACCAGCGTCGTTTTGGCCTCTAAGAGTTAAGTAGGGCTGCTGAGCTTGTCAATCTTTTTGTAGCCAGTATCAGGCTGATGAATTCTTAGCATTATCTAAATTGTAGATCTAGGCTTTTCCTGTGGCTATTTTTGCACATCCTGAAACTTGTTGAGTTGGAGTCATGAGCTCTAGTTTCTTTTACTCTCTAAATTCCATGGAAACATCACATCCTGTACAGAGCCTCTTCCTGTCCATTGTGAGATTCTTCTGCATGCAGCTAATCAGGTAAAAAAACGAGTGAAGTTTGGAGCTCAAGTGATTCTCCCTAGCTTAATATGCAGCGTTGAAGTCACATGTTTCACCTCAGGGGAATCAGGATTTAGAGTCACTGTGGTTGGGCTTACTTGATTCCTGATCGCTGGCCAGTAAACTCAAAGGTTGTCTGTTTCCAGGATGCACCTCGTGGAGTTACTTCAGGGTTTTGGTTAGTAGTCTAACTCTGGAATTCACACACAAGAGCAATGTAAATTCCTTTGCATCTCAAGCAATCTGTGTATTGGGTGTGTTATGAGAAGATGAGAGTTAGAACACATTGTGATAATAGATAAAGTTAGGTATAATGGATTTGATAATAGATAAAATTAGAACACATTGTGATAATAAATAAAATTAGTGAGATTGCATTGTGATAATAGATAAAATTAGTTAGAACACAGTGTAACAATAGATAAAATTAGTTAGAACACATTGTGACAAAAGATAAAATTAGTTAGAATACATTGTGATAATATACTGTTCAAAAAAAGAAACGCATAGCTACTGAAGGCACACACATAGCCATAATTTTGACATTCAATAACTTTTTTAATTTAATGAGCTAATTGTTCAAATTGCACACAAGAATACCTTAGGGTTCAACCAATCAATTGACAGTGGTTTTGCATCTGGGTCATGATAGTTTTTTGGCGTACGGGATTTCCCGTTAGTATGGTGTGTGGCCTCCTCTTGCATCGATCAGCGACTGGCATCTCCTGGGCATGGATGCGATCAGACGTCTGATGTGGGCCTGTGGGATGGCTGCCCACTCTTCCTGGAGTGCCTGGAACAGATCACGACGATTGGCTGGAGCAACGTCTCGGCGACAAACACGTCTATGCTCAATCGGACTCATTTCTGGAGACAGGGATGGCCAGGGAAGGGTGAGAATGTTGTTGGCAGTCAGGAACTGCGTGGTCAACCGTGCACAATGGGGTCTGACGTTGTCCTGTTGAAACACAGACCTTTGGGCAGCCAAAAGTGGAAGGACATGGGGTCGAAGAATTTCATTGACGTGTCGTTGCGCATTCAAGCCTCCTTCAATGTGCACCAATTGACTCCTTCCGTTGTAACTGATCATTCCCCACACCATTGCACCTCCACCACCGTGCGGCGGAGCTTCATCAACGCAATTTTGGGCAAAACGTTCATGTCACCTACGGTAGACCCTACGCCGTCTATCATGACGCTGCAACAAAAAAAAAAGATTCGTCACTAAACCAGACATGTCTCCATTGATTGTCAGCTGCCCAGGGACGATGCTGGTTGGCCCAAAGAAGTCGATTTTGGCGATGGTGGCGCGTAAAGACAGGTCCTCTGTGAGGTCATTGTGCCCAAAGTCCAGCGTCATGCAGTCTATTCCGGACAGTTTGATCAGACACATGACGTCCTGGAGGCAATGACTGGGCAGTTGAGGAAGCTGTTGTAAACCTGTCTCTAAGGTGACGAAGCCGAATAAAGTGATCCTCCGCTGCTGTTGTCGCTCTGGGTCGTCCACTGCGATGCCGGTTTTCAACTGAGCCAGTGGCTTGGAACCGGTGCCAAAGTCGACTGATGGTACTCTGATGCACGTTTAGATGCCTGGCAACCTAACTTTGACTTTCGCCTGCATGCAGTCGGCCAACAGCAATGTTCCTTAAATTTATCGATAGAGACGCCATAAATGTCTGCTTGAAAATGAACTGAATTTTTTGTGTGTAGCGTTATCCTTTTATAGGATTTCAGTTGCGTAGTCAGTGAATAGTGTTCACCTCAAATTTTGTTGCTTTCACGTGCGCGCAACATGAGCTGTGGTCAAAAATTGCGTCATAAACACTATTGACCACTGCGTTGTAACGATTACAAAAACGAACGCAATTCAGGTCAACACGTGCATTTGACACTGTAAAGAACATTTGAGGCTGGTTTTTATATACCCTAGCACCAAATTTTACTTACAAACTCATAAAAACGCGCCCTTGGATAGCTATGCGTTTCTTTTTTTGAACAGTATACATACTATTAGTTAGAACACATTGTAATAATAGATAAAATTAGTTAGAATGCATTGTGATAATAGGTAAAATTGAAGGGAAAAAAAGAGTTTGAAGATACTGGGCATTTATTGCAGTGTGTCATTGAAAAATTTCCTCTTGACTTATAAACAGCATTAAGGACTAACGTCACCTTGTCTTTTCATACTCCTCATGGATGATGTTATCAAGGCATGTAAGGAGAGAACAAGAAAGTATTCAGTGGGGTACTGGAAGATGAGACAGGTCTGTATTTCAGAGCTGGCATTTGCTGATGATGTTGCCCTGATTGCTAAATCAGAGGCACATCTCCAATCCAACCTGCAAGTCTGGAAGGAAGAGCTGGAGAAGAGAGGGATGGTCATAAGCAGTTCTAAAACAAAATCCATGGTGATATCAGAAGAAGAAAGAAGACATCAGATTAAGCTGGGAGAATAGGTCCTGGAGCAGGTCGACCACTTTAAATATCTCGGAGCTATTATAGACCGAAAGGGAGGCATCAAAGAAGAGTTGGCCACTCGAAAAGCAGCAGCTGGGAGACTTTTTCAGGCCATAAATCGAGGATTCCTCAGCAAGAGAGAGGTTGGTAAGAAAACGAAGATGGCTGTATACCTCTCCACCTATGTCCCAGTCTTGACATATGAATGCGAGTCATGGGCAATGACTACAACCCACAAAAACCAGATCCAAACCTCAGAAATGAGGTATCTGAGGAAGGTGGTTGAAGTAACAAGAAGAGACATGGTCCGCAACCAGACGATACGTCAAGGCCTAAAATCCCACCCCCTGCAGACCCAAGTAGAACAGTCCCAACTAAGATGATTTGGCCATGTCTGCAGAATGGGAGAAGATCGGCTACCACGACAAGCATGGGAAACAAAGAGCCAGGGATCCAGACCCCCAGGACGGCGCTCTCTCTTTCAAACCTCTACACCTCACGGTAGAAGGGGAACGACTAAGTAAGTATTAAGGACTAACAATTGTGGAGAGGTGTGGTTGCCTGTCATTTAGCTTTGGCATTTGAAGACGAAGAATCTTGTCTGAAATTATTGCTTGTCTTAGTTTTAATTATCATTGAGTTATAATATGAGTAGACTCTCTGTTTCACATAGACTGGTTTTGAATGTAAGGTTCATGGTTCGCAACCCCTGATAGTATCCCCATATTCCCACTAAATTGATTTAGGTATCACATTTAAGGAAATGCTGCATAACAGCATCACATATGCTGTTTATCAGTTTTACAGAAGCTTTATTGCAGGTCTTTGAACTGTTCACATTCAGACAAATCACGAATGGCAAGAAATTATCTTCATGTTTACATTTTATTTTTGTTTAAAATAGTTGACAGCATTAACTGGGTCCTGAAAGATGCCGTCCACAACAGTACAATGTGCCCATGTAGCACTTTCTACTGTGAGACAAATGCAAGACGTGGAAAGCCTCTGGGATATCACATTGGGATAGCTTTAGTCAAGCGAATGAAGATTCAGACTAGGTAAGTTCTACAGTGCCTGTTACAAAACAAAACATTTTTATATGAATTCAGTTAAGAAATTTGTTGTTACAAAACAAAACATTTTAAAATGAATTCAGTTAAGAAATTTGTTGTTACAAAATAAAACATTTTAAAATGAATTTAGTTAAGAAATTTGTTGTTATAAAACAAGATTTTTATATGAATTCAGTTAAGACATTTGTCGTTACCAAACTAAAAAATTTTTTTTTACATTAATTCATTTAAGAAGTTGTTGAAGCAATACTACAGAGACATACACTGTATATGGTTATAGAAAGACTTATATTTCATTTCTAATGTATTCCATTTCAGGATCTGTCTTCTTCTTTGATCCTTAGCCACCGACCGTCAAAGCAGTTAGTGGCCATCATGCCTAGTGGCGTCTTGTAGGGCAACAACAAATTGATTCCACTTTGCTCGATCGGTGGCCATCCTTCGTACAGTGCCCCAACTCTGGTTCATTCTTTGCATCTCAGCCTCCACAGTCCTCCGCCAGGTTGTTTTTGGTCGGCCTCTCTTTCGTTTTCCTTCAGGGGTCCAAAGCATAGCTGTTCTTGTGATGGCATCGGGGTCTCTTCTGAGGACATGGCCAACCCAGCTCCAGTGTCTGCCAGCTATGATGGTGTGCATGTCCTCTTGCTTGCTCCAAGTAAGCAGATCTTGGTTGGTGATGGTATTCGGCCAAAAGATTAGATGAATTTTTCTTAGGCATGTTGTGTGAAAAGAGGACAATTTCAACATTTCCTTCTCTGTAACTCTCCAGCATTCCGCACCATAGAGAAGCACAGAAAGCACACAGCTCTGATATAATCTTAATTTTGTGCTTGTGCTGTATTGAGAGGACTTCCAGATGATATTTAGGCTAAAAAAGGCTGTTCTTGCTTTATTCATTCTGATGTTGATGTCTTTGCCTGCCCCGCTGTCTGTTGTTACTATGCATCCTAGGTATGTGAAGGTGTCTGTCTGTACCAGTTGCTGATTCCTTACTGATATGGGCTCAGGGTTGCTCACATTGAGCGTCATGACCTCTGACTTCTTTAAATTGATGTTCAAGCCCACCTGCTGGCTAAACTTATTAAGTCTATCCGTTTTTTCCTGGATGTGTTGATGTGAATGTGTTAGTAGTGCAATGTCATCTGCATATTCCAGATCTTCCAATGTAGAAAATGTAGTCCATCTTATTCCTCTTGGCCTGCCCTCTGTTGTCTGGCGCATCACCCAGTCTATGACTGTTAAAAATAGAGTGGTTGATAAGGGGCATCCCTGTCATACTCCTGTCTTCACCTCAAAGGTTAGGTTGCTCTGCCCAACACTACACGTAAAGTTGGCATAGAGGCTTTTTATGATTGACACTATGCAGCTTGGAATTCCATAAGCCCTCAGTATTTTCCATAAACTGTCTCTATGTATGCGGTCAAAAGCCTTTTCAAAATCAACGAAATTAATGTACAGCTGTCTTTGCCATTCTGAGCATTGCTCTATAATGTTCCTAAGAGTGAATATATGATCTACACATCTTCTGTTCTTTCTAAATCCTGCTTGTTCTTTCCTCACTTTGTGGTCTACTGCTTTTGAAATTCTCTGTATAATTATCCTGCCTAGTATTTTGCTGGGAACTGAGAGAAGAGTGATTCCTCTCCAATTATTGCAGTCCGCATATGGTCATATATCGGTCATGTCCTACGAATGCAAAACAACAGAATACCACTACAGGCGCTCACTTGGGTTCCTGAGGGTAAGAGGAAAAAAGGAAGACCAAAAGAAACACTCAGAAGAACAATAATAAGAGAAGGAAGAACGTTGGGCCTAAATAATGTGCAAGAGCTAAGAGGAGTGGCGTCACAACGAACAACCTGGAGAGCACTGGTTTCTGCCTTATGCGCCGTGTTTGGTGCTTAAAGAATTTATTATTATTATTAAGATCTCCCTTCTTGGGCAATTTGACAATTATTCCTTTGTTCCACTCTGATGGTGTTGTCCCTGTTTTCCAGACTTGTGCAAATAGTGGTTCTAATAGTTCTGCTGCTAGCTCAGGGTCTGTCTTAAATAGCTCTGCATTTAAGTTATCATGGCCCGGAGCTTTTCCGTTTAACCCTTTGATTGCTGTGATGATTTCTTCTTTTCGTGGAATGTCTGTATTTACATCTAGATCGTTTTCAGCCTCAGGAACATTCAGTTGTGTCTTTGGTGGTTCCGTGTTCAGAGTTTCTCTGAAGTGCTCTGCCCATCTTGTTTCCTGTCCCTCTGCTGTCGTGATGAGATTTCCTTGCTTATCTCTTACTAATGTAATATTGTTTGCACCTCGTTTTCCGCTGATGAATTTAGTTATTTTGTATACTGTGCTTTGTTCATTTCTCAGTGCTGCCTCTTCTGCCTGTCTTGCAAGATCGTCTAGGAAATTCCATTTGTTGGCTCGGGTTTGGCGTTTAACTTTCTTGTCCAGTTGACTGTACTGTTCGCTATATAGTTGCTTTAACCTGGGGGACTTCGCTTCTGTTTTCTTCCTTTTCATTTCCTTTCTCAGTGTTATGGTGTTTAATGTTTCTGGTGTTATCCAGTCTTGCTTCTTCCTTTCCTGGAATCCCAAGCATGATTTGCTGCTTTCCTTATATATTGTTGAAATGGTGATGAATTTCTGGTCTGTATCATAAATCAATGTCTTTTCCTGACTTGGCAAATTGATATCGTTTCTTTATGTCAGCCGCATAAGCTTTTCTGGTAAGGGGTTCCTTCAATTTGCTGATGTCAAACCTTTTCTGTGTAGTTACAGTTGGTCCAGCCCTTCTTAGTTTCACTTTCAGGTTTGCTACTACTAAATGGTGATCACTTCCCACATCTGCACCTCTTCTTACCTTCACATCACTTGTAATGCATGTCTCCATCTACAATTAATCATGATGTAGTCTATCTGGTTTCTGTCCTGACCATTTGGTGGTTCCCATGTTAATTTGTGAATTTCTTTATGTGGGAAAAGTGTTCCTCCAATGACCAGGTTGTTAATGCTACAGAAACTTATTAATTTATCCCCATTTTCGTTTGCTGTTCCGCTGCCGCATTTCCCCATTGCTCTTTCATTATATCAGGGTTCGTAGTGACCTGAAAAACCTTGAAACACCTGGAAAACGAAAAAAAAAATTGCAGGCCTTTAAAAGCCTGGAAAAATGGCTAAAAGCCTTGAATTTCCCGCATCGGACCTGGAAAAAAAATACGAAATCGAAAGTTCGATACTTTGCGTCCATTTTTCAGTTATTGATGGTATTTTTCGTTAAACTTCAGTTACCGTAGAATTTTTACTTCCCTTTGCGCACTAAATCCATTTCCAGAAGTTTTCAGCGGTTTCGTTTTCGTCTCTTTGCGTTAATGACGTAAACGCACAGATTTATTTTTAGCTCTGGCGTCTGTTGTTACTCAAGTGCTACTGGGAAAAACACAAGAACTTCATTCAAGTTGTATTAAATCGTTCATTTCAACTGAGGTAAGTAATAAATTCATTTATCTCATTTATAAAACCTATTTAAATAAGTCCAGTTTATAGATAGGCTGTAATTTACAATGTAGGCCTATTTACAGTTTTATTTTTAACCATTGCCAAAATTAGCCTTAGGCATATAGGCAAGTGTTTGAACGAAATTTCTTGGTTTACATCTGCATACGGGAATATGTTTGACACAATTTAACATGGTCAGGAATAGAAATTGATGGCGATTCCATATCCTATAGCATACCCTGTTAGACCCATGTCCCACTGTTTTTTGAAAATAAATATATTTCGAATGCTTTTTTATTATATTTATGATGAAGAGACATATCCCGTTCTACCTCTGAAGGGTTATAGGCTAATTAGGATAGGCCTACATGTTTTCAATTCCAGATAACATGAATAACCGCCGATACACGAAAGTGGCATCCCATCTGTCAAATCACTGTAATTAGGATAAATGAAAATTACCAATTTTGTGCATAGTCCTATGTTATTTTAAAAAAAAATAATTAAATAAAATTTTTAAAAATCTAAACAAACAAACGAAATAAAACAAAACAAAACCCAACAAAAATAGTAAGGGTGGTGGGGGGGGGGGGGGGGGGGTTATATGTAAAGGCCTGCTGTTTCCAGTTAGATATTTAATAGATTTTCACTTATCATAAGTGTTATAAGGATATCATCATACCTTCACCCTCCCAATTACTATATATTAACTTTTTGTTCTAGTTAAATATTGTTTGACTATATTATTCATGCGTTTAGAACTTTGACTTGGTAAATATACATAGCTTAGGCCTACTCATAAGTTATTTGTGTGTTCCATTTTTTTTTTTTAAACAGAAAAGAACACAATCCCAAGGAGCAGTTTTTCCCTCAGAAACATCAAAACCATCTAACACTACTCCCTCGGACACGTCAAAAACGTGTAACACTACTAGGAGAACTACAGATGTGACATCATTTGTGACCAAGGAAGAAACTCTCAGAGCTGAGATCATTTGGACTCTTTTTTCAGTGAAAAGTCACCATAGTTTTATTTCAAATTTCATACGCAACAAGGGACATATTCACTTCTGTGGTAGTTTTTATTCAGCCTTCAGCTTTATTTCAAGACCTGAAATTAGATTGGTGCATTTGGAACAGTAGCTGAAAATAGGAAGCATTTTCCTGTAGCACTGAAGAAAAAACAACTCAAATTGAAAAAGACAAATCATCCTGTGTTTTGTGTGACAGAAGATCAAAGCAAAGATCAGGATGTCAGTATGACTCTTATTGAACCTGCTATTCTTCGACGCAATGTGACACCTTCAAAACCACAGTCACCTGGCATGATACGAAAAGATTTAACCTTATATCTACTGTTCACTCCAATGATAATATAAACAAGACAGTTAGAAAGACAAATTCTTTAGGGCAGAACAATTCAGAAGCCAGTGCTTGCAGAAAAATACTGCAAAGTATGGGAGGTGTCGACCACTTCAGCCAACTAGGTGCAAGCTACCCCTACCCACACAGATCCTATTTTTATATCATTTCTTAGTTGAAACTGCCCTGGTCAATGGGCACATAACCTACAACACTGCCAACTCTACAAAAAAAAGATCAAAGCAAAGATCAGGATGTCAGTATGACTCTTATTGAACCTGCTATTCTTCGATGCAATGTGACATCTTCAAAACCACAGGTCACAACAACACAACTTACTGAGCACCACTTCATTGATAAATATGAAAGGGCAAGGTACAAACCAGACTGTAAAGTGTGTAAGGCTGCAGGGAACAGAAGCCATACTTGCATGTACTGCCCAGATTACAATGTACCTCTATGCCTGATACCCTGCTTCAAGTTATACCACACAGTCAAGGATTATCAGCGGTCCAGACAAAGACTCTTGCAGAGACCTACAGCTACAACTTCAACCCCAGTTAATGAAAAAAGCAGCTCAGACTCCAACTAGAGGTACTTAACTACTCAAACATTTACAAACGCTCATTGTCAGATGCCACAGACGCAGAATATATTCAAAAAAGACAAATACGATAAATACAGTTTTTTTTTTTTGCATTTTATTCACAATTTTATTAGCCTTTTATGTTGATATACGTGGTTAATCGTTAAATCAATACGTCAATCAAGCTTATATTATTCATTACCATCCATGTCACTAACATTTTATTGCGCTGATGTTGAACAAATTCACTAAAAACTGGGAAAAGATGTCTGTTTTTCAATCTTTTATGAATTTAAAAAAAAAAAAAAACTTCTTTTTAAAGAAATCTGCAAACACCCTTGGTAATGGGAGACAGTAATGCTCCGGATTGCTGGTCAGCAAAGTGATAATTATATCTGAGAAAATTAGATGAGGAAAATATTAGAGTTTCCCATGCTTGAAAATCACGTGCTGGACCTGGAAAAAGCCTGGAAAATGCTTGAAGAAATTTGCTATGAACCCTGTTATATGTATTGTGTGTACCAACTTTCGCATTGAGGTCTCCCATTACTATAATAAGATCATATCTAGGTGTGTTTTCCATTTCTTTCTGCAGTTGTTGATAGAATTCATCCTTGACCTCTTCATCGCTGTCATTCGTTGGTGCGTAGGATTGTATTATTGGTGAATCTACCTCTCAGTCTTAATCTTATCAGTCTGTTGTTGATGGGTTTCCATTCCAGTAATGTCCTTTCTATTCCTTTCTGTAGAATAATGGCTACACCTTCATTGTGCTGTCCATCCTCTCTTCCAGAGTAAAGTACTGTTTCTCCTGTTGCTGTTTTAACTTTTCCTGCCCCTGTCCATCTGCTCTCGCTTATCCCTAGAATGTGTAACCTATAGTTTCTCATTTCTGCCGTGACCTGTTTTAGTTTACCCGTCTCGTTCATTGTCCTGACATTCCAAAATCCTATTCTTGTATCATGTTTTGTGGTCAGGACGTCCGTTCTCATGTCAGTGGCTTCCTTTCGGCTTTCACCACTGACAGTCATACGAGCCTCAGACTCTGGATGTCCGACCCGCAGCAAAGTTTGTTCATTTGTTGTTGTTTCCGTAACTTCATTTTTTTTTTTACATAGACAGGGGTGTCAGCCCTATGCTAAAACCCCCAACCTGGAGGACCAGGGTGTCTGCTTTAGTCTGACCCCTGCCCGCGCAAACCTGTCCAGCTTGGCAGAACCTTCCAGGAGTAAAACTCCAGCTGGCATAGCTCTGGGGGTAATCAGGGTACGCAAGCCGCCATACCTCGACAAGGTATTGATACCGGTGGTGGCAGTCAGGATCTGTGTTTACTGTTAATTTGCACTAAAATGTTATTTGTATTATAAGATATATTTATGCCTCGTGAAAACAATTTTTCTACAGTGTATCTTTATTGCTGACATGCAATGATGCAGTTTCACAGGACTTGTTTTCGTAGATAAATTTTGTGGTTATTTTATGTTTGTTTTACATTTTGTTGTATCAATTTCTTCTGTAGCTTGGATGGGAAATCCAACACTTTAGAAGATCAGGGCCAGCTGTTTGCTAACACTCTGGAGAGCAGCTGGAAGATGGGTCAGTGTGAAGAGGATATCATCATATTTTACTCATATGATGACAGAGTGGTAGGTGTTTATAACCTGTTTATAGTTTCATTATGAGAAATATGCTTTATGAAAAACGTTGTCATCATTACATCTCAAATGCATATATGTCTTTTAATATGACTCATTTTTAACAGGTCATTCATTATAAAGTACCTTTAAAGCTTCTGGCATGAAGGTCAGCTTCAGTGAAATAGGGAAATTGCAACAGGTAACTGATGCTGATTTTTAGGGTCAATTGAAAATCTGAGATGCAAGTCCTGAGCTACTTGAGCTTGTATGGCTTGATAAAGTTTATGGAAGCTGCTGCTGTATTTTGTTGTTGTTGAGTATTCACTTTTTTTTTCTTGCTTTAAAAGTGTCTTTCTAAAATGTTTTTTCTTTATTCTCCATTCATAGGTATCAGTGTTTGTTGATCAATCAATTCTTCTGCTGTTGTCTTTTCAAAGTACAGTAGACTTGCCTTCATGTCATCATTTGTCATTCATAATGGTGTTTACAGTCGTTTCTCATCACATGCTCGTATATGTTAAGCACTTGAGTATTCACATACATGCTCATCTGCTAGCTCTCTTGTCCTGTCTTCCTCTGCTTCTATCACCTTCAATATTTTCTGAGAGAGGTCATCAGAGATAAGAAGGAATGAAGACGGGGAGATCATATTTGCCAATAACCATAAGGATCTTGAATGTTGAAGAGGAAGACATTTTAAAATAAAGTTGGTTTTGATACATGATAGTTAATATTTTCCGGTTTTTATAATGTTGCATTATCAAAACGTATCTTTGCTTGTGTTGTTAACATTTTTCCCTTAATGTCTGTATTGCCATCAGCTTGCTATATATGGAGGTAAAACAGCAATGAACAAGCTGACACCATATTACCGCAGCCTGCTTTCATACAGGGTGGGTTCACGGTTCAGTGAAGGCCTCATCGTTGAGGCTATAAACAACTTGTTATATGATCTCAAGTAAGTTGCTGACTTACATTTTTCCTTGCTGATTTGTATTTTGTTAATTTTATTTAGGACCACTTCTTTAAAATTCACAAGTCTTTTCATTTCTTTTTTGTCTTCTTAAACTTATTGTCCTTCAGCCACATCTTTTCTCGACATGAAACTAGCTTTTAATATAAGTTTAATCTGTCATAAAGGTTTTGGATGATGTTATTGCTAGCCTGCTTCTCTCTTTGAGCTTGTATTTGTAAAAGTGCATGTTCTGTTGCCTGCTTGTCCACAAATATGTTTGTTCAAGTATGAGTTTGTTACATTGGTAATGAGCATCAGAATGGTTAGAGTATTTGCTTCTTGAGGCAAAGGAATCTGGTTAAAAGCCAGGTCACGTCATGCTTTAGCCTATCCAACTGTAAAAATGGGATCTTGCCCTGTTGTGAGTTAGGGAAGGCAACGGCAATAAGAAAAGGAACAGGTCGCCCCACCTGATAAAGCTGAGACCTAGTATAAGTGAGGTGTCTAACACTTCATTCCTCATCAGCAGTATGTGTTATGTTATATGTTTACCTTTTATATTGGTATTATTTTAGTCTACAGTTTGTTATTCTTAGTCTGAAAGTCAGCACATGGTCTCTTCTTGATAATAAGTAGAAAGCTTTTGTTTGAATGTTTACCATCTTATCTTTTTCACACTACCATATACTAAGCAGGCAGCTGTTATAACCATTGTATGTTGTGGTTGGAAAAATTAAAGTGTACTTGACATAATATCATTTTGTTCCCTCAAAAGTGGCTACATTCAGGTTTATCATGTGTTTTAGTGTCTGATCTAACATTGTTATATTCAAATTTCACTTAGTAATGAGGGTGTCCTGGAAGAAGCTAGTGCTTACATTAGGAGAAGTGATCCACTTTCTTAGGGTGCATGATGAGAAGAAGAAAACTGGAATATATGGCAACAACTGGAAATATTGAAGAAAAATAGAGATAAAGGACAAAAAAGAGAAGGTGCTAAACAGTTTGTCATCATGGCATGAATAAAAAGTCGGCAACAAAATTGATGAACAGTACTGGAGACAGGAAGTTTGGTGAGACGTGATCACTTATGCCACCATCAAGGCAGTTAAAGAATAAATGTAAATTGTCTGAACATTTTTTATGCTTCTGTGGTTGATTCATTGGACTCCTTTCAACATAAGTCATTTTTAGTCTTAAATAAATAAATATCTGCATTAATTTCTAAAACCAATTAATTTTTTTAATTAATTTTTTTTTTAGTCGTAACATATTTTAACATTTTTGCTCCCATTAATGTTCCACCAGGATGGTTCTGAACTGTGACAACCCATGGAAAGATGACTGTGGATTGCATGAAATTAGAAATGGGGCCTCGAGTTTTGGTATTTCCATGTTGGTCACAGTTTTGGTTATTCTAATTTCAGTGTGCAGCATTCGTAGAGCCTAAGATCAGACTTCTTTTAGCATGTACTGGAAAGTTCATACCATTCTACAGGATGTAAAGAATTTAAGCTACATTAACCATTAAAGAGAATGAGGTGAAGTTGATTTAGTCAGAAGTAAAGTATAATACAAAAGCAATAGAAATCAGTCATTTAAAATAAAGTGTTTTGAATGTGGACATTTTCGTGAATAGTTCAGGTGAAGATATTGTACAGTGTTAGTTCCAGTGATGTAATTCCTTAAAGAGAATGAACCAAATAGTTTAAGGTGGTTTGATGAAAGTTTTGTGATATAATATTTCATCTTTTGTCATTTTTATATTTTAAACTTTAAAAGGTGAAGCAAAAGGATTCATTTTATAATTATATTTGCAAATTGGAAACAAATATGGCCAGTTTTTCATTAATGTCAAGTGCCTTACGTTGTTATCTTCATATAATATGTACATTTTTACTTGTAATGGATCATACTGTTAGAATACTGACTGTCATAGCACACAACTTCTTATGCATTTTAATTCTTGATAAAGATATTCATTGAAAATATAAACTTTTTTTTTGAGTGAAGATCTGATAAAGATATTTTTATGTTAACATGTTTTTATTTTGAAAGTATATTTGTCACTTCCAGTATCTGGGCGGGTTCACTAAATTCATGATGAAAAGACAAGCAGTTTTGTTGTTGTTGTTGTTAAAGTGGCATACTTAATAGTAGCTAAAATATTGTTTTAAAATGTTTTTTTTTGTAGAAAGGCACAATGTCTTTGTCATTAGTCATATACTGTAATGCAAGGGTCGCCAACGTAGGAGCTTTAGGAATCTACTTTAGTGACACTGACCCCTCTAAAGATCTACCATATATCTGGGTGTGTTTGTGTGTGCTTGTTTGTTTGTAATTTGGGGGGGAAGGGGGGGAGAAGAATGATGAACTTTACAAAGAAACAATCATGCTCCTATCTCATGCAGTTCACGAATATATTTTAGTGAGCCAAGAGTTTTCATTGGGTATGCTGAAAAAGTACCTTTGATCCTGGGAGGGACGTGATTAAAATGTCGATGGGAGATGTCCAGTCCGAAATTTCCCTATGTTGAAGTCATTCTCTCTCCTCCCCCCCCCCCCCCCAGTCACCTAATGATCTACCGGTAGATCGTGATCAACTGGTTGTTGACCCCTGCTCTAGTGTATTTTGAAATTTAGTCAGAATTATGCTGGCTTACTTTGAGTAAGTAAGAAATTTGATAAATAGAATAAACACAAAGGTTTTAATTTTATAAAACTCATTGACATCTATGTCATTTGTTGAGTGCTGCTGTATTGCTGTCAGAGGACACCATGGTACACGTTTTTATTACATTAAAAAAAAAAAAAAGATTAGTTCAGGAGATCCATGCAAAACATTTTCTGCTCAATTCTCTCATTTTCAGAGGGTAAAGAAGACCAAAGGGCCAAAACACTTTTTTGAGCATATTACCTTCTGTTGTAATACTTTGTATAGTTTTATATACTGTATTCCAAAAAAATAATAATAACATCATCAACCTACAATGCAAAATTTTCTAGCTAAGAACAGTGGCGCACCAGACTGAAACAAGCACTTGAACAAATTAAACCCCTTAAATGAGCATAATTACCGCAGCTGTGCACATCCATAAGAGACAGATCAGCACATGCTGCTCACTTGCCTGGGACTCTCCATAGAAAGAATAAAGCTATTGCCGGGCTCCCCAACAATCAACACACACTATACAGCATCACTCAACAGCTACAGAGCATACATAAATTCTTCAGCTAGGTGTTGGCTGGGAAAGAGCAACAAACTCAGCAGTCCTAGTTAAACAACAACTGGATACCATATTTAGCTATGGCGAAGAAAGGTAGTTTGTGGTATTTTTTGAAGGCTAAAAGCAGAGAGCTTGGAGAATTAGTTGCATGAATATTAGTTTGCTTTTTGTTCAGTAAAATAGTGTAAATGTGTTTCACTTGCATATAGAAGCTAATACAAGATGTCACAAATATGGTAAGAATAACCCACCACAGCATATTTTACGTCCTGAGTTAATCCATATGGGAAAGATAATCCATGCATATTCAGTTCCTACTTTATGCTTGCTGTCATAATTGACACATTTGTTATATATAAGTGAGGTATTTATTGCTGCTTTCTTAATATCTTCTTTGTAGTTGTTTGAATGTTTATATATGGTATTAGTCAATTTATGGTGCTAACATAAGCTTTCTTCTAAAGCTTCTGAGATCCGAGTTATACACTTGTCATGTATAAGCTTCTGTCTGTATAAATTTGTAGCTAATGTATATGTTTATTTATACATTTTTTTGCCTTTTACACGTATAATTTTCTCAATTGTTTATTCTCTGGATTTTACTTTTTTTTTTGTTTACTGTTATCTGAAATTTACTGTCTTGCTTACTATTTTCTGAATCTTGCTTTAAAAAATAAGATGGCTTAAATGTGAGTATGTAGACACAAAATCTGTGATGCTAGTTTTCATTTAGATTTGGATCCCTGTCTGTTCTCATACATGCAGATTTGGAAGAATCTTAGAAGTGAGCATAAAGAGAAATACAATCTCAATGAACTTTTCAGTCCCTAAATTGGTATTTAAATAATTAATACTTGCATTTATCTTTGGATAACACCCACAAAAGCCAGCTCCAAACCTTAGAAATGGGGTATCTGAGGAAAATACATCGTCCGCATACAGACAATGTGTCATGGCTTCAAAACCCAGCCCCTGCAAACCCAAGTGGAACAGTCCTAACTACGATGGTTTGGCTCATGTCTGCAGAATGGGAGTAGATCGTCAACCATGGGAAACCAAGAGTGACGCTGGGAGGAAAACATTAGACAGTGTCTGAAGACTGAGGACTTGATTGGAACCAGGCCAGGAGGAAGACATTAGACAGTGTCTGAAGACTGAGGACTTGATTGGAACCAGGCCAGGAGGAAGACAGCCGATAGGATAGTGTGGTGCGGCGGTGTCAGGTGTTTATTAAATCATTTATAGGTGCTTATTACATCAGTGATAGATGTTAACCACTGGAGGGCAGGAGTGGTAGGATAAATCAATTGCATTTTTCTTATAGCATAAATTTTAAAATAAAGTTGTGAATGCTTTTAATATTCAGCGCTCCTAAATGCTAATGACAACTTGTAATATATTAATTGTGCACCACAGTGCAGGCAATATTACTTGGTTATAATGTTTTTTATAGTTATGTTCTTTATCCATGGTGCCCAAAAAAAAAAAAAAAGTTAGGAGTTGCAGACTAAATAAAATTGTCATGTAACTTAATTTCCAACTATAAGGATGAATATGAATCAGTTACTCATGTTTTTAATGCTGGGGATATGTCCAAAATATTTACAGAGTGCTGTGAAAAAGATTTAAAAATATTTTTAATAAAATTGGGGGGGGGGGGGGGGGGGGGGGGGGGGTGTGTGTGTTGAGAAAGATGTTCTTTCTTGTTGTTCAGTGTGTTTTTAGTGTTTGATTTTTAAACTGGTTTGTGAAGGCCAAAACTGGCACCTTGTATATCTATGTAGATTTTTCTAAACAGCAATGAATAGCATGTTTTTGGTTGTGTTTTTTAAGTGGTGTCATTAATAGTTTTCTAGAGGAGAGTGATTCAGACTTTATTGTGATGTCAGTGCCGCAATGAAGACATTGTTGAGGAACATATTGCTGACGGAGAATGTGAAAGTACTGATGAGGATTCAGGTAGTACAGATGGGAAGACAACTACTGTACAGTATCAACAGTTACAGGTACTGGCAAGCGCCAGCGTACAGGACTTGTGTCAGATATTACACCCAACTGACTACTTTTAAAAGCACCAATTTGAAAGAGGTACAACAAGCCAACTGTCCTCTGCAGGGAAATCCAATATTCCAAATTAAAAATCCATTCATCCATGGGTTCAGAAGAAGAAGAAAAAGTACTAATGCATAAGCCTACTAATACTTATAATGCTATTATATGTAATTAAATATACTTGTCAAGTTAATTATATATACCATATGTACTCGAGTAATTCAACCCCTAGACTTTAGGACTGAAAACCTGTTTCACAAATCTCTCTTTTTTGTTTGTTTTGACTAATATAAAATTAGGTTCGTTTTTTAAGGTCCAAAATGGGAATAAATTTCTTGACTTATACTCAAGTACATACAGTAAATTATTTAGTGCTTGTAGACATATATGCCTGTTAATCCATCTGTATCTTCTGAAATGTTTCTTGCCTTGTCTGATGAGATTAGCAGTTGTTATGCACAGCAATAAGACAAATTTATGAAGCTTCAAAGAAAACAGGAGTGCCAAAGGAAAAAAAAGTCAAATGTCTGAGTCCTGGGAAGTACGTATTGAAACTGAATAGGAAATGGGCAGTATTCCTTACCTTTGTCTGTCACATTTGTTATTTTAAAATTTAGGTAACTTACTTAGTGCATCAGATTGGCAGGGTGGTTAGAGTGCTGGCTTCTTGCTGCAAATTTACCTGTTTCCAGATTCAGAACCTAGTTGTGTCACACTCAAGTCTACCAGCTGTAAATGGGTACCTTGCTCAACTCTGGAGTTGGGAGATTGTGGCAAGTTCACCCCACCTCATATAGCTGGTCCTAGTATATTGAAGACTAACAATTCACTCCCCTCTGGCAGTATCTGCTATGGGATGACCTTTGCCTTTTTTTACACAGTGCCTAAACATAGCACTTTGAATAAAAACATGAACAACAAAGATTTCTGAAACAACAGATCAAAGCAAAAGCATAATAACAACATGCACAGCGCAGTGGATCTGTTTTTAATGAAAGAGCATTACACAACATATAATATTTGAGGCAGCTAAAAATGTCTTAGGTAATATTGAAAAACGAAATGCCTTAGAAAAATATGTACATATACATTCATTTAGCCTTCAGCTCCCTGTGGAGGAGGGCTTTCCATCAAATATATTTATAAAAGGTAGGGGAGCTTTCATTGCAATGGGAACTAGATGGAGGTAGGAGAAACCAAGTCTAACATATAAATAAGAATCTTCAATTCAGATTTCAAGTTAGTCCTAGTATATGGTTTTGAAACACAGATAACATCAAAAACAGCAACTGAAAAGCTACAGACCTTCATTAATGGGAGCTTGTATAGAGTAGGTGGATTGAAATGGTATGTCAAGTTCACCAGTGTGGAACCGGTGATAAAAATCAGACAAGTGCCAGCAGAACATGAGATAAGAAGATGACGCTGGATAGAATGCACATTGAGGAAACTTGTTGATAGCATTACAAGGCAGTCCTTATTCTAGAATCCACAGGGTAAGAGAGGTAAAGGATAGATTATTGAAGGCCCATGCTCCTTGGTGAGCCAAAGGGTATTGATTGATACATATAAACAAGTCGGATTGTTAAGTTATTGCATGGACTATAAAATCTGTACGTCCATATTGCTATTCGAAGAAAGATATTGTATTTATTGCAAATTAATAGATTATTTTTGGGTTTTGTTTCACATGTTGCATCGAGAATTCACTGAAAGATAAGACTACAAAAATGTAGAGAGCATAGGGCAGACGTAACATTTAAAAAAAGAATGAATATTAGAAGATCTGTTAAAAATTTTAAAACAAATTATACTGTTGCTTTACATGTAATAAATCTTTTTAATACAGGTGGGTAACCCACAATCCGAAATGCTCGGGGACGGTCGTTTTTCGCCCAAAAATCGGTTAATGTAGCCCAAAAATTGCCCAAAGTAGCCAAATTTCGCCTCAACTTAAATTATGTACAGCTGTAGTAGAATTTGGGCACAGCGGATTGATCAACCGCTTGCTTGTCACATTGATTACGGAAACAATTAATATTCTGTTGTACCAATAAACGCCTTTAGGCGTAACGGAACAACGGATAATTTCTTGTTGCCCTAAGACGCCGCAAGGCGTAATGGCCACAGACTGCTTGGTCGGTCTTTGGCTAAGGACGGAAGAAGAAGAAGAAGAAGTAGTAGAATTTATTTTTTCAGAAAAATATTGTTTTTAAACTTTAAAAATAAACGTTAAATACCTGCACACTATCCTACATTCAGGCTCTAATCGTCGTCTTCAGCTTGGAGTCAGACATCTGTTGATGAAGGATCGCCTTCAATGTTCAGTTCTTCATAGTATATTTTAGCTTGTTTCAGAACCAAGAAACCAGTGAGCGGCATGAGTTCACTTCGCTGTTGTCGAATCTAGCCCTCAGAACACGGTCAAGCTCTTAATCTTTTCCTCTATGTAAAGTTTTCCGATCTGACATTAGTTTTTGGTCATCACTGTCCCTGTAAAACTTCAGCAGCTTGTCTTTGTTTCTTTATGTCATATACTGTGGTAGTTCCTACACCATATTCTTCTGTAAGACAACACGCAGAGACACCATGATCAAACTTCTGCAATAACTCTACTTTCTGCACTATCATTTATAGCGATATATGCTTCCTTTTCTTATTCCCACTGTTATCCACAGGAGTATATGCAGCTCTTTTCAACATTTTCACAATGGAATTAAACTCTAAATCATAAAATTAGCTCACAAATATCCAACTCTAAATCACAAATAAGCTCAGAAATATCCACACATGTGGCTGGTAGCAGTGCCGAAACACAACTGACCATGCTATGTTTGAACATTTGTATCACGCAGTAGTGATTACGTCAGCATATACTGCGAGCCTGCGCATCATGGGCTGGAAACGTGAACAACTGAACATAGTTCCTCGCATACCTGTAAACAAAAAAATGTCAACATGTGGCTAGAAGGAGTGACGAGAGAGAACTAACCACACTTGAAAAATTCACATCACGCAGTAGTGCTTACGTCAGCCTATACTGCACCTTGCGCGTCACGGCCAGTTTTCTTGATAAACTGAAGATTTCGTGTTTTCGGTTCCTTGCATACCAGTTTTTTAAATGAAATTTTTTTCTTTTGGAAACCAAAAGTCGCTTAAATCAGCTGACCAATCGGTCCAAAAAAACTTCAGATGTTCAGATTCTGAGTTACGCACCTGTAGTTGTTTTAGATTCTGTCCACAAATAATAAAATTTCTTTCATTAAAATGTATTTTGTGTGTGTGTTAAGTTAATTGTAAATAGTAATTTATTTCTGTCTTTACCAGTGAAGTGTTGTTCCAGGTGAGTGACAAGTTGTGATAGTAAAACAACTCTCTAATGTTGTCAGCTGTAGGGAGAAATGCAGTGTGTGCTTTTGTACGAGGTGGTCTGCTTTGACTAATATCAGATCATTTTCTTCAGGACTTCTATTAGTTCCGTCAGTCTGTGCATCTTCCGACTGGATTTTTTAAAGCTTATTATGACAGCTGAGTGCGATGTACAGTATAATATTTCCCCAGGGTAAGAGTGGTCGAGGGAGATTGAAATACACATGACAAGAGAACTTGAGACAGAAATTAAAGGGATGAGGAAGAAATGGACAGAACTTGGCACACATTTGTTGAAGGCCTATGTTCCTTGGGGAGCTGAAGGGTGATGAGTGTATGTGATGTTATTTTAATGAGGTGGCCAAACCAGATTATTTTTCTCCTTTATACCGTACTGCTCGTTTGCAGTTATTTCTGTTAATGTCCTAAACAGTTTTTTTAACAGATTTTGCTGTCTCTTGTGGTAACATTAGCAACATCTCACCCACAATTTGTATAAAAACATGAACAACAACAGATTTCTGAAATAATAGACTAAAGCAAAAGCATAATAACTAAGAAAAGTAGTGATGAGTAAAATAAAAACTCCAAACTGTATCCACAAAACAAAGATGACTTCAAGAATGACTAGGGATATTAACTGGTGTGACAGTGAGGACTAAAATAAACTGACTAGGCCAAAAAGGAACCAGAAGCTGGAACAGACAGACACATTTACATACCAAGGATGCATAGCAACACCAGACGGCGGAACAAGCAAAGACATCAACAACAGAATAAAGCGAGAACAGCCTTTGCTAGTCTAAACAACATCTGGAAGTCCTCCCAGTACAGCACAAACACTAAATTAAGGGTAATGTTCGCCTTTAGACCCACCGATGTCCTTTTGTAACTTTTCGTTTACTTTGTACATCGACTTTAAGCAAACATTCGTACGATATCCATATCGACTTTTTAATCAAGATTTAATGCGTTTCTGTCGCTGCAGCATAGGCTACTTGTTTGTGCCGCGTACTTGTTGTTTAGTTATATACAACTAATATTTCGCACAGCGCTAAAGCTAAATATTTCGCAACACCATAAATTAGTAAGTACAGTATCATAAGATTATGATCGTTATTGTACTTTCAATAATTATTTATTGCGACTTGTTAACACAGTGACGTGATAATTAGGATATATAAGCGTCCGATCGACAGAGTTGTTACAGCGCTGGTCTCTCGTGGCTAAGGTGATGGGTTCGATTCATGGTATCATCGCGCTCCAGTCTACCCAGCTGTAAATGGATACCTGACTTTGCTCTTGAGTTAGGGAAGGAAAAGTATCGAGGAAGGGAACTAGTCACACCCCACCTCTTGATGCTGGACCTAGTATAATGAAGTCTCTAACACTTCATTCTACTACGGCAGTATCTGCTATGGGACTATCTTTACCTTTTTATATATATGCTCTTTAATAATTATAATCACAGTGTTTTATACATATATTTATATATATATAACCACACTTTGATTATAATTATTAAAGAGAGTCAGAGGTAAACCAAAAAAAAAAACACGCACACACACACAGAAGATAACTAGATACAGGACTGAAAAAGAAGAGGAATTCGTGGAAAGACCTCGCGCGAAAGGCATCTGACAGGAGGATTTGGCATGCGTTTGTTGAAGGCCTATGCTCCTTAGGGAGCTAACAGGTATTTTAAAATATTTCTGTATGTTTTAAAGTCAATACATGTCATTATCTTACAAACAAATTAATTTTATTTATTTATTTATTTTGTAACGTTGTAATTATAATTATTTATTGTCGTGACCACCGGAGGAACATCATTTATGCTATTCGTATTTCGTACGAATGTTTCCTTACTTGTAAACTCCAATTCCAAGTACAAAGTAAACGAAAAGTTACAATAGGACATCGGTGGGGCTAAAGGTGAACATTACCAAATTAAGATTATATGAGAGCTGTGTACTTTCTGTGCTTCTCTATGGAGTAGAATGCTGGAGAGTAACAGAGAAGGAAATGTCAAAGTTTTCCTCTTTCCACACAATCTGCCCAAGGAAAATTCTCCGAATCTATTGGCCGAATACAATCACCAACCAAGAACTACTTACTCGGACTTACCAAGAGGACATGCACACCATCATAGCTGGCAGACGCTGGAGTTGGGTTGGCCACGTCCTCAGAGATGCATGCCATCACAAGAACAGCTATGCCATGGACCCCTGAAGGAAAGCGAAAGAGAGGTCGACCAAAAACAACTTGGCGGAGAACTGTGGAGGTAGAGATGCAAAGAATGAACCAGAGCTGGGGCACTGTATGAAGGATAGCTGCTGGCTGAACAAAATGGAAGCAGTTTGTTGCTGCCCTACAAGATGCCACCAGGCGTGATGGCCACTGATTGCTTTGAGAGTTGGCGGCTAAGGATCAAAGAAGAAGGCGGCCAAAATATTATGGCTGGGATCTTTAACAACTAACTAATCGTTTTAAAAAGTTTTAAACGATTAATTGATAAAACAAATTTTAATCGATTATTCCATTTTAGCAATGTTCATGTTGTTTTGCTTAAATACAAGATCATTTGCTATGTTAGAGGTTTGTGATATGGATTTTGGCAAATGCAGTCAATAATAATAAATTGTTTGGTTGTAACTTTTTCAGGACGATTTTGCCTTATAACAAGTAAAATAAATAAAGTCCTTAGTGATTTTAAAAAAAATAGAATTTAAGACTTTTTATAATTTATTCTCTATTACGATTTTTAAAATCAATCCCAGCCCTACAAAGTATAAATTAACAAAGTATAATATGCCTACAGATACAAAGGAAAGTTAACTTGATTTTTACTATGAGGAATACAGTAAAAAGTACATTGGAGGTTAAGTTTCAGTGGAGTGAAATATCAAACTGTGTATATAAAAGTCAATGTAGAGTGTAAGAGTTGTTAGAGTGCTTGCATCTGGAGGCAGAGTTGTGAGATTCTAAACCTGGCAGTGTCACTATCTAGTCTGTCCACCTGTAAATAGGTTTGAAGCTCTGCTTTAGAGTTAGGGAAGGCAAAGGCAGTGGGGAAGGGAACTGACCCTAGTATCGTGAAGCCTCTAAAACATCACTCTCTTATGGCAGCATCTGCTATGGGCCTACCTTTACCTTCACAGAGAAGTGACAAGGATGGGGGTAAAAAATGGGAAAATAGCGTGAAGTTTGTCAAATAAAGTGAAGTATGGCAGAAAAGCTGAGTATGATGAAACAAAAAGTCCAGAAGGGATTTATACTGGTTGTTCAACCCATTCAGATTTATATATTCAATATATAAAAAAAGAAGTGACATATATCTGAAATGATTTCCCAGTCTAGATAATGTTTATAGGTAATACTGCAGGACACTTTACAAGTTATCAGTGATCATTTGTTGTTTTTGATCAGAATCAACGTCACTGCACTCTGGGCAAACCCATAGGTGCTCAGTCTCCCTCAGCAAGTGTCGCAGGATATGAATGCTAATTGTTCCTGTTGCGCGCTGGTTGTATACACGCCGGATGCATCCTCTCATACGTCCATCCATGCTGGTCTTACGTTTTATGCCAAATTCCAGCAATCTTCGCCTTGATGATTCATCGATTGCAGTGTCATTCTCTAACAGACGATCATTAATTGCCCTAAGTATCTCTCCCTTATCCATATCCAGTGCACCTTCTATGGGTGTTCTTGAAGCTAGTCTGTCAGCTCTTTCATTGCTGCACATCCCTGCATGACCAGGACTGTAGATCCACACCAGTTCCTGAAGATTTGAGGCTTCTATGGAGGTTTTCCATTCATGCCGGAGTCCTCCACTTTGGACCTTCCGAAGCATGGATTGTGAGTCTGATAACAGTAACTGCCCTTGTTAATGAAATCTCAGACAGCCACCTTAAGGCTGCAGTAGCTGTCTCTACCTCCATTCTTATGCTGGAGGTCATTATCATGTAAGCCTGGCCATGTTCAGTGACGATACTGCCCTTTACTGTAGCAGAGAAGCCCAACCCTGATTTCTCACCTCGGATTACAGACTTATCAGTGTACACAGTGGCATCATCATTTATCAGTTGATCGATTTCCAGCTCTGCCCTCCCATTGGCCCAAGCTCTGCAATCTCTACCAAGGCTGATGATTTGCTGGTAGTTCATCCAGCTCTCATCTAACTTACTCCACTCTTCCCCTTTGAATATATTTTAAACTGTGGTCACCTGCTTAATAGTTGCCTCTGCTACCCATGACATCCTCCGCTTTATTCTCGTTCCCTAAATGCCAGCTGTTTCCATGCAGGGGGTGCCTTTTATCTGTGGTTACTCACATATGTGCTTTTGACTGGGCTATCGCATATCTGGATCTAATCGACAGTAATCCAAGCATGTATCTCATCGTCACAATGGGGGTATCTCACGAACAGCCCAAGGCTACATGCATCCCTTCATTTTGAATGCGTTCCAGTTGTTCACATTGTGATATTGACAGCGTGAGTATTCTCAGACCATTCTCGAAGACTGACATGACTAGCTGATAATACATGAGAAACAGTAGTCTCTGTTCCAGGTGCACTGCAGCCATTGCTTTTAGGGCTGCCAGACCTCTGTTGCACTTCTGTATGATTAGATCAACATGTTACTTGTATGATAACCCACAATCGATTGTTATTGTGAGGTATTTCAGCTTGTCTTGCCTTTAAATTTTCTCCCACTGCAAGTAATGTCTGGAAGATCTGTTTTCAATATGGAGTTGTTCAAAGAGCACCACATGCTATTGACCATTTCCTGTTAGTCAGAACCAGTCCTGTAAATGAGTATGTCATCTGCAAATGTCAATGTTCATCCTAGTATAAGCATTCTCTAGGTAAAACCGACAGCAACCGTTTCTCGATTACCCTGGAATCCCTCATACACATCATACGCAAATGTTCTGTGGCCAGGCATGCTGATAATGATGATGATGTATAGTGGGTTTGTATCATTGCCCTAAACAGTAGGCAACTTTTGGTTGATGGTATTAGGTTGACTTTTTTCTCAACATTACGACAACAGTTCACAACTACAAGTGATGGATGATCTCTATTATCGATGAGTGACTCCACTCAGACAGTGGTGGAAATTAACGTTGAAACTTTTATTTGCACGGTCAAACAAATGTTGAAAATAGAATATGCCCAACCTTCCTCATGAGGCTGGCATACCACTTATACAGCAAAACTTCCTCTAGGTAATGATACTGTCATTCTTACTTTCTCTCTATGTTCATGGTCACTGCTTCTGTATTGTCTCTATGGTGTCTATGGTGGTCATGGCTTGAGAACCACTTCTGTATTCAATACTGTCTCTAGTATCTATGGTGGTCATGGCTTGAGAACCACTTCTGTCTTCAATACTGTCTCTAGTATCTATGGTGGTCATGGCTTGAGAACCACTTCTGTATTCAATACTGTCTCTAGTATCTATGGTGGTCATGGCTTGAGAACCACTTCTGTATTCAATACTGTCTCTAGTATCTATGGTGGTCATGGCTTGAGAACCACTTCTGTATTCAATACTGTCTCTAGTATCTATGGTGGTCATGGCTTGAGAACCACTTCTGTCTTCAATACTGTCTCTAGTATCTATGGTGGTCATGGCTTGAGAACCACTTCTGTATTCAATACTGTCTCTAGTATCTATGGTGGTCATGGCTTGAGAACCACTTCTGTATTCAATACTGTCTCTAGTATCTATGGTGGTCATGGCTTGAGAACCACTTCTGTATTCAATACTGTCTCTAGTATCTATGGTGGTCATGGCTTGAGAACCACTTCTGTATTCAATACTGTCTCTAGTATCTATGGTGGTCATGGCTTGAGAACCACTTCTGTATTCAATACTGTCTGTCTCTAGTATCTATGGTGGTCATGGCTTGAGAACCACTTCTGTATTCAATACTGTCTCTAGTATCTATGGTGGTCATGGCTTGAGAACCACTTCTGTATTCAATACTGTCTGTCTCTAGTATCTATGGTGGTCATGGCTTGAGAACCACTTCTGTCTTCAATACTGTCTGTCTCTAGTATCTATGGTGGTCATGGCTTGAGAACCACTTCTGTCTTCAATACTGTCTGTCTCTAGTATCTATGGTGGTCATGGCTTGAGAACCACTTCTGTATTCAATACTGTCTCTAGTATCTATGGTGGTCATGGCTTGAGAACCACTGCTGTCGATATTTTCTGCTGTCATCAAAATTATTCATTTTTATGTGAAATCATTTGTCTCTATAACATTTTGACATAATTCTTCTGACTGGATACATTTTCAACCCTGGTCACCTGACCAATTGTAGCCTCTGCCATCCATGACATTCCCCTCTTGATTCTTGCTCCTTTGATGTCAGCTACATTCTCATGTAGGGGGTGTCTTTTGTCGGTGGTTACCACCATATGGGCTTTTGCCTGGGCCATCGCATATCTGGATTTAATCAACAGCAATCCGAGCATGTATCTCATTGTCACAATGGGGGTATCACGCGTACAGCCCAAAACTAGTCGCATCCCTTTATTTTGAATGCGTTCCAGTCATTCACATTGTGACACTGACAGCGTGAGTATTCCTAGCCTGTACTCGATTACTGAAATCACGAGCTGATGATACAGGAGAAACTATTGTCTCTGTTCCAAGCACACAGGAGCCATTGGCTGCCAGTCCTCGCTTGCACTTCTGTATGATCAGTTGGACATGATACTTGAATGATAGCCCACGATAAAACGTTATTCTCAGATACTTTAGCCTGTCTTGCCTTTCAATGTTCTGCCCATTGAAAGTGATGTCTGAAAGGTCTGCTTTCACTATGGAGTTGTTCAAAGGGCACCACATGACACAGGCCTTGTTGGGAATTGATCAGCTTTTCTGACACCATTTAGAAACCGCCTGTAGTGTCTCTTGTATGCCTTGGACCATTTCCTGTCTGTCTGAGCTAGTTCTGTACATGAGTATGTCATCTGCGAAAGTTAATGCTCGTCCCAGTCCTGTTAGTTGAAAGGTTGCTATTTTTGCTGTGTAGATGTTAAACAGCACTGGTGATAGTGGAGAACCCTGGGGTAGTCCCAGGCAAATGTGCATTGGTTCTAATATCCAAGTTCCCAAGCGAAATGCAACTGATCTCTCCATTAAGACAGCTGCTATCCACCTTGTTATCCAAGGATTTACACCACATGCGATTATACAGTCTATTAGGGTTGCAAAGTCCACACTGTTATAAGCATCGTCTAGGTCAATTGCGACAGCCACCGTTTCTCTTTTACCCTGGAATCCCTCGTACACATCATACGCTAACATTCCAGCATTACCCCATGTTGTTTTCATGGGCCTATAGCTACCTAGGGTATCAGGAAGGATGTGTGCATTTTCGAGGTGGCTCATTACTTGTCTTGCAACTATCTTTTCAAGTAATTTACCATAGACATTCTGTAGTGTGATAATTGGATAGCTGTTGAGCAGTGTGGGGTCTTTGCCAGGTTTAGGAAGTGGCCGAAGGTAACTGTCTATGCTGGTATTGAAATCGCTCACCATATTTATAACGGCTGTGTCGTCAAGCTGTTTAATGTGATGGTATTGTACACCATCAGGACCCAGAGCAGTGTTTCTGCTGGTTTTCAATGCGTACACTACGTCCTCTTCAGAAATGAAATCAAAGTATACCTGGCCCCTTAGGGCATTTTCCAGCACACTGTCCTTTATTTTCAGGCGGGCACTTTTGTCACCTTTATCCGTTTGCTCCACATATCGATTGAATAATGCTCTTCTCTTCTCTTCATCCATCTTCAGGCTTAGTCCTGTAGAGCTTTTGATATTAGGGATGGGTTGACTTGTACTTTTCCTATTCATTCTTCGATGTAAGGACCAGAATTTCTGTAGGGTTTTTTCCGTGCTCACCTGTGTCACAAAGTCCTCCCACACTTTATCCTTGGCCTCCCTTGCCAAGCTCTTGAATCTATTAACGGCTCTTTGCTTTTTCTCCTTCATCTCTTCAACCTCTCTCTCATTCATCATTCTTCTGTTTAGTGCTTTATGTCATTCCTTCGTTGCTCTTTCCTTTTCTATCCATGCTTCCTCCACTGTCTTATTCCACCAGGGAGGTTGGGTGAAAGGAGTTCTCGCTGTCTTTTGTTTGGCATTTTGACACACTGTGTGTAAAGGGTTGTTACAGTCGAGTGGGCTTGTAGGATACTTGAAGGTCTGTTTAGGCTTCCTGTGTCTAGTGGTCCTACCCTTTGCAATGAGTATGACACAAGGTAGGTGATCATTTTCCTGTGCACCTAAAACATCCCAACGTGCCATGGTGGTGGCAGCACTGGAGATGAATGCCAGATCTATGACACCATTTGTACCCCCAGGTTTAGTTGCCAGTCTAGTTGGGCGTCCATCATTCAGGATGGCAAGGTTCATGTTAAAGTAATGCCTGGCTCAAATCTATACCATGCCTATTTTCCGTGATGTTCCCCCACTCCTTGGATCAAGCACTGAAATCGCCAGCAATTAAATACCTTATGTTAGAATCTTCAGACAAATCCGCCAGAAAATTGCAATCACTCTGCTGTTATTTTGTTTTTTTTTCGTACGCCCGCTAATACTCGAGGCAAAATCTCAGGTTATTTTTTAATGTCTAGCCTGACATTGATTTTTACGTGAGTATCCTATTTTCTTGTACAGAGACAAGTGTCCCTCGCCATTCAGGCAGATACTCGCCGTTTTCGGAGGTACCCATTAGAGCTGGGTCGGCTCAGGAGCCGCCAGTCCCTGGTCGACGACACTCCTTCAAATGTCTCGCCAGGTCTCGAGTTAATCCAGTCCAAATCCCCGGTCGACGAAAAATCCTCAAATGCCGTCGCCCGGGTTTGATCCTGAATCACCCGGTCGCCAGAGCGGTGTTGTAACCACTACGCTAGCGCGGCTCCCACTCTGCTGTAAGATGGTCGACAAGAGCATACAAATTGTAGACTCGCCACTCTTGACCGCCTATATTCACAGCAATCCCCTGCAATTCCGCATCCTCACTAGTTTGGGAACTTGTATCCAGCCACGCATGATGGAGCTCATGTTTTACATATATAGCTTGCCCTCGTCTACCAAGCCCACATGGATTGTAGTAACATCTGTAGCTTGGGCAATTGATAACACTATTGGCTTTTAAATTTGTCTCCTGAGTCATGAGGATATCGAAATTGTAGATGATTGTATAATGGCTGCACATTGATTATCGCTTCGACAATTCCATAATCCTATACACACATATTTCATCGAGATGCGATCTGTTTTCGTTTCTGAACCTTCTCTTTCCTGCCCTTCTTTTTCTCTCTCTCTCTCTCCTCAACCTCTCCTTCTGCATTTGTATTTCCTCATTTCATTTGCTGCAGGTATCAACGACAGAGCACGATCTCCGTAGCTCCCGCGATGATTCTGGATAGTTAAAATTCTCATGGTGTATTTGCAATAAACGGTGGAAATATTCGGTCACCCTGGTAGAGCCACCATACCAGGGAAGAGGCAAGGGATGTCCTTATGAGTCCATCTGCCTGGTGCTGCCCCGCTCGACCTCCAGACAGCCAATGTTCGCGACTGCTTACCCAGCAGCCATTCAGTCTCTCGGCACATTGGTCCACCTTAGACTTGGGGTCATTCACTGATGACTCAGTTATCATTTGACCCATGATTTGGGAGTGGATTGATGTCAGAGCATATACCACTCATCGATGAGTTCTGCACACCACATCTTTAGAGATCCACTGACTCCAAGATCCTCTGCCAGTTTAGTTCAGACCCCGAGAGGGGCCGTTATCCGTGGCGCACAACGAGGATGTTCCACCAATCAATAAAATGAAATAATCTATCAGTGATTATTTAGCAGTATTCAGTAAAGCTACTATTAAATAAAAATTCAGAGACAGGCACCGCCCCCCCCCCCACCCATTTTTGACTTATTGCAGAACATGATACTGTAGTGGGAGAGTCTTCATCATCATTTTCCCGTCTGCTGCATATGGCATATGCAGCCACCACCACAGCTGGTCCTCTTGCAGGAAGCCAGCAACAAAAGATTTATACGCTCCTGCAATGGTGGATTATAGAAGAATAATTCAAACAAACACTGCGTTACAGACAACAGTAATGTTTATTATGTCTAGACAGCCTCACAAAGTGATGATAGACCTGACATTTATGTTGGCAACATTAAATTAAGACCGTTGGAAATCTTGTACATTGCAGTTTATTTGTCTTCAAATATTTAGCTTCAAAAAGCTACAGTAGTTGTTTGGTATGTCACATAAATGTTGTGAAACCTGTTTTTACTTACACTTTCACCTTTTTATAATTTTAAAGGCGTTTTTGTCTCATTGTGGTGAGGTGTGTGCATTCATCCTAGACATAAGGTCTGTCAGTTATATTAGAGTGCATGTTCAAATATAAAAGATCTTAAGATCTGGTGGAATATTTGAATATAATGTGAAAGTGTAAGATATTATATATGTATAAATCCTAAGAATTATCTTACTCCTCTATGAATTTTTCCATCATTTCCCACCAAAGTTGCAATCTTTTTCATGGCCCGTTTTTCAAGCAGGTAACTAAATTGCAAGCCTGTTAAAACAATGCTCATTTTGTTCCCAGTATACTTTATGGTGCTGGATTTAAAAATAAAGATTTCTGCCTCTGTCGCTTTTCTGTGACAAAGTTTCTGGCATTGTCCCCTATTTATATCAAGCAGTTTGGGCAAGTATGAACATAAGGCTCTCCACCATATATATTTAGCCAGTCAAGCCTCATTGCTCATCTTAGATGAAGCTTCTATGCTTTCAGGCCACGTCGTTTCCGTACTTCTGAAGCACAATGGAAATGAATGGAATGACCCCCACAGGGGACTTTAGTACCGTCAATATAGCATGCAGCAGAAAGAGCACACGGTAATTATTTCTCACCATATATTGGCTGGTGACTTACTTGTGTGTGTATGTGTACATACATCACTTTCCTCTTAAATTAGTCACGTACAGACAAAATATTAAGCTTTTATTGCCTCTACAGTTGTGTATTTGTTATTTCATTTCAATCTTGAAATACTGAACACTGAAAACTGAAAGTGTTTTTCTACAACACATGTGACCATAGTGAGCCATGTTATATACATTTCATAACACTAATCCATATCAATAATACAATTCAAAGAATTCATATATTTATGTTCACAGATCATGGTACTGTAGAAGATGACGGAATAAGATACCACTGAAATATGTTGAGGTGATTAAAAATTGCCATTACTGTCAGTGATCACAATAGTTTTTTACAACTAAACCTAGGTGTTAGAATTTTACAAAAAACATATTTCCTTGCAGTGCTTACCTCCTATGTTTTGGTAATTGTATTTACTGAAATCTGGCCAGGGACAATAATTTTCCAATTAGGTATAAAATTTAGATGCTGCTGTGGAAGTGTGTACATTATTTTGTCTTGAATCGTCATCAGTTTACTTTGTGCTTCTTACGGAAAATGGAGCACTTCTGCAGCTGGTCCCCATGCAGGAAGCCTGCACTAAGCATTCACTAAAAGAGCATTTTTTGTACTTTACCGGAAAATTTAGGTTGCTCAGTGACTTGATATACACTTGAGGGTGTGTATGTTCTATTACTGAATGCAATGTTAATATTAAATACGCATTACTGAAGTCAAGAATGGTTTAGATTGTAAACACTTCTAGAATTGTATTATTGCAGGGCACACTTGTTAAAAGGCAATGATGACAATTTCTTTACCCTGATGAAATAAAGATTTCATTCATTCCTTCGATATCTGGGAATTTCGCTCTGTTCCCTAATCCCAGCAAGTGTTTTGAATCTGTGTTTTGGCAAACTGCATCAGATTATATTTCTGTTTTTTTAGGGCTATTTAGCTTGTAGCCCTTCATTTTATTTACATCCCTCATCTTTTAGATCTAAATTTCAGACTATTTAAAAAAAAACATACAACAACAACAGTGACACTGATATTACAGCTTGACTACAATAGTTGTTTCAATGAACAGCAAATATAACATATATTAATATTGGCAAATATGGCTGATCAACAAGTATCGGCACATGCATTCAATACTGATAATAACAATACAACAATATCCCAATCACAGCAGCACATTCACTTAGTCATAAGGGCTGCCAGCAGTGAAGATTCCATGAGGGTCTCACTTCTACTAATTAAAAGACAATATTTATTATCCAGATTTTGCAAAGATGTCTCGCTTGTGTTCCACTGAGACAGACTTGCTACAGATTATCATTTCTGAAAATCAAGAACACACAATACTGTATCCCTTCATTTGTTTTGCTCCGTTACTCCTGTCTTAATTTACTTCAAATTTGTTAATGTATTTAACACTAAGCACACTGGAACATCGAGCAACTCTGGGAAGATTAAGGCAGCCGGCGTGATGCTGACCACATCACACCTAGTGTGCCGATGGTCAAGAAAATATAGGCCTAACACCATATTCCCAATATGCTCAATGGGCGTGTAACGGGATCCTTTACCTTTTTACACTGGAACATCATTAAGGAAGAACACCCAAGTCGTCGCTGGAACGGTGCACACAGAGAGGTGGATCAGCAGCTAATACAACTAAAAATGGAGGTGAAGGAATCCTTCAAAGACTACACAACAGAAAACTGCTGCAGACGTCCTAGTAACAGAAGAAGGTACTGAAAGACTAATATTTGTCATAGATGCACTATCAGCTATAACAGCAACCAGAAGTCAACGAATAAAGATCTCAATGTCTTTAGGAAGCAACAGTCTGTTAACTATGTCAGCTATTCAAGAGTTGTGATATAGTGTATTCTGTCTCACTGCAACATCCATGGGAATAAAGAAGCTGACAGAGTTGCAAAAGAGTGTGGAAAACTTCATCAAACTGATACAAGCTTAAGATATGAAGACAAGAAGAAACTCAACAACAGCAGATAAGAAACAAATGAGGAACAGAGCATACACTCCATCAGAAAAGTGATGTCAATCATCAGCTGAACAGAAGAAAACAAGCAATAATCTTAGAGTGAATAAGGACTGCCTTGTAAGTTTCCTCAGTGTATGTCCTATCCATAGCCATTGTACTCTTCTCATCTCGTTCCACTGACACTTGTCTGGTTCTTGTCATGAGATTCACATTAGTGATCCTTTACCATTTCAATAATTATATTCTACGCAAGCACCTGAAAATCTGTAGCCTCTTGGTTGTTCTTATTCTCCATGTTTCAGAGCCATACAACAGGACTGACTTGACAGAGCCATACAACAGGACTGACTTGACATCTGAGTTGAAGATTCAGATTTTTATGTTGGACTTGATTTCCCTTGACATCCAGATATATATCCCAAATGCAGCGAAAGCTTCTCTTGCCTTCTGTATTCTTATTTTTTACCTTAACAGTGATAAAATGATTTCTCAACATCTTCTGCAGGAGTGCTCCACAAATATAACAGAGAAAGCACATTTGGTCATCACTTGCACAAGTTCAGGAAAATCTCTGGAAATGTCAGCAGCATGAGGCGGACCACTGATTTCTAAGCCTAATCAGCCTGACATTTGAGAGTGTTCACAGAAGAAAAAACACATTCATGATAGTTTAACCCTGTCCTTCAACAGAAGAAATTTTACACACTTTGTTATTTTCAAATGAATTGCTCTGGGTCAGGATGTGGATGTTGCACCAGTTATCACTATCAATAACTATGAATCGGCAGTGGTGCACCACTTCACATACCTGGAGTCTACCATCAACAACAAACTTTCTCTGGACACAGAAATTGACAGCAAAGCTCCAGCCATCTTTGCCCATCCCACAATACGTGTTTGGGGAAACTCCAAACTCACAACAAAGACCAAAGCTATGGTATAACATACTTGCATCACCAGCATGCTTCTATACGGCATGGAGACGTGGACAGCCTATGCTAACCAAGAAAGAAGGCTCAATACCTTCCATTAGCAGTGTCTACGCCACATCTTTGGTATTTCGTGGAATGAAAAAGTGACAAATGTCAAGATGCTGTCATGTGCTGGCCTTCAAAGCATGTAAACACCACTTAGACAATGCAAACTGTGCTGGCTTGGCCATGTCTGCCACATGGAAGACGGTCGAATCCATAAAGATATTTTCTACGGGCAACTGGCAGATGGCAATAGAACAGTCCGGTGACTGCAGCTGAGGTTCAAAGATGTGTGCAAGAGAGACATGAAGGCACAGGACATAAATCCAGCAATCTAGGAGGATGAAGCTGCCGATCGCACCAAGTGGAAATAATCCCTACAGTGTCACCTCAGATTGGGTGAAAAGAAGCTCTTACAACAAACAGAAGAGAAAAGAACACGCTGAAAAGAACACCTGGCAAAACAAAACAGCTGAGGGCTACCACCTCTGAGGCGCGCTCCCATAGTCAGTCATGACTGAAAGGAAGGGAAGGGGGGGGCGCTATGAAATTGTCAAACATTATAGCATAGCATTTCCTGAATATGCCTCATGTAGTTGCTGAGGGTCTCTGAAGAGACAAAGAAAGAATATGACTGCTGCACACCCTCAGTCACGTCGTACAAGATGGCTAATATAAGTTTGTGCACGGGGCAGTCAAGTCTAGCATAAAAAACTAATTGCCACAGGAACCACTGATGCAAGAGCCTATGACTGCGACTGCTTGGTGCAGGCCTTATGGCGGGACCAGTAGCAGTCGACATGCTCCATAAGGAGCGCAAAGAAAAATGATGAGGATTTCCTGAATATAAATCAGTGATAGCAGTTTTCTAAATCCTGTCAACAAATAATATTGTTCTCATCATTTCCCCGCACTTAATTAAATGATCTTGCTTTCAAGAAAATAAGCAGAATAATCTACTTAAAGGGAAATAATCTACTTAAAGGGAAATAATCTACTTCTTTCTAACTTTGAAATAAAAGCTCAAGCTAAAACATTATCCAAATGGTGACCTACATAAATCCTGATGTTATAAGACAACAAATGGCACAAAAAATGTTGGCACATAAAATTTAGTGATATTCACCAGACGACTCCATGCCTGCATTCAACCTTAGGTAACACCAAATGAAACTTCACAATATTAAGTTATATATATGCACATGAATTATCATTTTAGCAACATTATGCCTAGGATTAGAAAGGCTGTTAAAATAACAGGACAAAAATAATAATAAATACAGAACTAAAATTTGTGTTTACAGCAGTTCTGAGATAGATGTATTTAAAAAAAAAAAAAAAAAAAAAAGCACAAACATACACACACACACAAACATACACACACAAACACATCTGCTTCTAATAAATTCATTCATTCCCCTTCAACTCCTCAAGGAGCATAGGCCTTCAAAGAATGGGTGCAAAGTCCTTCTGACCTGTGCCATTCTTTCTATACCTCCTTTATCCCTTTCATTGATGTCTCCAGTTCTCTGTTCCATATGCTGTTGGGTCTCTCTACCTCTTATACCCTGAGAACTCTAGAACAAGGACTGCCTTGTAACACTATCAACATGTTTCCTCAATGTGTGTCCTTTCCATCATCAGCATTGGTGTACAACATAGTGTATATAAAGGATAGATATCTCCAATTGAGAATTTGATTGTTTTTGTGTGTGTGCCAGTCTGCGAGATACATCTATTTAAAAGTTTCCAAATAATAACACCACCAACGTTACAACTTTGAGTCCATGAACTATCGCAGCTGCCATTTCATTTTCTAACTGGTAATATTTTTATGCATTGCTGCTTCTTTTCATCATATATTTTCCCAATGAGCGTACACCAGCTGCCGTATCGACTACTATCACTTTCTTTCACTGATCACATGTGTACGGTGGGATATTTGGCCTTAAGTAATTTTCAACGACATGGTAATACAATCTGGAAGAAAAAAAAACAGAACACTGATGGCAAGAAGCACATAAAATAAACAATGCCAGTAATCAGGGGTGGACTGGCGGTGATCTGGGCTCACTAGCAATAAAGAATTGTTTACTTGACAGTTAATTAAGCTAGATGGAGGCTAGGGAAGAGTGGGCCCTTTACTGCTGTGGGCCTTCAAGCACTACCCGAACGCTCAACTGCTCAGTCCATCCCTGTCAATATTAGTTTTATATCACACATATATATACATTACATAATATCTATATATATAAAATCTCCTTAATTTAGGTCACTGTGCAGACAACAACATTAAAGAGAAAAAGTGCAAGTATTTACAAAGATGTGGTGAAATATAACTTTAAATTTTAAACTTCAGAGACACAGCTGTGAAGAAATACAACCTAAAGTGTTAACATTTCACTTTGACTACAAATATTGTTTAAAGTCTGTATCTTGTGAAATTAAAAACAATTCAGATACCAGTCCAAAGTCAAGTGAGCAATGAGCTTTGTATTTCAACTTGTGAGCAGACGTACAACATTAAGAAAAACACTCAATGATATGGTACTTCACTGTTTTACATGCAAGATAAAAAAACTGTATTTGTCTGCTTAAAAAAAAAGAAAAACCTGGATCTATATTAAATTGTTTTAATATTTACAATTTATAAAATTTTGAATATTTTAACTAAACAAATTTTACAATGAAGAATATTGGGCCAGGACAGAAGTTGCAATGTTTTTTAAATTTTTGGCTTTATGTGATACCAGTGGATCTTGATTAGTGTGTGCACGACGAGTAGTGAAGGATACCATTCAAACATGACTGAATGGAAAGTGCATCAAAATATAACAGTTTTTCTGCTGGAAACAGCATGAACTGCGAAAGTATATTGTATCTCCACTTAATACATAGGGGCTGATTGCTACCCTTTGAAATTATTTCAAGATTTCACATATACTAAATCTTAGTGCCCCCCCCCCTCCCCCCGGGGTCTCTGAAGAGATAAAGAAAGAACAGGCCTACTGAAACCTCAAGACAACTAAAATAAGATTGTGCGAGGCTGGCCACCTCATCATGTTAAATAAACTGCCACAGAAAGCACTGCTGCAAGATCATGTGACTGCTTGGTGCAGGTTTCCTGCAAGAGAGCCAGCTAAACTGGTTGTTATATGTTCTATAATGAGTGCAAAGGAATATGATGATGATAATGAAACAATAGTGTTCTCAAAAACATATTTCTATGCATCCTTGATGGACAATTTAAGGAATAGTCAGTTCAGCTTCTTGCCTATGTGAATGTTCTACATTACTTCTTCAAGACTGAAAAATAGTATATCTTCAGTTGACCTCATTTTCTAAATGCAGAATTAAATGGTATATCTTCACTTGAGCCCACGCTCTAATAACAGTCTTAAGCACTTGCATGTGGGAGTAGTGTTTTCTTGTAGGAAAGTTTAATGTTAGACAATGAACACTGGAATGTTGAAACTAAAATAAAAAGAAGTAATTTTTAAGAAAACAAAAATCAAAAGGGTACATTTACTACGTGATCTACCTATCTTCTTTCATTTATGACGGGGCATAAATGTACAAATAGCCTCTCTGGTGTGGCCACAATAATACAGATGATTGTCAATAGGTAAAATACATAAATTAAAATGCAAAAAAATTCATGAATA
The DNA here is from genome assembly GCA_024509875.1 of Oreohelix idahoensis. NCBI lineage: Eukaryota > Metazoa > Mollusca > Gastropoda > Stylommatophora > Oreohelicidae > Oreohelix > Oreohelix idahoensis. The sequence continues at coordinate 260,458 of JAMPIV010001541.1, read as the reverse complement.
ACAATGCCTCTCTTTGTCACTTCCTGAAATTTGAGCACTTAAATTATGATACTCATTAGATCAATGAATAGTACTTTTATATAAACTGTCAGGTTCCTAACACTGTTCTTTAAGCTAATATCCTGAGTATCTCTTGCAGGTCTTTGGGAAGACACAGTGGTAACGAAAGAAAAGGAAAACTGCTCCCATTAAGCATGTTTAAGAGGTAATTAAGGGGAGGTTATGGATGGAGCTAACAACCACATAAATCAGCACTATAAAAGCTCTTGAGGTGCTCTGGTTTCCTGCATAAAGATGGCCACAGGCACCTTCAGAAATGTAAAGAGGGATGCTCATTCATTTAAAATTTTTATTCATTACAAATATTAAAACAACATTTCCTACTGTCATGCTTCTTAAAAAGTTCACTAAAAAGTCTATATCATGCCACTGTAGGTCAGACTAAATATATTTTTTTGTGAAGGAAAGTTACACAGAGAATTTGTATGTTACTCATGAAAGCTTGCATTTGCACAGTAGGAGAAAAAAAACGAAACAACATATTCACACACTGTTCAATACAACAATTGTAAATTATCTTGATACATTTAAAATCAGATTTAATCTACATTTGTTATTTAAAAAGCCAACAGATAAAGTCTAAAGAAAGTACAGGCTTTCATTTGCTGAAGTAGAGAATGTCATACAACAAATACAGGTTGGTAACACAGAATCTGAAGTTCTTGGGGATGGCCATGTTTCAGAAATTGGATTTTTTTGGTTTTTGGATATCGCCCAAAATAGCACTAAAATTGCCCAAAAATCACCTAGAGTAGCCCGTCACTCAATTATTGATTAGAAAATCACCCAAATGTCGGCCAGAAAAACGTTCAATTTTCGGAATATTTCGGTTTTTGAATGTTTGGATTTTGGGTTACTGACCTGTATATGATTCATGGCATGTACAGTAAAACAAATTACTTGTTGCAGACTTTCTGGCTTTAACAGTCACAATTTTCCTTGTGTAACATAACTGCTCAAAATCATACCTACCAAGGTTCTTCACAAATAAATTATCACAATTAGATAACTTGCAAGTAACCTGTCAAGAAATGATGGCGAAGAATTATGGTGTGTGATTTCTGTCTCAACACCTGAGAAAAACACTATTTCTCTTGTATTCAGGTTCTTCCTTTTCATTTCCTTCCACTTCCACCAAGCAAGTAAGCCCATCAGTACACACTGAAACTTGTATTAATAAAAACTGAACACAGATGACTGAATCTGAATAATAAAAACTCTGATGGAAATCAAACACAGAACTTATGATTGGAAGGCATATGTGCTAACCATTGCACTACAAGAACAGTTAGCATTCATACCCTTTGACATTTTCTGAGGGAGACTGAGCACCTATGGGTTTACCCAGAGTGCAATGACATCAATTCTGATCAACAATAATAATAATAAAAATATGCTAACCACTAAATCACTGACACAACTTCTATAATGTGGTTTTTTTTTCAATCTTAACTATTTTGATGATTGAAGCCCTGAGCCAGCGTTGCTTTCTTACATGGTTATTTGTGGACATACCAACCAAATTATTAGAGATTGTGGTGTTTCTTGCTTTGAGAACATCTCACAAATGCACATAATTTGGCTTTCTTGATGTCCTAATAAAAATACATAGATTGTTCAAGTCTTATTAAAAATATTCCTTTTGATCTTTTCTTACCTGCAGTAATGTCTATTGTACTGAAAAGATCCATTTGACTACACAAATATCCAGTTATTCTCTACTATCATGTATTTTTTTTAAAGTGTGACTCAGATATTCATACTTAATGACAATGCATTTTGCGAAGAAATCTGTGAAATCCAATTGAAATAGATTATTGCCTCTACTCATGATGACTCTAATTGGTGTTCAAGATAACTTCCGCTCAAAGCACATTGTAATTCGCACTGTTTCCATCTTTTCCCAAGTGGTGGTGCGATTGTTTCTTCTGTTTCAGACAATATCAAATTTCATACCAAGCAAATTATTATTGTTAAGACAACTGTAGGTTACTTTGTGTGTGCGTGTGTGTGCGTGTGTGTGTGTGTGTATATATATATATATATATATATATATATAAATTCCTGTTTTTAGTTTTATCATAGCACAATGGGCTAATCACCTGTTTGCCAAGTCACTCCGATTACATGTCCTGCCCATGGGCCTTGTGCACTTGGGTCCCCTCTACACTTCGTTTCACGGGGTAGAAGAGGTTCCGATTATGAGATGAGATGAGTTTTATCATACAAAAAAAAAAATTTACAACAACAAAGTCAGTGCAAAAGTGCACAGTCTGGCTACTGTAAATAAAATCAGGCTTGAAGATTATAGCCTTTGAAAATTAAAATTATGCACAGTATTAACAATATACAACATTTTTTTTAATGTATAGAGATGCAACATTTGATTCATTATGCAAAAACCAAAATGTTAAAAATTTTTGAACACTATTAAGTTGACTAGCTGACAGATATAACAACATATGTCAACAGAACCTGCGCACTTCTCAAAGAGGAAGTAAACATTACATGAGCTTATGAGAATATGATATTATAGAGTCTAAATGCCAGGGCACCTTCAGTTATGTAACCATTACTTTTGATTAAGTGCAAAATATATCGTCTTGATTCCACCAGATGTAAAATGCACCAAAACAATATAACAAGCACAACATACCCATATGCACCCTTCTGTGAACTCTGAAGGCACTCACCAGCTAAAAACAGAATGTCTGCACAAATATGAATGGCCCATTAGTTTCCCCAGTTCAGTACTGGTTATTTCAAAAGTATCACTATACTATGATACCACAAATCAAAATGAGACAGTGTCTTTTCAGTGGTGACTACACTAAACTTACATGATTGATCTCATACCCTACTATAGCAGCACTATTTTCTGGGTATACTTGACCACGTGACTTTGAGCTGTGATGACCATGACCTTGGTAGTTTAAATTGTCAGAACCACGCTGAGAAGAACATTCAGATGTTGTGGCACTGTCAATAAACGCCCCATTATCTAAGTTATTGACCCATATATTTCTAGTGGATGAAAGTTTCGAGCTCTCATCCTCCACAGCAGCAGGCAGGTTCACAGTAAGGGGATGATCTAACCCAGGTTTGCCATACGTATGAAAACTACCATCAGATTCATGTCCATTTCTGATAAACCCAATACTGCTACTGTCACATATGTAGGCTGGACCACCATTGACGTTACCATTGCTGGTGCTGCTGCGATTGTTGTTGCACTCTACAGAGGCATATCGGTGGTCTTGAGATGAGCTGGATGAGGAAGGTTGACGCTGTCTATATGGGGCAGTGCTGAAGTAGAGGTCCTGGCCAGAGTATTTCCTCTGTGGTGATGACTTCATCTTGATGTCTTCTGTTTGAGACTGTGAGGACTGATGATGGTAGTCTCCAAAATGTTTTCTTGGAGTCTGGGAGGAATAAGACTGATGATCATCCCAGACTGGAGAGCATGTCAATTTTTCTACAGAACCCAGCCCATAAGACTGCCCAGCATGTGTCTGAGTATAAAGTCTTTTGTCCTCCACACTACAGATATCATCATCAGCAGAATTATCAGTTCTCCTTTGGTAGTCAGCATCTTCTGCATCCTCTTCAGGAGACAGAAGGGTATAATTAACATTGGATGGGTGATATCCTTTGTGAGTGACATGTACAGGCAAAAATGGTGACCCATTTCCTGAGTCAAGAGGATTCCCATATGGGTCACGAAGATGAAACAACTCTGGAGCATAATTCATCAACTCCAAGTAACGACCTCCGCCCTTGGCTCCTCGTGGTTCCAGATATCCACTGTGGTCATATTCTCCAGCTGCTGGGAAATGATCTTTATTAAAAACTACACCAGATGGGTTGTTCTGAGATGGGTGTTTGGAGTCTTCAAGGGAATGAGTTCGCTGCCTGCTAGTCTTGGTAAGATCAACCACCAGCTGAAATTTTGAAGAAAATAAACACATATATAATATTCTTCTTCTTCTGTTTTGTTTCAAATCCCTGCTTATGTTAAAAAATAAAAAAAAACAGAAGAAAAAGTATGAAATCTCACTGTGTCTGTATATAGGTAAGTATGCACAGTAAGCCATATGCAAACTACTGTTCAGTATTTGATAGCCAAATTTTATTTTCTATTAATAATTTTCATTTTTTTTAAAAAAGTGTGTTTTTTGGACAAGTGAAGGCACTAACTGCTTTACACAGGCACTTGGACTCAAAAATTACCTTCTCTGGAGTATCAGTAGAACCCAACAAGTCACTCAGTCTCTTTTGTTTCCCTGACTGTGTCAGCCTGACTGAACCACCCCCTAAAAGACACAAAATATTAGAAAAACATAAACTTGCAAGAGATTCGACCATTACTTTGACATAACGGCCAATTAATTGATTATTACCAAAAGTTTAAGATAAAGTACAGCTGATCTTAATTTTTCTCAACAATTTTATAAAGCAATACATATTTTATGTGGTTAACATTGTGTAGTCATTAACATTATTAATTAATGAGAGAATGTTGTTGTTGGGGCAACCATTGTAGCATGAGGGCAACCACTGTAGCATGAGGGCAACCACTGTAGCATGAAGCCAACCAGGAAGCCTGCACCAATGCTGTTGTACTCGTGCTGTGGTGGTTTCTGTATCAATGTGTTGTACATGATGAAGTTGCTAGCCACATGCTCAACCTAATCTGACATGCATCTTATGACATGCCTGTGACAGCAATGGTCCTACTTTCCGTCTCCTCAACAACCCCAGAAAACAACATGTGTGTTGCCGCTAACATTATGTTAAAACAATAATATATTATCACGGGTTACACTGAGTTCATCAATTTTATGTGTTTTCTTATCAATTCTGAACTTTAGAAACTTAGTTTCAACTGCACTGTCAGTGTCATATTTTGTAAAGAATTAAATCTCCTTATCATAGAATATAAATTATAATGTTCAGAATTTCTCCATGCTGACAGTAAAAGACCAATGTTTCTATTGAAGACTAGCAAAATGATATATTTAAACACTTGTGAATGTCATTACTAACTGTGGCAATGTCTACCTTATTAGCAAATGTTAATATTCACAAGAAGATCATTTACTGATCAGTAATAGACTGTAGAAAATTAAAAGGAAGATCAATTTAATAAGAGATTATTGAATACACTAAAATATTTAACAAAATAACACGTTCATGCTGTACAAGGATGAAAATCACTTTGATGTTTAAAATATAAAAAAATAAAAATCATGCTTATAAGTCTGATATATTCCATTTATTCATGCATGTCAAATATTAAACATAATCTTATTTTAAATTGTAACAATCACAAAAAAGTCACATTAGATTCTAACAATAAAAATATATAATCACATTGAGTTATGGTACTAGCAAAAGCAGTCCCATCAGATAGATATAAACATTTAAAACACAGTTACATCTAGTTCTATGGCTAACAAAAACAGTTACATCTAGTTCTATGGCTAATAAATACAGTTACATCTAGTTCTCACACTAACAAAAAGACATAATGAAACTTTGACACTAACAGAAACAATCACGCAAAGTTCTGACATTATCAGAAATAATCCCATTAAGTTCTGATAGTGCCAAAAAAAAAAAGGAAACATCAGGTTCTGACACTAACAAAAATGTTAAATAACATTCAAACATTATCAAGATTTAAAAGAAGGCACCTACTTAGTTTTGATGCTAAAAAAAACAGCCTCATCAAGTTCTGACTAAACAAGAAACAGTCACATCAAGTTCCAACATAAAGAAAATAACTCCAGATCCAATAAGCTCCTAAATAACAGAGTCAAGTATGTTGTAGCCAGAAATATCTCCTTTTAAGTATGAGAACTGCATAAAGTACAGTTAAAAACAGTCTCTAATGAAAACAATCATATCATTATCTTACATGCAACAAAAACAGTCACATTATGTTCTGACACTTAACAAAATCAGTCACATCAACTTTTTAAACCTAAAAAAAAAAAATCAAATAAGTTCTGACACCTAACAAAAATACTCACATCAAGTTCTGATACCTAACAAAACAGTATCATCGAGTTCTGACATCTAACAAAAACAGTCACATCAAGTTCTGACACCTAACAAAAACAGTATCATCAAGTTCTGACACCTAACAAAAACAGTATCATCAAGTTCTGCCACCTAACAAAAACAGTCACATCAAGTTCTGACACCTAACAAAAACAGTATCATCAAGTTCTGACACCTAACAAAAACAGTATCATCAAGTTCTGCCACCTAACAAAAACAGTCACATCAAGTTCTGACACCTAACAAAAACAGTACCATCAAGTTTTGACACCTAATAAAAACAGGCATATCAAGTTCTGATACCTAACAAAAACAGTACCATCAAGTTCTGACACCTAACAAAAAACAGTCACACCAAGTTCTGACACCTAACAAAAACAGTACCATCAAGTTCTGATCCCTAACAAAAACAGTCACATCAAGTTCTGACACCTAACAAAAACAGTCACGCCAAGTTCTGACATATAACAAAAACAGTCACATCAAGTTCTGACACCTAACAAAAGCAATCACATCAAGTTATGACACCTAACAAAAGCAGTCACACCAAGTTATGACACTAGCAAGAACAACCACACCAAGTTACGACACTAACAAGAACAATCACACCAAGTTACAACACTAGCAAGAACAATCACACCAAGCTCTGGCAGTTAGAGAAACATAGGTATCACAAGTTCTAACATAATCATTAGTTACCCCAAATTCTATAGCACACAAGCAGAGATATTCGAGCATATACCTGTTTTTTTTTCTTCCACTTAAGACAATATATTTAAAACATTTCTTAATTACCAGTTTGCAATATTAGTTTATTATCATCATAAGTCACCATTAAAGATAAGAATAAATGGGAAAAACCTGGAACAAGTCAAGAGTTTCCCATATCTTGGTTATATAGTAACAGAAGTTGGCAGAAGAGAAAGAGAAATAAAAAAAAGAAATAGGAATGGCCAAAGCTACATTCAACAACATGAGACAGATACTAAAATCTAAATAATTAAATCACAAATTCAAACTGAGAATCATCAAATTATATATATATATATATATATATATATATATATATATATATATATATATATATATATATATATATATATATAATATATATATATATATATATATATATATATGTATATATGTATATATGTATATATGTATATATGTATATATGTATATATGTATATATGTATATATATATATATATATATATATATATATATATATATGTATATATGTATATATGTATATATATATATATATATATATATACCTGTCACAAAAAGTAGGGGATATTTTAAGATGGTATGTATTATTTTACAAAAGAGTGGATTTCGTATTTTAACACATTAACTACCGCAAGCCGCTGTCAGCGGCTCACAAAATAATTACATTTGGACCGCAAGCCGCTCAGAGCGCCAATCGAATTTTAGTAATAAAACGAATGAAAAATGTACTGAAACACTTTCTGATCTGGTCTGAGATTTTAAGTTGCCACCGGAAAACCAATTCCCAAAGCATGGTTGTTATAGAACACTGGAAAATTGATATTATGTTAATATTTTTCAGCGTTTTGGGTTAGTTACCAAATCGTGTAAAACTGTTTATCGTGGCAACTAGTGATAGGACTACAAAAAATGCGTGTACATCTCATCTAACGGCTGTATAGGATAGAAACATGTTTCAACAATTGACTGATAGATCTAGCGACGAGGACAAGAGTTAAAACGGTGTGCACATTGATTGAAAATGTGATTTATATAGAGATGGGGCGCAAGCAGTTATAATTGTGAAAATATTGCAAGTCCTCAGCCATCGGAGGGCGTTTAAATAGCAACAACCTCTATTAGAGTTACAACCAGTGTTTATTGTAATAGTACATTCATTTATCTTTAAAATGACGTGTAATTCATAAAAATCTGTAAACAATTACGAAAACTACGGCTTACTTTGTGCAAGCACCTACAGGATGAAAATGGGAAAAAAATTTAATTCGGCCACAGTGTGTTTTTCAATTCGGTAGTTAATGTGTTAATGGTTGTATGGACATATCGAGCACGCTCTTCTCCACTCTCACGTGCAATATCATGTTGACCTGGTGACTCGTGATGAGTAAACCAATCCTAAGAACAGAGGTGGGGCCCATCCGTAAAGTTCACACATTATTCTTTTTTTTAAAAATGCGTGTATCTCGGGTTTGATGAACACTACTCACCATGGACAGGTATAAAAAGACTCTGCAACAGATAAAATTTCTTTTCTTCGTCACGGAACGTTTGACAGAACAGCAGAGATGGTTAGGCATAGGCATGTTGCAAACCAGAAGTCGGCAAGTGAATGTTGCTCGGAACCTCAATGTTTCACAGTCAGTTGTCAGCAGACTGTGGAACAGGTATCAAAATTTCCGCACCGTGCCTGATCTGCCTCGGACTGGCCGCCCAAGAGTCACTACACGCCGCCAAGACCAACTTCTTGTTACTCAGGCCCTCAGAACTCGGACTCTAAATGCTACTCAACTTCAGCAACACCTTCAACAGACCACTGGGATCCGGGTCTCAACTCAGACAGTACGAAACCGTTTGCACCAAGTGCAACTGGCCTCACGCAGACCGTTTGTAGCTTTACCCATGTCACCACAACACAGGCGAGCAAGAATGGATTGGTGCCAACGTCCTAATCGGTGGACCAATCAACAGTGGGCATCAATGATGTTTTCTGATGAGTCCCGTTTCGTTTTGGATTTTCATGATCGTCGAATACGTGTCTGGCGATGGCGAGGTGAGCGTTACCAGCCTCCTGCAACTGTTACACACAACCGTTATGGAGGTAGCAGTGTAATGGTGTGGGCAGGCATCTGTCTGAATGACAGGACTGACCTTCACATATGCCAGGTCAATATCACAGGGCTCTACTACCGTGACAACATCATCGAGCCTATCGTTGTGCCATTTGCTTAACGGCACGGACCAGATTTCATCTTCCAGGATGACAATGCACGTCCTCACCGTGCTCGCGTCGTCCAAGATCACCTTCAGATACAGCATATCCGAACGTTACCGTGGCCGCCGATGTCCCCCGACCTGTCTCCTATTGAGCATTTGTGGGATCTCCTGAATAGCCGTGTCCAACAACGTCCAGCCGCTCCACAGACTCTTCAGCAGTTAGCCCAGGCCCTTCAGCAGGAGTGGCAGAGAATTCCTCAAGACAACATCAGAAGGCTTATTTGCAGTATGGGACGTCATTGCAATGCATGTTTAGCGGCAAACGGGGACCCTATACGTTTTTAGACATATTGGAATATTTTTGTGAAAATGAAGTACCTACCCCACCTTGGTTGCCAGTGCGACTAAAATCATGTGAGTAAAGCCATAACACTTCTTATACCGCAAATGTGTTGTTATGATGCTCAAGTTTACTTGTACGAAGGAATAAATGAACTAATTTGAAATATATTGTCTTTGGATAACTTCTAAATTCAATATCCCCTACTTTTTGTGACAGGTATATATATATATATATTCTTTATTACTGTATGGTGTAGAAGCATTGACAATGAAAAAGCAATTAGAAGAAAGAATTGAGGCCTATGAGATGTGGATATATAGAAGAATGGGGCACGACTCATGGAAAGAGAAGACAACAAATAAACAGGTCCTAGAAAACTTAGGAATGAAGAGAAATTAACAAACGAGATCAAAATTAGACAGCTAGAATATTTTGGCTACATAAAAAGACATAACACCGGACACTGAAGACTATAATAGAAGGCAGAGTTGAAGGCAATCGTGCAAGAGGAAGACAGCGTTATAAGTGGGAAGATAACATCAAGAGATGGACAGGAAAGGGTCTATCAGAGCATACCATCAAGAGATAGAAGACGTTGGAAATCCATTGCAGCCGACCCTAGGTGTGAAGATGGCACCTGATGATGATGATTATTAGCTGACAGAAATTTTTCCTTCAGCCTATTTTCCAGAATAAAAGTAAGCTAACAGTTTGTTTGTTATTTGATATAATTTATCATCCACTGGTATGAAATCTTGGGTAGTCCCACACATTTCCAGTATTCTAGTTTCACAAATTCCCCTTGATCCCTCTGTACACAGATGGTGATCATATGCATTCATTCATCTCATCCTTCCATCACTTTTTCCAGCCATAGTTTTGATCTCTCTTCAGGTGTATGTTCCATTTTCCATGTCTGTTATAGTGGTTCTCCTCCAATGAATTCCTTTTGTCTTTTTCTTTTCCTGATGCCCATCACTTGCACCAGCTTCAGTAGTGTCTCCATGCTCCATAAGGTGTGAAAGGAACAGAGAACACCAAACATCTTGCCACATCTTGGTTACCAAGTTACACAAGAAGAACCACACCTGCCACATTCTTGTTGTAAAGTAACTGAAGAGCTCACTCCGTCACCACATTCTTCTTGTAAAGTTATACATGACAACAAGCCCTTCTCTTATCACATGCCTGTTGTAAAGGGAACAGAAAACAACAAGCCCCTCTCTTATTATAACAATACCCAAGAAGCACAACTTGCCACATTCTTGTTGTTAAGTGAAATAAGACAAAAGAGTTCCTTTAATCATGTTGTAAAAGACAGTAAGACAAACTCTCCTACTTTTTGTTGTAAAGTGACATAAGACACCTTCTGTGTACATACATGCCACACCTCAGAGATGAAAAACCTGTACAAAAAATTTAAAAAACCTGTACAAAGACCCGCAAAACCTGTACAAAGACCCGCAAAACCTGTACAAAGACTGAAAAACGTAACAAAAGAGTTTATTCATGTAAAAGTATATTCAATTAGATGGTTCTGCACCATCATAGTGACATGCGGCCTTTGCCTTTTTAAGCATGTCTTCACTTGCTTTAAAACCTAAACAACAAGAGTTAGAATTTATTTTGCATAGTAAATACAAATATTAATAATCAATTTGAAAAATATAATTATTTGTAATTTTAATATTATATAATGAAATAGAATCTTGGAAAAAAATTAATACAATTTATGGTTGAAATGAAGAACAGTTGCTGTGTTTTCTATAGTGCCTTATAAAAGTACAGGCCTAAAGAGACCAGTAATAAGCATTATGGGTTAGGAATCTTAAATTTAAAATCTAATAAATTTTTTGCTAAAGCTGGTAATGAAAATATAAACTAGCGCTGGCGTAATATTAGCCTGTATATTTTCTACCGAACTTCAAAAATTGGAATAGCCGTTAAAGCCCAACTGGTAGTTTTAAATAGACCTTCCCATACAAATTTTAGTGTCAATCAAACATTGATAGTAGGCTAATTAATTATTTAATAATTATAAATCATTGAATGACCGTAATGATGACCACCAAAGGCAAAATAACATTGTTTTTTAAAGAAACGAAATTAAAACTAAGAAGAGAAGTAGGCTAACTCCAAATAAACTTTTCTCTGATCGAGTTAAGATGTAAATTATCCACGCTATTGTGGTTTTTTTTTTCTTTTCAGTTTCATAATTTGGTAATATCGGAATGACGTTCGCCGAATGCTCCGCGTGTATTTTCGTACCATTTAGATTTAGGGTTAACCCTAGCTGTAACCCTAATTATAACTCTAAATGGTACGAAAATACATGCGGAGCATTCGGCGACCGTCATTACGATATTAGGCTACCCATAATTTGTAGGCTATTGTATTATTTTTCAAATTTACATTTCTTACGCACTTTCTACAAGTTTTAGTGAAATCAAATAATATGTAGTGGTATCAGCCTTTTTTTTTTTACCAGCCGTAAATAATAAATTATGCTAAACCTTAGGGGAAAAGAAAGCATAGGCCTAAGTTATCTTACAGTTAAATCTAACTTCATCTAAACAATGTTATTGTAATATTTTTTTAAAAATGAATTACTTACCAATACTAAACTGGAAATTAATCCTAAACAATAGGCTCGACTCAAAAAAGATTTCAGTGCTGCGTAATCGTTCAAATAATCAGTAACCTCGCGCTAGCTTTAGCGAAAAATTGTGAATGAACACGCCACGCACATCCCGCGGCAATTGAAAAATAGGCAGCTTGATTTTCATTGGTTATTTTTTTTTTTTTTATCCACTTGGCTTAAAATCTCGCCGAATCTCATGACGCAAATTGTGTAGTGGCACAAGATTTATATGTATATTTAATAATTAGGCGAAAAAACCCGTACAGACCCGTGTACGGCCCGTACACATCTGAAAACGCAAACACCCCGTACAGATTATGGGTAAACCTTTAAGTGTAGTTTCTGGAAATAATAGGACTATTGCTCCATCAGGCATGTCGTATAAGGTGACTACTACAAAGTCATGCATGGGACTGGCAACTTCATGTCAAACAAATTGCTACAGAAACCACCACTACAAGACAATGTCAATGCTCCAGAGTGCCATAGTCCTTTTCTTTGTCTTTAGAGACACAATGGGAACTATAAGGGGCATGCAATGTCAATGCAGTTACATTAATAATTCCTCAAACAGACACCATATAATAATACACAACCCAATCAAGTTAGAAAAGTAAAAAGAACAAAATATATAAAGTCTTTCTCTTTCCTTTTCATAACATAACAGTGAATAAACGTACAATGACCCACTGTACAATGACCCACTCTTGTGAGCAACGGTTAAAAAAAACAAGCCATATTTCAAAATGTTCAGAAGGTTACGGTAACAAGGTCAGCTAAGTTCATGCCAGGAAACAACAAGAACAATATAAATCATGCCGCTCTCTCTCACAACAAAGTGGAAGTAACAGAACACAAGTATTTTAATCTTGTCATAAAATATCAATGAAAAACTTGCTATGATTCACACTTGGGAGTAATACAACGAGCTATGTCTAGGGCCTGATTTAGCCATAAGCTAAATAAACTACAGCTTAGGGCCTCACAGTCTGAAGGTGCCTCTCATGCCAAGTTCAGTTGTTGCAAGGCCTTATTCTCTCTTGCCACTTGCCAAAAAGGGCCTATACAGCTTCCTATAGTTTAGGGCCTCACCATATCTAAATCCAGCCCTGGCTATGTCACAGTCTTTTCAGAAAGTAACAGTGAACAAATCCAGCTTTTCTCACTCATCAGGACATAACAAAAACAATAATAACCTATTTTTTCATGAAAGAAATACTAAAAAGCAATTTACTATCTTCTTCTTCAAGTACTGTGCCTGGTGGCTGAGAAGATCATGTCTTGCAACAACTTCCAGTCTCAAATGTTGTTTATCAATTGTGTTGTTGACTTCTGTCTATGCCACAATGCTAAACTATCCAGAATATTCTCTCTTTGTCATCCTCCATCTGTTTTTTTTTCTTCAATCTTTTATATCGTCACAAAATATTCCAGCATTCTTCTTCTCATACCATGCCCAAAGAAAGTAGAAGGCTTCTTTCTAATGTGAGATTATAATTTCCTTTGCCCACTGGCTTCTTTCAGACATCCTCATTACTCTTTCCAGGTATATATGGCATTTGTTACATTTTTCTGTAAAACCACATTTCTGTGACTTCCATTGTTTTTATTGATCATCCCCAACTCACTCGCATGTCGCAATTGGCTCTATATGACACTGAAAAAATTCTCTTTCTTTTTTAACTTCTGTTGATAAATACTTGTTGCAAAAAATGCTGTTAATTGTATGGAATGCTACTTATGGCTGGGCTATTCTACTCGTCATCTCTGATATGCATTTTCTTTTTGATGTTATTAACAAGCATTGTTTAAAGACTTTCTGTTTACTTTGACAATGCATTCTAAAGAAGTTATTTTCTTTAAGATGACCGTTGTGCGTGTCTTTTTCGCTATTTAGATCAAGATCTTTATTTTCACTTTCAGTTACTATTGTATTAATTATTTCCTGTAACACTTTCTACAAACTATTCATCATGTGACGTATTCTTTCCAGAACATTGTCTCCATTACAGCTGCTCTGAACGCATCACGATTCTGGGCAAGTCGACCTGCATCAGCCAAAGACAAGTTCAGACTCTCTGTGATGTCCTGGGTCCACCGTCGTCTAGGTCGACCCCTTCCCCTTTTTCCAGGGACCATGCCTTCCATCACTGTTTTTTTTCCAGGCTATTATGTCTTTTTATATGACCGAAAAATTTCAGCTTCCTTATTGCGATGGTATTTAGGAGCCAATGTTCCTGTACGTTTAGTGAGTGCAGTACTTCTCTGTTGGTCTTTTTTTCTGTCCAGGGTATTCTCAACATCCTTCTGTAGCATTTCATTTCGAATGATGGGAGCCGCGCTAGCGTAGTGGTTACAACACCGCTCTGGCGACCGGGTGATACAGGATCAAACCCGGGCGACGGCATTTGAGGATTTTTCGTCTACCGGGATTTGGACTGGATTAACTCGAGACCTGGCGAAGACATTTGAAGGAGTGTCGTCGACCAGGGACTGGCGGCTCCTGAGCCGACCCAGCTGCAATGGGTACCTCCGAAATCGGCGAGTATTTGCCTGAATGGCGAGGGACACCTGTCTCTGTACAAGAAATAAAGGAATACTCACGTAAAATCAATGTCAGGTTAGACATAAAATAATAACCTGAGATTTCGCCTCGAGTATTAGCGGGCGAACGAAAAAAAAAAAAAAAAAAAAAAAAAAATTTCGAATGATGTAATCTTTTTTGCAACTGTTTTATTGAGTGTCCAAGTCTCGCAGCCGTATGTTGCTACTGGGAATATGCATGCTCTGATCAGTTGTAACTTTGTTTCTTTGCTTGTGCCTTGCCATAGGTTTTTCATCTGTATTAGTTTATGTGAAGCAATTGCAAGTCTTCTTTTAATTTCTACTGCGCAGTCGCCAGAGCTGTTGATGATTGATCCTAAGTATTCGAATTCATTAACACTTTCCAGTTCTTCGTTATCAATTTCAATTTCTGGTTTGGTCTTTACTTTGTCTGTTGTCAATACTTTGGTCTTCTTGGTGTTTAGGTATAGATTCTGGGCCTCGCTGTGTTTTTTGGTGGACAGAAGTAATTGTTCAAGTCCTTCTGGGTTGGTCGATAGGAGGACTGTGTCGTCAGCATATCTGATTTCCGGGATCTGGTACCCGCCAATGTTAAATGAGTCAAACTCTGTGTGTTCTTGGTCATCTCTTACATTTCTCATGATATTCTCGGCATAAATGTTAAACAGGTAAGGGGAAAAGGTACAGCCTTGTCTTACTCCTTTCTGTACTTCAAACCATTCTGATGTTTCCCCCTCTATTCTTACGGCTGCCTGTTGTTCTTGGTACAGCAGTGCGATGAGTTGTATAAGGTGGTTTGGAAATCCCATATTTTTCATAATAGCCCATAACTGCTGATGTTGTACACAATCGAAAGCTTTGGTGTAATCAATGAAACAAGTATGTAGGTCAACGTTGAATTCTCTACACTTTTCTATGATGATCCTCATGTTGAATATATGATCTCTAGTGCCTCTACCTGGTCGAAAACCCGCCTGTACTTCGTTTATTTCTGTTTCTAGCTTTTGTTGCATCCTTTTCATTATGATTTGTAATAGTATTTTGCTGGCATGGCTTATAAGAGCTATAGTTCTGTAGTTTGTGCACAGTTTCAGGTTGCCCTTTTTTGGCAAGGGTATGTAAATTGATCTTTTCCATTCCTTGGGCCAAATTCCGCTTTGCCAGATCTTGCAGCATAATGCATGGTATATACGAGCGCTGCCTTCTCCTCCTGCCTGTATCATTTCAGCTGTTATTTCATCACAACCAGGAGATTTTCCACTTTTTAAGTGTTTGATTGCGTTCCGGACTTCCTCTATGGTAGGTTCTGGTTCACGTTCCGCTTCATTCATGACATTGTTATCTGCCGCTTTGTTTATTTCTGTATACATTTCTTGACAGTACTCCTTCCATCTGTTCAGAATATCTTTACGTTCTATTACTATTACTTATGTCTATTTAGAAACCCAGTGAGAAAAGTTTGCCCTCAATATTTTATTGTTACTTTAAACTAGGACTGGGATATTTAACGATTAATCAATGGAATAATCGATTACAATTTGTTTAACTGATTAATTAATAAAACAAACTTTGATTGATTATTCCATTTTAGCAATGTTTAAGTTTTTTGTTTTGTTTTTTAGCTTAAATGCAAGAGCATTTGCTATGTTAGAGGTTTGTAATATGGAATTAGACAAGTATGGTCAATAATAATAAATCATTTGGTTGTAACTTTTCAGTATTTTTATTCTATTTTCAGGAATAACTTATAACAAGTAAAATAAATAAAGTCTTTAATGAATTTAAAATGATTTTTTATAATTTATCAAATTGTTTGAAACGGATTGATTAAATCATCAATTAAGATTTTAAAAATCAGTTCCAGCCCTTCTTTAAATCAGTCCAAATATCATAATTTTTACATTTAATTGATGACACATATGTCACAATACAGAATAAAATTTATATACCAAAACAATTGTATATAATAAAATATTTTTTTTTTCCCATTTCACACCTTATGGAGCATGGAGACACTACTAAAGCTGGTTCCCCTTGCAGGAAAACTGCATCAAAGCATTTATATGTTCTTGCAATGGTTGGTTCTGTAAACACTTGTTTGACATGATGAAGTTTCCCACTCTATGCACAACCTTATATCAGCCACCTTTTACAACATGCCTGAAATAGCAATTGTCCTATTATCGGACTCATCAGAGAACCCAAGGGACAACATATGGCACCAACATAAATTACTGCAAAATAATTTCATAGATAATGATTCTCCACAGAACACACTGTATTAAACTGCCAGAAAGTTAAAAATATAAAAACAACAACAAAGACTTACAAACACAAATAAGAACAAAATGCAGGGCCACTTCAAGCTTCTACTCCACGTAATATTCACTAGCAGCCTGGTCATAACTGCAGAACTACTATCATTGTAGTCAATACAATATAACTAGTCTAGGCATCATTAGCTTTAACTTAAGTAAAAATTACCCAGGAAATTTGTTGATACATGCAATAAGATAATTACTTTTGCCTTTTCATACTTTTATCTTGCCAAGGATAATGAATTCAGATATTTGTGATCGTTCTGATTAATAAAGTAGTTACCACAAACAATGGCAAGCATATGGTAAGACATCTGTTATTACTGTGCCCTCTACTTCATGTTATATCTAGCGAATTCTTACTAAGAAAACATGCACTGTGTTAGGAGACATTCTAGAGAACAGCACTCTCATTATGTAAATTGGAGAAGTAGATCATTGAATTAAGCTATTATCATTATTAAGGCATTTTCATCGCAAATTATTAATTGTTACAGATGTTACTGTTTTTATTTCATATAATGCATGGGTAAATCTGTAAGCTGCAGTCACAACCATTGCTGCGTCTGAACATGATGGGTGTTTGAGTCTACCTGTGACTGCTCGACTGTTTGGGGTAAACAAACCCCTTGTTACAGCCTCCTCCTCAGTCTCGTCCTCTTCTTCGTCTTCGCTCAATGATTCCAAGACAATGCTGCATGCTGCCTCATCAATAAATGTAGTTTTAGTGTGATCATCAGAATCATCATTTTGAAACTCCCCCACCCCCTCTTTTAATAATGTTCCTTCTGCTACTTTGCAAACAAGCTGCCTACTTGTACCTTATTTGGTTTCTTGTAAACAAGCTGCCTACTTGTGCTTTATCTGGCAATCTTGTAAACAATTTGCATACTTTATCTGGTATCTTGTAAACAAGCTGCCTACTTGTACTTTATCTGGCATTTTGTAAACAAGTTGACTACTTTTATTTTATCTGGCATCTTGTAAACAAGTTGCCTACTTGTGCTTTATCTGGCAATCTTGTAAACAAGTTGCCTACTTGTACTTTATCTGGCATCTTGTAAACAAATTGCCTACTTGTGCTTTACCTGGCAATCTTGTAAACAAGTTGCCTACTTGTACTTTACCTGGTATCTTGTAAACAAGCTGCCTACTTGTACCTTATCTGGCATTTTGTAAACAAGTTGCCTACTTATATTTTATCTGGCATCTTGTAAAGAAGTTGCCTACTTGTGCATTTATCTGGCAATCTTGTAAAGAAGTTGCCTACTTGTACTTTATCTGGCAATCTTGTAAACAAACTGTTTACTTGTGCTTTATCTGGCAATATTGTAAACAAATTGCCTACTTATATTTTATTTGGCATCTTGTAAACAAACTGCCTACTTGTGCTTTATCTGGCATCTTGTAAACAAGTTGCCTACTTATATTTTATGTGGCATCTTGTAAACAAGCTGCCTACTTGTACTTTATCTGGCATCTTGTAAAGAAGTTGCCTAATTGTGCTTTATCTGGCAATCTTGTAAACAGGTTGCCTACTTGTACTTTATCTGACATCTTGTAAACAAGTTGCCTACTTATATTTTATGTGGCATCTTGTACACAAACTGCCTACTTGTACTTTATCTGGCATCTTGTAAACAAGCTGTCTACTTGTGCCTTATCTGGCAGTCTTGTAAACAAACTGCATACTTGTATATCATCTGGCAATCTTGTAAACAAACTGCCTACGCGAATTTTGTCCGACAAACTTGATGGATCAGCGATCAGCCATGTCAAAACTATGTAATGTTGAGTTTATTTTTGTTATAGTACAATGTTTGGTTGTAGAAAAATGTATGCAGTTCCAACATGCATACAAATGTATGGAATGTTTGAAAAGTTTTCATACTGAATGAGTTCAAAGCTGAGTTGACATAGCTGTCTGCAAAGAGCTGTGATGAAAATATGGTGGTTATTTATGATTTGTGACTTACATTCACATATGACTGGTTGAAATAAAGGTAGAAAGTTATGTGATGAAGTAGTTGAATCATAATCTGAGATGTCAGACATCTAATGAGTAGTTACTGTTGGAAGAGATAGCTAGTGTATCCTAGCATTTAGAGCACATGTTAGGAATATTCTAATGGTGACTGTGATGAGGTTGATTGTGAATAAATAAAATTTGGTTTGGAACAAAGAGTGGTGCCTGTTATTTTATGATGATATGATTTATGCTGACTCATGCAGACAGTCACTGTGGGGGAGAGGGAATGTGGGAACAAACAAAAGTAATGGAATTAGCATGCAGTGTGCAACAAAACCCAAGCATAATTATAGACTATGAAATATGAATGTAAAAAAAGATGCAGGTAAATAGTAAATCAACTGAAAACAAATAAAAAATAAAACAAGGACTCACATCACATGGAATGAGTGACACTCAAATGATTGTAAGGTGTATTAAAGGGCATGATTTTTAAGGGATGGTGTGAAAAATGGAACTGCAACCAAAATGATAGTGACAGCAATAAGTGGACTGTTGTTTTTAAAAAAAAAAATTATTATTATACCAAACTGTTTATCAGTGTACAAATTATATATATATATATATATATATATATATATATATATATATATATATATATATATATATATATATATATATATATATATATATATATATATAGATATACATATATATATATATATATATACAAGATATCAGCCACTGTACACAATAGAACATATCAGCCATTGTACACATTACAAAATATCACTATAATATATTAATCACCATACATATTGCAAGATAACTAAACACTTATATATATATATATATATATGGTGGTTAATATAATGTAGTGATATTTTGTAATGTAGGGTGGCTGATATCTTGTGATGTGTACAGTGACTGACATCTTGTAATGTGTACAGTGACTGATGTCTTGTATTGTGCATAGTGACTGATAAATTGTACTCAAATGTGTAGAGAGGCTGATATATTGTTACATATCAGGCAACTGATATTTTGTTATATGTAGGGAAAGGAATATCTTGTTACGTTATGTGGTTTGTCAATAAACAATCAATAAACACCCCTTAGCTGCCTAAAGAGCATAGGTCTTCAACAAACACTTGTCAAGTTGGCCTGTTGCATGCTACCAGCTCAAGTTCCTTCCATGTCTGTCTCATCATTTCTGTCTCCAGTTCTCTTCTCCATGTGTTTTTGGTCTACCTCTGACTCTGGGGATTCCAGAACAAGGAAAGACTGTTTTGTACTGGTGTCAGCAGGTTTTCTCAATGTGTGTCCTATCCATCGCCAATATCCTCTTTTCATTTCTTATTCTACTGGCGCTTGCCTAGTTTTTAATCATCATTCCATATTGATGACCTTGTTGCTCCATTTCAATCCTTATGTTCTATGCAAGCAACCATTAATGAAATTGTAGCTTTTTTTGTTGCATTTTTTTTTGTTCTCCATGTTTCAGAGCCATACAATAAGACTGACTTGACATTTGAGTTGAAGATTCTTATTTTTATGTTGTTTATACAGTAACAAAAATAATGCTCAATGTAATATATAAGACACCTAGAACAGATAATATGTATGATCACTGGTATAAGTAAAAAACACAATGAAATATGGGCTTTTTGTACATACACCACAGAGTGACAGATGATTAAATTCAAACATTAATTCTGTATTTGTGAATACTTTTGAAAGTTTGTATCAATATTTGTAAAGCCAGTTTTATAAAGTAATAACACGTTGAAATAAAGTAAAATCTTTGCAAAACTATCGAGAAAGTAGTCTGACTCACCATCTGTAAATGAAGGGGAATACTGTTCAATTTCTGCTGCAGTCATCTGCTTACATTTTTCTTGGAAATTCTCTAAGTGCTCCACCAGATTAGCAAAACATGGACGGTTGCTGGGGTGAAAGTTCCAACATTTACTCATCAAAGAGTATCTGTAGAATACATATTATATATATGTGTATACTAGCAAATATACCCGGCATTGCCTAAGTCAAAACAGTAACGGAACTTTTAGTATATCACTAGGTTGCAATACTATTGAGCCGCCATTATTATCTGAGCAGCCAAGAACAACTTTCCATGGTTAATTCTTGGATATTCCTGTGACATCTATACATCTCACCTCCAGCATATTTACTCCAGTCATGTCTTCCATTGTACCTCTCATGACCACATCTATTCCAATCATGTCCTATGCCATAACTCTCATCTCCAACACATGTACTCCAATCATGTCCTCTACCATACCTCTCAATTCCAGCACATATTATCGAATAATGTCTTCCATTATACCTCTCACCTCCAGAACATCTACTCCAATCATTTCCTCCACTATACCTCTAACCTCCAGCACAACTATTACAATAATGACCTCCACTATTCCTCTCACTTCCAGCATACCTATCCAATCATGTCTCCACTATACTGCTAACTGCCAGCACATCTACTTCAATCATGTCCTCCCTTTTGCCTCTCACTCCCAGCACACTTATTCAAATCATTTCCTCCACTATAACTTTCACCTCCAGCACATTTAATTCAATCATGTCCTCCACCATACCTCTGACCTCTAACACATCTACTCCAATCATGTCCTCCACTATACCTCTCACCTCCAGCACATCTACTACAGTCATTTCCTCCACTACACCTCTCACTGGCAACTACTTTGGTTCATTTTCATCTATGTACCTGGTTAGAGCATCAATTGCATAGAATGTCTCCCTTAATAGCTCCGTGGTTTTGTTATTTACTTAAGGTTCTATAGTGGATAATCTGACAGACATTTAAAAAAAATATATATATATCCCACATCAGACTCTGAGGTGACATCCCTCAGCTGCTTATTTTTCTGGTGTTCTTTACAACATTTTCACCTCTCTTCTGCTTCCCGTGAGAGCTTCTTTTTGCCAAATCTGAGGTGGCACCATGGAGAGCATCGCCACTTGGTGCAATTAGCAGCTTCATCCTCCCAGGCTGCAAGATTTATGTCCAGTGCCCTCATGTCTCTCTTGCACACATCTTTGAACCTCAGCCCAACTATTCTTTTGCCATCTGCCAGTTGTTCGTAGAAGATATCTGTCAGGATGCGACCATCTTCCATGCAACGGACACGGCCAAGCCAACATAATCTGTGCTGTCTAAGCAACGTATACATGCTTTGAAGGCCAGCATGTGACAACACCTTGACATTTGTCCCTTTGTCCTTCCACGAAATACTGAGGAAGTAGTGTAGACACTAAAGATGGAAGGTATTGAGCCTACTTTCTTGGTTAGTATATATATATATATATATATATATATATATATATATATATATATATATATATATATATATATATATATATATATATATATATATATATATATATATATATATATATATATATATATATAATTCAACCATTGTGTTGTTCTCTACGCTTTTGCTGTTTGTCTCATGTCCCCCAGTTGTAATTTCATTATCTTATCAAATAATGTGTGTCATTAAAACCATCTTTTTCACAGATACAATTATGTACAAATTTTTACTACATCAGAAAATACCTTAACTAAGATCACCCAATTTTGTTTTAAGTGACTGGTTTGGTTAACAAATGGAACTGCACAACAATCATTGACAAATGATAAAGTATATTTTTTCAGATCTGCCTTTCTCAATAAATAAAAAAAAAAATGAGGCAGCCTCTATCCGGTTTATTAAAATAAAGCTTAAGGACGGCCTACTAGAGGTTAAATAAACTACATATTTGCATATGAAGGGCATCATTATTGTCGTCTCTGTTTGATGTTGATGTTATGAAGGAACACCACTTTTATATATGAATAAAATTATATCAAACTGATAATAAGTGATAACAGAAATGAACACAAACTAATTAATACAATTAAATAGATACACTTAAATAGAAAATAAGAAAGGGGTAAAAGGATGTGAAACTGAGTGATAAAACAGATTGGCAAAACAAACGATAGGGATAGACTGGCAAAGGAGATTAACAGTAGCAAACAGATTAGAATTAAACAATAGTAAGTAAATTCGATAGACTGAGTAAAAAGGAAATTAGACTGAAAAAATGTCAGGGAGATCTGAGTGATACCAGGCAGGGAATTTTGGGGGAATTAAGAGAATTACAGTGAGAGTCAAAATAATGGAGAAATGAAGATTAATTGGTATAGTTAATGACAAAAAGACAGTTAACTCACAATTCATCTGCACATGTTTCAGGCCTCTCCAGTTTACCCCTGTCTCTAACAAAATGTAACACTTCAATGTTCGTCCTGGCTGGGTACGGCTGTTGACCCAACGTGACAACTTCCCACATCAGCACACCAAATGCCCTAGTAACAAACATGAAAGAGAATAACTTAAACCATTCTGTTTTATCAGTTCATTTACCATGACATTTTTGTTTCCTTTGTCACTCCTTCATGAGCATGGAGTCACCCCTGCAGTTGTCATGTTTGCAGGATACCTCTGGTAAAGCCATTCATGTGCTCTTGTTGTGGCAGTTTCTGTAGCAATTTGTATTACATGATGATTAACTAGCCCAATTTGTATTACATGATGATTAACTAGCCAAATTTGTATTACATGATGATTAACTAGCCCCATTTGTATTACATGATGATTAACTAGCCCAATTTTTTTTTTGGGTGCATGCACATGACAACTGGTGTTTATCCTGTGCATGGAATATTCCGTCCAACCCCATGTTTGTTATAATTTGGGTGTTCTTTATTATAAATAGCATATTACTTTACATTGTCCATTTTACCTTTACTGTGTTGGTTCTTCCAGGCTACATTTTCTCTGCCGTTTGTTGTAGCGTTGTCTAATGTCTGTGGTGTTTATGGTGTATCCCCTTCCATGTTCTTAGGTTTATCTCTTGTTACCTTGTTGCTTTTTGAGTAGTTTGTAGGTATGTCTAAACAGCAATCAAAAGTGCTCAGGCTGCATTAAATGGTGAGAGATTTTAGGATACTAATTGGATTCAAGATACAGCTTGTTTCTGGCAGCCTATGGCTGTAGCCCTATGTAAGACACTATATAAAGTTTCCCATTAAAGCATCTTGGCAGGCCAAGTGGACCTATTCTTTACTCCCCCTAATCAGGGGGTTCCCTGATTCCCATGGGTAAACATGATCTTTACAATATCATTTTGTCAGCTTATTTTGCAGACATCATGTGGCTACAAGGGGTCTCTGATGTAACATAACACAAATAGAA
Source organism: Oreohelix idahoensis (assembly GCA_024509875.1). Lineage (NCBI taxonomy): Eukaryota > Metazoa > Mollusca > Gastropoda > Stylommatophora > Oreohelicidae > Oreohelix > Oreohelix idahoensis. Next base: position 236,266 of record JAMPIV010001541.1, on the reverse strand, counting down.
CCACTGCTTATTCTGGGTTGTAAGTGGCAACTAATATGAGGATTGGAATAGAACTGACAACCTCATTGTGTAAAACAAACTACTACCAAATCCACTTCTGTAAGCACACAGAAAGCAGATGGGTGTATTTGTGCTACAGGTAGGATAACTGCAGTTACAGGCCACATGGTCCTAAAGGGATGAAACAACAGAAATAATTCTGTATGAAGAATTGATTGAAAAAAATGTAGATGAATTACACCTATTATCTTCTGTAACAAATTTCTGCTCACTATATTTATGTTTCTTTCTAACTGAATGGAAAATTTCCTTGATATTTGTGCAAGTGCTCGATGTTACCCATCATACATATATATATATGGGGGTTGGAGTGGCTAAGAGGTATGGCATCCGTCTTGATTCTAGAGGTACCAGGTTCAATTCCCAGTTGAAGGAAAACAATTTATAGAAATTTTTTTTCAGAACTGTGGTCCTAATGATGTCATACTCCTCCCAGGTCTCCTGAGTAGTGAGATCGGATGACTAGCCTTCTCAGATAAGGGCGAAAAAATAGAAGGTCCCATGTGCAAGTTGCCTGCCATCAATGGTACCTATACCTTGTAGCGTTATGGCAGCTTGTGTACCCTGACAACCCCCAGAGCTGTGCCAGTGGGAGTTTTAGTCCTGGTAGGTTCAACCAAGCTGGACTGGTCTGTGTGGGTAGGGGTCAGACAAAAGCTAGTACACTGGTCCTCCAGGTTGGGGGTTTTTAGCACAGAGCCGACACCCCTGCCTATGTAAAAAATTGCACGTTACAGAAACAGCAACAAATGGAAAAACTTTGATGTGGGACAGACATCTGGAGTCTCAGGCTCGTATGACTGCCAGCGATGAAAGCCGAAAGGAAGCCATTGGCATGAAAACAGATGCCCTGACCACAAAACACGAAACCAGAATTCGATTTTGGAACGTCAGAGCTATGACACCATCTCAACAATATACAAGGAAAGCAGCAAGTCATGCTTGGGATTCCAGGAATGGAAGAGCCAAGACTGGATAACACCAGAAACGCTAAACACCATAGCGAAGAGAAAGGAAAAGAAAGAAAACAGAAGCTAAGTCTCCCAGGTTAAAGGCAATATATAGTGAACAGTACAGTCAGCTGGACAAGGAAGTAGAACGTCAAACCCGAGCCAACAAAAGGACATTTCTGGATGATCTTGCAAGACAGGCAGAAGAGGCAGCACTGAGAAATGAACAAAGCACAGTTTGTAAAATAACTAAAACTATCAGTGGAAAACGAGGTACAAACAACATAATGTTAGTAAGAGACAAGCAAGGAAATCTCATCACCACAGCACAGGGGCAGGAAACAAGATGGGCAGAGCACTTCAGAGAAACACTGAATAAGGAACCACCAGAGACTCAGCTGAATGTTCCTGAGGCTGAAAGTGACTTAGACGTAAATACAGACATTCCACAAAAAGAAGAAATCATCACAGCTATCAAAGGGTTAAAAAATGGAAAAGCGCCAGGTCAAGACAATCTAAATGCTGAGTTATTCAAGGCAGACCCTGAACTAGCAGCAGAACTATTAGAACCACTATTTGCACAAGTCTGGGAAACTGAGACAACACCAAAAGAGTGGAGTAAAGGAATAATTGTCAAATTGCCCAAGAAGGGCAACCTTGCAGACTGCAACAACTGGAGAGGAATTACTTTCCTCGCAGTTCCCAGTAAAATACTAGGCAGGATAATTATCCAGAGAATTTCAAAAGCAGTTGACCATAAACTGAGGAAAGAACAAGCGGGTTTTAGAAAGAACAGAAGATGTGCAGATCATATATTCACCCTCTGGAACATTATAGAGCAGTGCTCAGAATGGCAGAGACAGCTATACATTAACTTTGTTGATTTTGAAAAGGCTTTCGACAGCATACACAGTAACAGCCTATGAAAAGTACTGAGGGCTTATGGAATTCCCAGCTGCATTGTTTCCATCATAAAAAGCCTCTATTCTAACTTTACATGCAGTGTTGGATTGAGTAATCTAACTTTCGAAGTGAAAACAGGAGCACGACAGGGATGCCCCTTATCAACAACATTATTTTTGACAGCCATAGATTGGGTGATGCGCCAGACATCAGAGGGCAGTCCAAGAGGAATTAGATGGACGTTTATTACACTGGAAGACCTGGAATATGCAGATGACATTGCACTACTCGTGCATTCACATCAACACATCCAAGAAAAAACCGATAGACTGAATAGGTATGGCCAGCAGGTTGGTCTGAACATCAATCTAAAGAAGACAGAGGTCATGACACTTAATGTGTGCAATCCTGAGCCAATAACAATAAGGAACCAGAAGTTAGAACAGACACATTTACTTACCAAGGATGCATAGTAACACCTGACGGCGGAACAAGTGTCACAGGAGCAGTGACATACGGTTCGGCATGATGTAATATAGAGAATAATGGGTTTCCTGTGACACAAGCAAGGACATTAACAACAGAATGAATAAAGCGAGAACAACCGTTGCTAGTCTCAACAACATTTGGAAGTCTTCCCAGTACAGCACAAACACCAAATTAAGACTGTATGAGAGCTGTGTACTTTCTGTTCTTCTCTATGGTGCGGAATGCTGGAGAGTAACAGAGAAGGAAATGTCGAAACTGTCCTCCTTCCACACAATCTGCCTAAGGAAAAGTCTCGGAATCTTTTGGCCGAATACCATGAGCAACTAAGAACTGCTTATTTGGAGTAACCAGGAGGACATGCACACCATCATAGCTGGCAGATGCTGGAGTTGGGATGGCAACATCCTCAGAAGGGACCCTGATACCATCACAAGAACAGCTAAGCTATGGACCCCTGAAGGAAAGCGAAAGAGAGGCCGACCAAAAACAGCTTGGCGGAGAACTGTGGAAGCTGAGTTGCAAAGAATGAACCAGAGTTGGGGCACTGTACGAAGGATGGCCGCCAACCAAGCAAAGGGGAATCAATTTGTTGCTGCCCTACAAGACGCCACCAGGCATGATGGCCACTGACTGCTTGGACGGTTGGTGGCTATGGATCAAAGAAGAAGACAAATGTGCAAATTGCCATTCATGCCACACCTCGGAGATGAAAAACCTGTACAAAAAATCCAAAACCTGTACAAAGACCTGCAAAACCTGTACAAAGACTGAAAAAAAACATATCAAAAGAGTTAATTCGTGTAAAAATATTTTCAATTACAGTGGGCTGCATTATAAATGAGGCTTTGCCTTTTAAAGCAGGTCTTCACTTATTTTAAAACCCAAACAATAAATGTCTGAGTTTATTTTACACTGTAAAAATAATGTGATGGTGTCATTATGTAGCTTATTTCTGTGTTTAATTATCACCAACAGACTAGCAAATCCTGTGTTCAATAGGACCTTATAAAAGAACTCTGAGACACAGAAATAAAGGGAATGGGTTAGAAAACCTGTACAGAAATTATGTACAGGGAATACACATCTGAAAACGCAAACACCTTGTACAGATTATGGGTAAACCATAGCATGTGGCATGTATGAAGTTGCGCACATTAAAAATCCTCGGCAGTTGGAAATCGTAAAGAGTAGGCCTATCAGGCTGCTGCCCTGGCAAAATTTAAAACTTAGAAACCTACCCACCACAAAAATATTTATAGACTGTGATTCGTATATACACACATTTGGGATTCTTGCCGGTGCTACAGAGTTTGTGCACTGTGTTGAGATCGTCCTTGTGTGATCTAAGGGAGGAGATTGGAGCACTGATGGAGTTGTCCATGTGCAATGAAGATAGTCCTTAAAAAAAAAACCCAAATCCCATCATATGTTTGCTCGATGTCACTCGTCATAAGTCTGGTTATCGTTACTCACAATATGCCTGTTTAATGCTATTTACTATATGTTTGGTTTAGTTTTCTTTCCAAATGTCTGGCTGATGTAACTTGACGTATGTCTGTTTAATGTTACTTACTGTATGTCTGGTTAATGTTACTTAACATATGTCTGGTTAATGTTACTTACTATATGTTTGGTTGATGTTATTTACAGTATGTCTGGCTGATGTTACTCACCATATGTCTGGTTAATGTTACTTACTATATGTCTGGTTAATGTTAATCACCATATATCTGGTTAATGTTACTTACTATATGCTTGGTTGATGTTACTCACCATATATCTGGTTAATGTTACTTACTATATGCTTGGTTGATGCTACTCACCATTTGCTTGGTTGATGTTACTCATCATGTGTCTGGCTGATGTAACTCATCATATGCCTGAGTGATGTTACTCACCATGTCTGGATGATGTTACTCACCATATGTTTGGCTGATGCTATTCACCATATGTCTGACTGATGTTACTCACCATATGTCTGGCTGATGTTACTCACCATATGTCTGACTGATGTTACTCACCATATGTCTGACTGATGTTACTCACCATATGTCTGACTGATGTTACTCATCATATGTCTGGCTGGTGTTACTCATCATATGACTGGCTGATGCTACTCACCAAATGTTCATTTAATCACCATATGTCTGGTTGGTTACTAAATATATGTCTGACTGATATTACTCAACATATGTCTGGTAATGTTACTCACAAAATGTCTGACTGATGTTACTCACCATATGTCTGACATGTTACTCACCATATGTCTGGCTGATGTTACTCACCATATGTCCATTTAATCCCCATATGTCTGGTTGATGTTACTAAACATATGTCTGACTATTTTTCGTCGACCGGGATTTGGACTGGATTAACTCGAGACCTGGCGAGCACATTTGAAGGAGTGTCGTCGACCAGGGATTGGCGGCTCCTGAGCCGACCCAGCTGTAATGGGTACCTCCGAAATCGGAGAGTATTTGCCTGAATGGCGAGGGACACCTGTCTCTGTACAAGAAAAAGGGATACTCACGTAAAATCAATGTCAGGTTAGACATAAAATAATAACCTGAGATTTCGCCTCGAGTATTAGCGGGCGTACGAAAAAAAAAAAAAAAAAATGTCTGACTGATGTTACCATTTGTCTGACTGATGTTACTCAATATTTGTCTGGTTAATGTTACTCACAGTATGTCTAACTGATGTTATGATGTTCCTCACCATATGTCAGACTGATATTACTCACCATATATCAGACTGCGTTGTGAAGAAACCATCAACTAGAGATTCAGGAGACATCCACCGTACAGGAAGAAGTCCCTCCCCTTCTTTCCTGTAGTAATCATTCTTGTATATATCCCGAGCCAGGCCAAAGTCTCCAATTTTTACTACCATGTCAGCTGGAGACTTGGTGGACACAAGACAGTTCCTAGCTGCCAAGTCTCTGTGAAACAAAACACAAGTGTACAGATAATCTATAATTAACCAAAGATATTTTCTAGGGCAACTGGCAGATGGCAAAAGAAACGCCAGGTGACCATAGTTGAGATTAAAAGATGTGTGCAAGAGAGAATAAATCCAGCATCCTGGGAGGACAAAACTGCCAACTGCACCAAATGGAGATGCTCCCTATGGCATCACCTCAAACTGGGCGAAAAGAGTCTCTTACAACAAGCAGAAGAAAAAAAAGAACATGTCAAAAGGAACACTAGACACAACACAGGTGAGGGTTATCACCTTAAGAGTAAATCCTTCCCATAGTCAGTTATGACTGGAGGGAGCTACTACTTCTATAATTAACCACTTCAGGTCCAGTGACTCATACATGACATATCATGCATGACTATAAAATTTATAATAAAACACTCATTAATGCCCATTTGGTCATGTATGCCTATTTCAGAACTAGATAAATGCTTTTCAGGTTTATAAAACAAAACAAATTCTTAAATAATCATTCTGACTTTAAATCATGAACAAAGTATAAAATTCAGTATTCAATTTAAAAAGTTCACAAGCCTTAAAGGGTTAAATCAGCTTTCTGTTATAAATGTAATAGGGTAATTTTTCTGTTTAGATGCTGAGGAAATGTGGTTTGTTGGTGAACAAAAATCTCTTGTATAACAAGCATGGTTATCAAATTGTCACATGGTACAGGTAAAGGAACTGATAACATAATTTCTGTCATCACAACAACCAAAAGCAGCAATGTATTAAAAACATTTACAACAACAGATATGAAAGTCATCAGCAATAAAATCAATATAAAAAGGGTGAGACAAATGAAAATTCAAAAGTTAAAATGGATTAAAATCAAGAATCTTCTGTCCACAGTAAAAATTAAGTAAGTCATTAGTGAGGTGTAGCAGTTAAAAATGTATGGTAGATCTGGCATATGAAGTTCAAGACAGTGCAAACCAGTGCAAACATTACTGCACTTTGAAACAGGAATGGAAGGGGAACAAAGTTTTGTCATCTGTTCTGTGGCTAGCAAGAATTTGAAATTCATCAACCCAGTATAAAGAACTGCAGAATGATAAAGTATGCTTAGTTATGCATCAGAGTTTTGAGTAGAACAGAAGGTATAAGATTAGCCTGTGTAATTAGGAAGTTTGAATAACTCTCTAAGAGCAGCATCAAAATTTTCAAGCGTACCCATAGCTAATCAAAGTGCATCACACATATGCACACATCAAGTCAGTGGTCTGCTCAGTTCATAATCTGCCAGAACCTAGCATGTGTGGGTGTGATATCAAGTCAGTGGTCTGCTCAGTTCATAGTCTGCCAGAGCCTAGCATGTGCGGGTGTGATATCAAGTCAGCTGATAAGATATATATCAACCCAGGCCTAAGGGTCTTTTATATTTGGACATGCGCCCTAATATAACCAACTAGGTTGAATGGGACGCGCCTCACCAAAACGAGGCAAAAGTTTTACATAAAAAAAAAAAAAAAAGTCAGCTGATAATGAAAACTCTCTTATTCATTATTCCACCTTCCACCCAACTTTCCTAATCAACCACGCCTCCCCCACCCCTTGTTTTTTAAATATGAATTTTAAAGACCCTCTGTCATAATTTTGGTGATAGAGAGATAGATTAGTTAGACTAGATCTGCGTGTCTCTTGCCAACAGCTAAGGTTACTTCTCTCATTCTGTTACACTCATCAATCTTCAAATTTCTGTTATCTATTATAATGTTTAATACACTGCTCATTAATGACACTAGACTCCTTATTGTTGCCTGTACTCTTCATTCTAGTGGCTGCCTCAATGTATGATCTACTGAAACTTTTGGGTTTGACAGGACAGTCAAGAACAAGGGCACTTAAGAGGCTCAGTGAAACTGTAAAAAGGGCATTGTGCTGGCTGTGAAACCGCAAGAGGCTATGGAATTCAGGACAGTAATTTATTTTCAATATAGGGGTTACTTTCACAATTGCCTCCAGTGGGCACAAAATAGGAGTGAAGTTGAAAGCTGCAGCCAAGGTGGAGTGGGTTCAATCCTCTGCACAAGACAACAGGAGGCTGACACTTGGGAGTCATAACCCAAGTCGTCTCCCTCCCCCCCCCCCAGTGTAAAGGAGATTAAGGGGCTGAAACACTTGAGGGGGGGGGGGGGAGGGAACTCATTCTTATGATAAGATTGCCTCCTGTTGTATCACTCTGTATAGAGTTTCCTATCTCAGATTAACAAATAACCTATCAGGATTCCATCACCATTTATGCTACAGTACAATGACCCCACAGAGCACTGTTCTGTTTAACACTTCATTTTCTAGGAACGTAATATGAGAGCTAAGTGAGATAATACTGTTCTGTATTCTTCTTCTTCTTCTTTGATCCTTAGCCGCCGACCGTCAAAGCAGTCAGTGGCCATTACGCCTGGTGGCGTCTTGTAGGTCAACAACAAATTGATTCCACTTTGCTCGGTCGGCGGCCATCCTTCGTACAGTGCCCCAACTCTGGTTCATTCTTTGCATCTCAGCCTCCACAGTCCTCTGCCAAGTTGTTTTTGGTTGGCCTCTCTTTCGTTTTCCTTCAGGGGTCCATAGCATAGCTGTTCTTGTGATGGCATCGGGGTCTCTTCTGAGGACATGGCCAACCCAGCTCCAGCGTCTGCCAGCTATGATGGTGTGCATGTCCTCTTGCTTGCTCTGAGTAAGCAGATCTTGGTTGGTGATGGTATTCGGCCAAAAGATTCTGAATATGAATATTTAAAAGCCTAGATTGTAAATCATTACTTATCTCTAATCAGTGTAGACTTTCTCATTTAATTCTCACCTGTGAACAGTAGATACGTTTCCAGCATATGACAAAGGGTGCTCACAAGAGAAACACCATGTATTATTTTAGCATGTGGCATTTAGCACTCACCTGTGAACAAAATGCATGTCCTCCAGATATTTACATCCCCTGGCTACATGTAGACAAATTTTGACCAGATCAGGCAATAGTAGTTTGGCTGGAGTTGTCTGAAACATGAGAAGGATATAATCAGTAATGCTTTTTCCAGTGAAAATATCTTTAGGATGTGTCACATATAAAGATGAAATATATTATATATATATAGTTTTTTTTCAAATTTAAGAAGACTATTTCACTGACCAAGGTAGCTCTGCAACTTCTAAGGAAGGACAGCAAATCTCCACCCTCCATCAGCTCCATTATGATAAACTGGAGGTCACTGTCCAGGCATACTCCCAGAAGACTTAGGATATGTTCATGCTGAAAGTTCTTCATCAGCAAGGCTTCTTTCAGAAACTCTTCCTTCTCATGGTCTGATGCACTCTTATGTAATGTCTGGTCAAGCAGAAAAATTCACAAACATGTACGTATATGTTTACATTTCTGTCTGCATGTGTTAAAGTAGAATATACGATTGGCAATACTTTTATTAGGTAAACCTTTTGAACAACCACTGAGAATTAAACTTCATATTTTATGAATATAAATAATATAGCATTTTGGAAATTAAATTGAAATATGAAAATTTCTATTTAATGAGAATAAAGAAAAATGTAACATCTTTTAAATAATACTGAAATTATTAACAAATGTTTTTCAGTGTTGTAAACATAACATTAACATAGACAAGAAAATGTTCATAATTTAAAAAAAAAACTATTAGTAGTGTATATTGCTATCCTAAGCAAATATGTTAATAACCAACTGAAAAGCATAATATGGTACAATGGCTAAGCTGAGCTCCTTATGGAATAGCTTAAGGAAGCAGTTGTGGTTCAGTCATCTAGTAAGAGTGAAATCAAGAGTAACCAGTAACATCAGCCTTCTAAATCAGAAAGAACAACAACAAAAAGGCACTAGAATGCCCAAGAAAAAGGTGGCATGATGATCTTTTTTAAAATGTATTATGAGTTTTAAATGTTTTCTTTCAACCTGATATGTTGACATACTACCACTTTTGCAAAGATGTATCACATGTTATCCACAAACTAAAGTAGAATGAGAATCATTCACTAACTTACCTTGACTGCGCATCTTGTTTCACCAGTTCTGTCACCCCGAATATTTTTAGCCAGCCCTTCAAACACCTCACCAAATGCTCCACTACCCAGAAACATAGTGAGGACTAACTGGTTGCGACTGAAGCGAGGCAGTTTGGCAATTTCTTCATCCGTACACTGAATACTGTTAAAAATAATTTTGCACCTTTATTCAAATTTTCCAAGCAAAATCCAACTCCTAAAATATTAATGAAGTTTTGACATTTTCATATGTATGAATCATGTTAAATTCAACTGAATATAAGGAAACATCGATGAAATTATGACATTTTTCTACATCTGACTGGTGTTCAAATCATCTGGATATAAAGTTACAATATTTTTGTACTTTTGCCTGGTACTAGCATCCCAGATTTCTGCCTATGCAACACGTGTTCCCACTCTCAATTTTGGATGGTAGACTTTGTACACTGAGGTTTCTGGCCAAATTAAACTGTAAAGGGTTAATAATTAGGTGAAAACCTGTACAGAATGTATGTACAGACATACAAATCTGAAAACGAGAAAAAACTTGTAAAGAATATTGGTAACCCATACTAGCTGACATGTGTGCAAACAAAATAAAATCTGCTTTGTATATTTCCTTATATCCAAATGACTTTAACACCTTAATCTCATAATGTTATTAGATCATATTTGAATATTATGTTTCATTTTATCCAAATGACTTTGGTGATGCCAGTCAATAGTAAGAAAATCTCATAACTTTATTATGAATTAAATGTAGGAAAATGTCATAATTTCACCAATGATTACTTATATCCAGATGGTTTTGATAATACCAGGCAAAAGTACGAAAAGGTTTTCAGAAACTTTACTTTTTTTTCTTGCCTTTTTTCAATTTTTTGTTGTTGTTTTTACTTATTTGTTTTTTATTTTAATTGTTTGTTTTTGGGAAAGAGAAGGGCACACACACATACATTCACACAAATTTAGTTTTGATTTACTCTATTTAGACTGAGTGGAGGGGGAAAAAGATACTATATTTAGATACTGGAAATCAGATTTTATTATCTTGAATTTACTGCACTATATATCCTAATTATAACCCATCAAGGGTAGAACGTGATACTTTTTCTTAAAAAAAAAACAAAATATTATAAACACTATAAGAGATGAAAATAAAAGACATGAACTGTAAAAGAACATGATTGTAAAGCATGATGAAATAAATGTTGTATATTCCAGACCCAAAGATGCACTGTGTTATTAAAATAAATGAAGATTTCAGTAAAGAATTTTCGGTAATAAAATCTGTTTTATTAAGTTCAGTTTAAGTCTACCAAAAATATATAAATCTAACTAAGTGAGCAAGCTGCTGCATAGTCAAACAGTAACACATACATGGCAAACAGTAACACATACATGGCAAACAGTAACACATAAGTAGCAAACAGTAACACATACTTGATAGCATAAAGTGTGTTACTCTGCTGGAATGTTGTGTGTGGCAGCTCCCTCAAGGTAGCTAGTTCTCTGTCAGGTCCTCTAATGATGCACTGTTGGGTCTTGATCTTCTCACGGCGTTTGTGCAACACTACAGAGTGACACAGGTGTTAGTAAATAATCAAGTGAAATGGGGAGAAGAGAGAGAGACAGACAAACACTTGTTTAACATACACATACAGTAGAAAGGTACTAAAATGGTTGATCATATAACATGCATGTACCATTATTTTAGAGATCTAGAATGAGCGAACAGTAATGATGTAGAACAAGCAAAAACATATGTAAATATAAAGTGCATTTAATATATTTATAGTTTGTAATGTAGTTTGAGAAATGAAGTGAACAAAGACAACTAATGGAGCAATAACAAATACTTAGTAGTACAATAAACTGGTTTGGCTAAACAGAGCTTTATTATGCTAAAAAAAACTAACAGAGTACACAAAGAAGTATGGCCAGGTTTAAAAGTATATATTACATTTTTGTTTTAAAAGAGATAAATATTTAAGTCATGAGATTTCATCGAAAAGTGGCAAAGTAAGAAAAAGTACAAGAGTCAAAGTAAGTAACATACAACAAAAAGCATGAAAGACATGTGAAACAAACCTAAGGCATGAAACTGTTGGGAATAAAGTAAGGTTGAGAATATATGACAAGAAAATTGTGGGAAATAAAAGCTGAAAATCTATTACAAGAAAATTGAGGGAAATAAAGTAAAGTTGAGAATATATGACAAGAAAATTGTGGGGAATAAAGTAAGGTTGAGAATATAAGACACACAAATTATGGGGAATAAAAAGACCTTTTATTCTGCACCAGCACCCATTACAGAAAGTCTATAACTTTCTGGTTGTCATTTTTTATTGTTCACCATGTTGCAGACTCATACAGTAGGACAGCCCAGGCAGCTGATTAATAAGGTCTAAAAATCGATGTCAGCTTCATGTTTATTTCATGACTAAAGCTTCATTATTATCACTACAAAAACATGAACATTCTTAGCTCTCCTGGCATGATGATCTTCATTACTTTCAAACCTAAACAGACAAATCAGGCACATTAACTGTATTGGTAATTTTATGTAAAGCATCTGATTGGCTGAGTAGTTGGTGCGCTTTCCTCTTGCAGTAAAGTAACTGGGACTGAAATCTGGTAGTGTCTCACTCCAGTCTACTTGGCTGTAAACAGGTATCTGAATCTGCTCTTGAGTTAGAGAAGGCAAAGGCAGTGAGGCAGGGAACAGGTCATCCCACCTCATTAAGCTGCAACAAGTATGGTGAAGTCCCCTACAGCAGTATCAACTATAAGACTACCTTCATTTCTCCATAATTTTTTGTGGTGTTTTTCAGAAAAAAAAATTTCACCTTAAAGTTTGGGTAGTACTTACTTACTTAGTCATTCCCCTTCTACCGTGAGGTGTAGAGGTTTGGAAGAGAGAGCGCCAGACTATCCTATCGGCTGTCTTCCTCCTGGCCTGGTTCCATTCTAGTCCTCAGTCCTTCAAAGATTGTCTAATGTTGTCCTCCCAGCAGACTCTGGGTCGTCCTGGGGGTCTGGATCCCTGGCTCTTTGTTTCCCATGCTTGTCGTGGTAGCTGATCTTCTCCCATTCTGCAGACATGGCCACACCATCTTAGTTGGGACTGTTCTACTTGGGTTTGCAGGGGGTGGGATTTAAGGTCTTAACGTATCGTCTGGTTGCGGACCATGTCTCTTCTTGTTACTTCAACCACCTTCCTAAGATACCTCATTTCTGAGGTTTGGATCTGGCTTTTGTGGGTTGTAGTCATTGCCCATGACTCGCATCCATATGTCAAGACTGTGACATAGGTGGAGCGGTACACAGCCATCTTCGTTTTCTTACCAACCTATCTTTTGCTGAGGAATCCTCGATTTATGGCCTGAAAAAGTCTCCCAACTGCTGCTTTTCGAGTGGCCAACTCTTCTTTGATGCCTCCCCTTTGGTCTATAATAGCTCCGAGGTATTTAAAAGGGTCAACCTGCTCCAGGACCTGTTAGTTTGGGTAATACTGAAGTTAATGCTATGGTGGATACTGGGACCAATCTAAAAAATGAATCAATAAAAATATTTATTTTGATTGTATGCTCACCGTAAACAATAGCAAGGATAATGACCGCCAGTAAAGCAATGATGCCCACTACAACACCGATGGTGAAATGGTTCCCCTGGTTTTTCTCCTCAGCTAATCAAGAAACAGTGAAGGAGCATAAATAGTGGGATTAAAAAAAATAATGAATAATATAAGCAGAAATAACATCACGACAAACAGACGTCTGGTAGTACTGATGAAAACAAGCTATAGCTTTATGATGTATCTGCAACTAAAAAATGTAACTAAAGTTGTGTGTCATTTATCTAAATATCAATAACCCAAAATGTTAATTATAACCTCCTTTTTCCAAATAAAAGCTTCCAAATAAGTTGTCGGTACTTGACAGAAGTGAGGCTTGAGCACTAAATCTGTCAGACAGTGTTATACTATGTCAAATATGAATGGAGGTCTAGTGGCTTAGATGCTCAGTTAAACAAGTTATGAAACAAGTGAGGTATGCAAATTGTGTTCAATGTGAGTGTCACACTTTTTAAGTATTGTTTGGATACATTTTTACACCTGAGATGAAGTATGAACTTTGAATCTTTTTGTAAAGGCTGAAAGTATTTAGCCAGTATTTATAAATCTGGGAAAGCAATTATATAATAGGAAAAAAGAGCAAGAAAACAAAGAGACGAAACAATTATGAAGTTAGCACTGAATGCACATCCAGTTATTTTCTAAGAACTGGAAAAATATGAGACTTTTTTTTATGTTTTAAAATTTAATGATGAAAAATATCCCTTTCAACCTCTGATTGGTTATAATTAGGATATATATTGTTGTCAATTCCAAATAATATGAACAACTGCCAATATGGGATAGTGGTATCACATCAGCCAAATCATTGTCAATAGGGCAAATCATAATTTCCAATTATGCTTGTATGTTTGAAAAAGAAAATCTCAAAAAACTAAAATGATATAAGACCTAACCAAACCAAACAAAAACATCAAACTAAATAATATTAAGGGGGAGGGGTGTAACGGCCTGGTGTTTCCAGTTATATAACTGACTTTAATAGATATTTAATTGATTTTCTATGAGACTAGGGAGTGAAGTAGTGCTAAAGATGCTGTACATCTGTGGTGCACGGGAAGGCAGAGTTTAAGGAAACTATTACCTAAACTTCCGCTTATTGAATAGGCATTGTGATTGAACAGACAATTAGGAGACCCTTCCAATTTTAAGGCATACATAAGTAGTCTAAAGAACTGATAACTGTGATCTTGTATACTATTTCATGTCAGAATATAGTATCTTATATTTTCTTCTACCTTTCATTTGTGAACAACAGGACTGTGGAGTCAGGAGTCAGAGTTGGTCCTTTTTTAGTGAAGTTGGAGTCAGAGTTGGTAAAAAAAAATTCCAGACTCCAATTCCAAATTTTATGCCATATGACTAGTAAAAAACTGTAGCTGGAGTCGGAATAGGGCTTCTAACATCTCAGGAGACTGAGACGGAAAATATTTTGGTTCAACTCCACAACCTTGGTGAACATGGTGTAGAGTTTAGCTCCCTAAACAATGATTTGTCTCATTTAGTTTGGATATTCAGTGCTGTCTTCTATAACAACTGTAAATTAGTAACAGAAAGGAAAACCACGAACAAAGCCCACATTATTGTATTTTTTAAAGCACAATTTTGCTTTTCTTCTTGGATACTTGGTTCATAAATCCTTTAAAAGCAGCAAATTTTTGGCTGTATTTTTTGCATCCATGAAAGTAAGAGAATTTTTAAAAAAATGTAAAACTCATTTTTCTTGAAATTAGATTTTGTATTTTAATTTCAAACATGTCTGTATAAATATAACTAATGTATAAGAAAGAATAAATACAGAATTTAAATAACTTGAATCTTTACCTAAAGGAGCCAGAAAGACACTGCTATTGTCACTGAAAGGCCCCATGCCCTCTGAGTTAAAGGCAGCTACCCTGAAGATGTATGACTTTTTAGGTTCCATTCTCAATGTTTCAATGAACCAGCTTGTTAGAGAGCCATTGTAAGCTGTTTTCCACACCCCTTCCTCCACACTGCTGATGAATATAAAACTGTTGTTTAAATGCAGAATCTGTCTGTACAGAATAAGTCAATTTTTATGCAGCTATTGTTTTGGTCTTCATTATCCCCAAAAATCACATTTTCCAGCATGTAGTCTAACAGACAACACGTTTATATTATTACTGTAAATAATTTGCCAGGTGTAGTTCCCAGGTGTCTCTGAGGAGATAACAAAATAATAGGACTACTTCATCCTCAGGTATGTGTAAGAATAGGACTACTTCATCCTCAGGTATGTGTAAGAATAGGACTACTTCATCCTCAGGTATGTTGTAAGAATAAGACTACTTCATCCTCAGGTATGTTGTAAGAATAGGACTACTTCATCCTCAGGTATGTTGTAAGAATAGGACTACTTCATCCTCAGGTATGTTGTAAGAATAGGACTACTTCATCCTCAGGTATGTTGTAAGAATAGGACTACTTCATCCTCAGGTATGTTGTAAGAATAGGACTACTTCATCCTCAGGTATGTTGTAAGAATAGGACTACTTCATTTTCAGGTATGTTGTAAGAATAGGACTACTTCATCCTCAGGTATGTTGTAAGAATAGGACTACTTCATCCTCAGGTATGTTGTAAGAATAGGACTACTTCATCCTCAGGTATGTTGTAAGAGTAACCAATGTGAGGCTGTGCATGTTGTTGACAACCTCATCATGTACAACAAATTGTTGCAGAAATGACTGCTGTAAGAGCACATGAAAGCCAAGGTGAAGGCTTCCTGGAGACCAGCTGCTGTTGTGGCTCCAGGCTCCACAGGGAGTGAAAATGGAAATGATGATGTACACTTAGACTTAGATAGTATTGTTAGCCCAACTTCTATGATGTATACTTAGATGTAGATAGTATTATTAGCCCAACTTCTATGATGTATACTTAGATGTAGATAGTATTGTTAGCCCAACTTCTATGATGTATACTTAGATGTAGATAGTATTGTTAGCCCAACTTCTATGATGTATACTTAGATGTAGATAGTATTGTTAGCCCAACTTCTATGATGTATACTTAGATGTAGATAGTATTGTTAGCCCAACTTCTATGATGTATACTTAGATGTAGATAGTATTGTTAGCCCAACTTCTATGATGTATACTTAGATGTAGATAGTATTGTTAGCCCAACTTCTATGATGTACACTTAGACTTAGATAGTCTTGTTAGCCCAACTTCTATGATGTACACTTAGACTTAGATAGTCTTGTTAGCCCAACTTCTATGATGTACACTTAGACTTAGATAGTCTTGTTAGCCCAACTTCTATGATGTACACTTAGACTTAGATAGTATTGTTAACCCAACTTCTATGATGTATACTTAGATGTAGATAGTATTGTTAGCCCAACTTCTATGATGTACACTTAGACTTAGATAGTATTGTTAGCCCAACTTCTATGATGTACACTTAGACTTAGATAGTATTGTTAGCCCAACTTCTATGATGTACACTTAGACTTAGATAGTATTGTTAGCCCAACTTCTATGATGTACATTTAGACTTAGATAGCATTGTTAGCCCAACTTCTTTAGTTTTCTTGCCTTATTGTGTGTCTTCATTTGTCTTCTTCTGCCAAAGACAATGAAAGTTTTAAAAGACTACAGGAAAACCATTCTATTACTCTGCTGTAGTGTTCTCCTAGAAAGAAAGAAAGGATAGGTCAACCCTACTTCTAGACTTTCCAGTTAAATATTTCTTCTTCGTTCACCCTCAGACGTCAAACTTGAATATGTTCAAAGAAAGCAGTGGTCAGTCTGAGGTTGTTAATATCTCCATAGAGCTTTTCTAGGAATGGCACTGGTGATGGCTATATGTGCTTTCTCTGCTCCTCTTATGTTGGGCACCTTTAAAGTAGATGCTCAGCAGTCATTATATCAGTGCCACAGCTACGCTCATCAGTAGTTCCTATCTTTAACTTGTTGAATAGATGATATCCCAATCTGTTGTGACTTGTGCAAAGTCTGAAGATTACCACTTGTTCCCTTCTGCTGAGCTGGTAATACGCATATTTTTTAATGTGGCCTGGATGTTCTGCTTCCCACTTGCTCCTGTATCTGCCCTTGATAAAACTCTTGGCCTCTTCATAAGTTATGCTTGTGTTGAATTGAGGTAGCTTTCCCACTTCCTTTGCCAATCTGTCAGTCTCTTCATTCCCAAGGATGTTGCAGTGAGAAGGGATCCATTGTATCACAACTCTTTTGAATTGCTGACACAGTTTGTGAAGTGTTACTCTTAGATCATCCAGGTTGGCATTATTTTGATTCTTCAGCGTTGCTATGACTGACAGCGCATCTGAGAAGATAGCTACTTGTCTCTCTGAACTTTCTTCTGTCTCCTGCCAAATACAACTTATGTAAGTCATACAGTTTGCACAGTAGTTATACCAATGCTATAATGAACAAACTGAACACACTACCTCTATAGAAAGAAAACTTGTCTAACCAGGATATCTAAACCCAGCAACAGAGATAATGTTAATTGTATGGCATTCTCACCT
Source organism: Oreohelix idahoensis (assembly GCA_024509875.1). Taxonomy (NCBI): domain Eukaryota; kingdom Metazoa; phylum Mollusca; class Gastropoda; order Stylommatophora; family Oreohelicidae; genus Oreohelix; species Oreohelix idahoensis. Next base: position 218,721 of record JAMPIV010001541.1, on the reverse strand, counting down.
ATATTCTAGCATGTAGTTTGTGATTGGTGCACCATTATTGTCTGGCTCCTCCCACCTTACCTCATAAGCCCCAGATTTAAGAAGTGTGACAGTTGGTGGAGAGGGCTGATCTGGGTGAAAAACTGTGGAGAAGTATTTTATTTCCTTCTATTAATTTGGTGCAGATGTGATTTTATTAAGTAATTAAATTCAGATTAATTTTATAGTATAATCAATTGTGTGTCACATTAATTATTTTGTTGAGTTTCAAATAAGATATTTCATTTTACAAATCCATGCATAGAATAACAGCATCAAACAAACAGCAAGAAAAGCAAACAGGTGATTCATAAAAAGACAAAGGTTACAATTTTGTCCTCCTTAAATAAAATTTATTTTCATTTCAGAATTAAAGCAGTGCACAGATTCAGATTACTCGAAAAAAAAAAGTTTCCCCAGATCAGTACTTATGTCGCCCATGTTCTGATATCAGCTACGCACCCAGTGTCCTATGAGTGAATTTTGTTTCCTCTGGTGGCCATATATAAAATGCTTTGTTAAATGGCCGAGCATGGTAGTTTAATCTTATCCTGAAAGCGTAGAGGGTGTTGGGTTGAAGAGTTGTCACTGCCTCCCTATATTCCGTGTTGTTACTTGTCACACCGATTAAGTTTACTTCTGTCCAATTTAACAGACCTGGTCTGACCTGAAAGATTAATGAAAGCATGAGTCAGTTTGCAGCTGATACTAGAAATTTATGATAGTAACATGTCATGTCTGAAGTAGATGTGATTGAAACAATGTTAGTATTTATGTTGTGTTAGAAATTGTTGCTAATGAAATATTGATAAAGCATAAGTCATGCCTGAAAACAGATGGTGATAAAATACAAACTGTCCTTGACTCACAACAAGGTTCTGTTGTGTGCTGGAAGCACATCACTGCCCTTTGACATATGCAGTGGTGTTAAACAAGACTGCATCCTGGCTCTGACCCTATTTGAGATCTTCTTTGCCTTGCTCTTGAAACATGCATTCAGAGATGCAACTGAAGGAATATGCCTTCACACTAGGTCAGATGGCCGTCTGTTTAACCTCGCAAGGCTGAAGACAAAAACAAAGATCAGAATGGTCACTATCAAAGAGACTTGTTATTCACTGATGATGCTGCAATCATCACTCAAAGTCAACAGGAGCTTTAGAGCTTAATGAATCGCTTCCCCAAAGCATGCAAGGACTTTGGCCTCACAAGTCTAAAGAAAACAAATGTGCTGGGTCAGGATGTGGATGTTGCACCAGTTATTACTAACGATAACTATGAATTGGCAATGATGCACCACTTCACATACATGGGGTCTATCATCAACGACAAACTCTCTCTGGACACAGAAATTGATAGCCGCATTGGCAAAGCTGCAGCTACCTTTGCCCGAATTAGAACGCGTATTTGAGGAAACTTTACACTCACAACAAAGACTAAAGCTGTGGTATGTAACGCCTGCATCGCCAGCACACTTCTATGTGGCAGCAAGACATCGCCAGCACACTTCTATATGGCAGCAAGACATGGACAACCTATACTAGGCCAGAAAGAAGGCTCAATACCTTCCATCTACAGTGTCTATGCCACATCCTTGGTATTTCGTGGAAGGAAAAAGTGACAAATGTTAAGGTGTTGTAATTTGCTGGCCTTTAAAATTAGTAAACACTGCTTAGACAGCACAGACTACGCTGGCTTGGCAATATCCACTGCATGGAAGATGGTCACATCCCAAAAGATATATTCTACGGACAACTGGCAGATGGCAAAAGAAACGTTTGGTGACCATAAGCTGAGGTTCAAAGATGTGTACCAGAGAGACATGAAGACACTGGACATAAATCCAGCAACCTGGGAGGATGAAGCTGCCAATAGCACCAAGTGGCAATGCTCTCTACATCACCACATCAAATTGGGTGAAAAGAAGCTCTCATGGCAAGCAGATGAGAGGAGAAAACGTCGAAAGGAACACCAGGAAAAAAAGCAGTGAGGGCTGTCACCTTAGGAGCGCATTCCCATAGTCAGTTATGATTGAAGAGGCTATTATTATTGTGTTTCAACAACCCCCATTGTAAATCCATATTGTCAGAAGTTGGAAATCACTTTATAATTAATTATATTTCCCTTTTGGTGCACTGAACATTCAACTTTTCAGGCACTGCTGACAGTCCACAGCAGTTTATGACCTCTAACATCTCCGTGTACAACCGATAACCAGGGGCCAATAACTTTTTTGTCTGGCACCCCAATCACTGCCAGTCTGCCCTTGATATGAACCATGAGTATATGTTAACAATTAACAAGCTTGAATGCTAAAATGTGTTGATCCATTTCCCTATACTTTAAAACTAATTTTGCTCTTTGTTTATAGTAAAATAATACAATGTACAAATTACAACATAACATTACTGTACTGTAATAAATAATAAATAATGGTTTACAGTAGAAACAGGGGTGAAACAAGGCTGTATTATGTCACCACTACTTTTTGGAATAGCTATTGATTGGGTTATGAGAAACTATACCCACAATGAACAATTGGGTATAAAATGGACAAATGGAAAATTCCTGGGGGACCGGGATTTCGCAGATGATGTAGCATTCTTAAGTTCAACACCCAGACAATCCCAAGAAGCAGTAAATAATTTGTGTCATCTCTCGGTTAAAATAGGTCTCCAAATAAATGCCTCTAAAACTAAAGCTATGAACTTTTCTAACGAGACCTTTGATATCATCTTGAACGGGAAAAAAACTACAGAAAGTTGAAAGTTTCAATTATTTAGGCAGTAAATGACTCAGGATGGTGACACAACAAGAGAAATCCATACTAGAATTGCTTTGGCAGCTAGCGCCTTCAATAGATTATCTAACATTTGGAAATTACGATCATTGAATATACATACCAAGCTTCGTCTGTTTAATTCAAATGTTATCTCAGTGTTAACATACGGCTGTGAGAGTTGGAAAATAACAAAATCATTGGAGAACAAGCTGAATACATTCGAGAACAAATGTCTTAGAAAACTCATGAACATCAGTTGGAAAGAATTCAAGACTAATCGACAAATAAGAGAAGACTCTAGGCAGAAATATGTCTCCGACTATATAAGGAAAAGACGATGGTCATATATCGGTCATGTCCTACGAATGCAAAACAACAGAATACCACTACAGGCGCTCACTTGGGTTCCTGAGGGTAAGAGGAAAAAAGGAAGACCAAAAGAAACACTCAGAAGAACAATAATAAGAGAAGGAAGAACGTTGGGCCTAAATAATGTGCAAGAGCTAAGAGGAGTGGCGTCACAACGAACAACGTGGAGAGCACTGGTTTCTGCCTTATGCGCCGTGTTTGGTGCTTAAAGAATTTATTATTATTATTATTATTAATAAATAATGTGACATGAGAGTACAGTACTTTTTCATTAGACTTTACAATCAAATATCAAGAGTAAAGAATAACAGAAAATAATATGATTAATGGGATGACTGTATAAGTGGTCATAAGTAAAAGTATTCATAAGTACAAGTAGTCATACATCCAGGATAGTCTGTACAGACAGCAGTACAAATTGTGTTTGAAGCTGATACTAATGAAATACTGGAAGTAGTTAGTATAAGTCAGGTCTGAGGCTGACCATAATGAAATGCTGATCACTGTGAATACTAAGCTTAAGTTGGGTTTCAGGCTGGTTCTGACAAAATTTATAGTAATATATATTATAGACTAAGGCAGGTTGGTAATGGGGTTAACTACCCACTTCATAAAAGCTAAAGGCCAAAAAGCTTCAATAAAATGACTTGCAGAAGCATTCCTGCAAGACATAGAATAATATAGACATATCTTAGCAGCAGTACAGACAGAGTAGGAGGCACAGACAGCGACATCAAAATAAGAATACAGAAGGCAAGAGGAGTTTTTATTGCATCTGGAAATGTATGGAGATCAAAAGAAATCCAACACAAATATCAGAATCTTCAACTCAAATGTCAAGGAACTCTTGTTGTAAGGCTTCAAAGAATGGATAAAAACAACAAGCTAAAGTCACAGAATGTCATAAATGTGTGCTGGTGACAAATAGAAGGATTACATATAAAAAGATCACCAATGTGGAATTGATAAAAATAATCTGACAAATACCACTGTAGCAAGAGATGAGAAAAACACATTGACATTGGATAAAGCACACACTGGGGACACCAACTGATAGCATTACAAAGCAGTCCTTTTTCTGGAATTGCAAGGTAAGAGAAATAGAATAAGGAAAAAAAAAACACGTGGAGAAAGGAATGGAGACAGACTTAAATAGGATAATGAAGACATGGAAAAAAACTTTGATTTGTTAGTACAGGCTAGGAAAATTTGGTATGAATTTGTTGAAGGTCTTTTCTACACACAGAATGTAATGATAATGCCAGTAAATGTTAATTATATGTAAAGATAATGTTAAAGAAATACTGGAAGATGATGTAATAAACATTACTTTATGTTGAGTATGAAGCTAATGTTAAAGAAATACTGGAAGCATATGTAAAAAAATATTAATTTAAGTTGAGTATGAAGCTAATGTTAAAGAAATACTGGAAGGTGATGTAAAAAACATTACTTTAAGTTGAGTACTAAGCTAATGTTAAACAAGTACTGACAAGTTACATTGGAAGCTGAGGTAAAAATAAAATTACTTTTGAGTTTAAAACTGGCATTAAAGAAGTACTGATACATTTTGTTTGGAGTTGATGTTAATAACATTAAAAACTATATCACCATCTCATCTTCAAAACAGTCACAAAAATAATGACATCAAAACACAGCAATATTTTTAACCAAACTTATATAAAATGTACAAAAGAAATATAAAGATAAATATTTTCACACATGCAAATTTACAGACTTTATGCTTCCTACTTTTTGGGGGGTAAATTTTCACATAAGCAAACTTAAAAAATGTATTTCCTTATCTTGTCAACGAACCTCAGCATAGATAGTCTGATGTCTGCTAATCTCATTGTCAGGTGGTGGCTTCCACTGGATCTCAAGAGAGTGAGCTGTGGCATTCACAAAAATGATATCACTGGGCGTCTTGAAAGTTTTGCACCAGACTGGAACTGTAGTACTGCATATACTCTTGTTAAAAGTACAGGTCAGAACCTATGAAAATTGAAGGTAAGACAAAATCAAATACTACAGCTTTATATTTATTATGATAAACGTAGCACTGGAAACATTTCTCTTCTGCTTGTCATCGTCATCATCATCACCGTTCGGCTCCCCAAGGAGCACAGGCCCTCAATAAACTCATCTCAAATCTTGTCCCATGTCATCAGCTCAATATTTATTATTAAGTTGTTTATACTTTTCTTTGCCTCACTTCTTTTCTCTTCTAGTGTAATTGTAAAAGTGCATGTCATTCACTATTATAGTCTTTTTAATTATTGCTGATATGATTTCTTTTGATACTTGATGTGTTGGTGCCATTAGCATTTCCCATTGTTCATCTACTCTTATACACTGCATTTTCTCAGAAGGTTGGTAACCCTGAATACGAACTCCCAAAAACCAAAATATTCCAAAAATAAAAATGTTTTTCTGCTGACTTTGGGGCGATTTTCATACCTATTTTTGGGCAACTCGGGCTACTTTTGGGTGACTTGAGCTACTTTAAATGATTTTTGAGCTACTTTTGATGAAATCTGAAAACTGAATAAATTTGATTTCCAAAACACGGCCATCCCTATTTAGGATTCTGGGTTACTAACCTGTAATATTGTATATATTCAGCATTGTAATGTTAAATCTCAAACGTTTACTTAAGATGCTTTAAAAGGTAAAGGTAAAGAATCCTGTTACACGCCTATCGAGGCATATTGGGAATACGGTGTTAGACCCGTATTTTCTTGACCATCGGCACACTAGGGGTGATGTGGTCAGCATCACGCTGGCTGCCTTAACCTTCCCAGAGTTGTTCTGGTACCCAATTCATGAGGCTGGGTCGACCCCCGGAGCCGCTTGCGGTCTAAAAAATCCCACCTCCACTGGGGATCGAACCATGGACCACTGAGCTAGGAAGCCATTGCACTAACCACTGTGCTACCACTGCTCCCAACATGCTTTAAGTAAGACAAAATCTAACTTGATTTTTTTTTAAAGCTGACTTTACTTTCTTTGGTTTTATTCTGAGTTTTTCTATTACCAATAAACTATCACTGTTGCCGTCTGCTCCTAGCCTAGTTTTCACAAATACCAAACTGTTTATAAATTTGTTGGATATTAACAGTATATAGTAAATTTTATGGCAAACATTGTTTCCTGTGCTTTTCCATATCAAAATTTGTGTAGGATGTTGTCTAAACATATGTTATATTCTTTCATTGCCACATTTTGCACTGGAGTCTCCAAGTACCACAGCTGTCTCATGAGATTTGCACTGGGCTTTAACCTGGTACAATTCATTGTAGAATAAGTTCATCCCAACTTCTGTACTATCTGCTGTTGGTGAGCATATTTGAACAGAATTAATATCTAGTGGTCCGTCTTTCAATTTATCTAATAGAACACAGTCTCATATTGCCAAAAATCTCTTTACTCATCAATGACTGTACTTCCTTTGATGATACTGTTATTTTACTTCCCTTTAATGCAATTTATACAGTTAATGTAGTTCAGTTAATGACACTTTATACAGTTAACGTACTTCTCTTGTACGTACTGTACAAAAATAAAGGAGACAGAAGTGATTGCAATAACTACAGAGGCATCTCTCTTCTTAGTATTGTTGGTAAGGTTTTTGCCAAAGTCGTCTTAATGCGACTATACAAGTTAGCTGAGCGCATATATCCAGAGTCACAGTGTGGATTCCGAGCTGGTAGATCAACAACAGACATGATCTTCTCTGTCCGCCAGCTTCAGGAAAAATCAAGAGAGCAGAAAAGGCCTTTATATATCGCCTTTATAGACCTCACAAAAGCAATTGACCTGGTTAGTAGGTGTTACCACTCATTTTGCACAGGCTTGCTAAGGCATCGCTGTGCACAGCTGAGAGGTACACGCGACGGACCAGTGCTAAACGCTAGCTATTTGTTAAGGTGTGACCTATATGTAAATGAGTGTATGACGTAGGCGGCGAAAAACGAACGGTTAACGTTCGGGGTTAACGTTCGGGGGTCACGGGCATTCGAGGTGTTCGTCCTAATGGACAGTGTGTGTTTTAGGAGTTCCTTACTGGGGTCCTACATTCTATTCAATTATTGTCAGATTATCTACTGACACTACTTCAAGAATGTGTGTTTGAGTGATGTGTGGCAAGACGGCAGACAGAAGGTAGTACGTAACTGTGTAATACAAATTAACATTCATGACAATGTCGTTTTGGAATATTTGCAGACAGTTTGACCTCTAACGGCCAGCTGTACAGTTCATCAATTCTTACTGCCAGAGATAATATGGTTATTATGGAGCATCATTTTTATACAAATGTCTTAATGTGTGAAGTACTCAGTGTTGTGAATATCGTCAATTAAAATCGTGTTAATTGTACGATGGACTGAGCGTACTTATTTCAAGTTGGTCTGACTGCATTTACATGTGGATGTTATACATGCCAACCCACGACATAACATGTGTTACCGATAACATTCACAATTACACATAAACACGAGGTAACACCCAATGGTGGCCAGCAAACGGGAGTTTGTTTTTTTTCTCCAATTCGAAATTAATCATTATGAAGCCTTCTGTCTGAGCCACTTTTACAAAATTTGCGCTATCGGCGAGCCATACTTTTCAGCGCGTACAAACTGCACTGCGCAGCTTTAGTTGACCTTTTCACGTCAGCAGCGAATTAGCGGCAGGATCCAAAAACATTAACAAGCCTACTACAAACTTAGTAATTTTGATGCGGTCAAGAGTTTGAACTATTTTTATTGTCATCAATGACATTTCTATTCTATAAGTATTTGCATCAGTTTTGGCAGCAGAATTTCAACTTTCTTCGAAATTGATCAAGCTCAGCGAAGATTTTCAGCCTCCAGCCCTCCACGTCTTGCACAGTCAGACAAGACAAGATGGCGTATTCGGCAACAACAACAAAATCATTGTTTTTGTAAACAACAATGAAGAATTTCAACACTATCATCCTCCTGTAGTGAGAGTAATCGATTCCATTCTGTCCAGTACCATACCTGGGGAGGATTCATTATAAGCTAAGTGGTCCATCTCTTGTCGGCTTAGTTTAGATATATCCTGTGCAGAGCCTTTTGTTTTCTGCATGTTTTATGTTTCTTTGTGTATTTAAAGGGGGGTCAGTGAAGGACTTGATCATAGGAAAACATCCCGCTCTGGCTGGGCCTAAGATCAAGGTTGTCTGTAGGATTGGTAGGTGATTATTTCAGGATTGAGGGTCCGGCGCACATGGCCGAGTGGATAACGCTTCACCTAAATTAATCATATCCTTTTTTCCGTTTAGTTGTGTTGTCACGTGATGCTTGGTGTTCAAGTTCGTTGAGTGTTTCTGATTATTTCGTTTTGGCAACATTATTGTTTGTACACAGTTGATCGTACCTTACTGTCCCTCAGTTCCTGTGTGTATTAAATGTAGTAAAGCGTGTTTGTCTTGTTATTTTGTTAGACTAAGCATTGTTATTGTTATTTTTACTTAAATACATTTTTATTTATTTTATTTTATTTTTTTATTATTTTTCTACATTAGTATTGTCTTTCTTGGCTTGTTGTACTGTGTCCGGGTCATAGTTTGTCTTGTCTACTTCACGAGATTAACATATGCTCACATAATATTTTTCACTTGCTTTATCTTGACATTTATAAGAATTTGCATTGGTACTGCTAATTACTATATAGTACACATTTTACATCACAAGTAAGTCATTTATAACCTTCTAACATGGCTACTCTGGAGCATTTTATTCTATTGGGAGAAAAACTTGGTAAGCAGGGACAAGCTTTGGAAGAGTTTGCCATGGAGCAACTTACAAGAGCAGAGAGTAGATTGGAGAAAGAGGAACAAAAAAGGCTAGAAGATATTGCCAGAGAAGAAAGGGTACAAGCAAGAGAAGAGAAAAGAAGACAAGAAGAGATCGAAGAGAAAAGAAGACAAGAAGATTTTGCAGAGAGAAGAAGACAGGAAGATTTGGCAGAAAGGAAAAGACAAGATGAGATAGATTTAGCAGCGAAAAAAGCTCAATTTGAGCATGAAGAGAAGATGGCTTCTTTAAATTTAGATAGATCTAAAATAGAATCTGGCAATTCACAAAATCAGGAAGTGACAGGTTCGTCTAAGAAAGTACTTCCTAACACAATTAAACTTCATTTACCCAAATTTAACCAGAATTCTGATGACATATCTTGCTTTATAAATCGTTTTGAGACAGTATGTACAGAATACAAACTTGAAAGATCATCATGGGTGGTCCATTTAATGCAAATAGTTACATGTGATGCTTTGACTGCTATTTTAACTATGGATGAGAACAATAGGCAATCCTATGAGGCAGCTAAGGCGTTACTTCTACGAAGATACCAACTTGATGAGAATGGGTATAGAATGAGGTTCAAAAAACTCATACCCGACATGAACAAGGACTTCTCGGATTTCATTTCATCTATTAAATTATGTTTTGATTGATGGATTGGTTTGGCTAAGATTGAACATACATTTGAGGGTCTTAAGGATCTCATATTGAGGGACAAAGTTTTATCCTCCATTAGCTCAGAATTTTTAACATTTTTGCATGAACGAAAACCTGAATCTTTACAAGCTGTTGAGTCTTTAGGTCGACAATTTATGACAGCTCATCCGGGGCAGGTTGTGAGCAACTCCACGGTGAAAGAGTCATTACCGGTTGCTTCGGATCGTTCTGTGCAAATACAAAACCCAGGAGCCAGATCAAAAAGCATGGATCGGAATTTTGGTCAGAACAGAGACCGAAATGTCGGATCGTTTCGTGGACGGTACAATTTCGATACTCGACCACCTCAAGATCAAAGAAATTTTCGTCAATATCCTGGAGGTAATGGGCCATCTCAAATGTACAATAGATCAAACAGAGGATGGCGTAGGCCTGATAATTCCTACATGTATAGAAGTGACAGATATTATAATGATGAGAACAGCCAGAACTCTCCACCTTTTCAACACTGTATAGGGTGCACATGCCCTCAACATTCTAATAATCATCAGAACGGAAGAGGAAACCGAAATAACTATCGTGGAAAAAACAACTTTCAGCGCTCACGAAGTGTGGAACGTTCAAACTCGAACTCGAGTCATAATAGCAACACAGGAGTGGTCGATCAGAATAATGTAAACACCAACCTTGCTAATGCTTGTGCTGTTGACTTGTTCAATACATCAAATTGCTCTGAGTGCAGCACTTTATTTCAGCCAGGCGTGGTGTCGTGACTATCTTGTGGACATCCCATCCCTGCATTGGTACCAGCGTTAGCCTCCCATGATGGACAAGGGTCACTTACTTTTTACAAGGGTTTCTTAAATAACAATCTTGTTTCAGTTTTAAGAGATACAGGTTGCACCACTGTGGGTGTACGCAAGTCCCTTGTTGACCCTTCCTGCTGCACAGGGGAAATGGTAAAATGTATTACATTTGGTGGAACGGCAGAATTCTATCCACTAGCCATTGTACTCATTGACACACCATTCTTTGCAGGGCAAGTTAAAGTTTGTTTATTGGAGGATCCGGTTGCTGAATTGATCCTGGGTAATCTTGTTGGCATAAAAGAATGTTCCACACAAGATATTGAAATCTGGGAACGACAGCATAGGCTGCACGCAAATGTGGTGACAACAAGAGCACAATCACATGCTCAAAGTCAGATTGAAGTGCTTGGCGATGATGATGATGATGATGAACATCAAAAACCTATGCTCACCAAGACTTCATTCATTGAAATGCAGAAGACTGACAAATCCCTGAAAAGGTTTTTTAAGTTGGTGAGACCACATGATTCTGATTGCTCAGAAAAATCATGTCCTTGGTACTCTATCAAAAATGATATTTTAATGCGTAATTATACAGACTCTACGTTAGTGCGTAGTCAAATTCTTGTACCAACTGTGGTTCGGCCATACATTCTTAGGCATGCACATGACACAAACTGTGCAGGTCACATGGGTTTTGCTAGGACAAAATACAGAGTCTTGTCTGACTTTTATTGGCCTGGAGTGGTGAAGGATGTCAAAATGTTTTGTCGTTCTTGTAAAATATGCCAAGAGGTGGCTACTAAAGGAGCTTATCATAATGCACCCATTCAGGCTGCTGATATCTCTGTGCGACCATTTGCAAAAATAGCCATAGACTTAATAGGTCCACTAATGGTTCCTTCAGCCAGAGGTCACAGGTTTGTCCTTACCTGTATTGATATGTGTACTAGGTGGCCTGAAGCAATACCTCTTAAACATATTGCTACCAGTGATGTGGCTGATGCACTTCTCCTAATTTTTACGAGATTGGGTTTCCCAGATAAAATTCTATCTGATAGGGGACCACAGTTTGTGTCAGACGTCATGTCACAGGTCTTGAATCTATGTAATATAGATAGATCTCTGAGCTCTGTATATCATGCCATGTCAAACGGTATGGTAGACCGGCTAAATAGGTCTTTGAAACAAATGCTAGGTAAGGTGACCACTAGTTATCCACAAGACTGGGACAGAATGCTCCCAGCAGTGCTGTTTGCTTATCGGGAAGTTCCAAATGAACACACTGGGTTTTCTCCTTTTGAGCTCCTTTATGGTGCTCCACCACGAGGACCCATGTCAATGATAAAACAGCTACTGTCAGGTCCAGAAATAGCCCCCGAAGTTCAGTCATCTTATGACTATGTGGTTAACCTGTGTCAGAAACTTCTTGAGGCTTGGCAAATTGCTGTAAATTCTTCTGAAAAGGCAAAAGAAAAAGCTCGGTCCCTTCAAAACCGACGGAAAAAGCTTAGACAATTACTGCCAGGGGACAAGGCTTTTGTATTGTTACCAACAAGACAAAATCGCCTTCTTATCTCTTGGAGGGGACCATATAAAATTATGTCAAAACTCACAGATGTTGACTATATTCTTGACGTTGATGGCAAGAATAAAACATTTCATGTCAATATGCTAAAGGAATTCCATGATAGACCTGCATATCTCAAGCCTATTTTTGATGTTTTGGACGAATCCTCTGATCGTCCTACGTCATATTCCTCCTTATCTGTTATTCAGGAAGAAGCTACTGCATTCCCTGACATACCCTTACCTCTTCCTGCAATATCACTGCAGCCTTCAGAATCTTGGCTAAATGTTTCTATCTGTCCTGATCTGTCTGCTGCTCAACAAACTCAAGTCCTTGCAATTCTTGAGTCCTATCAACAAGTCCTTACTGATATTCCTGGTCGGACGTCTATCATTTCTCACGATATTAAACTCACAGATAATCGTCCTATTCACTTGAAACCTTACCCTATCCCTATCCACTTTCAGGATCGGGTCGAAAAGGAATTGGACGAGATGCTAAAACTTAATATCATTTCACATTCAGAGTCACCATATTCTTTCCCGATGGTCATCATCAGAAAAAAAGATAAGAGTATTAGATTATGCATTGATTTCCGTAGACTCAATAGTATAACAGAGTCTGACGCAGAGCCAATGCCAGTTCTTGAGGAATTATTAGCAAAACTTTCGGAAGCTAAGTATTTTAGTAAATTTGACCTATCCAAGGGGTATTGGCAGGTACCTCTCACAGAAAGAGCCAAACCTCTCACTGCTTTTGCTACTCCTAAAGGTCTCTTTCATTGGAATTTCATGTGCTTTGGCTTGGTGAATGCACCAGCTACCTTTGTCCGCATGATGAGAAAACTTTTTTCTCACAGATCTGATATTATCTCTTATATAGATGATATTTGTTTGTTCCACAACTCTTGGGACGAACATGTTTCTGGACTTAAATCTCTACTCGAGATTCTTCGGTCACATGGTCTTACTGCAAAGCCTTCTAAGATTCACATAGGGTTCCACGAAATCTCCTTCTTAGGTCACAGAGTTGGACACGGATTTCTCAAAACTGAAGACAACACTATTTCAAAAATTCTTAATTTGTCCATTCCTCGGACAAAGAAACAAGTAAGAAGCCTCCTGGGTCTTGCCCAGTTCTACAATAAATTTATGCCACATCTGTCATCCATTACTTCAGTTCTATCTGAGTTGACTACAAAAGGCTCTCCTAATAGGATTGTCTGGACTGAGCACTGTGACAGAGCTCTAGCCCATTTAAAAGAATTCTTTTCATCTGAGCCTATATTAAAATTACCTGATCCAAAATTAATTTTCATCCTCAGAACGGACGCTTCACAGTATGGGATCGGTGGTGCCTTAATGCAGGAGGTGGATGGAATACTTCATCCAGTTCTCTATATCTCGCGTAAGCTCTCTCAAACTGAATGCAGATACCCCATAATTGAGAGAGAGCTTCTAGCAATTATCTGGTCGGTGACCAAACTTCAGCGATACCTTCTTGGGTCTCGTTTCATTATTGAGACAGACCAGAAGGCTCTCTCGTATTTACAGAGTGCACAGATGAAAAACCCAAGGGTCGCAAGATATGCGATAAACTTACAAGCATATGACTACATCATCCACCCAATTGATGGCAAGTCCAACGTAATGGCTGATGTACTATCGCGTTACCCACAGACAGATAATACAGATTCTCAAGCATTTGGCATTGTGTAGAATAAATTAATGCCTATACACTGACCATGGCACAGAGCTGAACCTCTACATCTACCATTGGATTTGAATCACGATGTCGAGGGTACCCACAGTATGAGGTGCTTGATAGTCATTTCCGGACTTTTTGATATGACATTACAAGACATTGTTATGCATGGTTAAGTTTTTTTTTTGTTGGTCTCGGCACATGCTCAATGGTAACTTCGGCCACACAGCTATCCAAAGACATTTGTAAGTGACTTTCTTTCCTGCGGGTACTTTGAAACTTAGGTGTATGATGATCAAGAATTAAGGACATGGTCACAGACTTCTCCAACTCACTATCAAGCAGTATTGACTGGTATCATCTGTTATTTCAACAAATACTACGTGTCTGGAACTTTTACTGACACATCTTGTGCAGAATGCTTAAAATCGGATTGACTTTTGGCGTAAAGGAAACTCACATCTGGAACATTTTCATAACCATACCATTTAAGGGACGATAAAATTAAGAAGTGATAATACCTATGCCTTACTTTAAGAACTTTAACTAGTTTCATTATTTCAAGATGATGAACACATCTTAGACATTATCACATGGACATAATTAAATTTACAGTTTTTTTTCTGTTTTTTTTCAATATGGTTTAATATCATTCAATTAGCTAGTTAAATTGATTCATCATTTAATTATTTCATTGAACTTCTCCATGTATCATGCATCACAATTTTATTATCATATTTCATCATTTGACATCTCCATTTAGTTTTTTTTTTTTTTCCATTTCTTGACATCTTTTCTATGGACAATTAATCATATCTAACATACACGACTTTTACTTCACGTTTTGTGAAATGGTCAAGGGTTTGTCATCCTCCTTTGAGGAAAACTTTCAGTTTTCGCTGGGGGGGCGGGGTAGTGTTACCACTCATTTTGCACAGGCTTGCTAAGGCATCGCTGTGCACAGCTGAGAGGTACACGCGACGGACCAGTGCTAAACGCTAGCTATTTGTTAAGGTGTGACCTATATGTAAATGAGTGTATGACGTAGGCAATGTCTGCGGCGAAAAACGAACGGTTAACGTTCGGGGGTCACGGGCATTCGAGGTGTTCGTCCTAATGGACAGTGTGTGTTTTAGGAGTTCCTTACTGGGGTCCTACATTCTATTCAATTATTGTCAGATTATCTACTGACACTACTTCAAGAATGTGTGTTTGAGTGATGTGTGGCAAGACGGCAGACAGAAGGTAGTACGTAACTGTGTAATACAAATTAACATTCATGACAATGTCGTTTTGGAATATTTGCAGACAGTTTGACCTCTAACGGCCAGCTGTACAGTTCATCAATTCTTACTGCCAGAGATAATATGGTTATTATGGAGCATCATTTTTATACAAATGTCTTAATGTGTGAAGTACTCAGTATTGTGAATATCGTCAATTAAAATCGTGTTAATTGTACGATGGACTGAGCGTACTTATTTCAAGTTGGTCTGACTGCATTTACATGTGGATGTTATACATGCCAACCCACGACATAACATGTGTTACCGATAACATTCACAATTACACATAAACACGAGGTAACAGTAGGGATGGACTCTTCAAAATCCTCCTGAAAATAGGCTGCCCTTCTAAAATGCTGGAAATGATAAAGTCATTCCATGACGACATGAAGGGAACAGTCCAAAATGCTGGAAGCACGTCACAGCCCTTTGACATACGAAGTGGCATTAAACAAGGCTGTGTTCTGGCTCTGACCCTCTTTGGGATCTTCTTTGCCTTACTCTTGAAACATGCATTCAGAGATGCAACTGAAGGAATATGCCTTCAAACTAGGTCAGATGGCCGTCTGTTTAATCTTTCAAGGCTGAAGGCAAAAACAAAAATCAGAAGGGTCACTATAAGAGACTTGTTGTTCGCTGATGATGCTGCAGTCGTCACTCAAAGCCAACAGGAGCTTCAGAACTTGATGAATCGCTTAACTAAAGCATGCAAGGACTTTGGCCTCACAATAAGTCTAAAGAAAACGAATGTGATGAGTCTAAATGCGGGTGCTGCACCAGTCATCACTATCGATAACTATGAATTTTCAGTGGTGCACCACTTCACATACCTAGGGTCTACCATCAATGACAAACTCTCACTGGATACAGAAATCGACAGCCGCATTGGCAAAGCTGCAGCTACCTTTGCCCGCCTCACATCGCGTGTTTGGGGAAACTCCAAACTCACAACGAAGACCAAAGCTGCGGTATATAATGCCTGCGTCACCAGCACACTCCTATATGGCAGCGAGACCTGGACGACCTATGCTAAGCAAGAAAGTAGGCTCAATACCTTCCATTTACGGTGTCTACGCCGCATCCTCGGCATCTCGTGGAAAGATAAAGTGACAAATGTCGAGGTGTTGTTACGTGCTGGCCTTCAAAGTATGTATACACTGCTTAGACAGCACAGACTTCGCTGGCTTGGCCATGTTCACCGCATGGAAGATGGTCGCATCCCAAAAGATATCTTCTACGGACAATTAGCAGATGGCAAAAGAACAGTTGGGCGACTCTTGCCGAGGTTCAAAGATGTGTGCAAGAGAGATATGAGGGCACTGGACATGGATCCAGCAACATGGGAGGATGAAGCTGCCGATCGCACTAAGTGGCGATGCTATTTACGGCGCCACCTCAGACTGGGCGAAGAGAGGCTCACGCAACAAGCAGAGGAGGGGAGAAAACGTCGAAAGGAGCACCAGGAAAATAAGCAGCTGAAGGCTGTCACCTCAGGGGCGCATTCCCATAGTCAGTTATGACTGAAGGGGCTATTATTATTACTTCTCTTGATGACACTTTTATAGAATAAGTCTACTTTTCTATTTGTAACTTTATACAGTTATTATAATTCACTTGATGACACTTATAAAATTATTCTACTCTCATGTGCAGTAATCCTCCTGCTCTTTATAACATTTTTATAGTTATAAAAATTATTATACTTCCTGTTATGATATTTTTATATAACCATTAAAAAATATTCTACTTCCTACTTCCCGCTGTAAAATTTTTATGAAGCATTCTACACCCCTTTACACAGTTTTATTTTTACTTACTTACTTAGTCGTTCCCCTTCTACCGTGAGGTGTAGAGGTTTGTAAGAGAGAGTGCCAGACTATCCTATCGGCTGTCTTCCTCCTGGCCTGGTTCCATTCTAGTCCTCGGTCCTTCAAAGATTGTCTAATGTTGTCCTCCCAGCGGACTCTGGGTCGTCCTCGGGGTCTGGATCCTTGGCTCTTTGTTTCCCATGCTTGTCGTGGTAGCCGATCTTCTCCCATTCTGCAGACATGGCCAAACCATCTTAATTGGGACTGCTCTACTTGGGTCTGCAGGGGGTAGGATTTAAGGCCTTGACGTATCGTCTGGTTGCGTACCATGTCTCTTCTTGTTACTTCAACCACCTTCCTCAGATACCTCATTTCTGAGGTTTGGATCTGGCTTTTATGGGTTGTAGTCATTGCCCATGACTCGCATCCATATGTCAAGACTGGGACATAGGTGGAGCGGTATACAGCCATCTTCGTTTTCTTACCGACCTCTCTCTTGCTGAGGAATCCTCGATTTATGGCCTGAAAAAGTCTCCCAGCTGCTGCTTTTCGAGTGGCCAACTCTTCTTTGATGCCTCCCTTTTGGTCTATGATAGCTCCAAGGTATTTAAAGTGGTCGACCTGCTCCAGGACCTGTTCTCCCAGCTTAATCTGATTTCTTTCTTCTCGTGATATCACCATGGATTTTGTTTTAGAGCTGCTTATGACCATCCCTCTCTTCTCCAGCTCTTCCTTCCAGACTTGCAGGTTGGATTGGAGATGTGCCTCTGATTTATTCAATTATTCTAATTTATTTCAAGACACTCTCTTTTAATTATTTACTTCTTTTTATGACACTTTATATAGTTATCATACTTTAACAGATACAACTCATAAAATTATAGTATTTCAGTTGATGACACTTAATTATTTCCCATTATTTAATGATTAAACCTGTTGCAAGCATTACAAGGAAGTCCTGGCTGTGAGATCCCCAAGGAATGAGATATAAAGGGAGACCAAAACATACAGAGAAGAGAACTGGAGACAGACATAAAGGTTGTAAAGAAGGCATGGAAAGATCTTGAGCAGACGGTAAAGGACAGGAGTACATGATATAAGTTTGATAAAGGCTCCATGCGGAGTTAAGGCTAATGATGATTTCACAGGTATCATCACAATCATTAAATGGTGCCAGTATGATTTCTAAATAAACAGTGTTGCATATAACAAAATGATAAATAACATTATTTCCAATACAGAGACATAAGATTGAAAGACATAATTGTTGCCGTCATTTTTGACGGTTCCAGAAGATGTAAATCTATTTAATACTTTTGATAATCGAAGGTACAGAACTGTATGTTAACTCCCTGACACAGGTTGATTAGGGGTTACCTTCCCTGTGTTTATTCTTTGTGGTTGATCAGTCTTAAGATGGGGGTTAACTGTTCTCAAATCTGTTCTGTCTACGCATGCGCTAGTTTTTAGCGCGAACAGACAAGACTTCCGTCTGGGAGTGGTGAGCTGGTTTTCTGCCGGACGAAGATGTCCGTTGTTTCTTCTCTGCATTATCTGGGGGAAAGATAGTCTTGTGATCTTAGTGATTGTCCCCAGAGTTATTCTGTTCATCTGGAATGACGACAGGTGTTATTTGTGTATTTCTCGGAATTCTGTCCAAGGTAAAATAACTTAATTATTATGCAAAGTTTGCAGAAAATTAGGTTGAACCTGTGAGTAGCGCTCACAGTTCTTGTGATCCAGAGTCCATTATGTGTGCTTGACGTACCCTTTTAGGTCTATTCGTTGAAGTACTTTACAGAAGCACAATGAACGTATATTGATATGAAACCCGCAGGATGGCGGTATGTTTCAGCACGGAAGATAATACATGCCTATGGAAAAAATGTACAGTTGTTTATCAACCATTATAAGGCCCGTCATTACGGCCTATAACTTTGAGCAGAAGACGAAGTGCCTGGCAGGGGAAGCCAGATGAAGTCTTGACTTTATTTACAAGTTCACAGACTTCTATATTAAGCAACCATATTTGTTAAAGGGACTACCTGACGCGTTCAGTCAGGGGCCCTGAGCTACAGTAGGGAAAAGAATATGTTGTCAAGCCAGCATTATTAGCATCATACCTACGAGCTATACAAAACTGATGATGTTCGATGTTCCTATTTATTACCACATATGAACAGTTGTTAAAGGACAGACCATTGTCGATAACGTCCTTATAGATGAGTGGTTCAAGCTTTATAATGCCAGATGTTTTACCAATCATTTCCAATATATATGATGTCCTTGATTCTCGTCCATTTGACTGTAACTGTTGATGTCACTGTGTCTCGTAAATAAATGGTTGAAAGTTCCAGCAGTTTCTACAATTACTGACTACTGCATGTGAGTGAGTGGGTGCCTTGTTTACTAACTAAAAAGCCTAAACGCATTCGTGTTTCTACACACCCACATCACTTGTCAACCACACAAACTTCGAGTACCTCACATACAAGAAATGTCTGATGTTCGGATGTCAACATGACACCCTGTTAGCGCCTCAACGCCTGGTGAGCTAATCACGCATACCAAAGCTGTTTGGCCCGGGTCGGACTGACTACAACAGTACACAGAAAAGATATTGTTACATTCCTACATAACATAACGTAAATCCCACCTTAACAATAATTATTATAATTAAAAAAAAAGACAATAAACCTTCACTTGACATTGAAAAATGGGGCACCAGAAAAAAACAAAGACAAAAATGGTAACAAATTAACAACAAAAAGAAGCACAGGAAGGCTATATATATATAATGGATAGCCTGACATTATGGCACAACAGAAAGGATATAAAGCATCAAGAGTTAATAATTATATAATCTGAACATGCCATTGCCTAAGATGAGATAATATAAGAAAACATACCCTTATGCTATAAACATGATCAGACTCCAGATTTTTCAGGTCAACTTCTATCAATCCATCTGTGAATTCACTGTTGGCCGCTTTCTCTATTTCTTTCTGAATATGCTCTTCCACCGTATCCATTGAGAACTGGACCACATAGATGACATTTTCAGGTGGCCCATTCAATTTTAAAGGAGGCCGCCATGACACAGATATCATTTCAGGAGTGAAAGGTTTGGCACTCACTGTTCTTGCTGGCTCAGGAACTATTTAACAGAAAATAATACTAGATTATAAAATATTTTAACAACTTACTTACTTACTTAGTCGTTCCCCTTCTACCATGAGGTGTAGAGGTTTGGAAGAGAGAGCGCCAGACTATCCTATCGGCTGTCTTCCTCCTGGCCTGGTTCCATTCTAGTCCTCGGTCCTTCAAAGATTGTCTAATGTTGTCCTCCCAGCGGACTCTGGGTCGTCCTGGGGGTCTGGATCCTTGGCTCTTTGTTTCCCATGCTTGTCGTGGTAGCCGGTCTTCTCCCATTCTGCAGACATGGCCAAACCATCTTAGTTGGGACTGTTATTTTAACAACTGTGAGAAATATTATAACAATTCTGATAAATATATCAAATATTATATCTTGGATAAATAATAACAGAGTGTAGAAGGTGTAAAACACAAGTAAAGGCAAAGATAGTCCTATATCAGATACTGCCTTAGGGGACTGAAGTGTTAGAGACTAGGTCCAGCTTCATGAGGTGGGATAACCAGTTCTCTTCCTCACTGCCTTTGTCTTACCTAATTCAAGAGCAGAGTAAGGTACCAATTTACAGCTGGGTTGACTGGAGCATGATGTTTTCATTTTTTTAATCCAGCAACCTGATAACTTTGCCGCTTTAACCGCTTAACCAATCAAACAAATCAAATAACAAACTTAAACAGGCAAATATGTGTTTAAATGCATGAAACAAATACTGGCAAGTAAGCAAAATTTAAACCAAGAAAAAAATAAAAAAATTTTAGATGTTATGTTGTTAGTTAATTACTGCACAGTGCAGAAATCTGGGCACTGAATAACCAAATATGAAATAAAGAACTTGGCTTTGTCGTGATTTAGTCTGTCTCACAACACGGTCATACCGCACGTCATACTGTGGGAAAACTGTCTGATACAATAGCCAATGAAAACGCTCCCTTCTTGGTGTGCATAATGAAATATTTTATGCTTAACATGGAGGAACATTTTGTGCAACTTATAGTACGAAGCTATTTAATTTCATAAGGACTAAAGAAGTTTAAACGAGAAGGAGTATATATTTCAACAACGGGAATGTTACTTTAGAGGAAGGTGCAAAGACTTCCTCGAATAGTAGTTTATTAAGAGAGAAGGATCGTGTGAAATGACATCTATACATCAGGGTAGTCCCCAATTTAGCTAGTTAAAGTATGCATAGATTTAAATGCATTTTGCTACCTAAACAATTATTATATAGATCGGTAGAGAAAAATTCAAAGAATAATTCAAGCTTTAGATGATCAAAATCGGCCCAGAATTAAGAAAGATAATGAATATTTAAAATTTTGCTAATTGAACAGAAGGCAAAAATACGCCTCAGTTTTAGATTTATAACACCGTTTTTGCCCCATGCACTCCGAGACGGGGGATGCGGTAGTACATAAGTCCTTGAACTTGGCTGAATTGAGGCCACAAAATTTGAAAAGACAGCTCAACGATAAAAGTGTAAAAGTCATATAACTGCCTAGCAGACCTAGATGCCCATTAACAGCCTGTTACAGCTTGTATGTATTGCTTGAGGGTTTTATCCTGCAAACTACCAGAAGTGCATGAATCATCTATCTCTGTTGAACTCTGAGGTGCAGGTGCTCTTAAAGTCATTGGAGCCAGATACCCAGCATCTACTGCCTGGCAATTCACAGACGTGTTAGTCCATGGCAGGAGAGTGATTGATTTCTACATAGAAGATAAGTGGCAAAACCAAGCCACTGGTCAGCCTATTCAGACTCTACCTCTAATATATACAATAAAAATACAGTGTATGATGAATCCTTATGGACATAAATATGATAATCACTACTTCACAGTCCAGTAAGAGTGACAAAACATACATGTATTAGATAATGGTTAATCAAAATGTGAAATTCATCATATTGATTCATTTTGATAATTGATATTTCATGCTTATTTATTTCATTATGTAAATACATTTGATTCATTATCAGTTACCCAACCGAAAAGAGAAACGGTATATGTTAAATAAATTGTAAATATGTACCATCAGAC
Source organism: Oreohelix idahoensis (assembly GCA_024509875.1). Taxonomy (NCBI): domain Eukaryota; kingdom Metazoa; phylum Mollusca; class Gastropoda; order Stylommatophora; family Oreohelicidae; genus Oreohelix; species Oreohelix idahoensis. The sequence continues at coordinate 196,696 of JAMPIV010001541.1, read as the reverse complement.
TTGCTAAAATTATTTAAATTGAGTTCCAAGTTTTGTTGATACATATTATATATTCTTCTTCTTCAATCCTTAACCGCCGACCGTCAAAGCAGTCAGTGGCCATCACGCCTAGTGGCGTCTTGTAGGGCAACAACAAATTGATTCCACTTTGCACGGTCGGTGGCCATCCTTCGTACAGTGCCCCAACTCTGGTTCATTCTTTGCATCTCAGCCTCTACAGTCCTCCGCCAAGTTGTTTTTGGTCGGCCTCTCTTTCGCTTTCCTTCAGGGGTCCAAAGCATAGCTGTTCTTGTGATGGCATCGGGGTCTCTTCTGAGGACATGACCAACCCAGCTCCAGCGTCTGCCAGCTATGATGGTATGCATGTCCTCTTGCTTGCTACGAGTAAGCAGATCTTGGTTGGTGATGGTATTCGGCCAAAAGATTCGGTGAATTTTTCTTAGGCATGTTGTGTGAAAAGAGGACAATTTTGACATTTCCTCCTCTGTGACTCTCCAGCATTCCGCACCATAGAGAAGCACAGAAAGCACGCAACTCTGGTATAATCTTAATTTTGTGCTTGTGCTGTATTGGGAGGACTTCCAGATGTTATTTAGGCTAAAGAAGGCTGTTCTTGCCTTATTCATTCTGATGTTGATGTCTTTGCCTGCCCCACCGTCTGGTGTTACTATACTTCCTAGGTATGTGAAGGTATCTGTCTGTACCAGTTGCTGATTCAGTACTGATATGGGCTCAGGGTTGCTCACATTGAGCGTCATGACCTCAGACTTCTTTAAATTGATGTTCAAGCCCACCTGCTGGCTAAATTTATTAAGTCTATCCGTTTTTTCCTGGATGTGTTGATGTGAATGTGCCAGCAGTGCAATGTCATCTGCATATTCCAGATCTTCCAATGTTGAAAATGTAGTCCATCTTATTCCTCTTGGACTGCCCTCTGTTGTCTGGCGCATCACCCAGTCTATGACTGTTAAAAATAGAGTGGTTGATAAGGGGCATCCCTGTCGTACTCCTGTCTTCACCTCGAAGGTTAGGTTGCTCTGCCCAACACTACACGTAAAGTTGGCATAGAGGCTTTTTATGATTGACACTATGCAGCTTGGAATTCCATAAGCCCTCAGTATTTTCCATAGACTGTCCCTATGTATGCTGTCAAAAGCCTTTTCAAAATCAACAAAATTTATGTAAAGCTGTCTTTGCCATTCTGAGCACTGCTCTATAATGTTCCTGAGAGTGAATATATGGTCTACACATCTTCTGTTCTTTCTAAATCCTGCTTGTTCTTTCCTCAGTTTGTAGTCTACTGCCTTTGAAATTCTCTGTATAATTATCCTGCCTAGTATTTTGCTGGGAACTGAGAGAAGAGTGATTCCTCTCCAATTATTGCAGTCTGAAAGATCTCCCTTCTTGGGCAATTTGACAATTATTCCTTTGTTCCACTCTGATGGTGTTGTCCCCGTTTTCCACACTTGTGCAAATAGTGGTTCTAATAGTTCTGCTGCTAGCTCAGGGTCTGTCTTAAATAGCTCTGCATTTAAGTTATCATGGCCCGGAGCTTTACCGTTCTTTAACCCTTTGATTGCTGTGATGATTTCTTCTTTTCGTGGAATGTCTGTATTTACATCTAGATCGTTTTCAGCCTCAGGAACATTCAATTGTGTCTCTGGTATTTCCTTGTTCAGAGTTTCTCTGAAGTGCTCTGCCCATCTTGTTTCCTGTCCCTCTGCTGTCTTAATGAGATTTCCTTGCTTATCTCTTACTAATGTAATATTGTTTGCACCTTGTTTTCCGCTGATGAATTTAGTTATTTTGTTTACTGTGCTTTGTTCATTTCTCAGTGCTGCCTCTTCTGCCTGTTTTGCAAGATCGTCTAGGAAATTCCTTTTGTTGGCTCGGGTTTGGCGTTTAACTTCCCTGTCCAGTTGACTGTACTGTTCGCTATATAGTTGCTTTAACCTGGGGGACTTCGCTTCTGTTTTCTTTCTTTTCATTTCCTTTCTCATCTTTATGGTGTTTAGTGTTTCTGGTGTTATCCAGTCTTGCTTCTTCCTTTCCTGGAATCCCAAGCATGATTTGCTGCTTTCCTTATATATTGTTGAAATGGTGTTAAAATTCTGGTCTATATCATCAGTCAATGTCTTTTCCTGGCTTTTGGCAAATTGATATCGTTTCTTAATGTCGGCCGCAAAAGCTTTTCTGGTAAGGGGTCCTTCAATTTGCTGATGTCAAACCTTTTCTGTGTAGTTACAGTTGGTCCAGCCCTTCTTAGTTTCACTTTTGCAACTACTAAATGGTGATCGCTTCCCACATCTGCACCTCTTCTTACCTTCACATCTTGTAATGCATGTCTCCATCTACCGTTAACCATGATGTGGTCTATCTGGTTTCTGTCCCGACCATTTGGTGATTCCCATGTTAACTTGTGAATTTCCTTATGTGGGAAAAGTGTTCCTCCAATGACCAGGTTGTTAATGCTACAGAAACTTATTAGCTTATCCCCATTTTCGTTTGCTATTCCGCTGCCGCATTTCCCCATTGTTCTTTCATTATATGTATTGTGTGTACCAACTTTCGCATTGAGGTCTCCCATTACTATAACAAGATCATATCTAGGTGTGTCCTCCATTTCTTTCTGCAGTTGTTGATAGAATTCATCCTTGACCTCCTCATCGCTATCATTCGTTGGTGCGTAGCATTGTATTATTGTAGTGTTGGTGAATCTCCCTCTCAATCTCAATCGTATCAGTCTGTTGTTGATGGGTTTCCATTCCAGTAATGTCCTTTCTATCCCTTTCTATAGAATAATGGCTACGCCTTCACTGTGCTGTCCATCCTCTCTGCCAGAGTAAAGTACTGTTTCTCCTGTTGCTGTTTTAACTTTTCCTGCCCCTGTCCATCTGCTCTCGCTTATCCCCAGGATGTGTAACCTATAGTTTCTCATTTCTGCCGTGACCTGTCTTAGTTTACCTGTCTCGTACATTGTCCTGACATTCCAAAATCCTATTCTTGTATCCTGTTTTGCGGTCAGGACATCCGTTTTCATGTCAGTGGCTTCCTTTCGGCTTTCACCACTGACAGTCATACGAGCCACAGACTCCGAATGTCCATCCCGCAGCAAAGTTTGTTCATTTGATGTTGTTTCCGTAACTTCATTATTTTTTTTACATAGACAGGGGTGTCAGCCCTATGCTAAAACCCCCAACCTGGAGGACCAGGGTACCAGCTTTTGTCTGACCCCTACCCACACAGACCAGTCCAGCTTGGTTGAACCTACCAGGAGTAAAACTCCCACTGGCATAGCTCTGGGGATTGTCAGGGTACGCAAGCTGCCATACCGCTACAAGGTATAGGTACCATTGATGGCAGATATTATATATAGATAGACCAAAATTCGTACCCCTAGCATAATTAGCCATAATAGAAAATAATAATAACACATAATATCAGGGAAGAATCGTGAAAGGGAGCAAATAGACTTTCAGGACATCCACTCTCATCACACCTGGAGGTTTATACAGCTGGATTCTACCTTTGATGTCAATAAACCCTGATTCTTTTCAGAAAAAGGGGGTATTTCTTGTAAGACCAGTCTCTTATCTGGCACTATCCTGGTATCATCTGATACATCTTTTGGTCCAGGATAACTTTAGATTTCAATAACAACAAAATCCTTTCGTGACAGGCTTTAAAATTTGGATATATCAAAGTATAGTGTGTATTTCATGGAAACTTAAACAAAACAGTGGAGTCTTAAAAAGGAAAAAAAAAATGGAATTAACAAAGAGACATTAAAGTTATCAAAATAAAAATGAAATAAAATATTATAGATGTGTACAAATACATAACACTTCCATTAAAAACAAGGGGCGGGGAACGAGGAAGGCTGAAGGTGAACAGATGTAGAAATATTCAAATATTTCTTTCCCTGACTTTTTCTTCTCCAGGTTGAAAGGCAATATGACTATGAACATTATGACGAAACTTTCCCTCTTTTGTTGGATCAGTGTTCAAGTTACTCCATAAGCCTTTGTCTGAAAATGCTTATCCTCAATGAACTGATGGAGAGGTTAAGGTGCTTCTATCTTGCTGATGGTAAAATAAGTAAGAATTAGGTGTATTTTATAGTTATAGCTGCTCTACACAACTAACTTAGGCTTTAACAATGTCAACATATATACATACATTAAAAAAAACCCAGAAGCTGATCTTACCCCCAAACTTAGTTGTCAGCATCAGTGGTTCACTCATGGCTTCTGAGAGGTATACAGTGTAATAGCTGCTGACAGCTACCTGTATCAGGTATTGAGTGTATGGCTGAAGATTCTTCAGTTCCACATTAGTAGTATAGAAGTGCTGAAGAAAATCAGACAATGGCAATAATCAGTGGCGATTAAGTGGAATGTGAGGAGGGCAGTCCGCCCCGGGTGACAGCCAGGAGGTGGATGCCACTGGACACTAATTATGACAGTACTTATTGTTAAAAATATACTTGTAAGTGTTTCTTTATGGATTGGGGGGAAAAGGGGGGGGGGGGGTGGTAGGGAGCGGTGTGTGTGTGCCAAAGGTAAGATTTGCCCCAAGTACACCAATGGCAATAATATCTTCACAGGTTTGTGCTCTGTTCATGCAGCATGATCTCAGATCATTTTGTTCTACATTTTATTCCCCCCACCCATTATATAATTTAACCTTCATCAGTTATTTATTCAAAAGATTACCTACATGAATTTTGACTTCTTTCCCTTTAAAACATCCCATTTTGAGACTGACAATTTGACAATGTTTTTTTTAATTTCTCATTTTCTTTGCTACCGACAGTTAAAACATTTTAAATTTCACATTTTGTGTGAGTGCTACGGACAGTGACAGATTTTAAAAATTTCACTTTATGAAACTGCAGTGCTGTTTTATATAGCAATATTTCTGTGATAAAGAGAAATGGCCCTAGGACAGAAATGGATGATGGATTATTCAATGAGAAAGAGACAAATGGAAGCGTGCAGTCACAGGCATAAGAATATGAAGAGGACTATAGTAAGACTGTAAAACACAATGAAGTAAACTAAAACTGGTAATAAGAATGGTCTTACTAAGGTAAAAGGGAAACAACAGCTTATTATCACCAACAACAAGATCACCAAAGTGGAACTGATGACAAGAACCAGTAGAACAAGAGATGAGAAGAAGATGCTGGCGATGGATAGGACACAGATTGAGAAAGTCTATAGGTAACATAGCAAGGCAATCTTTGTTCTGGAATCCCCAGGGTAAGAGAGGTAGAGGAAGACATGGAGAAGAGAACTGGAGACAGAAATGAAAAGGATGTGTGGAATATATGGAAAGACCTTGAGCTGATTGTGCGGGATATGAGGCCTTGGTTTCAGTTTGTTGAAGGCCTATGCTCCTTGGCAAATTAAAGGGTGATGATGATGATGATGTAGTTACAGCATAGGAGTATAACGAGCACTGCAGTAATGAAGTGATTGAAAAATGGTAGTAGGAAAAGTCTTACCGATATAAATGGGAAAAACAGATCACATTATGAACAAAAGATCTGTCAAGGACAAGATTCATTAAAAAAAGTACTGAAAGAAAACTGTAAACTGATCTAAATGCACTCATTTATAAAAGAAGAAATATGAACTGCAATAGGAAATCACTTCCAAAAGTAGTTCCAAGGGGGTCTATAAGCAGACAAGGAAAGAATAGGCCTAATGGCATGCTGTAAGAAGACACTAATATGAAAGAGTGTAAGGGGCTAGCAAACATCATTAAGTAAAATAAATTTCTACAGAAACCATCACTGTAAGACCACATCAATGTTTTGGTGCAGGATTCCTGCTGCAGTGTTGCCACTTGCTTTAAAAATGGTGGGAAAAAAAAGACATGATTATGAATAGATGTAGTAAATTAGTGAAATAAATCATGGTTTGAGAGAAAAACAGTGGATGAAGATACTTACTTACTTACTTAGTCGTTCCCCTTCTACCATGAGGTGTAGAGGTTTGGAAGAGAGAGCGCCAGACCATTCTATCAGCTGTCTTCTTCCTGGCCTGGTTCCATTCTAGTCCTCGGTCCTTCAAAGATTGTCTAATGTTGTCCTCCCAGCGGACTCTGGGTCGTCCTGGAGGTCTGGATCCCTGGCTCTTTGTTTCCCATGCTTGTCGTGGTAGCCGATCTTCTCCCATTCTGCAGACATGGCCAAACCATCTTAGTTGGGACTGTTCTATTTGGGTCTGCAGCGGATGGGATTTTAGGCCTTGACGGATCGTCTGGTTGCGGACCATGTCTCTTCTTGTTACTTCAACCACTTTCCTCAGATACCTGGATGAAGATACAATCATAGCATCTTATTTTTTTCTTATCTTAGTAAGACTTTGTCTGCTTACTTATATTTCATTCACCTCATAATCACAGACACATGTACCATAGAAAGTCAGTGACTCAGAATGACCTGCGGCAACATATAACCTGGTTATATGAGCAAATAATTGGATGTTCACCCCCTACCTGCTTGTCACACACTGACAGATCAGCTTGACAGTCTTCTGGTGTGGCTCCAGTTTTCATGACCTTGACTTTTCTGTAGTAGACCGTATACTTGTACTGTGGAGTACTGATGCCCTGGCAAGCCAATGGTCTGACTGGAGCAGTCAGTTGCAAACTGACGGAGGTGTTATCAACATGAACAATTTCCACTGTGGAGTTATATGCTCCTGGGTCAAGGCACTGAGAGTCTGTTCAAGAATGAATAATGGATCCCAAAAATGATTATAAAAACTGAAACAGCTGGGCTGTATTTTTGTTTAAAAACTCCAATAAAAAAAAAGACATAAACAAGATTTGAAAACATTTAAAACAAGAGAAAAAATAAAATAACTGGATGATTGACTTGGGGCATGGAGCATTTCTTCTAGAATAAATTACACCCTGTGGTGCTAGGCAAAAATTCAGATGATACAAAAATTAAATTATGATCAAGTTCATTTTATGAATCTTTATCTATCTGTACATAAGGACTTTGCACCATAAAGTTTGCAATGCAAACATCTAAGTCAGGTAGACAAACTGCAAGTCAGTGTAAGTTGATCTTTGGAAGCCTTACGATTCTTTACATTTAAATCTTTTACTAAAATTAATGCCCGTGATGGCATGTATTTCCAAACAGGACTGTTTCATTCATGTTGAGTGTCTCCTTGTTTACTCAAGACAGCCTTGCTCTTCACTACCATCACCATCACCATATAACTGCCTTCTCAATCCCCCTCCTCTTGTTTCATCACCATATAGCTAACTTTTCATTCCTCCTCCTGTAATCTCATCACAACCTTCTTCAGCAAGGAGACTGATCGACTGACAGACTTACTATTCATTGTCTGCTTGTTTGTCTGTTATAATGATTATAATGTTTATGATTTTATTATAATGCTATAGAATTTTTCCAGTGCAGATAGAGATTTAAGATGCACAGAGATTTGAGAGACGCATACATAATCATACATTGCCTTTGACAAAACACTGAACATGATTTTTATATTATTTAAAATGTTTTGTATATTTATATAACTTCAAGAATGCCTTTTTTAAGGGTAAATATCTGTAAAGTAGCATTGTAATAATTTGTTTAAGGTTTTTTAATTTAAAAATTTAGTATAGGGAGAGTCTGCCCTGGGGCTTAACACAAACAACAATTTGTCAAACACCACCCTGATACATTTAGTTAGTGCTAGAATAAAGAAGGCAACTAAACAAAAACTGTGTAAGAATAGTCCATATAAAATAAAATGTAATGACCAGTTTTCTATACAAATTAAGAAAAAAAGGATTTTGTTGTAATGTATTCTTATGTAATACTTAACTCTTAACAAATATAACATTTCATACATTTTAGAAACCGTACTAGCAGATTTATTTTCATTATAGTCTTCAAGCACAAAAATAGAAAACTATACAAATAAAGACAAACGTACTTTGGTATAATGTATTATTGCATAATATTTAAATCTTAACCAAATCAAACAAAAACACCAAACAAGAATAATACTAAGGGAGAGGAGTGTAAAGGTCGGGTGTTTCCAGTTATGTAACTGATTTTAAAAGATATTTAATTGACCTTTCCTTGTCAAAAGTCATATGTATTTTAGAACAGCATCAGACCTTCACAATTAAGTTTTTGTTTGTTTGGGGTTTTTTTTTTTAACAAACAAGCATAATTGGTAATTGTGATTTGCCCTATTTAAAATGATTTGACAGGTGTGATGCCACTTTCCCATACTGGCAGTTGCTCATATTATTTGGAATTGAAAACAATAAATATCCTAATTATAACACATCAGAGATTGAATGGGAAATTGTTCATCATTAAATTTTAAAAAGTACATTAATTTTCATTATAGTCTTCAAGTTATAAAACAGAAAACTACCAAGTAAAGAAAAATTCATAATAAAACACCAGTGTCTATAGTAAAGATGAATCAAACTCAAATCTGATATAATCTAAAGATTAGAAACTTTTCTGTCTTTAGCTAACATATATAAAAATTATGTATTAAAGCTCAAACCTGGCAGAGGCTGAAGATGAGAACCGTATGCTAGAATGTCTGTAACATCACTGACATCATGAACAACCAGCCCATCACCAGTCGTCTTACGAAGACTATAAAGTTTCTCTTCTGTCTTGTTGTACCAGCTCACTCTCATCTGATCCGCAGCTAACAGACTGGGTGGTAGACCTGAAAAACATACATGATAAATTCACAAATGTTTTTTAAATAAATAAAAGTGAACCTAAAAATACTTTTTTGTGTGCCTTGGAACAAAAGTGAACTCATTGAATTAAAAAGGCCTGTCTATTTTCCAAGACTGTGTTACATATAAAATAAGTGCAGCAAGTAAGGTGGCTTTATTTGGTGTCCAATAAAAAGAAATCCAAGAGCAAAATAACACAACCACAATAAAGGCAATCTTTTCTGTTTGGAGTCAGATGAAATGGTAGACAACTGCAGCAATAACAGTTATTCTGTTGTCAACCATTCTGTTAGATTAGCTTCTGTAAGAGTAGCTTCTGTTAAATTTTTTTTTAAATCAGTAATAAACACACACATTTAAATCTCTGGTTATGTAATATGTGTAATTATATCAAGAAAATTAAAGGATAGGTGTTAGTATGTGCTCCACTTTAACAGGTGAAGTCTTACCAAATCCATTTGATGTGTTGGGTTCGATAATGCGGATGCAATGGCAGCCATTGACATCTGATGAGTAGATAGCGCCTGTGACTCTGTCTGCAAAGACAATTTCTGTGGCACCATCATAGTCCATGTAGTCCATGGCAATAACAGGAGCTACATTCAGGGTATGGGAACATGAACATGACTTCCTGTCACTGCTGCGTCTTGAACGCGAATCTTCATTTCCTAGCAGCACTTCAACTTTGCGTGTGGTAATATCAGCTTTCATAATCTCACCTTGACCATCAGTGGTCAATTCTGTCCAAATGAGGGCACTGCAAAATGAAATATGCATGTACTGTACAAATGCATATGTCAAAGGTATCATTTAAAATGAACTAAGGTTATTGATACAACATTAGTTATTATTAAAAGCAAACATGAAGGCCAAACAAGCATTCCACACACATAACTTTGAACAAGTAAAAACTAAATGACACAAATATAACTGCAAGCAAATGAAGGTCTAATTTATTTGTGACAGACATAACTTTAAACAAAGAAAGATCAAATTTATATGACACAAACATAAAGTAACCCTTATATAACTGAAAGTCATATGTACAAAGTAAATCTGATTTTTGCAATCAAAACATTGTTCATGAAAACCAAATAAAATAAGAATATCACTACTCATATCAGTTTCTAGTGCTGGTGTTTGTTAATGATTTATTCTCACTCAAATTCATACATACTTCAGTTACATAAGCAGGGAGTTTTCTTATATGTAACATCCGCAAATGTCAACCTACCAGTAGCTAGGACTAGTAATTCTGCTTTAAGAATCATAAATGTCAATCAATGTAAGGATGATAAGTGCCAATACACCTACTGCAAGGTTCATAAATGTAAATTTATCTTTTGTAAGGTTTATAGATGTCAATCTAAATATTGTAAGGATAACTGTTAGTACACCTATTGTAATATCATAATATCTCATGGAAAGAGATGAAAACAAATAAGGAGGTCCTAGAAAATCTAGGTATGAAAAGAGAACTAATGAGAGAGGTCAAAGTTCGGCAGCTAAAATACTTTGGCCACATAAAAAGGCATAACACCTTGCAGAAGACCATAACAGAAGGGAGAGTTGAAGGCAAACGTGCAAGGGGAAGACAGCGGTATAAGTGGGAAGATAACATCAAGAGATGGACGGGAAAGAGTCTATCAGAGTGTACCACCAAGACAAGAGACAGAAGACGTTGGAGATCCATTACAGCCAACCTTCGTTGTGGAGATGGCAACTGATGATGATGATGAATATCTGTTGTAAGAATCCCAGCTGTCGATAAATTTGTTGTAAGATTCATAATTACTAACCTATCTGTAGGGTTTACAGCATTAAATAAACCTGCTGTAATGGTCATAACTGTTAATATACTTGTTGCAAACATCATCTCTATCAGTCTACTAATTGTAATAACTAAAAGTGTCAAGCTATCTACTGTAAGAATTAAAATTGTTAGTCTACCTGTATAAGAATCTTTTTTCCTTTTAAATTAATGAAGAAAAATATCCTTTTCAACCTCTGATGGGTATTATTGTATCTAGAATATACAGTGTCTATAATCCTAGATAGAACATTCAACTGCCTCTACCTGCTTTTGACATTATGTCTCTAGGCCAGTCACTGCATATATGGGAAATAAATAAGTAAATAAAGGTAATTAACAAACACTGGTTAGACATAAAGGATGACATCAGACAACAGGAAAGAAAATATAAGTGACAGGCTTACTGGGAATCAAACCTAGGACCAACCAAATGGTGCCACCGCCTTGCTGTGAAAATACATTGGGGTGTAAAATTGGCTAAGCATCATTTCATGATGTACTTTCGCAGCAAGGTGATGGCACCATTTTGTTGGTCCTATCCTAGGTTCGATTTCCAGTAAGCCTATCACTTATATTTTCTATTCTGTTGTCTGGTGTCATCCTTTATGTCCAACAAGTGCCTGTTACTTACCTTTATTTACTTATTTATTTACCATTCACAGGACTCAGGTTTCCTTCATTATTTATTTATATATAGGAACCAAAATGTACAAATTGTGTGTGTGTGTGTTTTTTTTCTCCCTAAAATGGTAGATTCTTTATATTTGTTATGTTGTAAATGGGGAGGGAATGTAGGAATCATTCATCTCATCGTGCAAGGTGTAAAAATCAAAGCTCTCAGTTTAGCTTCAAGAAGATCAAAACTGTCAATCTACCAGTAACGAAAATCATAACTCTCAATTTACTAGTTAAAAATATTATAAATATCAATCACAGTGTGTGTACAATCAAAATGTCAGTCTACCTGTTAAAAGGATCAACAAGAATGCTGCCAATGTGAGCAGGTCTTGATAAGAACATCCTGTGGTCTCTCGTATCTATGTTAAACTGAATAATTCTACTTTCCCCTGAGCTCACAGACTCCACAATGTATACAGTATGGCTGATCCAGTCTATTGTTAAATCCTGCCCTGTACCATTCAATGCAACAATCTGAAATATTCATAATGCATATATGAGAACTTACTGTAAGATCAATAAAAAAAGAGCGGAGTGGCTAAGAGGCTACGGCGTCTGCCTCAAATTCTGGAGGTACCAGGTTCGATTCCCAGTTTCAATCAATACCCTTTAGCTCCCCAAGGAGCATAGGCTTTCAACAAACACATGCCAAGTCTTCCTGTCCTGTGCCATCCGCTCAAGTTCTTTGCACATTTTCCTCATCATTTTCACCTCTGTTTCCAGTTCTCTTCTTCATGTTCAACTCAAATGTGAAGTCAATCCTATTGTATGGCTCTGAGACATGGAGAACAACAAAAACAACCAAAAAGCTACAGACTTTTATAAACGGGTGCTTGCGTAGAATAGAAGGACTGAAATGGTATGACAAAGTCACAAATGTGGAATTGATGACAAGACCAGACAAGTGCCAGTGGAACAAGAGTTGAGAAGAAGATGCTGGCGATGGGTAGGACACACATTGAGGAAACCTGTTGATAGCATTACAAGGCAGTCCTTGTTCTGGAATCCACAGGGAAAGAGAGGCAGAGGTAGTCGAAATAACACATGGATTCCCAGTTTAGGGGAATATATTTTATGGAAATTTTTTTTCAGAACCAGTGGTCCTAATAATGTCATACTCCCCCCTGGTCTCCTAGGTAGTGAGATCAGATGCTTAGCCTTCTCGGATAAGGGCAAAAAAATAGGAGGTCTCGTGTGCAAGTTGCGCACGTTAAAAGTCCCATGGCAGTTGGAAATCGTAAAGAGTGGGCCTATCAGGCCGCTGCCCTGGCAAAATTTAAAAATTAGAAATCTACCTACCACAAAAATATTTATAGAATGTGTGATTCCGATATACACACATTGGAATTCTTGCCGGTGCTACAGAGTTCATGCACTGTGCTGAGATCCTCCTTGTGTGATCTAAGGGAGGAGATCGGAGCACTGATGGAGTTGTCCATGTGCAATGAAGATAGTCCTTATAACCAAACCAATAAAAAAAGACATAAATAATAAAAGAACTTTCCACAGCTGCTTTAAGCTGTGCACAGCTGTCTCATGCTCATACAGGAAAAAAAAAGTGTTAGAGACTTTACTATGCTAGGTCCATCTTTATCAGGTGGGATAACCAGTTCCCTTCCTCACTGCGTTTGCTTTTCCTAATTCAAGAGTAGAGTCAGGTATCCATTTACAGCTAGGCAGACTGGAATGTGATGCCAACAGATTCTGAGCCTGGTAACTTCATCGTGAGAAGCAAGTGCTCTAGATTCAGTATTTGACGTCCATATTTGTTGAAGTTTTTTGGTAAAAAGGTTTTTACGGAATGGGGTAACCAGCCCCATGACCAACCCTCCTTAGTCGCTTTTTTACGACATGCATGGTAGGGTACAGTGTTACTATTCTTTGCTCCCCTTTCGGGCCCCGGTAACACAGAGGCCATCAAAACAGATGTTGATTCCTCTACAGAAATATTATACAAACTACTTGGCAAAGTCTGGGAGAGAGAGGAAATACCAGCAGAATGGAAGGAAGGTTATCTGGTTAAGTTGCCTAAGAAGGGACATTTACAAGAGTGCACAAATTATAGAGGAATAATGTTACTATTAGTGCCAGGAAAAGTATTAAACAGAATCATTCTTGAGAGATTAAGAGTCCATAGACAAGCAACTGAGAGATGAACTAGCAGGTTTTCGACAAAACAGATCCTGTACAGACCAGATAGCTACATTGAGAATAATAGTTGAACAAAGTCTGGAATGGAATTCACTGACATACATCGGATTCGTGGACTATGAAAAGGCATTTGACAGTGTAGACAGAGAATCACTTTGGAAATTGATGAGGCATTATGGAGTTCCCATGAAGATCATTAACTTAATAAGGAAGACCTATGAAGACATGACATGCAGAGTTCTTCATGAGGGACAACTTACAGAACTGTTTAGGATTAGAACGGGATTGAGACAGGGATGCCTCTTGTCTCCATTTCTTTTCTTACTAGCAATAGATTGGGTTATGAAAACATCGACATCACACAACAGAAATGGAATCCAGTGGAATCTGAATAAACAGCTTGATGATCTGGATTTTGCAGATGACTTGGCTCTTCTGTCCCACAGCCATAATCTGATGCAAGAGAAAGTGAAAGTTCTCGATGAGAGGTCACAACTAATGAGCCTGAAAATACACAGGAAAAACACAAAGATTATGAGAATAAATGCAAGAAATGATAACAAGGTTGAACTTGAAAAAACACCACTAAAGGATGTAGAATCGTACACATATCTTGGTGGTAATATAGACAAGGTTGGAGGGACAGACAATGATATCAGGGTAAGAATAAAAAAAGCAAGAGGAGCTTCAATTGCATTGGGAAACATAAGGAGAACAAGAGAAATCAAGTCCAACATGAAAATAAGAGTCTTTAACTCACATGTGAATTCAGTTTTATTGTATGACTCTGAGACATGGAGAGCAACAAAAACAACAACCAAAAAGCTACAGACTTTTATAAACGGGTGCTTGTGTGGAATAGAAGGACTGAAATGGTATGACAAAGTCACAAATGTGGAACTGATGACAAGAACCAGACAAGTGCCAGTGGAACAAGAGTTGAGAAGAAGACGCTGGCGATGGATGGGACACACATTGAGGAAACCTGTTGATAGCATTACAAGGCAGTCCTTGTTCTGGAATCCACAGAAAAAGAGAGGCAGAGGTAGACCAAAAAACACATTGAGAACAGAACTGGATACAGAGGTGATAATGATGAGGAAAACATGGAAAGAACTTGTGCGGATGGCACAGGACAGGAAGACTTGGCATATGTTTGTTGGCCTATGCTCCTCGGGGAGCTAAAGGGTATTGATTGATTGAAGTGCTGTAGATATTCTGCCAGTCAAACACTTGTCCCCTTGATGGCTGTCCTAAATTGAAAACAATTCTTTAATGTCAATAAGAAAAAAAGTTACTTCTACCTGACTGCAATTCCAAAATAAGCAGAACCCTTTGATGTCCATTAAATAAAAATTAAAAAAAATAACCTATTCAAAGTCTGCTCAAAATTCCTCCACATGAAGTCAAACAAACAACATCCCTGATAATAAAAATAGAAACTAAGGATTATATAATACATACATCCTTGTAAAATCTATTTGTATAATACATACATTTTTGTAAAATCTATTTGTATAATACATACATCCTTGTAAAATCTATTTGTATAATACATACATCCTTGTAAAATCTATTTGTATAATACATACATCCTTGTAAAATCTATTTGCTAAATTAAAAACATTTAAAGTGAAGTAAGAGTAACAGTGATATAAGTTTATAAACTAATAAAACGGTATTGAATCAGTTTTACTAAATAACAGTTCACGTGAGACAAGGGACGTTTCGGGTTTTACCCTTCGTCAGCCACAAACAGGTGACAAAGACAAAAATTACATATAGGTACTACAAAACTATACGATGATGAGAAACATCCAACAAATGGGCGATACAAGCAGATGGAAAAAGTAAACAGTAACAATACAAGAAAACCGTAAAATCTAAAAGAAATACTGAAACAAGAAAGTAAATAATCCAACGAAACGAAAAAAAGAAGAATAAACAAAACTGTGGAACTAGTTAAAGTTAGCTTAGCTCGATGCAAAGAATCCGTGGAAGAAAGCGGTAGTCTCTTGTCACAGAATTCGCAAGGAAGTGACGTACGATAGCAACAAAACAAGAGATATAAAAAGATACGAAACGAACCAAAGCAAAAACACAAGAAGATAGATCATAAAGACAACGAATAAAGAATGAAAAAGAGAAAAGCTACCAGAATTTATGCAAAATGATGTTGTATATTTAAACCGCCGGGAGCTAGAACGCCCATTTTAAAAATAAGGCGCTTCTCCAACGAAAAGCGAGTCTTGTCATTACCGGCACATGAACGCAGGGCAGTGACATGTATATCGGAATTACCTGAATGGTCAGGTCTATTGAAATGAAGGGCCACCGGTAAATGTTTGTCCTGATAGATGTCATTCAAGTGCTCACAAAACCTGTCTGCCAAACGCCTACCAGTTTCACCAACATAGGTCATGCCACATCTCTTGCAGATGATAGCATAAATCAGGTTTCTGGATTCGCACGTAAAAGACTCTCTAATGATAAATTTTCCTTTAGGAAAAGTGACTGTCTGAGTTTGGAGTACAAACGGACAGGTCTTGCATATCCGGCGTTGGCACGGTTTAGTACCAAAGTAAGATGGGCTAGAATGTCGCAAGCGACTGTGTACAAGAATATCCCTAAAATTCCTATCCCTACGATAAGCTACCAAAGGTGTATCACGAAATAACTCTTTGGTATCAGGATCAGAGTTGAGAATAGGCAGATGTCGAAACAGAATTCTCTTTACCGCCAGGCAGTGAGGATGGAAAGTTAGAACCAGTTTGAGTCTGTCAGATTGAACAGAAGGTTTAGTAGTGAGTGCCATCTGACGAGTGACGCGTGTGATACGATTAAGGGCATCAGATAACACATGTTCTGGATAAAGACGGCGAAAGAACTCAAGCATCTCTTGAGCTCGCTGATGAAAATCATCGTCATTGTGACATAACCGACGCAAGCGAAGAAGTTGAGAAAAGGGAATGGAATTTTTACAGCTAAGAGGATGCGATGAAGTATAAAGAAGGAAACCATGAGCGTCAGTAGCCTTATAATAGACAGACATTTTAAGACCAATAGGGCTAATAGTCACAGTGATGTCAAGGAAGTTCACTGAGGTCGTAGAAATTTCAGAAGTGAATTTGATGGCAGGATTGAAATTACCAACATAGTCGATAAATCGACGGAGGTCTACCTCAGACATGTCAGTAATGCCAATACCATCATCAATGTAGCGGCGGTAAAACTCGGGTATTGGCCCATCATAATTTTGAAAGACCAAATATTCAAAGTGGCCCATAAAAAGGCAAGCGTAACTAGGGCCCATCTTAGTACCCATAGCAATGCCACTGATTTGGTTGAAGAATTGGCCATTAAACTCAAAAGAGTTGAGATTAAGAACCAACTCAGCAAGGCGAAGAAGCGGACCTGTACTAATAGTAAGATCAGTACGCTGGTCGAGAAAAATTGGAGTGCCTTTAGACCATCAGCATGTGGAATAGAAGTATAAAGGGAACAAACATCTAGAAGGAAAAGACGGTAAGTACGATCAGGCGTGAATCTGATAGAATCAAAGGTAGTGATAGCATGAGTAGTGTCTTTCAATTTATTTATTTATTTAAGAGTAACAGTGACAATTACAAAAATATATTACCGAACATCATTTACAATTTGATCAAAGACACATCCATATATATTCACAATACAACAAACCTCTTGAAAAGAAGACTCCAAACTTTCATACACTTTCTTTATGTCCAGCCAAAACATTCTGAGTTCATCTTGGGCAAGGAAATTAACAGCTGTAGGTGTTATGTCTGAGAAGATGACAGTGGAGTTTAGTTTGCTGTCAATTTCTGCAAAGTTGACACCTTGCCTGGAGGCCACCAGTAAAGCGGGAACTGGATTTAAAGCTAAACGCCGGAAAGAAAAAATGCAAATAATTATAATAGACAACTTTATGGATAGAGTCGTAAGAGGAATTCTGCTGATGCTTTTTCATACTGATAGTGGTGATATTTGTCTACACACAGTGCTACTATTTTAATACTTCTGGTTTCCTAATGATGGTGTTGATCAAGTTACTCAAGTAACAACACACTTATTATATGCTCTAAGTATCAAATTTTTCTCTTAATAAAAGTTCTCTTAATCTCAAAGATGTCATGTAATTGTCTTTATTAAAATTAGGTGGTTACTTTTGGTGTGCATTAACAAATATTAAGAAAGGGATTTGTCAGGACACAATGCCCACTACACAAGGTTCTCCTGTAATCAAGTAATTGGAGTTCAAGTCATTTCATGTTAGTCATTACTAATTAAGTAACTGGAGTTCAAGTCATTTCATGTTAGACATTACTAATTAAGTAACTGGAGTTCAAGGCATTTCATGTTAGACATTACTAATTAAGTAACTGGAGTTCAAGTCATTTCATGTCAGACATTACTAATTAAGTAATTGGAGTTCAAGTCATTTCATGTCAGACATTACTAATTTAGAAACTGGAGTTCAAGTCATTTCATGTCAGACATTACTAATTAAGTAACTGGAGTTAAGTAATTTCATGTCAGACATTGCTAATTAAGTAACTGGAGTTAAGTCATTTCATGTCAGACATTACTAATTAAGTAACTGCAGTTAAGCCATTTCATATCAGACATTGCTAATTAAGTAATTGGAGTTCAAGTCATTTCATAACAGACATTACTAATTAAGTAACTGGAGTTAAGTCATTTCCTGTCAGACATTGCTAATTAAGTAACTGGAGTTAAGTCATTTCATGTCAGACATTACTAATTAAGTAACTGCAGTTAAGCCATTTCATATCAGACATTGCTAATTAAGTAATTGGAGTTCAAGTCATTTCATGTCAGACATTTCTAATTAAGTAAAGAGAAAAGTATATGCCAAAAGGAACACCAGGTAAAAAAAAGCAGCTGAGGACTATCACCTCAAGGGTGAATCATCTCCATAGTCAGTTACGACTGGCGCAGGCTAATACTACCACTGATCTACTGAGCATGGAAGTCTCCCACTGAACATGGAGGTCTCCCACTGAGCATGGAGGTCTCCCACTGAACATGGAGGTTTCCCACTGAGCACAAAGGTCATCATGACTAAAATTCTTGTATAAACATAAGAAGCAGAACCTTCCTTAATACTAATATTAGGTAAAATACTGATCTCTGTAAAATCTTCAGTGACCACGTTTAGCTGCTGGGATGACATCTTGAATGGTTCAGTTTGGTTTTTTAACCCAGCACTTGAAAACTGGTGTTTGTGATACCCAACCCCCAAGTGGGTTATTAGGGTATATAGTGTTCATCTTTCTATACAGCGCATTACATTGTTGTTTTTCTTGGATGTTGGCTCTTCCAGGCTGTAATTTATTTGTCATTAGTTGTGGCAATGTTTAATGTCTATGGTGTTTGTAATGTATCTTCTTCCATGATACTACATTGCTCTATCTCGCTATTGATATCTTTTTAAATGTATCTGCTGGGCGTTTGTAGGTTTTGGATTGGTAGTCTTTTGTTTGTTTGTTTTTTATTTTGTTTTTTATATTTAATTCTTGTACTGATATTGTATGGACATTTTTGTTTTTCCTTGTCATTCTCATTTGTTCTGGTTGTTGTTATATGTTGGTTCTTGTTTTGGTAATATAATATTTTATTATGCTGTGTAGCTCACTGGGTAGGTCAGTTTTTAGTATAGTTTCTAGTTATGGTGATGGTGAATTTTGTGTTTTCAAGTATTCCATGAGTGGTTTTCTGTTTTGTTCATATTTCTTGCATATTTCTCCAGACAAGTTACACAGTAGGGTACCTCCACCATGAAATAACCTGTTCCTAGTTGAAATCTAATCAGTTTTCTTTTGCATAGTATTTTTGGTTCTCTAGATATCTGACATGCCCATGTTGGATCTTTTAGCAGTTTATAGGCGTGTCTGCCTTTCTGGCTTTGTTTCCAGTTTTCTGTCCATTCCTTTGTTATAATATTTTAAATTATACTTTTGATCTCTGTTGTGCCTAACCCTGAGTTTATGTGGTTTGGACTGCTTCTTCCTGTTTTTGCTTCCTTGTCGGCCACCTCGTTTCCTTCTATTCCCACGTGCGAGGGTATCCATGCTAATAATACTGTGCAGCTCCTATTATTTAGGTGTGTACAATGATGCAATATTTCTTCTGCTATGTCTGGTTGGCTACATTCATGTGCATTTCTTAGTACTTGAAGAGCTGATAGTGAGTCGGTTAAGATTGTTAGTTTTTTTGGGCGGGCTTGTTGGTAATTATTTCTAGTGCTTTTGCTATTGCCACCATTTCTGCCGTGAATATCGATGCGTTTTCCGTTACACTAAAAATTTTCTTCAGCTTCCAGGCTGGAATGTGTATTCCTATCCCGAATTCTTCATTTCTATTTTTGATCCATCAGTGATGACATCATGAGCAACAAAAATACTGAAGAACATACCAAAAAGTACAATAGGAATTCTTACAACTCTATTTAACAAAATTTGGAATGAAAGAAAAATTCCCCAGACATGGAAAGTGGTAGTAATTATTCCTGCTGTGGTACGTACCATTTGTCACAGCTGTCTTGGTGACAGATTCAGGACCACAACCAGCATCTGTGCATGCTGCAACCTGAGAAACAAATATCACTGTAGCTTATTTTGCACATTTCAGCTTTAAAAATGAACTAAGTATCTTGTAACTTCATTTTCTAACAGCTTACGGCTTTATGGTTCAAATGGGCTCTCTAAAGATCTATACATTCCCTGTGATTCTTTTGACATTCCCCAACATGATGAGTCAGATCCTAAGCTCCACTTCTTTTTCCAGATCTTTTATCCTGACTGGGCATATTTAAGGTTTCTTCACATCTGGTTTTACACCACCAGGGAGAACGGCAGCTTAGACCATTCTCAGCATCCAGGAGGGCTCTCAAAATATGCAGGGCCAAAGTATGATATGTTTATTCATTGTTGTTAGAGAGAAAATATTTGCTGATAATATGTGTTGAAGTGTTTGTGTATGTTGCTAATAGTTAGTATACGATTACTAGAGTTATTTGCCCTTATACATTTGCTTTATGTTTCCTTTTCCTGTACTCAAGATGGCTGATTAACTATGTTACTTACTACCCTTTTTGTTTTCCAGTTGTTGAAATGATCTCCTTATGGAAGATTGTTTTGTGACAAGCAGCCACATCTCACCTAGTCTATCAACATTTACTCAACACAATGGCAATGATCAACATTTGGAAATTCACTATTCTGTGGCTAAGAACTAGTATAGACATGTACATACCTCATACGTAAAAACAAAACATGTATCTGCAGACATAAAATTGTAAAAATACTACAACACCGGACTGACCTTGAAATGGTAGATCTTTAACTTAACCAGGGGAGCGAGTGTAAAGTGACGAGCTGTTCCCCCGAGTGTGACATCTGTTTGTGACCCATTTCCCATCCAGTATGTGACTAGGTGATGGCTGATGACCCCGTTAGTAACCTGGGGTGTCATCCAGCGGAAGTCAGCAGCCAGGGATTGGTGTGAGACTGTAGCATTCTTGTGGTGTATGACATAGACTTCCGGGGACAAGGGAGCTGTAGGTTCTGTTGTCATAAATAATTAGCATAAAAAGCTTAAAGACATCATCGTTATCATTATGCTCCTTTTAAGCTTGTTAAGAATCATGAAGCACCTTTGTAGGCTGCTTCCTTGTAGGAAACCTGGGCCAAAGTACTTCATGCATTCTTGCAGTATTGATTTATGTAGCAATATGTTTTATATAATGAGATTGCCAGCTCCAAGCACAATTTCACAATAGTCATGTCTTATCATACACCTGAGGCAGCAGAGGTTCTGCTTCTTCTTCTTCATCTTTTTAGAGAACCCCTCGAAACCACGTGAGTCAAAACAATATAAAAGAACAGAATTTGTGGTGCCACAGTTAAAGAAAGACATGCTGGTTTTACTTACTCATTTTGTGCAAGAAGAAACTAACAACTCTACCATAACAATAATTTTGGCATTTATAGAAAAAAAAATGCTGGTATTTCAAAAGCAAAGACTTTAGCAATATAAACATTTTTACAGCTGACAGAAATGAATTTCGAAAAAATGAAATTGGATTCATAGTGATAAAGAACTTAGTGTCCAGTGATAAAGAACTTAGTGGTCACCAATACTAAATTTGAATCTGTGTTTCAACTGTTATTGGCTTAACTGTAAAAAGAAATAGCTGAACACAGAAGTATTTTTGCCAGTATCAGCACATTTGTTCACCAGAACTGAGCATACAGGTAAAATATTTACATTAATCCACACGCACACACAATAAAATTTCAATAATGAGTTAATAAGAAAAAACAGAAGTCTTGTAAAATGGAATAACATAAAAATGGATGATTTATTCATTAGGTAAGTCACAGTTCTACAAAACAGAACCTTGAAAGTTAAGTTAGATAACCTCCAACATCTTCTACACTGTCAGCTAACAAGTTCTTCTTTCTCTTTTTGACTCCTTACTGGGCATACAACCACCACTAGAACAAGTCTTGTTACTCAAAGCATTCAGTAATAGCAGTAGTTTCTGTAACAATTTGTTTTACATGATGAGATTATCAGCCCCAAGGACAACTTCATATTAGTCACCTCTTAACAACAACTTGAGGGAACAGTGGTTCTATTATTTACATCTCCTCAGGGATTTTCTGCAATTTTACATGGAGCAATTTTACATGGAGCAGCTAAGAGCTCTGACTTTGCTAATCTTGTTGACTACTTAAGAACTTGGGTCACAGTTTTACTTTATAACTTACTAGACATTGGAGTCCGCATAGACATGATTGTTGGATCAGCATATCCCCAGTAAGTGTATGGCTGGATAGATACCACCAGCTTGGTATATGGGAGTAATCCAGACATCTCAAAGAAATGTTTAGATGTTGTCTGGAACAGATGTATCATGCATTTTATTTTTTTTCCATTCACATATTAATGTTACATCTTATCTTTTAGAGCAGTTGACAACACAAACCTGCCATCTTCATCTCCATCTAGAGTTATTTTACTACCATTATTTGCTTCATTCCTGTTCATTCTTCTCCTATTGTCTTTGATCAGTTAACCTTTTTAGCAGTATTAACTCATGCTTTAAAAATATATATAGGTATGGGACCATTCATCTGGCATGCTGGACAGCGGTTTTCTTCTGGAATTTGGGTAGCAAGGCAAAAATGTAAAAAATACAAGGAAATAAGAAATAAACATTTATTTAGCTCAGTTGATTCACATCAATTGTATAGCATCATATCCAGAGGAAATATCTTCAGAAATACCATGAAAGTTTAGGGAAAGATGTTGATGGGATAGACACACCAGAAGTTAAAGGCTGGGGTTCAGTCATGGACGCTGTACATGTACTTGTAGAAATTTGCTCGGAAGCTAGTTTCTGAAACACGTCTTGTAAACTAAGGGTCGGTGAATAAAAAAATTAAAACAATGGAAAAAGGTAATTTGTTGTAGTTTACTAGGACAAAAGACAAAGAAAATTGCCAACGTTATGGTCACAAGGTCTTCATCAGGGAAAAGAAAGAAAGCGAGAACTAAGTAAAAAACATGAGAAAATAAATAACAATGGGCACAACCAATAAAACCTGCTAAATGGATACAACTCATAAGACCCACTAGTGAGCATGGCCTTCTAGTCAGTCAGAGATCATGAAATAAATATGTTTTCATTTCATGATCTCTGACCAATTAGAAGGTAACGCACACTAGTGGATCTAACTGGTTATATCTATTTTTATTTATTTTCTCATGTTTCTTACTTAGCTCTCACTTTTTTCCTTTCCCTGATTAAGTGCTTTATGGTCGCAACATAGGAAACTTTCTTTGTCTTTTGTCATAGTGAGTCGAATTGCCTTTTCTGTTTTGTTTTTTTATATTCTCAGACTCTTCACCACATATTACTGCAGTCCTCCTCATCTCCTTGTAAACTACGTAAAAGGTAAAGGTAAAGGAACCCGTTACACGCCCATTGAGGCATATTGGGAATATGGTGTTAGGCCCATATTATCTTGACCGTCGGCACACGAGGGGTGATGTGGTCGGCATCACGCCGGCCGCCTTAACCTTCCCAGAGTTGCTCTGGTACCCATTTGGGGCTGGGTCAACCCAGGAGCCGTTTGTGGCCTAAAAAATTCCCGCCTCATCTGGGGATCGAACCATAGACCACTGTGCTAGGAAGCCAGTGCACTAACCACTATGCTACCGCGTAAGTTGTTATATAAATGTTGGTTTTCTGTTACAAGCAACTGTTGAATTTTTGTAAAGAAACATTAAGGCAGTCTTCCCACCCAGAAGTTTTTCTGTATGCCTTTTTGACATAATTACTATGGGTACAAATGAACACAGCTGAAAAAGCACTACAAATGTAGCAAAAATTAGAAAAATACAAGCCTTCTCCATTAACTGGTTTGTAAACATTTGCACAACTGTGATGCCATCATAAATAAAGTGGAAGACAACAAAGGAATTACTTAGCATGCACTTTAATTATTACACTTTGTCAGTTTCTGGAATGTTCCAGATAGTCAGAATCCATTACCTGTACATTTATTTTATTTAAAAAATTATTTGTATTGGTTAATTAACTTTGTCCATTTTCTGTAATCTTCAAGAATACTGTAATGATTCACTGAATGTTTTGTAATGATTCTTAGTATTTTTAT
Organism: Oreohelix idahoensis; assembly: GCA_024509875.1. NCBI lineage: Eukaryota > Metazoa > Mollusca > Gastropoda > Stylommatophora > Oreohelicidae > Oreohelix > Oreohelix idahoensis. The sequence continues at coordinate 172,579 of JAMPIV010001541.1, read as the reverse complement.
TAATTTGTATATTAAATTATTATAAACATTTCTGAAGACATTAAGTTTTTACAAATATTTTCAATGACTTACCAAATGCTTGCTATCCCCTGCCACATCAACAGACACTTTGTAGAAGACTGTTCCATGTGTGACTTCTATTGATTTTCTCCAGGTCAGATTAAAATTAAACCAGACTCCTTCAATGTGTATATCTTCAGACTGAATTGAATTAGGGATGACCCTCATCTTGCTCATGGATATATTGGCTAAAGAGAGTTTAAAAAATGAATGTTGAGGTGATAAAGTTTGTTAAACTTTTAAACAGAAAGACGAATTAATGCTTCATTTACATCAGGGGTACCAAACTGGGCTACACATATTCCTAAGGGGTATGAGAAGTTTGTCAAGGGGAATGCAGGGAATGTTTGGTAAATAATTGTATTATCCTACCATAATATTCCAAAAGCGTAGTGTTAGTGAAAAAAGAAGTTATGCTTTGAAGAGAGAACATGGAGTCTTGACGGTGATATTTTAGACAAAGGCAACCTAGACTTCTGCCTTTACAAGACTGATCCCCTCCTTCCACACCCCCTTTCCACCCCAGGATAAAATTACACGCACACACACACATATATATCTAGTAGATACTTAGAGGGCTCAGTGTTTCTAATTTCTAAAGTAGATCCTAAAAAATCTCCTGGGCTGCCTCCCCCTGGAATAAGGGCTACGAGAAGGTTTACTAGAAACCGAGGGGGTATAGGGGTTGAAAAAGGTGGGAACCCCTGATCTGCATTATGAGAAAAAAATTAATTCATTTGTTCTCCTGGCTTATTGTTAAAATGTTATAACTTTTCATATTTAAATCTTAAAATTACTTACAAGGATAAGGATGCATTGATTGGTGAATGACTGCAAAAGATGTTAGACTAGAATGGAGGCTAACATTTGATGAGTAGTTGCCCTGGAAATCTCCAACAACAAGTGAGTTGTATTCTGACAGCCAAAACAGGTGATGTGAGAAATACTGGAGACCTGATGTGCTGTAATAGAAATAAATACAAGTGATTGATGTCAGTCATATCTACAGATATAAATAATTTATAACTTGTACATATTTTATGTGTCAGACAAATAATCAGCTGATGATTTCTTTATGGCGACACAAGGCCACGGGATCAACAGTGTATACATTGTTGGAGAACAACAAAAACAACAAAGCAAGAAGTTTCAGGTTTTCATAAATGGATGCTTGGACAGAACAGAAGGATTGAAATGGTATGAATAGATCACTAATGTGGAACTGATGATAAGATCACTAATGTGGAACTGATGATAAGATCACTAATGTGGAACTGATGATAAGATCACCAATGTGGAAGTGATGACAAGGTCACCAATGTGGTACTGATGACGAAGTCACCAATGTGGAGCTGATGACAAGATCACCAATGTGGAAGTGATGACAAGGTCACCAATGTGGAAGTGTTGAAAAGGTCACCAATGTGGTACTGATGATGAAGTCACCAATGTGGAACTGAAGACAAGGTCACCAATGTGGAACTGATGATAATATCACCAATGTGGAAGTGATGACAAGGTCATCAATGTGGAACTGATGACAAGGTCACCAATGTGGTACTGATGACAAAGTCACTGATGTGGAACTGATGATAAGATCACCAATGTGGAACTGATGACAAGATCACCAACGCGGAACTGATGATAAGATCACCAATGCAGAACTGATGATAAGATCACCAATGTGGAACTGATGACAAGATCACCAATGCAGAACTGATGATAAGATCACCAATGTGGAACTGATGATAAGATCACCAAGGTGGATCTGATGACAAGATCACCAATGTGGAACTGGTGATAAGATCACCAATGTGGAACTGATGACAAGATCACCAATGTGGAACTGATGACAAGATCACCAACGTGGAACTGATGATAATATCACCAACGTGGAACTGATGACAAGATCCCCAATGTGGAACTGATGATAAGATCACCAATGTGGAACTGATGACAAGATCACCAATGTGGAACTGATGATAAGATCACCAATGTGGAACTGATGACAAGATCACCAATGTGGAACTGATGACAAGAACCTTTTTTTTTAATGAAAAATATCCTGTTCAACCTCTGATGGGTTATAATTAGGATATATATTGTTTTCAATTCCAAATAATATGAACAACTGCCAAAATGGGAAAGTGGCATCACACTTGTTAAATCATTGTAAACAGGGCAAATCACAATTACCAATTATGCTTGTGTGTTAAAAAAAATTTTAAAAAACCAAAACAAACAAAAACGAGATAAAACCAAACACAAACACCAAAAAAGAATAATATTAAGGGGGAGAGGTGTAAAGACCTGGTGTTTCCAGTTACATAACTGACTTTAACAGATATTTAATTGACTTTCACCTGTCAAAAGTCATTTACATTGTAAGAACAGCATCAGACCTTCACCTTCCCAATTGACAAGAACCAGACAAGTACTGGTGGAACAAGAGATGAGAAGAAAGTGCTGGTGATGGATAGCAATAAAAGGCACGCATTGTTCTGGAATCCCCATGGTAAGAGAGGTAGAGTGGAGCAGTCAACCACTGTGAAAAATATATTTGATGAACTTCTCTATTCCTAACACCTCAGTTAATAGTCTGCTTTCTAAGCTTCCACTTCTATGAACTATAGAGCTACCACCTGCTGTTCCACCTCATATTTTATAGAAATCTGTTCACTTCATAAACAACAAACTTATAAATAATAATTTAGTTTACCAAAGATGTGAAAAATTATGACTACAGACATTTCAGTTATGCCTAACTAATAATTTATAGGGTAAATCTATATTTGATGATAGTTTCTCATATCTGTAAGCAGCAGGTAGTGTTTGCGAGTGTCTGAATGTAGTTTTATTATTAACATGTCACGAAAAGTGTCAAGAAATCATCATTATTAACTTTTATCTCCACATGGAGGCACCACTGTAGCTGACCCACTTTTGCTCAAACCTGCACAAAGCATTCATGTGCTCTTGAAGTGGTGGTTTCTGAAGTGATTTTGGCTTTACAAGGGCACCTTCAGAAGCCAACCCCAAGCAACATGAAAAAACAGGCTCAAGTTTGAAAATAATTCATTCACTCATTTCCTTTTTGCTCCCTTTGGAGCATGGAACCACCAGTACAGCTGGCATCCTTGCATGGAGCAGTGGTCCTATTCTGTTTGTGTCTCCTCAGAGAAAGACACTCCCTATTCCTGGAACCACACAGAAATAAAGTGATTTGTTATTCACTGTCTTTTTAAATGTACCTGGATATCCTCTTAAATTCTCCACCTTTTACATGAGAGGCTGACAACTGGCCAACACTGTTTAAAGGAATTATGTCAACCATGAATAGACCCTGGAAGTTGTTGCCTTGCTCATACCACAGCACCTGAAAAAGAATGTAAGAAGTAAGTTATCTTATATCTTTAAAAAAATAAACATGTCAACCCCTCAATGGGAAAAAGAACATTCACACACACACACACACACAACCAGAGGAAAATAACAACTTATTTGATGAAAATCAACATGCATGTCATGACATGTCATACAAGGTGACTAATGTAAGGTTGTGTCTGGGGCATGTCATACAAGGTGACTAATGTAAGGTTGTGCCTGGGGCATGTCATACAAGGTGACTAATGTAAGGTTGTGCCTGGGGCATGTCATACAAGGTGACTAATGTAAGGTTGTGCCTGGGGCATGTCATACAAGGTGTCTAATGTAAGGCTGTGCCTGGGGCATGTCATACAAGGTGACTAATGTAAGGTTGTGCCTGGGGCATGTCATACAAGGTGACTAATGTAAGGTTGTGCCTGGGGCATGTCATACAAGGTGACTAATATAAGGTTGTGCCTGTGGCATGTCATACAAGGTGACTAATGTAAGGTTGTGTCTGGGGCATGTCATACAAGGTGACTAATGTAAGGTTGTGCCTGGGGCATGTCATACAAGGTGACTAATGTAAGGTTTTGTGTGAGGCTGGCAACTTCATCATGCAAAATAAACTGCCACATAAAAAATCACTGCAGGAGCATGTGAATGTTTGGTGTTGGCTTCCTGCAAAGGGGACCAGCTACTGTGGTGGCCCCATGCTCGAAAAGAAGCAATAAATAAATAAGTAAATAAATAAAGGTAATTAACAGGCACTTGTTGGACAGAAAGTAGGACATCAGACAACAGAAAGTAGGACATCAGACAACAGAAAGTAGGACATCAGACAACAGAAAGTAGGACATCAGACAACAGAAAAAAAACCAACGGGCTGATCACCCGTTTGCCAGTCACTTCGATTACGGAAACAGCAGCAGATGGATTGATTTGCCGTTGCCCTAAAGACGCCAATAGGCGTGATGGGAAACAATGGCAAAGAAAACCTATCTGCTGTTGCCCTAAGACGCCACTAGGCGTAATGGCCACTGACTGCTTTGACGGTCGGTGGCTAAGGACGGAAGAAGAAGAAGACAACAGAAAAGAAATATGTGATTTATTTATTACTCACACGACTCAGGTTTCCTACATTATTTATTTCTATAAAGAGCACACAGTGAAGTGATGATGATGATGATGATCACTGGATAAAAAATAAAACATAAATACACAAAACAGACAAACAAGAAACAATAAAGAAGTATCATTATATGACCAAGTATAACCAAAGAGCAAATGTACTGTAGTTGAAAAGGGCAGACAAATGACCAGTGAAGATCTATGAACACAAAATTGGTAATTATTAAGCACTGCACCATTTCTAGACTGACAAGAAGCAATGACAATAATGAAATTGGCAGTTGGTAGGCAGCAGTTACCAAGAGAGGAGGTAATAAACAAAATCTGAAAGAAGACTTGCTTATTTAGCAACAGTTTAGCTCATTTGAGCAATTCAGAAAAGTAAAAATACAAGGGTTTTGTCATGTTTTTATGAAATTAGATAATATATCCTGATGACATCACACAGATTTATCTCAAGTTCAGAGCACACAATTTTGACAGACACTATGTTAAAATCTAATAAATTAATCAGAAGTTAAGAATCAAATATATAATATCTACTCTTATCTTCTTCTTCTTCTTCGTGCACTCTCAGACGTCCACTTGAATGTTCTCAAAGAAAGCAGTAGTCAGTTTGAGGCTATTTGAATCCCCATAAAGCTTTTCCACGAAAGGAGCTGGCGTCGGCCATATGCACTTTCTCTGTACCACATATAAGGGGCAACTTTGAAGCAGATAATCAGCAGTCATTTTATCAGTGCCACAGATACACTGATCGGTAGTTCCTATCTTTAGCTTGTTGAATAGATGGTATCTCAATCTGTTGTGGCCAGTGCGGAGTCTGAAGATTACCACTTGTTCTCTTCGGTGGAGCTGGTAGTAAGCATCATTCTGTGTGTGCCCTGGATGTTCTACATTCCATTTGTTTCTGTAACTGATTCTGATAAAACTCTTTGCCTCCTCAAAAGTTATGCTTGCATCAGGCTGAGGTAGATGTGAACCTTCTTTTGCCATTCTGTCAGCCTCTTCATTGCCGGCGATGTTACAATGAGATGGGATCCACTGGATCACAACACTTTTGAATCGTTGACAATCTACTCTTATGAAGCCATAATAGTTTATCACAAGGTCTCATTTCATATTAATTTTTTTTTTAATGTGGCAACTTATTTGATGAAATTATAGCAGTTTGTCAGAATAATTTTAAAAATGTCACAACTACATTGATGAAATAAGACAAATTTGTCAGAAGTTAAATGAACTATACTGAGAGACATGAAAGAAAACAACATAAAACATGAAGGGAATTTTTATTTAACAAAAAAAATATTAAAAGATTTGATCAATTTAGTGATAAAATATCAAAATGTTTATAAAATATTCTCTGCAAATCAACTGTAAACAGTATGCTCATACTAAACCGTATTACCCTTCATTATTTAGCCAATACTTGCCTTCCCAGAATCAAAGTCTATTGTAAGACTGATAATGTGTCTATCAGTGTAGAAGGGAAGACTGAAAATTTCCTGATGCTTATCTCCATTGAGATAACTTGTTTCTATGGAATGCTGAGTGGCCCAATACAACCTTCCATTGACTGCATCAATGGCTATATCCCTTGCTTGAGTCTGACAGACAAACTCATGACTGAGCCCACTAATGTCTGAACGATGAATCTTGGATAGAAGAAAGAAGTAAACAAACTTAAAATGACAGAAATTTACACTGCTTCTGGGTAAAGAAGGTTCTGCAGTGTTGTTTTCTGTACATTCTAGCCATATCAGTAAACTGTGAGGCATCAGTGATAATGGTCAGAGACATTCCATAATTAACTGCAGAATATGATGTGCATGTAGAGACAGTCTTTAAATGAGTATAGGTATGCCAAGTAAGTCAATCATCATCATTATCATCATCTGCAATCAACACATCTAAGGTCGGTTGCAATCGATCTCCAACGCCTTCTTGTTTTGATTGTGCACTCTGATAGACTCTTTCTTTTCCATCTTTTGATGTTAATATCCCACTTATAGTGCTTCCTCTTGCATGTCTGCTGTCAACTCTGCCTTCTGTTATGGTCTTCAGTAAGGTGTTTTGTCTTTTTACATGGCCAAAATATTTTAACTGTCTAATTTTGATCTCCTTCTTTAATTCTCTTTTCATTCCTAGGTTTTCTACGACCTTTTTATTTGTTTTCTCTTGCCATGAGATGTGCCCCATTCTTTGTACGAGGGTCGTTCAAGTCAAACCGGGACTTTTTGTTCTGGAAGTACAGGAAGGAATGCTAGCATGGTGGTACTACTGACAGTAGTAAATAACAAGTGTGACCTACTCGTATTACCGTTACCGTTATTACCGTTAGGTGGCGTACGCGTCACGGGTCAGTCACTGATAGATAATGAAAATGGCGGACAACAGAGTTAGTGCACGTTGGGTGCCAAGACAGCTTTCCGCTTTTGACCGGCAGAGAAGAGTTCAAGTCTGCACTGAGTTGAAGGATCGTTTTGGCAGTGAAGGCCAGAATTTTCTGAATCGCTTCATTACGTATGATGAAACTTGGGTGTATCTTTTCACTCCGGAATCAAAACGAGCATCCATGCAGTGGAAGCATTTGGACTCACCACCACCCAAAAAAATTCGGAAAATTGCGTCTGCTGGGAAAGTGATGGCGAGTGTTTTCTGGGACAAATGTGGCATTATTCACATGGATTTTCTACCCCGTGGTGCCACTATCAACAGTGAAGAGTACTATCACATTCTAAGTGATGTGCATAACCATGTGCGGAAAAAACGGCCTGGTTTGATAAGAAAAGGCGTCCTGTTTCTACAGGATAACGCACGACCACATACCGCTCACCACACCACGTGCAAATTACAGCAACTCGGGTGGGAGGTATTGCCACATCCCCCTTACAACCCAGACCTCGCTCTGAGCGACTTCCACCTGTTTGGACCCCTGAAAGAGTTTATGGGAGGTCAGCATTTTAGCACTGATGACAAAGTGAAGCAATGTCCTACGATGGTTCAGGAGTACTGACATATCTTTCTACGCTAAAGCTTTTCAAGCATTAATTAAACGCTGGGATAAGTGTATAAATGTTGCAGGGGATTATATCGAAAAATAAATGGCAATTTCACTCCTACAAATTTGTTCTTTTAGTTTGTACAAACAAAAGTCCCGGTTTGACTTGAACGACCCTCGTATATCCACATCTCAAGGCCTCAATCATAACCCTCCACTCCCAAAGGAGCATAGGCCTTCAACAAACACATGCCAAGTCCTTCTATCACGTGCCATCATCTCAAGTTCTTTCCATGTTCTCCTCATCATTTTCACCTCTGTTTCCAGCTCTCTTCTCCATGTGCTTCTTGGTCTACCTCTGCCTCTCTTGCCCTGGGGGTTCCCAGAACAAGGACTGCCTTGTAATGCTATCAACAGGTTTCCTCAGTGTGTGTCCTATCCATCGCCATCATCTTCTTCTCATCTTTTGTTCCACTGGCACTGTGGTGTGAACTTTCGTCTTCATGTCTTGAGGACAGCACCAATTCACCTGTGATGAGTTTCTTCCTGTCTACCCCCTTCCACTTTGTTTCACACATTCCGAGAACCTCAATTTTGTATTCCCTCATTTCTGCTGCTACTTGCGCCACTTTCCCTTGTTCGTTTAATGTCCGAACATTCCAGGTGCCAAATCTGGAAGTTCTCCTAGAAGAAAGAAGGTTAGTCAGCAACACAGACTCCTTTCAGCTTTCTCTGTGTTGCATCATACGCCTCCCTGCGAGAGGACCTTCCCCTGTCTTGGATGGCTGTGTTTTATTTTCTTTATTTGACTTGTCCATATTTGTTGAAGTTTTTTGTGGTTTAAATTTTTTTACAGGATGGGGTAACCAGCCCCAAGCCCAACCCTCCTTAGTCGCTTTCTACGACATGCTTGGCAGGGAACCGTGTTACTATTCTTTGCTCCCCTATTCGGGCCCCGGTAACACACAGGCGAAGGCCTCAATACTTTCCTCAAATTGTTTGTTCATTGTCCATGTTTCTACGCCATACAATAATGAAGGATATATATATAGAGAGAGACAGAGAGAGAGGGAGAGAGAGACAGAGAGAGACAGAGAGAGAGACACAGACAGAGACAGACAGAGAGAGACAAACAGAGATAGAGACAGACAGAGATAGACAGAGAGAGACAGACAGACAGAGACAGAGAGAGGGGGAGACAGAGAGAGGGGAGATGGAGAGACAGACAGACAGGGAGAGAGACAGAGAGACAGACATAGAGAGAGGGAGAGACAGAGAGAGATAGACAGAGACAGACAGAGAGACAGACAGAGAGAGAGAGAGGGAGAGACAGAATCTAGAATATACACAATCTCCAGTCAACAATTCTAATGCATGTTCCTGAAATTCAGCTCCCTTTGTAGCATAGGTCTTTACATAAAATATTTTAAAGTCTTTCGTTCCTGAATATCTTGCTTGAATTCATTCCATATCCTCCTGTCTATCAAGATTTTCTTTTCTGAATCTGTCCTGAATTCAGGCTTTCCTCTTTTTCTTCTGCCTTGGAGGCTCCTGAGAAAGGACTAGTAATCTCTTGACCCAAATAAAGAAAAAAGTTCTTACCAGTCTTGTGCCTGGTTCAGACCAGTACACCTTGTGCCCCAGCCAATCATAAGCAACACAGTATGCTTTATCTGTTGTCTGCATCTGTTGTTTCTGCTGGGTTGTTCTATCGTACATAGACAGGGAACCAGATTCTGTCACCAATAATATGATGTCACCATGCCAGTCTATGTCTGTTGTGTTAAAATTGATCAGGTTATTTATACATTCATATTTGTATGTGGTCATCTGTGCACTACCATATAGCATTCTCAATATTTTAAGACACCATTCTTGGAATTAGGCATCAAACGTAAAGCTAGTAGAGATGGACGTATGAGAGAGAGGATGCATCCATCATGTTTACAACCAGCGAGCTACAGGAACAGTTAGCATTCACACTCTTTGACATATACTGATGGAGACTGAGCACCTATGGGTTTGCCCGGAGTGCAATGATGTCAATTCTGCATAACAATAACAATAAGACACCATTCAATGGCACATACTATCTGTAGTGGAACAAATCAGAATAAATTTACCACTTTCACAAAATCTTGTTTTTAAATTAAATACGAAAACAATAACTAACATACCTAAATAAAATAAATATAACAAAACTAAACATAATAAATATAACAAAACTAAACACAATACATATAACAAAACTAAATAAAATAGATTAATGCTAACATGAAGCATAAAACTAAAACTTCTGGGTCAAGTCTTCATATGATACATTTGTTTTATATTCAAACAGCAATGTTATACACACCTGTTACATCAGAGGAGACATCAACAAGAGTCTTCTCAGTTCCTTCATCAAAATCTTTTTCAATAATGTGACCTCCAGCAAGGCCCATCAGTACACGCAGGCCATCTGAAAATAAACATTACTAATGAATTATTCATTGCCCTTGGAAAGGGGAGGTAAGTAAAATTATCTGAACCATGCTAACGTGTATGTTTTTAAAATATTCTAATAATTACATATATCTAGCACACTTTTTTTTCCCCTGAGCATAAATAATTGTACTTTTCATCATCTTGTTGTCATATACCACTAAATTAAATTAAGGCATCAACATATAAAACATCTACATGTAGAACCATGTTATATAATTATATTGGCAAGAAAAAGTAGTCTTTAAGTTTTCCTTTAATGCTGATTGTGCATAATTTAAATGTTTTGATAGGGTATCTGGCAGTCATCATCTTTGCAGTAGTCCTTCAATTAAACTGGCAACATGTGCTTCCAATTTATTTTAGTTGTGGACTAGATCTTCATTGACATGTTTCCTGAAGACATAACTAACATCTTTTGAATTTGTAATTTATGAATACTATTTTTTATCTCATTATAACAAAAAGTATTTAAAATCAAAATTTGTTTTAAATTTGATTAGAAAACTATTGTACAATATCGCTGTCAAACAGTTCTGTGCACGACCAAAAATGAATATATCCTGGCTAAAAAGCACTGAGCTACAGGGTAATTGAAAAGTCACCCCCTATTGTTAACTCTAATCTTCACTCCTATCTAATATATTTATATGAAACGAATGCCAAAAGAAAATGAAATAATTGCTGTTTTATTGCATAGATGCTATGACACAGTAACATTACAGCTCAGCGTAGGATCTGGCCTGTTCATTATACGACCTCATGGCAGACAGCAATTTGTTACTGTCTCTTTAACATCAGTTTATTAGGAATTTATTTATTTCATTTCATTTTGTTTCTCGAAATAAAATATGAAACATTTTGTCAAATGGCTGTTAGAGCAGCTTGTTTTTAAATGTTTATGTACGAGTATATCTACTACATATACATGGAGAAAAGAACTGGAGAGAGAAGGGAAAATGGTGAGAAAATGGGGAAAGACCTTGAGCTGATGGCATGTGACAGGAAGACTTGGCATAAGTTTGTTGAAGGCCTATGCTCCTAGGGGAACTTAAGGGTAATAACTGAATAAATGAATACATATACATGAATATATAACAATTAAAAAATATGGAGTGACCTGTCAATCACCCAGTAATGGTAATGTACTGAACAATAAAATAACATGCCTATTTTTACAGATATAAAATACTTAATTTAAACAAATGAATTTCTTTTTTTAGTATAATAATTTGCTTTAAAACTGAGTAAAGAACTAGAAACTTAAATTATGTTTTAAATACTTTAAAAAATGTAAGCATATAAGGGCAATGCAGCCCACAACAAGGACTAAATAAATCTATCAACAATTATAAATCTATCAACAATTATTGGCAAAAACAAAACATTTTTAACTGCATTTGAGACTTTGGAGAGAGTAGTCAGCTGTGGTTAGTCTTGTCTTTAAATGCTCAGTTCCTTTTTTTTTTCCAATGTCTTAAATCATACCTGTCAACCTCCTGAGACAAAAATCTGTACTCCGGACCCAAAAAATCCTTACAAACACCCAAAAATCCTTACGCAAAAAATATATTAATAAATTATATGCAATACAGTTTTGAAATGAGAAATAACATATACAAATCTATTAGCATTAGAATTATTGTGATATAAAACATGCTAATAGTCTCATGCTGTTCTTTACATATAAAAAACTTGATCATGAGGTACACTTTTCTTTTGATGTACAGTGTTTTGTATTATAATCAACACATGCACTTTTAACACTTTGCAGAATTGCATTTGTGGACTTAAAGTCTGCACAGCATGTAACAATGTTAATCTTACACTGTAAAATAGAAGTGAGTGTGTCCGCATTCATGAACCTACTGCAGTCTGTGTGGATTTTTTTCATCATTGAAAATGATCTTTCGCAGTCAGCATTGCTGTGAGGGAGTATCAGCAGTCGCTGAATGATGACTTTCAAATTAGGGAAGCGGATGGCACCAGTACTAGTTTTCTGGTCAACAACTTCCAGCCAATAGCTACAGAAGCTCTTTTTCTGACCACAATCTGTCAGTAGAGGCATGCACACATTAGACAACATACAGTAGTCATCGACCTCATCTTTCATTGCTTCCTGATCAAGATCTTGGGCAAAAGCATCTGCCAATCTGCAGATGTTTGGATACCTGAGATTATCTTTAGTGCTTGGAACAAGCACTTTTAATTCCTTTAGAACCTGGTTGTCAAAGGGAAATTTATCAGTAATTTTGTTAACCACTGATGTGTAAACATTTCTGACATCCTCAACAAATGAACTCTTTACTCCACTATCAAGCTCCATTTATTCGATAGATGCTCTTACCATGACCTGCAAGCTTTTGTTTCTTTGAATTAGGCTCAGCCATCATTCAGTGGATGAAATATTTAAACTAATAATCTTTGTAGACAAAGAGAATGATTAAAAAATACAACGAACAAAGCAAACGGCTAACAGCAACAACAACAAAAAATTATGAACAGAATATCAAATCTAGGAAGAAAAAACGTACCACCAAAAAAGTACAAAATTATTATTTAAGAGTTGGTAGCCTAGACCAGTGATAACAGATTGCCATTTTATTAAAAAATAAAGCAGCGAATCTCGAGTGCTGGAATAAAGTAGGCCTACTCAACGCAAATCACCCGTGTGTTACCGGGGCCCGAAAGGGGAGCAAAGAATAGTAACACAATTTGTTGTTGCCCTAAGACGCCACTAGGCGTACTGGCCACATACTGCTTTGCCGGTTGATGGCTAAGGATGGAAGAAGAAGAAGAAGACTCAACGCAAACAAACTTTTGTTTTCTAGTTATGTAGGGCCTACACAGAATATTATGACAATTTATCGGAAATATATTGAGGGCCAAGATATAACTGGAAAGATTAAGACAGCGATTAAATTGCAACAAAGCAAAACAACAGCAATATTTAACCAAGTTATAAGTACTTAGCTTTTTTAAACAAAATGGCGTCGAAGTGTGGTGGCAAGCAAGTGTGGTCATTGATAACAGGTAACTTTAAAAATACGTCATGTCACGCTGACAACCGAAAGCGCTTGAGGCCGAAAGCGCTTGAGGCCGAAATCAAGGTTTTTGCCGAATTGTTGGGTATAAAAGGATCTGATTGGTTGCTGGAAGAGACCTCAGTTTAAAAACGGACACCGAGATTCCCGGAATGAAAAATAAAAAAAAATGTTTAAAAAAAATACTGGTCTAGAAAATAATTTCTGATTTAAAATTTTAAAAAACTTGGGTTAGAATTTAAAATTTAGAATTTAAAAAAAAAAAAAACATTTTTTTTTTTGGGAAGGGGAGAAAAATCCGTACAACGAGTCTGTATGGCCGTACACTGCTAAAAGTATCAAAAATCAGTACATTGTACGAAAAATTCGTACAGGTTGACAGGTATGCTTAAATATTATTCTAAAATTTTATTTATTTATTATTGCGTTTATACTTTTTTTTCTTTATTTACATCTTAATACTATTATTATGATATCAATACTACAAATCCTCATAAGTAAAACATTAAAAAATATTCAGAAATGTTTAAATGTCAATGCAAATCTTCCAAGCAAAAAACAAAACATTAACGTCTTTTTTTGTTTTTGAAGACTACAGTACAGTCTCACACACTGTAAGCTAGCAGTGGATAAATATATTTGAAGTAATTCAAATATATGCCACATTGCACACATATCTGTATTATCTCGCCCGCCTACAAAGGGGCACTATTGATGGTTTTATTTTGGAGTTCTTTTCCTTTGCCGTTCACAATAAACAGAAATAATGTTGATTTGTATGAAAATAAAATCTAACTTCTACAGATCTTTGGGAACGTGTCTAGGCAGCTTTAATAGTAAGATTATGGTAAGGAATGGAATGTAAAATAGGCTGTCAGTGTGTACCACGAAAGATCTTGATAAGAGTTTCTGATGAGTGCTAATGAGCAAATTTCACTACAGCAAGAGCAGTTAGATATCCATTTACTGCTGGGTAGACTGGAGTGTTTTGAATCCAGGAACTTTGCCTTGGGAAACAAGCACTTTAACCACTCTTTAGTTTTACCTCATAGAAATAATACTGTAGTGTGTTACTTCTTTCCCCTCCCCTCCAAACTGATTCACTTTACATATCTAATGAATGCATGGGGGCATATCTGGAGTCATCCTTATATGACTACCAGCTATGCACAATGCTTAAATATACATACGTGGAACTGAACCTATGTTTGTGAGGCTAATTGCATCCTCATTGACTCTTGAAATTATCCACACACTTCCAGGGATTCCCCCTGTGGTGAAACTTGTTGAGAACCCAGCATTGCACACTAAGCTTGGAGAAGTCACTTGAACCCCAGGCGTAATTCTTTGGCTTTGACTTTGTTGGCTGTGTGCAGAAGGATCTCACTGTGGACCCAGTGATAAGCAGGGGAAGCTGAGAAGTGGCTCTGTGCAGGACGTGACAATTTCTTGGGAGAGCCCAGAACCAGAGTACAGTATTTTAGCTCTGCATAGTTGGAGAGCCCTCTTGGATGGCGGGGAATGCACAGGATGCCACACACTTCTTACTCCTGGCTTGGGACCAGATGTGATGATCCTTTAAATGCAAGACAAGCTGGAGCTCATGACTTCAACTCAGCAAGTTTCGGAATGGCAGAAAAGTCACAGAAAAGGCCTAGATCTGCATGCTAAGGTGTCTTCAACAAGGTATTGGCTGCTAAAGAGCGGGAAGATCAGCAGCCCTAGTTAAACAAGAACAAGAACAACAACAACAACATATCTAATAAACAAAGTAAATACTCATGTTAAATTGAAAGGAACCAACCATCTTTTAGAGTCCTGCCAATAAATTCTCTAGACCACGGGCCACAACCTGCCTCTGATCTTGCTCTAATCTTGATACTGTATACATTATCTGGGTCAAGGCTGGTTATGGTTAAATTCAGCCCTGAAATGTTATGCTCCTTTGGGTCAACAATTAAGCCACTGGACTCATCTGACTTTGAAAACTGCAGCTCGTATGTCCAGTTCATCCATGCACCACATCCTGTTGATGTTATGGACAATTCAGTTTCAAGATAAGGCAATGACTGTATGATTAACTCCTTAAGGCCCAATAAAAAGTAAGATGACTTAGATGAGTGCAAGATAAGAATGATGATACAGCTGACTTCCAGATGACTGAGGCTGTGAGCACAACATAAAGAGTGTTAACATGGCTGACAGCAAGATGACTGAGATTATTAGAAAGAAAATGAAAGTGACTTAGTTGGGGGCAACATAACAATAGTATATAGCAACATAACTGACTGTTAGATGGCTGAGACTATGAATGCAACATAAGAATAGTAAAATAGCTGACTGTAACTTGACTAAGTGATGAATGCAACACATGAATAGTAACATAGCTGACTGTAACATGACTAATGTGATGAATACAACACATGAATAGTAACACAGCTGACTGTAAGATTACTGAGTGCAACATTAGAATGGTAATATAATTGACCGTTTGATTGTATGTGTGTGTGTGTGTGCATGTATGTGAGACAAAGAGAGAATTTTGAAAGTAGGAACCTCCCGTGGCAGTGAACAACATAAAAAACCACGTAGTAAGAGTTTAATTTATTATCTTACAACCATGATCTCGAAGCAGAGAACGGTGGAGGCATCCATCATGATGTCTTGCCTAACGGGGTCCATTGCATAAACAAATAGCTTCAAAAAAAGGGCCTGCCGGACCTGCGTATGTGATTATATTGGTACTGAAAATTTTGCATTATTATGTATTTTGTAAATTAAGACATTAAAAATGATGATTGTTAATAATTTATTGGATTATTAAATGTTTTTAGTCTCTGGAACTTACATCACTTATTTCATAAATCTATAAAATTAAAGAGCGTTAAAAGAAGGACAATGGTCAAAGACCTTGCCTCCAAACATGTATATGGTATGGTGTCTGTGACTCCTATAAACAGTTATAAAAAAGTTACAGGTTATATAACATTCCTTGTATGCCCTATTATGAGCAAATGTGGTTGAAAACAATAATACTTTCTTAATGGGCATGGCTATGTTCCTCTAGCATACCTTACCACACCGAGATGTTAGAAAAACCCGAGTAACGATATATACACGTATACTTGTTAACATACCAAGATAAACATTATAAAACCTATGTACATGATCAGCCCCTATCAACTCATATAATGCCTCCGATTGTATAGCCTCTCAAGAGCGCTTTCTGTGAGAGACCACAGAAACCCAGGATTTAGAACCACTGATCTACTACTCCTAGTACAATCACTTGTTGTACTACACATTGGTCACATATCTAATAATCGAAGTTAGGAGAATATCTAGATGAATTTTGCGAGAAATATTCCTTTTCTCCCGAATCTTAATGCCAAACAACCAATTTCAGGCAGTACCTTTAATGATAGAACTATCTATTCCGGAATAAACCAGAAAGATCTATTGGAACTGATACACCATCAACGCTGCAAGTTCGGTTTTTTTTTTCTATGGATGTTTGGGGTTGGTCAGACTCTTCGTCCTCAGATAAGGGAACCGCCTGATCTACCATCGCCCAGGATAACCAGCTATAAGCTAGTCTGGTACAATGCTATAGAACCCCCGTTCTTGGAATATAAGCGATAACCGACGCATGGTCCAACCAAAATAACAACTTAGGGAGAGACACTAGGATAACCTTGGAAGCTGAGATGAAAAGAATACTAATGAATGATACCACAGTTGGGCAAACGTATGATACGAAGGATATATGGGCCACCGAACCGAGCACTTTTCCTTCTCCAAGAGCAAGGTTGATTTTGGGGTTTTTTGCTGCCGCTAAATCGTTATAAGAAGACGCCACCCATGGTGTGTGAAGTGTCCCGCATGATATTGCTTTGACTCGGTTGAGTGGGTTATGAGTAATCAAAAGAAGAAGAATATGAAGTTGAGCATTATATGCTCGCCATACCTCTATCATGGTAAAAACATAATATGGTTACTGTAAACCAATTCACTTCATGGAGAGAATGAGGCTATCGACTGCAGATTTTTTTCATGTAAGATGTGACCAGGCACTTGCAGTTTCGTGGCTGACATAGTAGAAAAACAGAATAAGTTTGACGATGAAAGTTGTCATTATTATATAATGTAATCTGGAAGACTTTCACACGAGTGTTGATAACTACTTCTAATGGATCATTGTGGATACAAATGCAGTTCGTGGCTCATACGTTATAGCCTTGCAATACTGCAGAAAAGCCTGTGCACACAATGTTACCTTGACGTGTTTCTTACTACACTGGTTGTTTCCAGTAGAATTTTGCTCATGCGTAAACGTCACGTTTTAAAATCATTACTGACATATCCATCTTTGTTGGAATTTGTATAAAGAGAGAAAGCTGGTCTTCTAGTCTTCCCTTGTGTCTCCTGCATGATAAAAACTTGCACAGCTAAACCACCACGGACAGCTTATCTTTTTTAATGGATCTATTGGACTGACTGCGCCCAGTCCTGACTGTCTTTCATCTATCCTGCTGACAGGACACCATAATACCCACTAAACTTTTAACACAAAATTACCCATCCCATTCACCCCACCCATACATCCCTATTACGAGTAAATCTATCCTATCTAATCTATCTTATCTTAATCTATCTATCTATCTATCTATCTATCTATCTATCTATCATTATCTTATCTATCTATCTATATATTTATCTAATGGATCTATCTATCTTATCTATCTTATCTATCTATCTATCTATCTATCTATCTATCTATCTATCTATCTATCTATCTATCTATCTATCTATCTATCTATCTATCTATTTTCTAATCTATCATATCATATCAATCTATCTACTATGCTAGTGTGTCTATCTATTATCTAATCTATCATCTGTTTCTTCTATCTTATCCAGACTCCTCCGAAATATCCACTCCATCCACTCCATCCATTATCCATCCCATAATCCATCCTTAATCCTATGACAATCAATCATCTAATAAAAATCCAATCAATTTATGTATAATCAATCTAATCCGATCTAGCATACTATCTATCTCAGGATCCATCATGAATCACCATCTATGGTCCGATCATCTCTGGTGGACCAAGGGTTACATCATCCATCATTCATGGCACATTTCTACGTTCTATCATTATCTATCTAATCTATCTAATTCTATCTATCTTTCTATCTATAGGGGGTTAATCTATCTATCAATTCATCAAAATCTATCTATCTATGGCTAAGTGTCCTGGCTGTTCTGGTCTCGTCTGTCTGTCCTGTTTTGTCTATCTGACTATCAGGTTCTTTTTTTATTTCCATTCGCATGTGATAATATGATTTTTTTCAGAAAGCGTGTGTCCTGTAATATATATTAAAAAACTTTCTCCATGTTTCTCCAGACTTGTATGCTGGTTTGTATTTGATTCTAATTTCACAGATTGATCAATTTTTTTTAAACAATGATAACATGCTGATGTTGTGATGGACTTTATGGGGGGATTATTAATGAATTATGATGAATAATGATAAAGTTCATGGCTATGGTTTCTGTTCAAGTCCTCTCTACTGCTATTGGCACTAGCTGAAGATGCCTCTTAACTTGGTACAGGCTGGGTCAAGGCGCTATGGTGGATCACACAATCCAGGCCAGCATAAGGCTTTGGCCTTTCCTAAAAATTGTGAACATTGCAAGTTCATTGTGGGTCCGTAATAGGTTCTGGAAATGAGAGTCCATATCTCTTTCATACATACAGTTTTTTTTTGTCTGTCTTGACCAGAATGAAGAATGTCTGTTCTGGTTTAGATAGGATAAAAGGCAACGGTTTTTAGATGTTTAAAAGATACTTTGAAAAATACGTTTTGGCCTTAGGTAAATCACTAACAACAAAAAAACATGTAAGAAAAACCGTATTGGAGGCTGCTGGGGAGTGATGGCGGGGGAGGTTGCTGGGCTCGGGGCCAGTGATCTACAATAGCTTTCTCACAGTTAGTAAAAGATGTAGAATGGAATGCTATGCTCATAAGTATATATGAAACGAGCAAGCTACCCGCCAAAACATCACAGTGAAAGCCTGAAATTAGATGTTTGGGCTGGTTTCTTGTTAGAAAATGCATGTCCTAGCCCGCAGATGAACGTCCACAAATTATCCTTCCTTCCGAAGTCATTGTTTCATCATTTGCTTTACCCATTTCATCTATTCCTATTAGTATTCTTGGTCGGAGTTGGCTAAGAGATTACAGGGTAGTTGGCGTAATCCGAATTGGCAGGGAGGTTCTTTCTTTTTGTTCACAAGGAATATTTAATCTGAGAAAAAAACAAACCAAAAAGTCCATTCAATACCAGTAGAAGAATTATACTAAAAAAATAAAAAAGAAACAAACACAAACCACCAATCCAAAACCAATAAAAGCCCAGCAGAAAAAAAGATGTCAATAGCGAGAGGGAGCAATATGGTATCATGGAAGAAGAAACATTACAAACACCATAGACATTAAACATTGTCACAACAAACGGCAGATAAATTACAGCCTGGAAGAGCCAACACAAACAACAAAGTAATACACTATATGCAATGATGAACACTATTTACCCAAATTATAACCCACATGGGGTTGAACCGCATATCCCTTGCACACAAAAAACACCAGTTTTCAAGTGCGGGGTTCAAAAACCTAAACCTAAACCTAAATCTAGAATCCCGAAAATCAAACCTCATTGGAAATGTTGTTGTTTCACAAAGTGGTTGTAGTGATGTCATTCACCCCCCCAACCAGCCCCCTACCTTTTTCACCCGATCTCCTGGGTAGTGAGAACGGGTAAGGGAGAAAAAGTTAGGAGGTCCCGAAACCATTCCATTTCAACCTCATTGGATCTTTGTAATCAAATTTATCACGACTTATGATCAATGGATCTCTGTAATCACATGTATCATGACTTATGGTCAATGGATCTCTGTAATCACATGTATCAGGACTTATGGTCAATGGATCTCTGTAATCACATGTATCATGACTTATGGTCAATGGATCTCTGTAATCACATGTATCAGGACTTATGGTCAATGGATCTCTGTAATCACATGTATCAGGACTTATGGTCAATGGATCTCTGTAATCACATGTATCAGGACTTATGGTCAATGGATCTCTGTAATCACATGTATCATGACTTATGGTCACAATGGATCATCTGTAACTCACATGTATCAGGATATTTATGGTCACAATGGGATCCTCTGTAATCCACATGGTATACCAGGGATTCTCTTATGACGTCAATGGATCTCTGTAATTCACATGTATAGATTGACCTTCGGTGATGGGTTCGTGGGGTGGATCTCTGTAATATTGGGTGTCTGGGGGGATTATTGGCGTCGGGGGGGGTCTGTAAATCGAGGTCCATGGTATCAGGACTTATTCTTTATGTGTTCGGGCGTTACATGGGTTGCGAGGTAATGGGTCTTGGGGTGATGACGGTTGGTTGCAACGTGCGGCAACGAAAAAATGGATTTACAGACCTAATCGTGCGTTCTATATAGGTGATTTAAATTTTTGGTGCTTTTTTGTGTTTGCAAATGCGTCGGTGTTGCTATGATCACAATTTCCCCGTATAAATAGCTTAGATTAGGATTGGTCATATTTGCTCATAACCAGGACATTTTCCATCTTTTTACTTTACGAGACATTTTATAGTATCATATAGGAAATATCTTTATCTCGCAAAGCGTCTGTCTATTTCCCTAGTACTTCCTTATAGAATTTATCGATTTATCGCGATCTCAGTACGGAGTATAATTAGACAAAATGTATATATAGACCCTCCCATTTTCTCCTACCCCCCTTGGTGTGGAACATTGATCTTCTCCTATTATCCGTTTTCATATTGTCATTCAATTTCATGAAAATGGAACTATTAACCTCAATTTTGTCCTTGCTCGTACAATGATGTTTTCATAAATGTACTTTTCTATGTTTTATTTCTATCAACCTTACTAAATGTGTTAACTCATTTCGGATTCGGTAATACAAGTTGATTACTCTTTTTATTTTAATATAACACCTACATAAATGTGTATTCTCATAATATTGTTATATCAAGTGATTCTTTTTTATATTATCAACCTACTTGAAATGGCCTTAACTCAAATTATTGTAATACAAGTTTTTTTTGTATTTTTATTAATATAAACCCTAACTCACACATTGTTTATCAACTCATATCTGTATACAAAGTTATTCCTCTTTATTATTATATAAATACAACTACCTAAATGTTAACTCTCAATACTGATTATACTCACAGTGATCTTTTTTTTATTTTTAACTACGCATTACTAAAATGTTTAACTCATATTGCTATTACAATGTGGATTCTTTTTATTTCATATACGATACTAAGTCAAAGAGCCATAGCAGATTACTCGCATCGATTTTTATGGTTTAGTGAAGTGATTTATATCTTAATATCTGTTAGAGGATTGGATATACTATTATCTAGCGTCATGTCCTCAAAGTGAGTGATGGTCATCAGTTTCCCTCCGTCTGCTTACACTTTTACTTCCACATAAACTCCAAGAAGCATGATGTCAGGTAACCATTTACACGTTTTGTAGTGTCTAGCTATGGAGCGTGACCAGCCACCTGTGTTATCGAGCACCGGAACAATTTGCCGCTGATGATTCGCCTTATTTTTTAGTCGCTTCTAAACCACTCAGCCATAACGGACTTAATACAAGACGATTATACTGACACTATATTTTACACACGAGTCCCTTTTTCGTTCCACAACTCTTCAACAAGTCATATTTACAGTCACTATCTACAACAGTTTAAGGGTATATCGCGTAAAATTAGTGCTATGTATATAATGTACTAAAGACAAAGGCATATGCTTTATATTGGTATTTTATAGCTCGAGACTAGAACTCATCTGGCCCTAACGGTCTAATCATACTAGCTACTGTAAAAGTGGATTACCTCGACACTCTGCTCTTTATAGTTTTCGAGGCGCAGGCAAAATAATTAGCAAAGGACAGTGACGGAAGATCGTTAGGGAAACTGGTCAACCTACCTACTCTCATAAAGAATGGAAACCAATTATAGTGAAGTAGTCCAAATCATTGTACCACCCCTACGGCATTAGTTATCTGTAGAATAACAACTAATTTCTAACACTTGATACTTTTCTATTTTAACTCATGTGTTAGTCTGTGGGGGTCGGGGGGGGGGGGGGGGGGGGGGGGGGCGGGGAGACAGGGGGTGGGGGGGGGAGGGGGGGGGAAGAGGGGGGGGGAAGGAGGGGTGGGGGAAGGGGGGGAAAAGAGTGGGGGGGGGGCGTGGGGGGGGGGGGGGGGGGTGGGGGGGGGACAAAGGGAGGGGGGGGAGGGAGGGAAAGGGGGGGGGGGGGGAGAAAACAAAGGACTACTGACCCCCCTCAGACCATATCTGCACCAGACGACTAATCCTACGTTAAACGTATAGATACTGGGCAATCCGCATCATGCTACAACACTAATTCTCTACATAAACCACCACTGCTTCGGAGCGCATTGCACGAAAATTCAGTCTTCATTTGCTGAAGGGCACTACTAACTCGAAGTGGAAGTTCACTTCATGGCTTTTGCTAATAACATGGGTGACAAAAGGTCAATGACATTGACAAAGTTCGAAAGTAACGACTACAATGATACATTTCGTCCTGGCCCCATGTACTCCCTGGTATTTAGGGGGATGTGGTGTTTTGGTGGACCCTGGATGACCCAATGATGAAAGAATTAGCGCGCACTATATACTGCCTTCCTTCAAGGGTCATCGCCGCACTTAGGGAAGTTTAACCTACTATGACGGTGACGGTATCATGGCAACATTGACTCAACCGATCATCACGTAAAAAAACAGAATTGCTAAAAAAACCACAGCTGCAAAGAATAATAAATTATGATATGATGGTGCAGGCTTACATGTCAGGGGATTTAGCTCTCAGCTGATGGCCCCCGTGCTTTGCTCCATAAAAGACAGCCATAGGAAAGACTAAATGTATTGATGATACTTTAGTATTGCCACCATGTGATTCGCCCCGGGGGCCTCTGAATGAGCCGAACGTGTAAGAATAGCGCTATAGCTCCTTTATGGCATGATCGTGCAAAGATAGCTAATATGTGGAGGTATGTAGTCACGAGCCTCGGCATTGATACTCTATCCATGTTAAAACAAATTGGCTCAACAGCATATACTAACAGCTCGTAAGAGCATGTCCACTGTCTTTGGTGTAGGCACCCTTTCCCAAACACAGAGAACACACTGGTGTTTAGTTGTGAATGACGCCCTAAATATGCCCAGTAAGACGCACAAATAGTAACATCATTGATTACTATAAGTGTTATACAAGCCCCGTTCATAAGACGATAATTAGAATCAAAAGCACCAATATATTAATAACCATATACCACCAAATGGCAAACAACAGTAATATTATAAATAAATACTATTTGTGTCAATCACCCAACAGGTTATACGGTCCTACGTTCCTCCATCCGTAGCAGCAGCTAATTAGATACCAATGTGTCTCGTTATCACGTCGATCACAACATAATCTATTAACTATTTTTAGGATGACACACGCAGTCACTTTGCTGCATTCCTCTTCTATTGGTAAAGTGTTACCTAGTTTTTTCGGTTGAGAGTACACTATTAACGGACTTAATACTTATTTACAATTTCAATGATTACTAACTTTCTAAACCACAGTGGCACTTTCACTATATTCCCGTTCATGCGTTATTACCTGGACAGAAAGAAGATCTGGGCATTCGTATCATTACAAGGATTTTTTTCTGTTATTTCTTATCTTACTCATTTAAACTCAGATAGTGGTCTTTATGTAGTGGATATATTGTTAATCAGTCCAGCCAATTTATCCCCCTGTGCTCCTTGTGGATCATATCAGCTACACCAACGCAGTGCTTGGGTGGTCCCCTTGCCAGGAAGCTTAACTCCTCAAGAAACTCAACATGCTCTCTTAACAGAGGTGATTTGTGTGGTCTAATAATTTTATACCATAAGATGAAGGTTTACCAGCATCTTTCAATTAGTCGTCTTTTTACAACTGTCCAAGATAGTGACTATTTTCTTAAGGTAGTTCGTACGGATAGATGCGAAGAGTGTAGAGAATTTCAAACGTTGATGGACTACAACTTGTTTCATTGATTGTATCACCCAAGGCTTTCGATTGTGTAACAAACATACCACAGTGTATGGGCGTTATTATGAAAAACTATGGTCGGATTTCCAAAAACCACCTTATTACAAACTACATACGCTTATCTGCCTTGTACCAAAGAAACAACCAGGGGCTAGCCTGTAAGTAACTTTAGAGGAGGGAAACATTTTACAAATGAGTTATTTGAATGTTACAGAAAGGAGATAAGACAAGGCTGGTACTGCCTTTCCCCTTACCTGTCTTAACTCAATTTATGCCTCGTGAGGCAACTATACATGAACATAAACTTTGTATCTAGAGACCAAGGAAACAATGAACACAAGTGTTATTGAACTAATATTATAAACATCGGCGTATGGTATACCAGATCCCGGGTAAATCTCAGACTATGCTGTATGCCTGAGACACAGTCAACTACTCTATCGGAACCAACCCAGAAGGACTATCTGAAACAATTTACATTCTTGTCCCAATACCAAAAAAACACAGCTTTGAGGCACCAGAATCTATACCTAACACACAATAGAAAGACCACTTAGTTATTGACATACAGACAACGTAAAGGACCAAAACCACGAAATTGCTGAAATTATATAACTGTAAGAAACATGGAATGGAAAACGTGTTAATGAATTCCGAAATAATTTTAAGGATACAAACTCCTCATCAACAGCTCTTGGCGGACTGAGCAGTAGAAATTAAAAGAAGATCTAAAGCAATTGTCTTCAACATAAACTAATACAGATGAAAACAACCTATTGCACAGGGCCTCACTAAGCAAAAATACAAAGTAACCAAGTTACAGGATTGAAATCCAGAAACAGTATATTCCCCAGTTGGGCAAACATTTACGGTCCTGCGAGCAGTCTTGGACACATCAAAATAAAAAACAGTTAGCAAAAACAGATTTTACGATCATTTTGAAATGAAATGCGTATCAGAAGTGTATGTTTTTGAGAAAGTACCCTGGACATAAGATGTAGAGAATAGACAAAAGACCAACAGAGAAGTACTGCACTCACTAAACATACAGGAACATTGGCTCCTAAATACCATCGCAATAAGGAAGCTGAAATTTTTCGGTCATATAAAAAGACATAATAGTCTGGAAAAAACAGTGATGGAAGGCATGGTCCCTGGAAAAAAGGGAAGGGGTCGACCTAGACGACGGTGGACCCAGGACATCACAGAGAGTCTGAACTTGTCTTTGGCTGATGCAGGTCGACTTGCCCAGAATCGTGATGCGTTCAGAGCAGCTGTAATGGAGACAACGTTCTGGAAAGAATACGTCACATGATGATGATGATTGATGCATTTATAACACCTGTGCTCCACAGGGAGCTTTATTAATATGATATTTGCATCAGATAGGATAGATAAATGCGATTTCACAGACTGGTTTATTTATTACAGCTCGATTTTGAGCACACGCGCAGTGATAGTGTTAGTGACTATTTGTGAAAATGGTGCGTAACTTTTACGACTATGATGTCACGTAGCTTTTGTTTGGAAACAAAATCGTTTCCCTAAAATGATAGAAAACATTCCTGGAATTGAAAAAAAAGAGCAAAACTGCAGCAGATAGAAAATCCATAGCGACAAAATACATAGAGAAACATTACCCACGCAACACCTGGACCCATGCATACACAGATGGATCAGCAACAAATGCAACAGAAAATGGAGGTGGGGGTGTCTTTCTGACCTTAAGCACTGGTGCAGAAAAAAGGCTGTCAGTGGCGACAGGACGATTCTCCAGCAACTTCAGAGCAGAGGCAGAGGCCTTGAAAACTGCAGCAGAAGTTATACTGACAGAAGAAAGCGCAGAGAGGCAAGCTGCTTTCTTTACTGATGCACAGTCAGTAATTGCAATGTTGAAAAGCCAAAATAATACAGACCTGGATGATCTCAGAATAGTGCTCCACAAACTTTGTCAACGATTCAAAACTGTTGTGATCCAATGGATCCCATCTCATTGTAACATCACCGACAATGAAGAGGTTGACAGAATGGCAAAAGAAGGTTCACATCTACCTCAGCCTGATGCAAGCATAATTTTTGAGGAGGCAAAGAGTTTTATCAGAATCAGATACAGAAACAAATGGAATGTTGAACATCCAGGGCACACACAGAATGATGCTTACTACCAGCTCCACAGAAGAGAACAAGTGGTAATCTTCAGACTCCGCACTGGCCACAACAGATTGAGATACCATCTATTCAACAAGCTAAAGATAGGAACTACCGATCAGTGTAACTGTGGCACTGATAAAATGACTGCTGAACATCTGCGTCAAAGTTGCCCCTTATATGTGGTACAGAGAAAGTGCATATGGCCAACGCCAGCTCCTTTCGTGGAAAAGCTTTACGGGGATTCAAATAGCCTCAAACTGACTACTGCTTTCTTTGAGAACATTCAAGTGGACGTCTGAGAGTGTACGAAGAAGAAGAAGAATGCTGTGCGGTGCAATGTGAAAAAAAAAGCCGAAAGTAAGAAAGCAGATATGGACAATGGTAAACAATCCTGTGTATATCTGGCAGTTGGAAGGAATTGGCCTGGAGTTTTGGGCTTAGTCATGTCATTCAATGATTAAATGTATGCCAAGAACATTTATTGATATTATAATATTAAATCGTTTGTAAACTTATGAAATGACTGTCTTGATGGTTCATTTTGTGAAAGCCGACAGTTTAATCTGTTTCCCTTAGTCAACTAGACAGCGGGCAGAGTGTGGTAGGCATAGCCACATCTGTATCCGTGATAACAACTCTTAACATGAACAGCATTAAATATTTCTTTCTTGTGCACAGTGGCACATTACTATAGTCATTTATGACTGAAGGAGGCTACTAGTGTATACATGTTTATTTTATTTCTGGAAATACAAAATAAAAACATTAAAACTTATTTGTCAATTGGAAGTTACTGCACCTTGTTATAATATTTGTTTCATGTACATCCAATAGATACAATTGAGAGTGTTAACAAATAGGAAGTGCGTTGTCAATTAAACTGTATATAAACAGACCTGGTTGTAGATGACCAAGCTGGACACTTGGCTAGAGGCTAAGCTGATTGTCTTCTCATGGAAAGGCCGCAAGTTGGATCCATCTAGGAAAGCGGTCATCAACGCCCTGGCAGTGCTGTTGACCACATGAAGCCGCACATTGTTGAAATCAATCACGTGGGTCAGCAAGTCGCTCATATCTATGATCAGCTGTGGGGAGTGTGGCAGCAAGGATGGGGACAAAGCTGGAGAGGTCCAGAGATGGGTTATAGCTCCAAGAGCTATACGATATAGACCTTGACCCTTGCCGTTGATGACATAATACAAGTAGCTGCATCAGAGTTTAAAAAAAAGACAAGAATCTCATTAGCAAAATTCTTTAAAAAAAAAAAAAACTTAAATTAATTCCTCTTGGGGAAAAAAAACAAAATTAAAAAAAAAAAAACGTTAAAAACTATGATCAATTTAGTGATAAAATGACGTAATGTCGATAAAATATTCACTAGAAAGCAGCAATAAACAGTATACCATACTACGCAATATTAGTTTGCATTAATCCCCCCCCCCCCCCCCCAGTGCAGCATAGGCCTTCATCATGTTTACGTCAAGCCTGTCTGTAATACGCCATACACTTAAGGATTTTTCTTGCCTTCTTATCTATTTCGTGTCGGTCTCCAAACTGCTTCTCCGTATGTTGTTTGGTCTCCCACTATTTCTCTTAACTTGGGGATCACAGAACAAGGACTGCTTTGTAATGCTACTAAATGGGTTCTCGATGTATGTCCTATCCAAGGCTAGCATATTTTCCTAATCTCGTGTTCAACTTGTTTTTGTCAGGTTCTTTGCATCAGTTCCACACTGGCGATCTTGCTAAACCATATCAATCTTTTCAGTCTAAATAAGCAGCCAGTTGTGGAAGTATGTTCTTGGGTTTCACTTTTGTTGGTCTCCATGTTCCACAGCCATAGAATAGAATTGTCTTGACATTTTAGTTAAAAATAATTGTGTTGGACTTGATTTCTTCTGATTTCCACGTTGTTGACTCCTAATATTTGATGAATCCTCTATCTATATAGTTTTAGCTTCAATGTTATGGAAATAAATGCTTTTAAAAAAATAGTTTATTGCTCTTTAAACTGATATATCAATAACTGTACGGTATTATAATTTTTCTTTCGCTTCTAAGGAGCATGGAGATACCACTGTAGCTGGTCCCCTTGCAGGAAGCCTGCATCAATCATTCACATGCTCTTGCGGCGGTGGTTTCTGCCGCAATTTGTTTTGCGTAATGAGGTTGTCAGCTTCAGGCAGATTTATATTAGTGGCCTTGTACAACATTTATGAGGGGACTGCAGCCATAGTCTTTCTTTGTCTCATCAGAGACCCTCGAGTACCACACGGGGCTAAACATTTCTAAACAAACTACAATTTGTCATTATATATATATATATATATATATATATATATATATATATATATATATATATATATATATATATATATATATATATATATATATATATATATATATTTTGTAGCAAACGGGCAAGACACTCTGGAATTGCCACGTTTACTAATGATAAATCATGAATCGCACACCAGTAATTCTGCTATAACTTTATGATTAATGCTCCGAACGAGATAATTCTTTATGGGACTTAAACAGCAACTGCAAATACATGTAATTCTGGTAGTGGAAAATCATTATCTTTGGTAATTGACGAGGAAATCAGGATGTTGTCGGAAAATTAGCTCAATAGCCCCGAAATCGCACGAAAGTTACCAGCGGAAAAGTGAACTCGAGCTCGAACCTCCGAGACGGAAATGGTTAGTTATAGATTGGGTATATAAGCCCGCTCAGGTTCAATTCTGGACTCTCAAATTTCACTCATAACTGAAAAGACGTAAAGCGGACTGACACACGCTTGTTGAGGCCACATAACCACAGCAATAGCTGAGAACAGCAAATATAATCTGTTTATGAGCAGACTTGCATAAATGATAAGCTCAGATCAATAATACTGTATCTGAAGGGATGCTAAACTTATGCAGGGGTGCAAAAAAGGGATGCAGTTCCCCTCAACTTCCTAAACTTATATTAATCGTTTAGTTACAAGTATTTTGGTGTTTTGTAAATTGCTGTAATATTTAACATTAATGTGGGAGCCTCGCTGGTGTTTTGGTTACCACACTGCGCTGGCGATCGGGTGATCCAGCCCGGGCGAGGACATTTGAAGGGGTGTCGTCGACCGGGATTTGGACTAGATTCATTACAGCCCTGGCGAGAACATTTGAAGCAGTGTAGTCGACCAGGGACTGGAATAACCTGAACGGCTCCTGAGCCGACCCAGCTCTAATTGGTACTCTCCGAAGACGGCGAGTATCTGCCTGAATGGCAAGAGGACACCTGTCAGCATACAAGGAAAATAGGATACTCACGTAAAATCAGTCTCAGATTAGATATACTTACCTGCTATTTCGCCTCGAGTAATAGCGGGCGTACGTTAAAAAAAATATAAATAATAATAATAATGTTAGCAATTGACTTTTAATTACCTGCTGGTATCTTAATCTTGGTACTCTAAACTCTATGCTGATACTAAATTGGTTCCAATTAAATATAATCTGCACAATCCTGAACAGCATGACGCAGCTATAGGTTCTTGTTAGGACTGCGTAATTCTAGCTATAAGAGCTTACAGTCCTTTGCAGGGCTTGCCTTTTAAATGCTGAATATAATGAGTTCATCTTCTTCTTCCATTGCTTTTTCGCTTCATTCGTTTTTTCGTTTAATTTAATGTTTCGTTGATGTAATATCTTTAAAGGGAAATCTCTGGCCCAAAGGGAAATAATCAAAACAGAATTCAGACAAATGTGTAAATGATGTCTATAGTCTACTGATGTATTTTATTGACTATATGACGTACATCTTTGATTTACATGACCACGGCCTAATGGACCATGTTGTCTAAATGAGAATTTTGACCTATAGTGGCCCGTCATCATCGGAAGATCGTCCTTGGTGGTAGGAAACATATACCATAATCTGTGCATATGTTTCAGGTTTCCTAACCGAGAGAGAGAGAGAGAGAGAGAGAGAGAGAGAGAGTCGCAAAAAGAGCTTCTGAGCTGAAGCATAACATACAGCAGTGTGGGTGATGAAAGGAAACCCTCTGCAATTCTCTGAAAAGTAGCATTGGGCTACCTTTCAAGGGAAATAAAGATCTTGGAAATCAACACCTGATTAATGACGGCAAGTGTCTGTAGTGGAAGGACCTGAACTAGATAAGTAGTAGTTACCTTGAAGAAACAAGATGCAGACGTCAATTTTGGCCATAAATGATGACAAAGACATTAACAATCTATAATTTTCAGCCTGTGGTTTTGTAAATACATATCTGCAATCCTTACCAAACTTCTTTTGTAAATTAATAAATGTACAGATACATTTTATAATCGCAGTTGATTGATTTTGTTAAAATTCAGTTTCTGTTCGAAATTTTGGTCTTGTTTGGAAATTAAGATATATATATATATACTGTTTAAACATAAAATTATACTTCTTGTGCTTGTTCAGAAAAAAAGCATATGAACAACGATATAATATGAAATGCCTTGCAAATTCAGTTAATCAAGAAAGAAATCAACTCCACATATTGAAAAGGGCATCGTTCGATGTTTAATAATATATTGCAAAACCACACTTTGCAAAAACAGAAAACTTTTTCACTCTTTTAACAACTGGCAAGTGAATAAACTACTCTACTGTTAACAATTATATCTATTTCGCGAGCGTCTTATTGACACAGTGGTTACAGATCTAGTCTCTCGCAAGGTGCCGGGTTTGAATGACGGTAACGACACGCTCCAGTCTAACCAGCTGTAAATGGTGTGACGTGTACTGGAAAAGAGCCTACAGTAATCTGACAGCTTATTGTAACCTCATACCTGCTCTATGATTTGCTAGCTAAAAACATGCATTATACTGCCTGTCTACTTCTGCAGCTCACCTTTTGTCCCGCTCTCTTTTCTTTAAACACGGGCTAACGCAGTGTTTTACAATCTTTGTGACCTGTCAGTCATAACAGGAAACAAATCATGCTTCGTTTTACCGCGTTCCACTCACGCGAGCTTGTCTGTCAATCATAATACCTGACAGGCAGACAGCACGTGAGAGAGCGACGGCACAGACCCTTTGTAGTTTTACTCAGGGAAAGTCTAGAACTCCCCCGTGCTCTTTGATCTCGAGACGCGGGCATTCTGAAGAGAAACCCGCTAGCAGAACTAAAGTCTTTGATGTCGGTCAACAACTTCAGACGAGAGACTCTGGTAGTCTGAATCGTAAGCCTTTCATCTTGAGCTCTAGCTTCTGAATCTTCGCCCCACACAGGAGCGCGAAATTAACACAATTAGAGATCAGAGAAATCTAATGATATATATACTGCTGTTTTCTTAACCCCGCCATCAGAAGTCAGACAGAATTTGAATAGTCTAGCACGCAGTCCGAGAACCATTTTTCTTGTTGGAAGTGCTTATGAGTGATTCGTGGAGATTTTCATTCTGTATTTTCTTTCTGGTAAGAGGAAAATAGTGCTAAGGATTTAAATGTGGTGATAGCATTTAAACACTTATACTTCTCTTAGATTTTTTCTCGCTAGTAAGACCAATTAAAAAGTATTAACTGCTGTAATATCAACATAACGTGCTTCAATTTCCAATTGAAAGTCTGCGATCTATACGTCACCCGTCGCTAAACTCACTGAGACGAGACGTGATACATTTGTTTGGCCAGAACGACGCGGCACCTTAAACTCCAGCAGGAGAGAGAGATAAACGTCGACTGTTAAGCAGACCGAAGAGCGACTCTTATGGGCGTTGGCGACAGAAGCGGGAGTCTAGAAAATACATTTGTTATATTTCATTTGTAATTTGTAATGATAGCGTTTATTATTTTTTCCAAATGCCATAACGACCAAACCTAACAGACACCGACAATATTTAATAGCTATAGAGCTAAAGAGAGTCGATTAATGTTGTAGGTGGTGCGTAATGAAAATTACCCTGTCCATAATTAATCTATCTACACCGTACGACTGACCGCTACAGGGCCACGAGCAGGGCGGGTGACCGTTTCATAAAACTCGAATCCGAAAGATGGGCAGCGCCAGCGTCTATGCTCGATGCGTTTAGGCGTATATACAGGAAACACCTATATATAATGTTCTTTTAACCTTAGTCAGATGCACAGAGAAGGATGAGAGGATCGTCTTTGTCCCGACGGCTCGGAATATATAATAATATATATATATATAAAAATATATATACTTATAATAATAACTTAAATTATATATAATTTATATATATATATATATATATATATATATATACATAGAATGGTAGCATTTGTTCCTACAAATGTTCTCTTATATTTTTCGCAGACCTGATCTCAAGAGCGACCAGCGGTCTTTTACTTTTCTGGTTCGTTATCCATTTCTTTATAAGCGTGTACTCGCCGATTGTCGTAGATTTTTTGATAGGAAATTAAGACTTTGGTTGGTCCCTTCTGAATAGATAGAATCAGTGATAGCTGCAGTGAGAGTTAATACAGAAATAGATCTTTCCACGAGTGCAGTGGTAGCGAATCAATAGAACGGTCCCCTGGAAAAAGACAAGATTCTTCTCTCTCTCTCTCAGGCCTATCTTCTACGACACTTATGTAAGAGTCGGACAGACTATTGACAACATATGCTAATATGTAATGAACATACCACTCACGTGCACACACACCAGTGACAACAGGTAGACACACAGACGTGGGAAGACTATCAAAATGATTACATATATATATTCTGAACGAGCTGACCAACACGCTGCTTTAAGTTTCATAGGTAATTTTTTATTTATCAGCTTAAAATTTTCTCTCACAACACATAAAATTCATCAAGAAAAGAAAATAAACATATACACGTGGTCAAACAATAATCAATGAAATTGCTACAAGAAATGATAGATCCCCAATATGATCTTCATACCCCTCAAGATAAGCCCCCAGTCCCGTTATGAGTAAAGTGAAAGCCAGGAGATTCAATGATACATATGAGTTTTGTACTAATAGTTTTTCTATTCTTTCCTTCGTACCAAGATATGAACCGACTTAGATTGTATAGGATTTTAACCCTGAGTGAAAGTCAGAAATATTCTTGCATTTGACAACAAGTTTCATACATGGAATATACAAACATGGGTGAAATCACAATACCTCACACCGTCTTACTTTCAACTTCGGTTCTTCATCAGGGCCCTGGTACTAATTACATACAGTGATGTTAAGCTTGCGTTTCTGGCGCAACCTTGGTAACATTCGAGACAACCCTTCGACCTGTTCTGTCGTTCACGTGAAGCGGATCCCAGCTCTACAGAGTGGTTTGCTTGGTTTTTTTTTTTTTTCTCAGAAATTTTCTCCGTTGGAGCATCAGCTTCAGCGTCAGCTATTTCAGACTAAAGTTAAGGTGTATCTTGACTCACGAAGTAAGAATTAGGGTTAAGCGAGCGCGCACAATGTCCAAGAACAACACGAGGTTTACCCTAAATTAGGAAAATGACCGGTGGACAGCTTCTCTCAACAAATAATCAAGGGTTCACCCCACATTTGGTCAAAAAAGATGTCGGCAAGTTTAATGCTATGAATAATGTTACTTGCCACAAAGGCTGTACTTTAGAATATCGTTTCTGGAAGGACTAATTCAGGCACACTGGGCCCGTTATTTCAGTTCACGTTAAAGTTCTTGAAAAAAGCTTAAGACCAAGTTCTTTTAAGGGAAAAGTTTTTTTTTTTAGTCCTTCACAGGATAGGTTTCATCATGTTACGTAAACGCTGCGTATAGTTAGGTTAACCACAGAAATCCCCTCTGTATAAAGAAACATATATATATGGAAAATACATTTATACATCCTATGTTTACGGGTATACCTTATATTTTAACTGCGGGGCGTAAACATTAACTTATCATTTAATAACACCTCCCCGTGAAATAAGGTTATAGTCATTCATTAATCATCATGATTAGAGATATATATAAATATATACTTCGTCACGACTCATGAGACATCTAGTCCTAGCAGTTAACGAAGTTTTGAAAATTATGTTTCTCGTTCTGATTATTAGCAGTTAAATTAAATTTAGTTAATAGCCGACCTGAATTTAGCTGGAAATATAATTTTTTCCTGCTTTTCCCACTGAGACAACGTCACTAGAAATTTATACAGACTTATATACATTATTCGCTCTGAACCAGATCTTATGTTACTAGAGAAATAAATAGCGATTTAGCACTTTTAAAAACACTTCACAAAATACTAGATATACTAGGATAATAATATATGTCAACCTCAAAACACAGAATTCCTCTAAGAACTAAACCACTTCGATCAAACTAAAGGCCATTCTCTTTTAACGAGATTTTAGGAAATCGTGAACGAGGCTTGTTCTAATCTTGACTGCGAAGTTACTAAGTGATAATGAAATCTCGCTCATTCTAGAATATATGAAAACCCAGACAAAGAGATGAAAGATTATTTCGCAAAAACGAAATAATTGCCCCTCCCCTTTCTCATAACAACCACGTAACTAGAAGAGGCTGTCGTAAACTGCCACATGCTGCGTGTGAGTTGCGAAATCACAGACAACCTGTCGCCAAAGCAGGGCAGTTTTCACACACTACATACATGACATGGCCCACAGTGAGCGCCCGTGTCAAGTCTGTGGGATTTTTCAGACAAATGTCTGAATACTGACCCGGTGCAGAGGTAAAGTATCACACCAGGAAGAAGATGTAGGTAATTTAATGACATAAAGACCTACGTGACAGGACGTCCCCCCTTAAGATATGGAAGCACTCCATGTCTACGTTATGGAATTAAATTTCCTATAACCGTAGCTTCGGGGTGTCTGTATTCTTCCCTCTCATCTTCCCCCTCCATCTCTCTCCAATTCCTACTCAAGTCTACTCCTCAAAGTTTCCTTCCTCTGGAATGTCTCCCATGCGCGCTTGAAAGAGCGTCGCCGCTTCTGACATTTTTGAAAGATTTCCTGTGATAGCGGTGGAATATCCCTGCCACTATCATCATCTTCGTAAGTTTTGGCGATCGTTAGGAGATGGTCGGAGGTTGGCACTGGTTTTTCCGAGTATCTCTTTAAGAGATTTAAATGGAAAACCTTCTCCTTTCCTTCAATAGAGATCTGGTAGTTAGCCTTAGAAATCTTTTCAGGACGGTAAACGGCCCTTGCCATCCGATCTTCAGTTGGTTGTTCTCGGTAGGGAGTAACACCAAAACTTTCTCTCCTGTTTCCAGTTCTCTCTCTTTCGCGACTTTCTTGTATCGGTTAGCGTGCTTTGTGCGTGCTCGCTTAAAGTTAGTCATTGCTAGGTCCCACCCTAGTTTCAACCTTTCCTTTAAAACCGACAAATATTTACTGGCTGAGACAACTGTCTCATCAGCCTTCTCGTCTGTCAGAGACTGAAGTAAGGCTTCAAGCGGGCCCTTAATGGGTCTGCCGAATAAGAGCGTAGCTGGCGGAAATCCTGTGGAAGTATGAGGAGATTCTCTGTAGCCAAATAATGCTGCAGGAATACAAAGATCCCAATCTTCAGGTTTCACTTGTGCCAGTTTACTTAGCATCATGTTGAGGTTTCCATTTGCACGTTCCACGAGCCCATTTCCGGCCGGAGTATATGGCTTAGTGTGGATGTGTTTGGTCCTCAAGATCTTAACGATCTCATCCATCAACAGGTTTCGGTATGGGGATCCGTTATCCGTCAACACTTGTTGAGGGAATTCCAACCGAGTGAAAATCTGCACGAGGGCTTCTGCGACATGCTTGGCATCTGCGCATGTTAGCGGGATAGCTTCTGCCCATAAAGTGCATGTATTGACTAAGGTCAGGATAAACCTGTTCCTTCTTTTAGTCCTTTCTAAGGGTCCTAAAATGTCGATCACAACCCGTTCGAATGGTGTTCCCATTATTGGCATTTCACCCAAAGAGACTGGGGGTGCCCGTTGCTTGGGTGGCACACGTTGGCACTGGGCACAGGATTTGACATATCTGATAATATCAGTATTTACTCCTGGCCACCAATAATGAGTGGTTATCCTTTGGTTTGTGGCGTTCTGTCCCATATGTCCGCTGAAGGGAAGAGAGTGCCCCATTTCTAGGATTTGGCTTCTGTACTGTTTCGGTACTAGGAGCTGGTTGTAACCTTGGTCAGGCTTGCCCGTTCTCCGATAAAGTACGCCATCCTTAGAAAAAATGTCCCCGTGCTGTTTGGGTTCCTTAGCCATGGGCAGTTTCCTAAAGCAGGGTGCCAAAGTAGGGTCCTTGTATTGCGCTTCTTTAAGTTCCATAGGTAACAAATTAGGCGCAGGCTCCCGTTCCTTCTTGGTTTGCCCTCTTGTAGTTACCGCTGCCACAATTGGCTCTTCCGGTTTCCCAATACACACGTATCTCCCGCCGAGTATGACTGGGTAGATGGGATCATCCATAACAGCCGTTTTGATCACACCTCTGACAAAGTCAGAGTGTATCTCCACCAATGCGATGGGAAGCGCTGTAGGTGCATCACTCTTACGAACTCCACAAAGTTTGACGGTCTCTCCTGTCTCTTGACCAGGTTTAACCAGGTTTCTGGCAACAATGCAATCGTAAGAAAGCCCCGTGTCAAATAAGCAAGAAGTTTGAGAACCGTTCAAAATAATAGTACCTCGCGTTGAGGGTCTATCCCCAACAGGTTGGGAATCACTGTCAATAATTCCACCTTGCGAGACTGTTAATAAGCATCCGATGCGTTTCGGCTCGGTGTGCTCGGTCTGATCATATGTCCCGTGCTCAGGGGTTTTCCCTTTGTCACCTTGACCTTTCTGGCCACGCTGCCATGAAGGACGGTCGGGTTGATCAGATTGTTTGGGGTGGTTGGGGTACTTGTTCTTGTAGAACTTGGGTTTTTCAGGAGGGGGGTTTTGAGGTCCAGTTTCTCTGTGGTTATTTAGGTTAGAAGCCTGAGAAGATTGCTCAAGGTTATGTTTTCGAAAATGCTCCTCTGTCGGTTTCCGCTTTGTGGCCGGTAGTTCAGCCAGCGCATTGTGATAACGCTCAGACTTTTCCAAAATGTCTTCAAGTTTTTCTGCCCCCTGCTCAGCGAGAAATCTCCGGGTATCAGCAGACAAAGTGTTCTTTATTTGTTCTGTTAAAACAAATTCCTCAAGACCTTCATAGGTAGAGGGGAGCTGTGAAAGCTCAAGGCACTTTGTTAGGTATCCCTTCAACCGAGATGAGAACTGGTGAAAAGTTTCAGAATTCTCTTTCCGGCTGTTGCGAAACAGTTGCAAAAATTTGCGAGCGTTCATTTCAAAGCGCTCCAGTAACGCTTTCTTCAACACATCATAATCGTCTTGTTGGCTACTTTCCAGCTAGAATAAACATCATAAGCAGAACCTTTTAGGGCCTGGGAAAGTTTCATATTCCAACGCGACCTCTCTAACCCGTACAGAGTTGCAATTTTCTCAAATTTTTCTAACCATGTGTCAATCTTCTCATTTGGACAAGGAAAAGATTCTAGAGTGAAAGACATGGCGTTTAGTTGAAAAGATTGAGTGTTAGAAGGATCAGTTAAGGAGGAATGAGGAGAAGATTCTCCATTGCTGG
The DNA here is from genome assembly GCA_024509875.1 of Oreohelix idahoensis. NCBI lineage: Eukaryota > Metazoa > Mollusca > Gastropoda > Stylommatophora > Oreohelicidae > Oreohelix > Oreohelix idahoensis. The sequence continues at coordinate 134,553 of JAMPIV010001541.1, read as the reverse complement.
AGGTAGAGGCAGCAGCACGACTTTGGAATTCTAGAGTTTTAAGAGCCAGCTCGTGTTGTCTCTGTTTCTCTTTTTCCTCCAGCTGTCTCTCCTTCTCTCTTTCCTCATGCTGTCTCTCCTTCTCTTTTTCCTCATGCTGTCTCTCCTTCTCTTTCTCCTCACGCTGTCTCTCCTTCTCTCTTTCCTCATGCTGCATCCGAATTTCCATTTCCTCGTCCATCTTCTTCTGCTGTAAAGCTTCGGCTGCTTTTCTCTCCGCGTCATATCTCTCGAGTTCGTCTCTGACAAATGCTTTCGCTTCCTCTCCTTCCAGTCCCTCCTCTCTTGCTTCGTCCCTGAGGAGTTGTCTAAGCTTTGCCCTCTCGGCCATATTATGTCAGTGACTGAGACACGTGGAGATAGAAAATAGGAAAAAGAATAACCTGGTTCCTAACACTTACGAGAAAAAATTTCCAAAAATACAAAAGATGATATCCTTAACCCTGGGATACCTCCTCCAAAATAAAATCTAACTATCGCTGCTATTATCGGCAATAAAGCACTTAATGCAAAACACGACAACGCCAACTAAATGGTAGTTAGGATTAATCCCTGAAAAATAAGTTGCTACAGTGGAAAACACAATGATTATAGCAAAAATTAAAGAGAAAAATAATCCCTTAATTTTTAAATCCACTATAAGTTTACCCCTGAAGACAGTTAGGGTGAGGGAGGCAATTAATCTGGACGAATAGTCCGAAACGCACTCCTTAACTTTAGTTCAAACACCTTCCTGCTTCAGAACCCTTGTGAATGTTATACACTCACAAAACTTTACCAGCGTTTAGTATTACAATCAACATTAATTAACATGTATTCCGACAAAATCAACCTGTAAACCAAATGTATAATGCTTCTTAATGCTGTGGAAAAAACGTATCAGTTTGTGTGGTCAGCACGCTCGTACACAGATCGTTAGTCTAGGGGATAAATTATTTAAAGATATAACTCACAAGACATCACATCTTACTCTATTACAGAATAAAAATCTTTAAAGACGAGCTGATATTAGTCGTCTCGTCTTCCTATTCTAAGTTCAAAAATCCGTCGGGCGAGACCCCATTTGTCGTAGATTTTTTGATAGGAAATTAAGACTTTGGTTGGTCCCTTCTGAATAGATAGAATCAGTGATAGCTGCAGTGAGAGTTAATACAGAAATAGATCTTTCCACGAGTGCAGTGGTAGCGAATCAATAGAACGGTCCCCTGGAAAAAGACAAGATTCTTCTCTCTCTCTCTCAGGCCTATCTTCTACGACACTTATGTAAGAGTCGGACAGACTATTGACAACATATGCTAATATGTAATGAACATACCACTCACGTGCACACACACCAGTGACAACAGGTAGACACACAGACGTGGGAAGACTATCAAAATGATTACATATATATATTCTGAACGAGCTGACCAACACGCTGCTTTTAGTTTCAAAGGGAAGTTTTTATTTATCAGCTAAAAATTTCCTCACAACACATAAAATTCATCAAGAAAAGAAAATAAACATATACACGTGGTCAAAACAATAATCAATGAAATTGCTACAAGAAATGATAGACCCAATATGATCTCATCCCCTCAAGATAAGCCCACAGTCCCGTTATGAGTAAAGTGAAAGCCAGGAGATTCAATGATACATATGAGTTTGTCTAATAGTTTTTCTTTCTTTCCTCGTAAACAAATATGAACCGACTTAGATGTAGTAGGTTTTAACCTGAGGAAAGTCAGAAATATTCTTGCATTGACAACAAGTTTCATACATGGAATTACAAACATGGGTGAAATTCACATACCTCACACCGTCTACTTTCACTCGGTTCTTTCATCAGGGCCCTGTACTAATTACATACGTGATGTAGCTTGCCGTCTGGCGCAACCTTGGTAACATTCACACCCTTTGTCTGTTCTGTCGTTCACTGAAGCGGATCCCAGCTCTACAGAGTGGTTTGCTGGTTTTGTTTGTTTTTTTCTCAGAAATTTCTCCGGGGAGCATCAGCTTCAGGCGTCAGCTATTTCAGACTAAAGTTAGTGTATCTTGACTCACGAAGTAAGAATTAGGGTTAAGCGAGCACACAATGTCAGAACACGAGGTTTCCCTAAATTAGGAAAATGACCGGTGGACAGCTTCTCTCAACAGATAATCAGGGTTCACCACACATTTGGTCAAAAAAGATGTCGGCAAGTTTAATGCTATGAATAATGTTACTTGCCACAAAGGCTGTACTTTAGAATATCGTTTCTGGAAGGACTAATTCAGGCACACTGGGCCCGTTATTTCAGTTCACGTTAAAGTTCTTGAAAAAAGCTTACGACCAAGTCTTTAAGGGAAAAGTTTTTTTTTTTTTTAGTCTTCACAGGATAGGTTCATCAGTACGTAACGCTGGTATAGTTAGGTTACCACAGAAATCTCTGTATAAAGAAACATATATACTGAAGCACATTAAAAACGCACCACCTGTATAATCCAAGAACAGAGTGTGAAATGTAAATATAAGTGTGTACAAGTTTACATATTTGGAATCTTTATTCATTTTCCTATGAATCCATGCTGGTCATTAATTTGTACATTTGATTGTTATGAAATTCATTGCATTCTGTGCAGGCAAGGGAGAAAACCAAAAATACAAAAAAATGCACGTGCGTTATCCTGCTGGAGAAGCTGCAAGTCTGGATAAATTGTGAACGCAGGAGAAACCAGTGCTTCCAGAACCTCATCTCGATATGTCACAGCATTAACATTTCCACGGAAGACGTGAAGAGGCAAGCGATGGTGAAAACTGAATCCTCCCCAAATGTGAATACTGCCACCTCGAAATCGGTTGACACAGCAATCTGCAAAGCGCTCTTCACACCGTCGCTAAATCCGCATACGTCCATCTGCAAAGGATATGTTCAATCTGTTCTCTTCTGTGAATAGGACAGCATTCCACTGCAGTCTAGTCCATCTGATATGTTGCTCTGCCCATTGCAGGCGCTGCTGACGATGTCTGTGAGTCAAGTTTGGCCCAACATAAGGTCGTCTTGCAGTAAGGCCTGTATCTCTGAGTCGTCGTATGACTGTCATTCGGGAGACTTGCCCATGTCTACCCACTATTGCTCTTGCTGTTTGACTTGCCGGGAGAGTCAATTCCTTAGGTGACTCAGCACAATAGGACGATCTTGCGCAGGGGTAGTAACTCGTGGTTGGCCACTCCGAAGTCTATCCCGGGCACTGCCAGTGGTTCCGTAACGTTCATTGAGACGTACAATAGTGCTGTGCATTTTCAGGGTCATAGCTGTTGAGAATCGTGTTGCACGTGTAACTTTCATCGTTTTCATGTAGTCTGTACACACACCCATGGGTTGAATCTTGAACTTTCCATTCCAGCAGTCACTCGCTCTCTACCTCATGGCAAACACGGGGAAAATCCATTCCCACACTTTTTTTGCCAACTTCTCGGCATCGGTATATATAATAGTGGTGCGTTTTTAATGTGCTTCAGTATATATGAAATATTTATACATCCTATCTTTAAGGGTATACTTATATTTTAACTGCGGGCGTAAACCTTAACTTATCATTTAACACCTCCCGTGAAATAAGTTATAGTCATACATTAATCATCATGAATTAGAGATATATATAAATATATTCTCGTCACGACTCATGAGACATCTAGTCTAGCAGTTATAAGTTAGTTTGAAAATTATGTTCTCGTCTGATTATTTAGCAGTTAAATTAAATTTAGTAATAGCCGACTGAATTTAAGCTGGAAATATAATTTATCCTGCTTTCCACTGAGACACGTCACTAGAAATTTATACAGACTTATAAATTATTCGCTCTGCACCAGATCTACCTAGAGAAATAAATAGCGATTTAGCACTTTTAAACACTTCACAAAATACTAGATATACTAGATAATAATATATGATACCTCAAACACAGAATTCCTAAGAACTAAACCACTTCGATCAAACTAAAGGCCATCTCTTTTAACAGAGATTTTTAGAAATCGAACGAGGCTTGTTCTAGTCTTGAGTGCGAAGTTACTGAGTGATAATGAAATCTAGCTCATTCTAGCATATATGAAAACCCAGACAAAGAGATGAACGTTTATTTCGCAAAAACGAAATAATTTCCCCTTTCTCATAACAACTACGTTGTTCCATATCCAACACAAAAAGGCTTCATTCACTTCAAAAACGTGCAGTGCGCCTAGTTGCTGATAAACACCAAACACATTGTATAGATCTATATAACTATCTTAAAATATTACCCCTTAGAAAGCGCTTCCTATTTAACAAAGCTAAATTCGCTCACAAAATCTTGTCACATAATGCTCCAACGTATCTGTGGCCACTTTTCAAATTCAATGAAAAACGTAGTCAGCGCTTAAACCAGTTAGATTTACCCAAGCCGAGGCTAGATTTGTACAAGAAGAGCTTGGCTTACTCAGCTGCTCATCTTTGGAACAATCTTCCACATGACCTGAAAAACATGCACAGTCCCTACTCATATAATCGTAGACTGTTCAAATACATTATGAGTGCGGATTATATGCCGCCCTAAGGGATTATGTTTCGAATTATTATTATCTAACACACTGTATGGAGGGTCTGATGATCTAGTTTTTCATTTTAATATACCTTACTTCTTAATTGTAATCAGATACTGTAATGTATGCTTTTATACTACTTATAATGTTGCATCGCCTCTGAACTAATACCTTAAGTATGCTGGAGAATGTCTGGATACCTAGCAATAAAAGATGAGTAAGAGGAAAGGATAAATGCAAGACGGGCCTATATGCATGATTCTCATCTTTCAGTCAATACCCTTTACCTCCCTAAGGAGCATAGGTCATAAAACTGGATCTCGTGTAGTGGAGGCGTCAACAATTCACTCCCTGTGGCAGTATCTGCTTGGGACTCAAAGTTGCTCACCTGTGGGAACATTTTCCGCATGCGCTGACAACACATGAAGTCCCAGCTATTTCAGCAGATTTCCAAATTGTCACGAGTTCTTATTATATGCCACCATTATCTGATTACGTTTCTAATTATGTCTTATTTACTGTATGAATTGTTTTGATTGTGTTTGTTAGTTTCTTTTTCTTTTTTTTTTTTAAGGTATTAATTTTTGTTAATCTATTTTAATTAATAATTTTTTCCCCCCTTAAATTTGATTATGTCTGGATGTTACAAATGTATGTTATTATTTTACCTTGATAATTTTGTACGCTTAAATAATGCTAAAAATACATGTGCTATTGAAAGGATACGGTATGTAAGATGACAGAGAGAAGAAGGGCAGAATGTAAGACAGGCCTGCGTGCCCAATTCTTAATCCTTTGAAAATATAGTTTGTTCGTTCGTTCGTTATCTATCTATCTATCTATCTATCTATCTATCTATCTATCTATCTGTCTGTCTGTCTGTCTGTCTGTCTGTCTGTCTGTCTGTCTGTCTGTCTGTCTGTCTGTCTGTCTGTCTGTCTATCTATCTATCTATCTATCTATCTATCTATCTATCTATCTATCTTTATTTATTTTAAAAACATACTTTAATTATGATGATTATTGCAAATGTTTGATGTTATATTACTTTTATGATGAGAAATGCCTTAATAATGCTTAAAGTGAATGTGAGGATGAAAGGATACAGTATACATGATGAGAGAGAGAGGAAGGGCAGAATGTCAGACGGGCCTGCGTGCCCAATTCTTAACCCTTTGAAAATAAAGTTCGTTCGTTCGTTCGTTCGTTCGTTCGTAACTAGAAGAGGCTGTCGTAAACTGCCACTTTCTGCGTGTCAGTTGCGAAATCTCAGACAACCTGTCTCCAATGCAGGACAGTTTTCACACTACATCTGACCATGGCCCACAGTGAGCGCCGTGTCAGTTTGGGATTTTTCAGACAAATGTCTGAATACTGACCGGTGCAGATGTAAAGTATCACACCTCACCGGGACTTATGCCGAGAAGAAGCTCGCGCGCTCGGTGAGAATGTAGACGATTGTCTACGTCCTATGTTCAGCGAACCGACTTATCACGCCTTCTGACGCCCTGCAGCCCTGACATCTACGTAATATCGTCCTAGCGCGATTCTCAGTTTTGAGAAAGAAACAGGTAAAGTTTAAAAATACTGAAGAAAATATTTTTCGCAACCGAGTGATGCGAAAAATACAGGAAAAACAAGTATGGAGAGAATATAAATGAAAGGATTAGGGTGAGAGAATAGGAAGAAGATGTGGGTAATTTAATGACATAAAGACCTACGTGACACCGATGATATTGGATGACAATAAATATAAATACTGGACTTACAAAATCCAGATTGCCATTTTTACCAGCCCACAGTGGTGTGTACATATAACATTATTGTTGTTCCCCGACTCCTGAAAGTCGTATTCAAGTGGATTATATATACATATCTTTATACACTGTGCAGAATCGGTGCTCTGGCACAGAGTTGGCCGATAGAAGAACCATCATCATCATTTTAACATTCTTTTAGCAACCAGATGTATCCCAATACTGGAATTATTCCCCTCTCTAAAGGGTAAACCTCAAGGATTCTCACATTTCCATCTATTGGTAGGAACACCTTTATCCAGATAGAAGCACCATATTCGGCGTTCACCTCACTAGTTTTTTTATGGGGGATGAACTGGGGCCAATTTTGATTTGTCGACAGCTGGGGTGACAGTGTAATCATAGTGAAATAGGAATTATGTTCATGGAATAATTCTGTTACCAAGTGATACCACATACCTACTATAGGAGCCAATTAGGTAAGAGTGTGAGAAGTGGCCACTGTGTGAAAGAGTGTGTGATGATTGTCTTGTTTTGCTGGGAATTATCCATAAATCTGATTGTCTAAATTTTGTTTACTTTACTTGGTTTTATATTGTACCAATATTCTTTTTATTCTGTAACCTAGTGCTAACCTTCAACCTGTGGGTTAATAATTTAGGGTTTTTCTCTCCATACGGGGAATGCGCACCTCTCTTCTTATTTCCTATGTATGTAAATGATTTCTTGATATCTTTTAGATAATTGGTGTTGTCAAGTTTAGTGATAATAAACTACAACGAAATTTAACTTTGTGTGTTGGTCAGACCCATACCCATTTATCCTTAGTTTTTCACGTTTGTGTGTCTTGTTATCACATAATGTGTGTGTAGAGTAACTTATTTATTTTAGATGGGGAGGCAAAGACTGTCTTGTAATAAAGCACAGTCGTACGGATAGGCTGGAGGAGAGAAACCTACTCACTCCAGAGACATATCTTTCCCTCAACCTACCACCTGTGAAATCTATTTTCTATACCTTTCTCGTGTATCTATCAACATTTACTCTTTACTTAGACGGCCCCAACAAAACAATTAACCTGCCGTACGACAAATGGGTACTTGACGTTAAGAGAAGAGTTACGGAAGGAAAAGGCAGCGAGGAAGAGAACTGGTCACCCCACCTCTCGATGCTGGATCTAATGTGGTGAAGTCTCTAACACTTCAATCCCCTACGGCAGTACCTGCTATGGAACTACCTTACCTTATATGTGGTACAGAGAAAGCGCATATGGCCGATGCCAGCTGCTTTACGGGGATTCAAATAGCCTCAAACTGACTACTGCTTTCTTTGAGAACATTCAAGTGGACGTCTGAGAGTGTACGAAGAAGAAGAAGAACTACCTTACCTATTTTGCATTCGCATAACATGCACGTGTTTTCCAAGCAGGAGAATCCATGGAGGCTACAGAGATGCGGTTTTACAGAAGAATGTTAAGAACATAATGGACAGCTAAACAGATTAACGGGGATTTTCTGAAAAAAAAGCGAATGCACAAAAGAAGCTTAATACTCATATTATCATTTGTAAATAAATTTACGATGTAAATTTCACAAAATTGCGAAGAAAATTACAAAGACTACCCTAATTATAACCAAAGATTAGGTTGAGCTGGGTATACGTTGCCAAGACGGTGGATGAGAGGAGGTAAATGAAGTTCATCTGATGCTATTCTGCTGTCTTTCCATTTCTTTAGAAAAAGGCCCCTCCCACACTGAAAAACAAAACGCCGATCAGCTACATCAAATGTCGTAAGAAACATTGCTTTATGTCACACAGACGGGCCCGGTATTAAAAACAACTCATCTACCTAGTCTAATTACTTTCGTTCCGTGCCTGTGTTCCGTGAAAGCCGATACTAAAACTCATTTTAATTAACCCAAGCAGAAGCAGACTATTCCTGATATCTGCCCTGGGAACTAGAAGATCAAGATAATGTGAGCTTGTAAAGACGGTCGTACCTCCGCTCACTTTACTTCAACTTACTCAGCACAATTTTATTCAGTGTACTTACCCGTTAATTGGATCCACTTTGACGTTATTGGCAGTTCCATACAATCCCTGGAGGACAATCACACACGTATCTTTGTCCAACGGGCAGTTGTAGATCTGGGTCAGGCAAGAGACAGGCCAGTTGGGGTGTATTAACATACAAATTATGCACCAGGAACGAACAATAAAGACAATTTATACGGTATGTTCATTTATTATGATTGACTAATTATGGAAGTAAATCTTAGAGAAGATATTGTATCATCTGGGTGTGGGTGTATGTGGTCGTTTGTACATGAAACATGATGACTGACAATTACGTATAATGACACTATTATTCTCTTACTTACAATGTCAGCCTTAGTGACTGCGGGGCCCGGATTAGGTCTTTCTGGTTAAATCGGCCTCAGGCACTGCTTACATACGTGGTGTATTCAAAATCTGATCGTCTCTGTTTTTAGTGCGATCTTTTATAAAACTGATGTATCGCTGTCAATACGATCTTTTATAACTTAGTAAATCTTGTTTTCAAATACAATCTTATTTAAACTGATTCTTGTTTTGAATACGATCTTTTACAACTTAGTAAATCTTGTTGTCAAATACGATCTTTTACAACTTAGTAAATCTTGTTGTCAAATACGATCTTTTATAACTTAGTGATTCTTGTTTTCAATTACGATCTCTTATAACTTAGTGATTCTTGTTTTTAAATACGATATTTTATAACTTAGTGATTCTTGTTTTCAAATACGATCTTTTATAACTTAGTGATTCTTGTATTTCCAGACAATCATTCAAAGATTTGTGATTCATGTTTTAAATAATGGTATTATGCAAGTGGTGATGCGAGTTTTCAATAGGATCTGACATAACTTCAAATCCCTATTTTTTCCGTCGGATCTTGCAAAAACTAGCTATTCTTGTTTTCAATAGGATCTTTCTTAACTTGACGAATCCTTGTAACCAAAACATGATCATATCTCATCTAATGGTTCTACTTTTACGTAACATGATTTCTATATTTTCAGTACTATGTTACTGATGTGATGTAGTTGCGTAGTCTTTCACGTTTACCACCTCTGGCTCTAGGGTATCAACTGGAACCCAAAAACAAAAAGTAAATCAGTAAGTCCCAAACAACTTCGTTGAATAACCAGCACCATCAAAAAGATAGATATGAAAAAAAAAACAGAGTGGATTCTAGCGATCTTTTATAATCAGATACTTATCTTCTACAACATGGCAATGACATCGATCAGAACTATTGTACTGGCATTACACTACAGTTTCAGTCTTTCCATATGTTTGTGCAATTTTCCACATGTATATGCAGGGCGCAAATATAACGCAGATCACAGGTAAAAAACATTCCACTCATCGTAACATCTCCTGCTTACTCAGGTTCTCGTGGTCTGCCTGTTTAATTAAACTAAACTAACAGGATGTTGAACAAAGGCGTAACTGTGGGAATTTCCCAACAAAACATTTTAATGACAAACAGCTTAAAACAACAACCAAGTTACAGACTTTCATAAATTGGCGCTTTTGTAGAAGAGCAGGCTTGACATGGTACGACAAGATCATTAATGTGGAACTGATGACAAGAGCCAGACACGTGCCAGTGAACAAGAGATGAGAAGAAGACGCTGGCGATGGATAGGACACACATTGAGGAAACCTACTGATAGCAAAATAAGATAGTACTTGTTCTGAAATCCTCAGAGTATGAGAGACAGGGGCAGACCGAAGAACACATGGGGAAGATAATTAGAGACTGACATGAGAAGAATGAGGAAGACACGGAAATGCCTAGAGCTGATGGCACGTGACAGGATGACTTGGCACGTGTTTGTTGAAGGCCTTTGCTCCTTGTGGAGCTAAAGGGTATTGATTTATTGATTGAACAAACTACTTAATATGAAATATTGAAAAATGGTCAGAGAATAATTACCATGTCCCTACTGGCGATGTACACCCTGTCTGACAGCCAGTCCACAGATAGAGCCCCGGCGTCCTTGACACTGGGGTACCGGTTAAAAACGGTTTTGTTATCATTCAGGGAGATCACGGTGACACTTCCGGAGCTGTCAGTAGCCAGAATCAGTTGTCGCCGAACGTGCAGACTGATGCCTAAGTCAAGAAATAAGACGTGCTGAATTACAAAAGATACGACAAGCATGAACTTTACAATACTGATGATCTTATGAATAATAAAGGTGGATGTTGTGAAACTGATAGATAGAACAAAATAATTAAATAAAAAATAACTGATCAAATAAAACTGACAATTAGTATGTAGTTACTTTTACAAATAATCTACACACTAGGAAAAGAACAAAAAAAAAAAAAAAAGTGTCTGTGTATACCCTTCGTCAGCCACAATCACAAACAGGAGGCAAAGAAATATAGATAGATTAAGAGAAAAAAGACAAAGATTAAACTAAACCCAGAACGGTAAACACAATAGGGATATTTATGTAAAAAAACAAATAACGAGGCGTTCCAGGGTAAACGAGAAATAGTTGCTAAAGAAATTGACCTACAGGATGCTTATAACAGTGTGAACTTTGAAACATTAATGAACTGTGTAATGGCTCGCGGTGATAACTCTTGGCTTACAAGATGGATAGCAGCTGCCTTAACTGAGAGCAGTGGTATTTCGCCTGGGAACATGGACATCAGACCCAATGCCCATTAGCCCGGGACTACCCCAGGGTTCTCCACTATCACCGGTGCTGTTTAATATCTATACAGCAAAAGTAGCCACCATTCAGCCTACAGGGTTGGGATGAACATTCACTTTTGCTGATGATATACTCATTTACAGAAGTAGCAAATTTAAGTTGTAAAATTGTATATGCGTCCTACCCTAAAATAAGTCACACATTGCTTAGCTCTTCAACACATGTATGTGAATAAATATTGTAATGCTTGTGTGCATCATGCAGGTTTAATCATTATTTAAAAAAAAAACATGTTTATATACACTGAAACTACGAGAACCTCAATCCTGGTTCAGATAGCTGACATACACACTTGCGAGCTACCGCACACATAAGCTTTAATACATTCTTAAGCTCCACAGTAAAATATGTCTGAATACAGTTGTGTTTTCTCAAACATTTTTGTCTGCCACTGAAAATATAAAATAAAATTCTTCTACCGACCGAAACGACATTAAATTGCCATAGATTTATGTAACAGAGTAATAAATAATCAATGTAATGGACGATTGCGGTTAAATTGTCTCATTTTTATCCAATTCTACATTTCTGCTGTTAAAATAAAAATAATTGGTCTTCTTGGAATGAATTAAATCAGCGGAATAAACGAGTCTTGATTCATGTATCGAATCTTTATTCATGAGCTCACAGAATTGCGAAGAACCTTATAAAAATCTTTGCAGTATAAATAATATAGAACATATATTTCAAACCTGTTTTATCGTTTAAAATGTAGAGCACGTTACATTTCTTTCCAGTAATATAAAAATTTTTTTTCCCTTAAGTATTAGAGCTGTGAATAATGTGTGATCCAATTTTATAAAATTATTTAGAATCCGCATTTGAGTCGTATGTAGTAGCAATGTTTGAGAACTACTGAGTTATACTTTTGTATAATCTATAACCGACACATAAAATAACACGTGGATGTGAAAGCACAATGTATGGCAGATAAACGTAAATGTTGTTGTTGTTGTTGTTGTGGTTGTTTAATTATGGTTGTTGAGCTTCTCGCTATTTTACAGCCAATTCCAAATTGAAGACTCCTTGGTATTATCTACACTGAAGATCTAGGCTTTTCCTGTGGATTTTCTGCCATTCCGAAACGTGTTGAGTTGAAGTCATGAGCACCAGTTTCTCCAGCTTGGATTGCAATCAAAGGATCATCACATCTGATGCCAAGCTAGGAGGAAGAAGCGCGTGGCATACTGGGCATTCCTCGCCATCCAAGGGGGCTCTCCAAATACGCAGAGCTAAATATTGTGCTCTGGTTCTGGGCTCTCCCAAGGAATTGTTACTTCCTACACAGAGCCACTTCTCAGGTCCCCCTGCCTATCATGGATGAACAGTGAGATTCTCCTGCATGCAGCCAACCAGGTAAACGCCAGAGTTACTATTAGGGTTCAAGTGACTTCTAACAGGCTTAGTGTGCAATGCTGGATTCTTAACACGTTTCACACAGGGGGAATCTCTGGAAGTGTATGGATGATCTCAAGAGTCAATGAGGGTGTATATATAATTAGTCTCACAGACAGCGGTTCATTTTGACAGTGAAGTCTCTAACACTTACTCCCACATGGTAGACCCTGCTAGGCCACTCCCTATACCGTTTAAATAATTAAACGATTACAGTATCTCTCTTCTTTAAAAAAAATTATTTCTCATCCATGATTACCGCTGCCCTGACTGTCGTCCGGACCATTAACATAGGTCACGGGTCGGCAACCCAGGAGCTTTCAGGATCAGCTTTAGTAACACTGAGCCCTCTAAAGATCTACTATATATATATATATATATATATATATATATATATATATATATATATATATATATATATATATATATATATATATATATATATATATATATATATATATATATATATATATATATATATATATATATATATATATATATATATATATATATATATATATATGTGTGTGTGTGTGTGTGTGTGTGTGTAATTATTTTTTTTTAATTGGGGGGGGGGGGGGGGGAAGAGAATGATAAACTAAAAACGAAAAGATCACGTTCCTATCGCATGCAGTTGACGAAAATATTTCAGTAGCCAGCTCGAGTTTTCATTGGGAATGTGAAAAAAAGTACCTATGATCCCTGGTACACTGTGATTTTAAATGCCGGCGCGAGAGGTCTAGTTCGAAATTTACCCAGTTTTAAAAGTCTTTCTTTTATTCCCATATGTGGCCTAAAGATCTACAAAATCATCCACTGAGAGCTACCAGCAGATCCCGATCGACTGGTTGCCGACCCCTGACTTAGGTTGTTTTGAGAGGAAACATTACATTTATATTTGGATGTTTAATTTTGTTTTGAGAGGAAACATTACATTTATATTTGGATGTTTAATTTTTATATCTAATGCATTATCTGCACTTAGCATTATGATTTTAATTAGCACACTACTACATTTTACTGAAAACATAAAAAATGGAAAGAAATGCCAAACATATCTCCAAACACAATAATATTTTGTCCAGAGCCAACAAACAGAAAAATTGTATAAATTGTACAAAGAAAACTCGCATAAAAATATAAATCATGCTGTGTTTGGTTAAGAATTCAGTGCTGGTTAAGTAACAATATTAAAAAAATACAACAACATATGTACGCTAAGACAAAGTTAAATATTTAAAAGAAAAATCTACACTTACAACTAGCTAACTATATAACGGCGAGCGCGTGCGCGTAAACACCCAAACACAGATACTATTGACTGCCAACACAAGTAAGTCACAACAAAGATTAACACAGCACATTACTAATAACATCAGCTCACTGAAGAACTAGTGCCAGCCAACATTGTTTGGTTTAATTTGCTCTGTAAAAAGATATTAAGAAAACTGATTTCATGCAACGTCAGAAAAGGCAAGTGCTCTCACTGGATCAAAACAAGACGGCTTTCCTGGGAAGCCCTATAAGTTAGCTGGCCCTGTAGTTACTGGGGTGGAGGGGTATGAGACAAAGAAAAAATAGGACTACTATTTCCTCAGGCATGTCGTATAAGGCAACTAATATGAAGTGGTGCATGTGGCTGGCAACAGCATCATTAAAAGAGAGAGCTGCAAAAACCACCACAACAAGAGCAAGTGAATGCTTCGTGCCAGCTTCCTATAAAGAAGAAAGTTGCAGTTGTGGCTTCATGGTCTATAAGGAGCGAACAGGTGAATGATGATGATGATGATATAAGTTAGTGAGGACAATAAAAACAATTAAAATAAAATAAAACAAAACAATATAAAACATCTAAGCCAAACTAAACAATATCTAGAACAAATCTTCAAGACAACATCACAAATGCATTAGCAAAATGTGAAGTGGGTCATTACTATGCTATACCTTTAATATTGCCCCCTGTAAGTAAGTACTCCGTCTCTCCTGTTGGTTTTGGAAATTTATTGAAGATTATGAAATAATGTAGCGACAAATAAATCGAATTGAGCAAAAACAAAAGAAGGAACGAACAAGTGAATCTTAGATGGAAGATAATGTCTTAGGAGAGCAAAGATCTTGAAGATAATGTGTTAGGAGAGCAAAGATCTTGAAGAAATATACATGATAAACTTCAGTCTCAAAATTTGTCAGTGGTTTGAAATAGTTCCCGGTCAACATTTGACAGTGGTTTGGAATTGTTCCCGGACACAATTTGAAAGCCGTTTGACATAGTTCCCGGACAAAATTTGACCGGTGTTTCAATGAAAGTTTTCCCTCAATATTTATTCATGAATTCCTCTCCTTCGTATCTCCTTACCGAGCATAGCGCCACCGCCGCAGCTGGCCTACTTATTGCCAGAGGACTTCATCAAAAACTTGCTCCTGCTGTAGTGGCTTCTGTAACTATCTGTTTTTCATGATGGAGTTGCCAGTCCCATGTGCAATCTCGCATTGTCTCTAGGTGTAGTACTATTCTTTCGGTGTCTTCTCAGAGATTCAAGGAAACTAGAGGGGGAATCACCCACAATATGAGAGTTGAAAAACAGTTTTTGGTTAATGATTGATATGGATAGAAAAAAGTTATCCTGAATATTTGAAAGAGTTGTTTAACAGTTCTCTGTCAACAGTAAAATAAAAATAAAAAACCAAAACGAATATGTCTCTGTCTACACTTAATAGTTATTATAAAAAGTTATATGTCAGTACTAAAAAAAGGGACGATGAGCAGTTCCCTGTCAACATTTAAGAAATGATGAACAATAATCATGATGAGAAAGAGAACGAATGAACGAAACCTTATTTCAACAAGGTAAATAAATAGACATTGATGCCCTTTGACATTTAATATTACATTTACAAGTAACTACTCATTTAAACGTTGTATTAACTGAAACAGAGAGTTTCATTAGGTGCGTGTTCAAAGTTTCGTGACATGTAAATGCAGGTATTTTTTGAATGTGGTGTAATTATTAGTTTTGACAGACTTAGGTAAAACATTTCATGATAAAGCACTTGCATAACTAAAACAACTTCGGAAGAGGTCAGTTTGAGCTTTTGCAAGATCCAAAAGTAGGTCACCACGTATTAAATATGACCAGTATTTACAGCCAAAGAACGTTTGCAAGTATGAAGGTGTTCTACCATGTAAAATTTGATGTACAAACAGGAGATCTGTGAAGATGAAGAATTTGTTTAAGAGGTAGAACATTCAGCTGTGAAAACAGCTGAGCACTGGGAATTTTATCTTTCAACAAAACAAGTTGTAGAACTCTTTTCTGTAAGAACTCTAGACGTTTTAAGACCGACAAGCTGCAGCCACTCCAGGTATTTGTGAAATAAGAAAGGTGACTTTGAATATGCGGATAACAGAATATAAGTCTATAGTGCAGACATAACAAATGTTGGATTTTTGAGAGTTGAAACAATTTTTGAGAGATCTTGTTGGCTGTGAAATAGACATGTGACTTCCATCTTAGAGACTGTTCTATGGTCACACCCAACAGGCTGTGGTCCATAACTTGCTACATACGTTCTCCGTCTAGAGATAATAAAAACGTATTTGGTTGATAGTGTAGAATCTTTTGGCGGTTGATATAATTAAAGATTGAGTTTTTTTTTGTTAATGACCATTCTGTTATTGTTACACCATGTTTGTACAATGTCCAGGTGATGCTGTAAAAGAGACTCAATTGTGTTTATGTCTGTGCCAGCTACTGTTTTTGTGGTATCATCAGCAAACAGAAGACAATCGTCATGTGGAAACGGCACGGGCAGGTCACTGATGAAGATGCTGAAGAGAATGGGAGGGACATAGTGGGAAAGAGAGAGAGACAAAAGAGCGACAGAGAGAGAGAGAGAGACAGAGAGAGAAAGGAAGAATGAGAGAAGACGCATACAGGATAAAGAAAAAAAAAACAAGGAAATTAAACTCATCCTGCTCATCGCGCGAGTTACTCTTAGAAGAGCAATTTTCTATAAAATCTCACCTTGACCTTCTTCTGTACGTTTATGAGTTGGTAGGTGTAAGACACACACTCATATATATATATATATATATATATATATATATATATATATATATATATATATATATATATATATATATATATATATATATATATATATATATATATATATATATATATATATATATATATATATATATATGGGAGCCGCGGTAGCGCCGTGGTTAGTGCACTGACTTCCTAGCTCGGTGGTCCATGGTTCGATCCCCAGCTGAGGTGGGATTTTTTAGACCGCAAACGGCTCCGGGGGTCGACCCAGTCTCATGAATTGGGTACCAGAACAACTCTGGGAAGGTTACAGTGTGCCGATGGTCAAGAAAATACGGGCCTAACACCGTATTCCCAATATGCCTCAATAGGCGTGTAACGGGAGCACCAAAAATATTACATTTACAAGTAAATATTCCTGGAAAGCGTTACAGAGAGAGAGAGAGAGAGAGAGAGAGAGAGAGAGAGAGAGAGAGAGAGAGAGAGAGAGAGAGGAGAGACAGAGACAGACAGACAGACAGACAGAGACAGACAGAGAGAGAGAGAGAGAGAGAGAGAGAGAGAGAGAGAGAGAGAGAGAGAGAGAGAGAGAGAGAGGAGAGACAGACAGACAGACAGAGACAGACAGACAGAGAGAGAGGAGAGAGAGAGAGAGAGAGAGAGAGAGAGAGAGAGAGAGAGAGAGAGAGAGAGAGAGAGAGAGAGAGAGAGAGAGAGAGAGAGAGAGAGAGAGAGAGAGAGAGAGAGAGAGAGAGAGAGAGAGAGAGAGAGAGAGAGAGAGAGAGAGAGAGAGAGGTCATGGCGTTAGAAGTACCAATTGTTGTGCACGCTAAGATCGATGATTCTTTTTTAAGGAAATGGGATGAACAGCAACTGTGTTTAATCGGCCCTTCTGCGAGAGTTTGAACATGTAAGATTCTAGAATCACTGATACCATATAAAACATGAGACGTGTAGGATTCTAGAAACACTGATATCATAGACAACTTGGGACATAAACGATTATAGAAATACTGATATCATAGACAACATGGGACATAAACGAATCGTAGAAACACTGATATAATAGACAACACGGGACGTCAACGATTCTAGAAACATTGATATCATAGACAACATGGTACATAAACGATTATAGAAAAACTGATATCATAGACAACATGGAACGTGTAAGCTTCTAGAAACACTGATATCATAGACAACATGGGACGTGTAAGCTCCTAGAAACATTGATATCATAGACAACATGGGACAAAAACGATTATAGAAACACTGATATCATAGAAAACATGGGACGGACGTGTAAGATTCTAGAAACACTGAAATCACAGACAACATGGGACGTTTAAGCTTTTAGAAACACTGATATCATAGACAACATGGGACGTGTAATAATAGCCCTTTCAGTCATAACTGACCATGGGTATGCGCTCCTGAGGTGACAGCCTTCAGCTGCTTATTTTCCTGGTGCTGCTTTCGACGTTTTCTCTTCTCTTCTGCTTGTTGTGTGAGCTTCTTTTCGCCCAATCTGAGGTATCGCGGTAAATAGCATCGCCACTTGGTGCGATCGTCAGCTTCATCCTCCCACGTTGCTGGATTTATGTCCAGTGCCCTCCTATCTCTCTCGCACACATCTTTGAACCTCAGCAAGAGTCGCCCAACTGTTCTTTTGCCATCTGCTAGTTGCCCGTAGAAGATATCTTTCGGGATGCGACCATCTTCCATGCGGCGGACATGGCCAAGCCAGCGTAGTCTGCGCTGTCTTAGCAGTGTATACATGCTTTGAAGGCCAGCACGTGACAACACCTCGACATTTTTCACTTTATCTTTCCACGAGATGCCAAGGATGTGGCGTAGACACCGTAAATGGAAGGTATTGAGCCTTGTTTCTTGCTTAGCATAGGTTGTCCAAGTCTCGCTGCCATATAGGAGAGTGCTGGTGACGCAGACGTTATATACCGCAGCCTTGGTCTTCGTTGTGAGTTTGGAGTTTCCCTAACACGCGATGTGAGGTGGGCAAAGGTAGCTGCAGCTTTGCCAATGCGGCTGTCAATTTCTGTGTCCAGTGAGAGTTTGTCATTCATGGTAGACCCTGTCACATATATATGTAAATATATCTTTGCTTCCCCATCTAAGGTTCATAATTTTGCTACGCAAAAACCACGCAATTCGCTGTCTATAGACTCACTGTGAAGCCACGCCTATTTTTCCTGTTTACATGCGCTAATGAGCGTTTACAAACTTTCGCACTCGACAGTCTTAACAAGAGGGGAGCGAACCGGGGTGTTTACCAGAGTTCTCAAGCGAGCTGAGATGTCAATCATCGATAGTGACAGATCAGACGTCGGTAGTAAATGCAAGGGTGATAATAATATTTACCGACCACATTTGATGTCCGTGATCCCAGGGGACGTAATTATTTGATCTACGGCAGAGGGACGAAACCAAAGAAGGCCTGCTCGCATGGCCAGGTCTTGTGATGTCGTTTCGGCATCGCGAGCGAGCGAATAGGAAAATACTTTACCTCGGTAGTCGAACTCGTTGTTTTTCCCTGATACGGCCGAAGGCGTGAATTATCGCACCCTTTAGTGATAATAACACCATTTCTGTATAAATACTCCGTCCTCTCAAAGTCAGTTATCTAGCCGCTCAGAAATTTTGGATAATCTAGCTCGTTACTCTAGAGCCATTGTGAAAGTGTGTTAAAGCATTCCATGGAGATTGTTTCATTTTCTGATTGCGGTAATAGAAATTAACATTTACGTGATTTAATGTGTTAAGTTTATCATTATAATTCACTGGGATTTTCTAGGTGCTAAGACTAACGTATTAAATAACGCATAGCTATTTTGTTTCAGTTGTAATGTGGATTTAATAACCCGCTATCACCCAGAAAGAGATGTTTTAATTGACTAATAAATACACTAGGCGACTGATAACACTGACAAACAACATTTTTCTTTCTTATATAAGAATAAGTGTTCTTAGGTCAGTTTCTTGCGCTGATTTCAAATTTGAAATCCGTTTATCTCTATCACATCGGGTTCTTAAGATATTTGTGAATAAATATATTTTTGGGAAACCGTTATTTGCTCCATTTCCTTTTTACTATATAACTTATTAAAAATTAATAAAATGCAAAATAATTCTACTTTTTATACTGCTAAACGATGCATGACATATGTTATGCTATTTTTCAAATAGTTACTGTATTTTGAAATAATTCTGAGCGAAATATGGCTTCTAGAAGTTGTAGAAATTCGGCTGATCTGTTCTGTTAAGTGTGCGGATATTTTACCGATCGAATTCACCAGAAAAACTTTACACCATTACTAAAGAAAGCATATGAACTTTATTTCGATTCGAAAGTTGATAATGCAAATAAATCTTGGAAGCCAAATGCAGTTTGTTCGACTTGTGCAAATACATAGGCATGTTGGTTACGAAAATCGCCGAAGCATGTCTATGCCTTTTGGAGTGCCAGTAATATGGCGTGAACAAACAAATCACGCTACTGATTGTTACTTCTGCTTGACAAATATCCATGGTTTCACTTTTAAAACTAGAAAGTCTGTGGTTTATCCAAATATTGAATCGGTTTCGAAACCAGTGCCTCATGATCAAATCACGTGTCCGATCCCAGTTCCACCAGAACAATATCCGTTGGACGTGAATGAACCATCAGAAAGTGATAGTTTACCTGCTTTAGAAACTAATTCTGACTCGGATTATATACCGGTGAATGATGGTGTTCACTTAATTAACCATTCAGAACTTTCAGATCTAATACGTGATCACGCTCTTACCAAAGGACAAGCGGAATTACACGGTTCGCGACTCAAAGAATGGAATCTTTTAGCGCCCAATACTCCGATATCTAAATTTCATCATAGACACAGAGAACTTGTTCAATACTTTGAGATGGATGACGACATTTGCTATTGCAAAGATGTAAACGGTCTAATGGTGCGCCTCGGTCATGAGCACATAGTCAACGAATGGCGACTTTTCATCGACTCTTCCAAGACTAGTCTAAAAGCCATGTTATTGCATAACGGAAATTTATTTTCATCAATTCCAGTCGCCTACTCTGTTCATATGAAAGAAACTTATGACAATATGGCTATACTTTTGGCAAAAATAAAGTACAATGACTACAATGGCGGATTTGTGGAGACCTAAAGGTCATTGCAATTCTCGCGGGCATGCAGACTGGGTATACTAAATTTTGTTGCTTCCTATGTGAATGGGACAGCCGCAACAGACAGGAACATTATGCAAGAAAGGTGTGGCCTATCAGGGATCGTATGCAGCTCGGGCATAAAAATGTAATACACGAGCCATTAGTTAAGAAAGACAGCATCATTTTACCACCGTTACATATAAAGTTGGGGCTCATGAAGAATTTCGTAAAAGCGTTAGATTTTTTTTTTTTTTTTTTCTTAACCAGCGGCACTTGGGCTTTCAGCCCTTCGGCCCAATGACATATCATTGCGAGGCTGGGGAACCTGAGGACTTTCCTTCCAACCCGGTCAGGAGCTTCGCTCCTTCCCATCCACAGAGGGTTTATCACAGGAGCCGTTCAGGCTATTCAGTCAAATTTCCGGCCGTAAACATTTCTTCAAACGCCGACGCCCGGGTTTGAACCATGAACACCTGGTCGCCAGTACAACGCCGAAGCCATTACACCAGCGCGGCTCCCAAAAGCGTTAGATAAAACGAGCAAAGCTTTCACTTATCTTCGAGAAAAGTTTCCGCAAGTTAGCGATGCAAAGAAAAGGAAGGTATCTTTGTAGGACCTCAGATTAGGAAAGTTATTGCAGACAAACAATTCGAGAACTTGTTACATGGTAGTGAACTTCGCGCAAGGATGGCATTCAAATCGATCGTCGATAACTTTCTGGGAAATCACAAATCTGTCGACTATGTGCATATTGTTAAGCAGTGCATAGATGCATACAGAATTATGAGCTGTAACATGTCCCTCAAAATCCATTTGCTCGATTCGCATCTTGACTTTTTCCCTGACAACCTTGGCAAAGTCAGCGATGAACATGGAAAACAATTCCATCAAGATATCGCCGTAATGGAGTCACGTTATCAAGGACGGTGGAGTGTAACCATGCTTTCCGATTATTGTTGGATGCTTCATCGCGATGTACCACATGCCATTCACCGACGAAAGTCGACTGCAAAGAAATTCAAGCCTACATAACTGTTATACTTCTTGTATGAATGCTATTGTAATACTGTATGCGTTGTTAAAAAACTTTAATTGCGTATTTCTAGAGATCCCGACCTGATAGAGAAAAACGGTTTGCAGATTTAAAAACAGCGCATTAAAATTGACCAGAAAAACATAGAAATGTTAGAGAAAGAAAAAAAATTTTTTTTTTGTTACCCAGTGTAATTGACGGAATACAATTCACTTCTAATTCACTGTCGTGGTTGAGTAAAGTGTAGAGTATTTGTCGAGTTGGACAATAGTAGTGAAATCGACAAGGGATAGTGGACTGACAGAGTTACAGATTACACACACAGAAAGGTGTAAATAGGAGATGGACTTGAGACAGCCTGGGAGAAGATTTATCAAAATGATAAGCCTCTACTCACTTTTACTGTCTAAGCACCTCCTGCTCTCACTCTTTTCTCTTATCAAACATAGAGATTATAGTAAAGAGCTAAAACAAGTTAATTATGGATGGAAGGGTCGTGAACAGCGCATTAATAAAATGTGTAAACTTTATTAAAGAAGAAAAGCATGAAAATAATGCATCTCATCATACACAGCATAAAATTCATCAATAATCATCAATAATCAATAATCAGAAATATGCGAATACACCAACGAACACACAGACCCAACATAAAACCTGTAAAAAACACAGAGAAAATAACTAAGCTGTCTGACAGTCTGTCCGTTTTCGTGGGACCAAATGAAATAGCTCCAGTGGGTGGCTTTACGTAAAAGATATACTCCATGCGTGATGGACTTGACCTGTAAATCCACTGTAGTCGCTATTGTTGGTGGCACCCCTGATTTCGCGATGGGGACTGGACGACTGTCTATCTCCTGCTGACCAAATAAACAAACTGAGCTACAGTCCGTCCGCTTTCGTGGGACCAAATGGAATAGCTCCATTGTCTTTACGTAAAAGATATACTCCATGGGTAATGGAATTGACCTGTAAATCCAATGTAGGTGCTATCTTTGGTAACCCCTAATGGCGTGAGGGGCTGGAACTCTGTATTTATCTCCGGTTTACCAAATGAATAAACTGCGTGTCAGTCTGTCCGCTTTCGTGGGACCAAATGAAATAGCTCCAGAAAGTGTCTTTTACGTAAATATATACTCCATGGGTGATGGAATTAACCTGTAAATCCAATGTAGGCGCTAACTTTGGTGACCCCTAATTGCGTGAGGGGCTGGACTCTGTCTATCTTTGGTTGACCGCTCCTAAGTGCGAAGTTCTACATAAACCCAGAAATACACCAGACGAAGTTACTTGAGGACAAAGAGTCCCAGGCGCTCTAATCCGGCGCTATTGATTGCTTGGCTGTAAATCCTGTTTAAACTGGTTTGGCTGTGGTTTGGCTGAGTGCCCCGTTTAGGCACACAAAGTCGGGCGATATCAGATTCTGCTATAGACATGCTGTGCGGTTTTGATATTCTGGAAGCGGCAATGCTCTGACTGGTAATCTAATAGGCGAGTAGAGAACTACTACTGCATTTGGTGATTCCAGATTTAGCGTTGGCTCGTTGCACTGCGTGAGCTTAACTTGGCGTTGACAAAAGGGGTTTTGATTCAGGAACGGGGTTGACGACTCGTGACGCTAGTGGTATTCAGAAACCCTCTAGATCGAAGAGAACATGACGTTTTTCGCCTGACTGGAGTTTGCTCTAGCGATTCGGTATCCCTGAAACTGAGACCCAAAAAAGAAACACCCTGTACATCAAGCAACAACAAAATCACTCGATCAATTATAGCTTGTGCCCGCATAGGTTTAATATCTTTTGTACACCCATGTACCCGTCAGTAATCGTTCTGACAGCAACAATTTACTCCTCTTCTTCCAACTAAACATACAGGAAACCTAACTTTGCAGTTACAGTTGAATGAATATGCTTATTCATCTTACAACATTAAATGAATTACATAAACAGATTACAGCATGTGACATTACACAAATAAATCATATGTTCCCTTGGGGAAATATATTAACATTCCACAAAATGAGTACATAGAAAATGCAATGTTCTTGCTATAATAATACAGTGGTGACTGTACATAAGATATAATTATATCTATGCCTGGTGACTGCTTTCTGTGAAAGTTATAGACTAGTGCCTAGCCACACAAGTAAGCATATAATGATTCTCCCTTGCCACTAGAAATATCTATCAAAAAGGAATAAGTGACTATCTCCTATAATTCAGTGTCAAGTGAATGATCCACACCTCTGACCTTATCTTGCAGAAATGACAGTTAATTTTGCTGACTCTTAACCCAATGGTAAGCATTGTATGAACTGATTCTATGCCTAGTATCTGTTATTGTAAGTTTATCATTTCCCATTATAAACCGTAACAGTTTAAGCACCACTTAACTAAGGCGGTAGACCGCGCTACATTATCACTGAATTAAATGACTAGGAGAAGTCCTCAAAAATGAATTAAGTCACATTCCTATCAGATATATATAAAAAGCTAACATGAATATAATATAATAAGATATGTCAACTCACCCCGAAAAATGACAAGAACATAGGCAAACACATTCTAGTTCTGCAGTGCTAACTCTGCCTAAGTCTCATATGGTCATCTACGGGCCAGGAATATTCACGAGTGTGTTTGCTTATTAAACCCATCTACTCTTATAGATTACAAAGGACGCTCCCCCGGACCCCTGGCCTGCATATTTCTACAGATGTTCGGCGAAAGACGTAATCGAGAGTAAGACAAAAGGTTTCAGAAGCAACAACTTTGAGAAAATTTCCCCGATAGACATAATATTATGATCACTATTGCGTTCTGAGGGCCAAACCCAGAGACCACCTGCAGAAGTTACCTCCCACAGACAAGCGGTTTCTTTCACAGAAACCATCTCTCGCTCGTGATCAAAGGCTTAGAGCGACCAGAGAAATTCCCCCTGGTCAGACGGACCACAGGTGCGTTTAGATAACATTACTTTACCGCTACGCTGACTGTTGAAGAATTTTTAATTCTGAAGGCCAGCCAAACGTAAACAAACCGCGGGTGGGGTTTGAAAAGGTGAAAAAATGAAAGAAAAGAAATACAAAATGTCTAGGAAAACAGAACATTAAAAGAGTTAATAACATATGGAACGGAATGGTAATATAAATTATCAGTCACGTGACATTCACTATGTGTAATTATATAAGTGACTAGTGTAATATCATGTGGCGAAAGAAATAGCTAGTAATGACAAGCGACATTTGTTAAAGTAGTCTTAATTAAACTAACACTGATATTGTGCGCTGAGTGTTTTACCGGGCGGGAGAGAAAGGCGCATACCTAAAACCCAACCCGTACGAGTTGAGCGAAGCGTGATAAGATAGGCTAAGACGCGTGTGCCTTTTAATTTAATTAGATGACGGAGAGAATAAGAGATCATACCCTTACCCGTGATAGTATAGGATATTGATATTGCGGTTAAATGTTTTTTTTTCTTCCAAATTTAGTGCTGATCACAAACCAGCTGCCAGCGGTCTAATAACACCAGTAACAATTCTTATTATTATCGGGTCTTCGATGTTGACCTGTTCGGTCTTCTTGCTTCATTCAGAGAGAGACCAAAAATATAAACAATAAGAGTAATTGTAATTGGACATACAAAATACCCAGATTTTTGCATTCAATTTTGTCAGCCCGCTGTGGCCATATATATATATATATATATATATATATATATATATATATATATATATATATATATATATATATATATATATATATATATATATATATATATATATATACATATATACATATATACATATATATATATATATATATAACATTTTTCCCGACTACTGACAGTCGTGTTTCCAAGTCAATTTATCCAGGAGAATACGTTGTTTCATAATCGGCACTCAACCCCAGAGGGAAAAACCAATAGGATATACCCTCATCATCTTTATTAACAGTTTACCAACCAGATGTTTCATTTAGCTATTGGAAGTACTGTCTAATATCTACTGTGAACACTAGATCGCGGTTTATATTTTGCTACATGAACTATCCGATGTGACATTTTTATATCCAATAACCCACCACCAAAGTAGGCGTTCCCCCTTAGGAAAATTAATTATTCGTGGAGGAACTGGGGCTCACTTCGGAGAAGCACAACACTGGATTATGATACGGATGTTTACGTTCAAGAGGTTGTTAACCAAGTATTAGGTAAGGGGTGATTGATGTGACCACGAATGACAGAGTGAGAGTGAATACGTTCTAGTTACGGAAACTGTACCATCCTTTATTTTCTTTGCAAATACTGTTATTTACGGATAGATTAACTAGGAACTTTGTTCTTTGCTTTACTGTCTATTCTATACCCTAGTGTTAATCTTTGACCTTTTGGGTTATTAACTTCTTTTAGGATCTTTTCTCAACAAGAGGGGAGGGCACTTATTGGGTTATTTTCCTATGTCTGTACACAATGATTAAATTGATTTCTATATGTTTGATGTTGTAAAGTTTAAGTGATAATAAACTAAACTAAACTTAATTTATTGTGTTGGTCAGTGTGGTAAAATGGGATGTTATAAATATTTATAGGGGACTTAGTGTACTGACTGAGATCAGCTGTGAAGGTATCTGTATCTAATAAGTGTGGTGTATTACAGATGACCTTACTTGCTACCACATATGATACCTCAGTCAGAATTATTCTGGAATATTTTGATGACTACGTTAAATGTCTAGGGTTATGAAAATGATGAAGTGTAAGTCACAACAACAACAGACAGATAAACAATTTAATTTATTCCACAACACTTGACAACACTATGACACTCACACACCTATAACACTCTATAAGACTATCTTAAATGAGGCAAGTGTTAAAGTTTAAAAATATATGTATTAAGTTCTTTCAATACTAGAGATCCTGATTCAACTACACAGTGAACCAGGAAACATAATAAAATGTAATTACAAGTATTATGTACACAGTTTATAGATATGATCTTTGTATTGACATATATTATTATTAGTATTCTATGTGTGTGAGTTGTGATGTGGTACTAGGAGGTAATACTGGCTGTTCAAGCTA
This sequence comes from Oreohelix idahoensis, assembly GCA_024509875.1. NCBI lineage: Eukaryota > Metazoa > Mollusca > Gastropoda > Stylommatophora > Oreohelicidae > Oreohelix > Oreohelix idahoensis. The sequence continues at coordinate 107,697 of JAMPIV010001541.1, read as the reverse complement.
TGTTGTCTTCATCTGAAACAATTTACACCAGTATTTGGTAATTCCGTGTAGGCCTAGGCAGTTAAACTCCTCTCCGACAAGGTTGGTTCAGGTTGGAGCAATATCTAGGCTTGGCCTCATGTTTTCTACTGAACCACACACATATACAGACATAATTTATCAATTTACATTCAATTTTCATTAAAAAGATATGGAATATATCAAGCATACCACAATTCATGGAAATATTACACAGATACGTTGACTAGCGATGAATAATGGCACAAATTATGGCACAAATTCCGACCTGCCGCTGTCTCAGGCTTTTATTTAGAAAAATATAAGCTGAATCTCAACGCACTGTTGCTTTAGAAAGTTTAATTGAAAATGTGGTGCTGAACTGACGCTTCTAATTGACTATATTGGCGGGTCTAACCAATCGTGCCATGTTTACACAGCTTTTCAAAAAAGTACCTCTACTACGGTTTCCCCTAACAACAAAAAATAGTATTTATAGTCCGACTAATCGTGTTTAGCCTTACATTTATTTCTATCCAATCAAATAGGATTTAACATGGGGACATATTTCCCGTACAATGGTGGTTTCAAAATCTGCCACTGAGCGATTCTGATTTTGGTGTTGTCTGACAGCACCACCATTTTATTTTGGCTATAACTTGTTAATTCCTAGACTATTTGCGTAACACTTAACATATTCTTTGTCAGCAAGTCCTAAGGAACCCAAATATACAAGTTTTATGGGGCTAAGTGGTGGCGTTCAAAATATGTATTTTCTTCTAGGATAGTCGTGCTGTTACCACTTCCTCACTTCCAAACTTAGGGTGTCTGCTGTACTGTCAGACTAATGTCAGGATTTCAGACATAAAACAGTAGAATGTCATGTTTCCCAACAAGCATTTTTCAGGTTTTTAAACCGAACTCTCGTATGGGTAGTGTTTTTTATCACTGTCCATCTGAAAAAAAGTATTGCTTCTGGCCTTACGCTTGTTGGGGGTGGCATTAATATCACGAGACTGTGGTAGTATTGCCTGCGTTCCTTCGTACATCGCTCTCTCTCTCTTTCTATCCTAAGTTCATCTGTCTTTCCGTTTATGTTAACGTAGTGTAATTAATGTTAGTACTAATTTAGGTCATTACGCGGTGTGCCTATCTCAAGGTTTTTCTTAGAAATGCAGTACACGTTTTATTGTGTTGTGGAAACGCGTGTATGCTGCTATAGGCTTTATTATTAACGTGGAAACGTTACAATTTGCAGACGAAGTAGAAAACAAGGGGGATTTCGAGTACAGTCATTGTGACAGCACTGTTCTTTACCATTCTTCTTTCCTTTTATTGAATTTATTTGTTAGGCTTTACATTTACCTTTTAATTTATATATGTGGATTTAGAATGTTTCACGACAGTCAGCCCCAATCTCCATTTACCATAGTTTTCACGTTTGTGAGTCCTGTTGTCACATAACTGTGTGTGTGTGTGAGAGTAGTTAACTTATAATTGTATTTATAGGGAGGTTTAGATAGATTGTCTATTACCAAAAGATAGTCGTATAGATTGGCTGGACTAGAGAATTCACTCATTCCAGAGACAGATCTTCACCTTAATCTATTCACTCGTGGAATCTATTCTAACACTTTCTTTCTCAGATAACCCCACTTTTTCTGTTCTATTCAGACGGGACCAAATATATCACAAATACCTATCTAAATGTACGACAGACCCATGTTGTGTGAAGTGGTGCACCACTGCTAATTCATAGTTATCGATAGTGATAACTGGTGCAGCACCCACATCCTGACTCAGCACATTTGTTTTCTTTAGACTCACTGTGAGCTCCTATATACACTGATATCATAGACAACATGGGACATAAACGATTATAGAAACACTAATATCATAGACAACATGGGACATAAACGATTATAGAAACACTGATATGATAGACAACATGGGACGTGTAAGATTCTAGAAACACTGATATCATAGACAACATGGGACGTGTAAGATTCTAGAAACACTGATATCATAGGCAATATGGGACATAAACGATTATAGAAACACTGATATCATAGACAACATGGGACGTGTAAGATTCTAAACACACTGATATCATAGACAACATGTGACATGCACGATTACATAAACATTGATATCATAGACAACATGGGACATAAACGATTATAGAAACACTGATATCATAGACAACATGGGACATAAACGATTATAGAAACACTGATATCATAGACAACATGGGACATAAACGATTATAGAAACACTGATATCATAGACAACATGGGACGTGTACGATTCTAGAAACATTGATATCATAGAGAACGTCGGATGTGTAAGATTCTAGTAACACCGGTATCATAGACAACATAGAACGAGTAAGATTCTAAAAACACTGATATCAAATGCCAGTGGAACAAGAGATGAGAAGAAGACGCTGGAGACTGATAGGACTGTCACGGAATTGCCTCCCCTGCTTTGCAGTAGTAGTCCAACAGTGGCCAAAACTCAACAATATGGGTCTTCAAAGGTGTCTATCTTCGCACAAGATGTAGATAGAAGGATAATGATGATTCTATCTCAAGTGTGTATTCATAAGATATTTCAGAAGTCAACAACAATGCTGCATTGGGCAGGGCAATTGTTAACTTATATCTGATCCGCCGCCTTTTATGAAGAATTAAGCAATTATTAATTTCAGCTCGTTCAAGCCCCCACACTGATTTACTCAGTGGAATTCTTCTTATTATGGTATACCTCTGTTTAGAGTGTATTTAGTAGATCGACTGAGACAAACATGCAGTTCATCCAAAAATGATTAAACCGACGTTAAATTTGTATATTTACAAATAACAAATTTAATAATCAAATAAGTTTTAACAGTTTAAAAACAATTGAATAATCTTTAACAGAAACTACTCATCATCGTTGTGACGAAACGTTTGTACATGTACTTTTGAGCCTCTCTCTCAATCTTTCATCCGCTTTTTATTTGGCATTTTTTATACACTTTCATTTTGTTTGCATCGCCGCTCCCAGACTTGTTCACGTTTCACCAGGTGAACTGTATTATTCTCGAGGCTAATTAGACCGGTCAGCGGTTAATACGTTTATCACTTGAATCGCCTAGCCACCTTTGATAGAGTCGATCTCTACTGACACAATATGGTCGCACACGACCGATGATAGGAGGCCAAATTGTCTGTCTGAGAAAGCCGTATGAGATGGGCGAGGGCCCAGGTGATAATGAGATAATAGCTCGGATTTGAACGCTAGGAGCCACAAATCAGACTGCATCGCCACGTCAAGCTAGTGGTTATATATGAGGCTGGCAACCTCAACGTAGGAAAATAGTATGTTCATAAACCACTACAGCAAGCGCTGGTGTTTATTTTATGCTAATTCGCTCAGAAACGCGAAAGCAGCAGCAACCCCAGACTCCGACTGGAGCAGTGATGAATGATTACATCACATGTGCCTCAAGTGTATCGTATCATTTTGTGAGATATATGTACCTTATTAATTGTAATTCATGCACGACATTGCCCCGCGCTAACCAAGCACATATTTTCCCAGTTATATACCCAGAAGAATATTGGTGATTTCTAATAATCTTCCCTGAGTTACGCTGTGTATACTCAAGAATATAATTATTCAGAGAGGCTAACATTGGTGGGTGGACAGCGAGCCTGTTAATTTGCAGCCCACAAAAGTACTTAGCAGAGGCATTTGTTCTCTTTATTTTGTCTAAAGATCGTGGAACTAAGCTATCACACTGTTCGTGACACGAAGCTGAAAGACGAAAGTTCTACACTAAAAGCAGGGAATCAACACTAACCGCCGAAATTTGACAAGTTGTATGAACGAGTGCCCTCGTCACAGAAGAATTGAAGAAACTACGGCTGCAGTAGTCATCGATTCTAAGCTAAGTGCTTACTAAACGGCAACAGCAAAGAACATTGACATTATTCTATCCAGTCTCTATGAAAATAAAACTTTCATCTAAAATTCACAATCATTTCATCTCTATATTAACTTATTAAAACTAATTGATTATTAAATTTGCTACATGTTATTTTAAAACAAAACAATCATTGTTTATTCAGTTATTATAGGTATGAAAGCATACGTATGAGCAAGACTCTTATATATATATATATATTTTATATATATATATATATATATATATATATATATATATATATATATATATATATATATATATATATATATATATATATATATATATATACATCTAAACATATATTTAGATATATTGGGTTAATTCTCAGAAAAGAATTTCGCTGGATTTACACCAGCTGGGGGCTTGAACGGGCTAAAACCATTGCTTAATTCTTCACAAAAGGCGACGGATCAGATATAAGTTAACAATTGCTCTGTCCTATGCAGCATTGTTCCCGACTTCTGAAAATATCTTGTGAAAGCACCTTTGAGATAGAAGTGTCATCACCCTTCTATCTACAACTCTGCTAAGAGTAATCTTGTGCGAAGGTAGACACCTTTGACGACTCATTTTAGATACTCTTGCGTTTTAGCCACTGGTGGACCACTACTGCAAATCAGGAGAGGCAATCCGTGACAATCGTGTGATGGTAGGGTATTTTATATAAGAAGTCACTTGGCAGCTTTTAGGTTTGACTTAGCTGCAAAGGGTAGTTTCTTCTACCGCTGGGTTTTTGGGTTCTGTGCAGATAGGTCACTGGAGTTCTCGCGTCTCTGGTCAAGATTACAGGCGCAGCACGCTCCAAGTAAGATCAGCAAAGCTGGTCCCGCGTCTCTAAGACCCTCTGATGATGGTGTCTAGCTCGACGTCAGTCCACTTCTACACTCACTTAGTACCCTCAGTTGGTATTACCAAGCCAATCTTGGCTCACAGACTGTTTGCTCAGAGGAATAAAGGCACTGGAATAGGCCTCTAACACCTTTCTGGGGTGTTGTTATATTAACAATGAATTCCCACTATGACTCCATGTTTTCAAATTCCTCAGATCCAGGTTTTCCTTATTAAAATGTTTTTCCTGTGGTCTTTACGTCCTTCAAGATGTTCCACAAAGTCCGGTCTGATATATATGAAATCTGGCAGTCTGATGGTCTTATTGGCACAAGTGAATTTTCACAGCGTCTTAAAACTGCAAAAAGGTCAGGGTATATTGCCTGTTCTCCCCCGCATATGTTTGTTACGATGCTAAGCAAGGCTCCAATCCTTTCAAACATGCGTGTTTTGTGGGGTAATTTCAAAACTATTTCCGCCTGAAATTTCGTGCGTGATGCACAATGTCACCTCCCCATATATGGCAATAAAACACCCGACTGCCTTCTCTGAAATGTCTACAATTACATCTTACTTTCCTCAAGTGTGACAGAACGGGGCGACCCCTCTCGATCTTTGTTTCACTCCGGCAGTAATCGGTGCATTTTTTCTGATTTTATTCTGTGCTTTCAATTGTCGCACTTACTTTCTTTCTTTCTTTCTTTCTTTCTTTCTTTCTTTCTTTCTTTCTTTCTTTCTTTCTTTCTTTCTTTCTTTCTTTCTTTCTTTCTTTCTTTCTTTCTTTCTTTCTTTCTTTCTTTCTTTCTTTCTTTCTTTCTTTCTTTCTTTCTGTCTTTCTTTCTTTCTTTCTTTCTTTCTATACTATGTAGCAGTTAGTTTATATTTTCAAGTATTTCAGTACTTTCAGTATATTGTGTCTTGTCTGTTATCTGACACTCCTTGTGGATGATAAACACCTAACATTTGCAAGGAGAGGTAGAGAAAATATTACGAGAGGCAGGTTGGTAACATTCCCTTGTACCACACAGATAAGAGATTACTTTCTGATAAAATTGTTACTTTTAGAACACGTTGTCATATGAGGTTAACGACATGTTCGCGAATCTGTACGCAAGGCATCGCATGTCTTATTGCCATATATGGTAATACGTTACCTTTTGCTTTACGCACTTTATTTCACGTGGATTATTTTGAAAGTACCACACCCTACCCCGGCTGTTTGAAAATGATTGGAGCGTTTATTAAACTCCATAAACAACAGATGCGTGGGAGACCGGGAATATAACCTGACACGTTTCAGTGTTATTCCACTGTGAAGATCACTTGCCAAGATACCAGACCTTGCTAGAGTGAAGTCTAGAATTCAGAATTCCTTCTTAACATACCGGACACCTTTTATTGGAGAATTTTGGACGGACTTACATAGCCCAGGAAATCTCTTTCATATTAAATAAGGAAACCGGGACTGAGGAAACTGAAGGACCGCACACGAAGTCAGAGAGGGAACTTATTAAATTAACGACACCCCAGGTGCGTGTAAGAGGCCGATTCAAGTCTCTTTTATTCATCTGAGCAAAAGTGTCTGTGAGCCAGGATTGGCGTAAGTTGTCATTTTACATTCTATATTACTAATATGTGAACTAACATATATATGAATTTTGCCATGTGAATTTTAATATGTGAAAATCGCTCTTGGATATCCAAGTCATTTGAGGCTGGCAACCTCAGCGTATAGAATGATGATTCATGAACAACCACTGCACAGACTGGTGCTTGTTTTATTGCTAGTTTCTTAATTAGAACTAAAAGCAGACAGTAGTTCCAAGTTCCATACGGAGCTGGGAGGGAAAGATGAAAGAAATGATGTACATTTTAATTATAATACTTACAATTTCAACCAGTGTAAATGTCTATGTGAAAATATTCATTTTAAAAATTAATGGAAGTTTCAAACTTTTCAAATCAGTCTAAACATAAATGAAAACATTTTTAATTTATATTGTGACCACTTTTCACTCAGTGGAGATGTAAATGTAAACATACTCTATCTGTATTATTAACCTTTTCATTTAAATGCAATGTAAAGCTAAAGCTATTCTCGTATTTAAATGTAAAGAAAGTTTTATCCTGAGGGATTAAATTTAATTCTCATCGAGGATAAATTCTGAGCTAAAATGGGATGGTAGAATAGAAGAGGGGGCACATACGTATGTGTCGGGAAACGCAATACTGAGGACAGCGTTTCGTTTCTAATCTATTACCACAGTTATTGGTGGTACCAGCAGAAAGTACTATCTCTGGAACAAAGTGAAGGTAGAAGTGGACTGACGTTGTGCAAGACGCCATCATAAGAGGGTCTTATAGATAGACGCAGGACCAGCTTGACCGCTACTCTTTGACATTCTAGGAACGTGCGGCGCCTTTAACCCTGACTAGCGAAGAGCGAGAGAAGCGCTCACAGAACCCATCAGCGGGAGCAGAAACTACTATTGGCAGCTAAGTGAAAAATATACGCTGAACTTTTTCCCCATCATCTCTACTATAAATCAATGATGAAACTTTTCTTCTAAACTATTCAATTTATTTTCAAACTGTTAAAACCTAAAGTGATTATTACATTTTGTTATTTGTAATGTTACAAATTTAACTTCGATTTAATCATTTTAAAGTTACTGCATGTTTGTCTCTGTCAATTTACTACATACACTCTAAACTGAGCTATACCAGAATAATAAGAATTCCACTGAGTAAATCAGGGGTGGGGGCATGACCAAACTGAAATTAATAAGTGCTTAATTCCTTCACACACGTTGTCGGCAGATTCTAGAATTAACGTGCTCAGCCAAAGCAGCATTGTTTTCGCTTATCTGAATATCTTGTGAAGACCCTTTTTGTAATAGAAGTGTCATTACCCTTCTGTCTACATCTCTGCCAAGAGTAATCTTGTGCGCAAGTAGATACCTTTCAATCCCATATTAGATACTCTTGAGTTTTGGCCACTGTTGGACCACTACTGCAAAGCAGGGGAGGCAATACCGTCACATCAAGGTGTACAGGAAACGATTGTGTTATTCCTGGCGCTGACAAATCAGTTATCTTCCCGTAGTGGCTATCAAACTTTCAGCGTATTACCATCTTGGCGAAGAACGCACCCTGGTCTACTCAGCGATTAAACAACTGCGCTGTGCGATTTTAGTGTTAATCTGTAGTCTGATGTCGGCCACCCCCGACATTAACAAACATGGTTGTCGGTTAATATTGCACCACCTGTCCACTCTCTCAGGAGGGACGGTCAGGCAAACAGACAAGACGAATTATTACTGAAAGGAGTGAAAGAATGTTTGAAAATACAAAATATCTGCTACATAGCAGAGAAAGAAGAGGTGCCGACCCTTGAAAAGCATGTAATAAGTCAGTACAACAAATGTAACTGATTACTGCCGTAGTGAACAACAGAGCAACACAAAAATTATGTGACAAGGACACAGATTGTGGAAACCTGTGGATAGCATTACAAAGCAATTCTTGTTCTGGAACCCCCAGGGTAAGAGAGGCTAAGGTAGATTAAGAAACACATGGAGAAGAGAATTGGAGACAGGAGTGAAAACGATGACAAAAACGTGGAAAGGGCAAGAACTGATGGCATGTGACAGAAGGTATTGGCTTGTGTTTGTTGGCGGCCTATGCTCCTTCGGAAGCTAAATGGTATTGGTTGAATGAACATACAGGACGTTTAAGATTCTTGAGACACTCCATGTCTACGTTTTTTTCTTCAAAACACTGGACGTTGAATATTAATAGAAACCTCAGATATATCAGAATCCTGGAATGATTATTAAGTCTCACGAATAAGTACCACCACTACAAAGATACTGTTAGTACTGGGACGGCCATATCTACTGTATACTGGTATCGATTTTCACGAAGACCAGGGACGATTGCCAACTTGTTAATCTGATCTCTTTAGTCAGTCTTATTGGGTAATCGTACAATTTATTCTAGCAAAGAGAACAGTGTCGGGGAATATTACTGTCTTGTACATTTGATACAAGACTAACTCTGCCGTAGTTTTTTCTTAACTGGAGCCAAACACAACATAATGCTATTTCTGATCTTATGAAACATCTCCTATTTTGTATGAGAGGTGTCGTATATTTTGCCTTAATTAGCAATACATACATGAGCAGACATACTTTATATTTATGTTTGGTTATCTCAGTGCTTGCTCCGCTATGTGGAGGATTTCAACGAAAGTCTATATAATTGGTTCCCCGTGATTTACACATGTTTACTGCTCTGCGTTATTCCCACATATAGATCTGGTATTTTAAAAGTGCAGTAAAACGAGCTTCCTGCAAAATCAAAAGGAAATGCTGACGTCAAACAACTTAAAAGTATCATTCCGGATGATATAGAGAAATGCAGGCGGACAAAACAGACAATGTCGCCAACAAAATTTTTTTTTTAACCTCCAGAGGCAGCCCGCGTAATCAGACAGTACAGAAGCGTCATATGACGTCAAAACTGAGGTCAAGAAGATACGGTGACGTCACTTTTCAAAACACTAAACCGAAAAGGTAGCCCAATAGCAGATAACTGCCTTATGGGAGTCAAGTTTCTAACGAAACTTGACCTGTACTCGGTCCAGCATTGAGAGGTGGGTGACTAGTTTCTTTCCTCGCTGCATTTGTCTACCGTAACTCACGAACAGAGCCAGGTACCCATTTACAGATGGGTAGACTGGAGCGTTTCGCCACCGTGGTTCGAACCCGGCACCGTTGCCGCGAGAGGGCAGCGCTCTAACCAATTTCCCCCCCCCCCCCTGTTTTTTTCTTCTCTCCAGTCCTTTCTTCTACTTCTTCAAGTAGTATGCCTCGTGGTGTAGGTGATCATGTCTTTCCACAACTTGTAGTAACTAGTAATGTTTATCAATTCTGTTGTTGACTTCTTCATAAGCCACCATATGTCAAACTGTACAGTATCTTCTCTTCTTTCTCCTTCTCTTTCTCTCTATTTTTTTTTTTTTTTTTTTTTTGGTTTTACTTCAATCTTTCCTGTTTTCAAAACAGATTTCATTTTTCTTCTTCTGACAACAGCCCAAGGAAAGTCGATCGCTTCCTCCTAACGTGACTAATTAGTTTCCTTTGCGCACTTTCCTCTTTTAGGACACCCTCATTAATTTATTTAGCTGTCCATGCTTTATTATTTTTTTTTAACATTTCAAACGTCTCAGAATTAACGAATAAACGAGAATAATGGCCTTGGGGAAATCTGTTTTTTTTTTTCTTTTACATTTTGCCACGTTTTGCCATTGTTCAACCTAGACACAGGCCCGTCGGTTATATTAAGGCACACGTCCAAATATAAAAGAACTTGCGGTCTGGTTACTGATTGGATTCTGGGCAAAGACAAATAGACTAGGTCAGCAGTGACTATCTGCGTAAATTAATGTGACATGTTTTATTGGACCAGCCTTCAAGATTTCCCGGGACTTGAGACGATAGAAACCTTGTTTGGGCTTGACCTGCGCAGTGTCCAAGAAGGACCTACACTAAAACAACTGAATAGAAAGAGCCCTCAGCAAGACTACAATTTCCATGCCTATTTATTTTCTCATTTTCTCTAGGGGCCATCCATAAAAGACTGTGACAGCTTGACATAGACTACCATTAATACGTGTTAAAAACCACATACAATGAGAATAACAACGTTAAAAGCAGTTAAGACATTTGTGCACAAAACACAGTATCATGAAAAGTTCACGGCTTTGAGAGAAGCATTGTAAAGCTGTCCCAGAACAAAACAATAGTAAATGCATGTTTTTGAATGGAACATTTTGTGAAAGTGAGAGTTGCTAATCTGGGTTTTTTTCCGTTGTTAGAGAGAGAGAGACATGTGGAGAAAGTCGAAAAGCTGAGAAAGCGTGTGCAAATGTAGATAATTGTACCGTGTGAAAAAAAGATAGCATCGTGTGAAAATTGGCGGGAAAAAAGAAGAAATAGTATAAAAAGGAGAGAATTTTACAGATAGTGTTAGGTGAACTTCGTCTTTGAGATTATCAAGACAAGTTTTTAACTTGACAAGTTTTCAAGTTAGACAAGTATTTTTAAGTAGACAAGTTAGTTTTTAAGTAGACAAGTTTGTATTTTATTCTATTGGATATATTATTCCTGTGGATATACACTTTCATTTTGGATACTCACTACTTTGTGTAAGCAAGAAACAAGTACTTCACCATTTTGTTAATAACATTGCTGTTCTAATGACGTTAATAAACTATATTTTATTTTTCTACATTGCTGAGTTTTCTTTGGAACGTTACAGTGGATTACTTTGACAAACCATTATACGAGGTATTGCTTTTCACTAAACCTAAATGGGTAAGAACGGACTTTGGGAAGAAGAATAAACTAAGGTCAGGAATTTCCATCTCAAGCGAAAGGCCTGTAACCACTTGAACCAGAACGTATAAAGAGTTAGCTCTCGTCAAAATATTTACCTGCACACAACACCCATAATGGAGCCGCGGTAGCATAGTGGTTAGTGCACTGGCTTCCTAGCGCAGTGGTCTATGGTTCGATCCCCAGATGAGGTGGGAATTTTTTAGGCCACAAACGGCTCCTGGGTCGACCCAGCCCCAAATGGGTACCAGAGCAACTCTGGGAAGGTTAAGGCGGCCGGCGTGATGCCGACCACATCACCCCTCGTGTGCCGACGGTCAAGATAATATGGGCCTAACACCATATTCCCAATATGCCTCAATGGGCGTGTAACGGGTTCCTTTACCTTTTTTTTTTACACAACACCATTGACTGGCCAACAGACCCGGTTACACTAACTTCATATTGATGCCGTGACCAAGCCCGGTCACAAGACATCTACAAAATTCTGACATTTTTTAACAATCCCCTCCCCTGTCCACTTTTGATTGACCCCTCCCCTCTTGTGGACATCCACTCCACATGGTCTTGGTGAAGCACATAAGCTTAAATTTTTAATCACCTACCTATACTTAAAACTTAAAAATCTAATAATGAAATCACAATAATTGTGATGTCTGTTACTAAGGTTGTTTGTTCCAGAGAACTGGAGAATACAAGTTAAAACCTCTTGCATTAGAAATTTTGAGTCTAGAAGGATTGGAAGGCATGGCAAGAGAGACAAAATCCGAAGAACGTTTATTTGGGTTTAGCTGGATAGTAAGAAGCTTTCGAAGATAAGTGGGTTTGTTGCTCTTGATAGATTTGTATGTGAGTGAGAGTTGTCATGTGGTTTGTGAATTGGACGTCTACTTTCAACTTAAATTATCCCCCCCCCCCCCCATGTCCACAGTTGTCCACTTTTTACATACCCCTCCCTCCCCCCTCTCCTGTGGATGTCTTTTATGGATAGCCCCCTACTGAAAATCTAGAACAGGGTTACTAAACCTTTTTTGTCCTATGGACCTCTTTGTCAGTCTAGTGAAGGCAACGGACTACTTCTTCAGAAAAAAAAATACATAAACGCATCATTAAAAAAGATTTTAAATTTTAGAACCCATTCACGGACCCTCTAGAACCCATTCACGGACCCTCTAGAACCCATTCACGGATCCTCTAGAACCCATTCACGAACCCTCTAGAACCCATTCACGGACCCTCTAGAACCCATTCACGGATCCTCTAGAACCCATTCACGGACCCTCTAGAACCCATTCACGGACCCTCTAGAACCCATTCACGGACCCTCTAGAACCCATTCAAGGATCCTCTAGAACCCATTCACGGACCCTCTAGAACCCATTCACGGACCCTCTAGAACCCATTCACGGACCTTCTAGAACCCATTCACGGACCCTCTAGAACTAATTCACGGACCCTCTAGAACCCATTCACGGATCCTCTAGAACCCATTCACGGCCCCTCTAGAACCCATTCCCGGACCCTCTAGAACCCATTCACGGATCCTCTAGAACCCATTCACGGACCCTCTAGAACCCATTCACGGATCTTCTAGAACCCATTCACGGACCCTCTAGAACCCATTCACGGACCCTCTAGAACCCATTCACGGATCCTCTAGAACCCATTCACGGACCCTCTAGAACCCATTCACGGACCCTCTAGAACCCATTCACGGACCCTCTAGAACCCATTCACGGACCCTCTAGAACTAATTCACGGACCCTCTAGAACCCATTCACGGATCCTCTAGAACCCATTCACGGCCCCTCTAGAACCCATTCACGGACCCTCTAGAACCCATTCACGGATCCCCAAGGGGTCCATGGATCACAGGTTAAGAAGCCGTGATTACGAGGATATGTAAAGTGAATGTAGAACAGGAAACGGAAATGGAATTGACCAGGAGGACCTGGAAAGATCTTTAGCTGATGGCACGGCACAGCAAGACTGGACATTAATTTGCTGAGGGCCTATTCTCCTTGGGGAGCTGACAGAAAATGGGTGAATGAAAAGGATGTAAAGGGTAAATGCATAACACAGTGTATGTATTGCGCAATTCAAAGGCTGTACCTGAAACAGGAACAGTAACTGAGACCATACCTGAAACAAGAACAGTAACTGAGGCCGTACCTGAAACAAGAACAGTAAGTGAGGCCGTACCTGAAACAAGAACAGTAATTGAGATTGTGATCATTTTTTTTTTTAAAAAGAAGCCGTAAAGCTGAAACGCAGACGTTGTCTTGTCCATAAATATAAATGTTAACTTTTGAAGCTGGTTACTAGTATTGTAAGAACTAAATTACAACAGTTAATTGATTGTTGTTTGTTAAATTAGTTGCCGATTGGTGCATGAGAAACGCACCGCTGATGTGTTATAAACAGAAATACTTAACAACTTGTTTACAATTTTATAAAAGATTCTAACGTGTCCAGTGTTTGATTAGAACCTATGACGACTAATCAAGTTTTGGTCTATAAATCTGACAGGCGGTGGAAAATGGTATCGCGAAAGTGATTGTAGAAAATGATATTAGAAGTACCGTACTTCACGTGGCTTTCGTTATTTATACACACACACACACGCACGCACGCACGCACGCACGCACGCACACACACACACACACACACACACATATATATATCTCCGTCCCACGATCCCGAAAGAAAATATGTATTTACAGAAAAGAATTATAGCTCTATGAACAATAAGCATGACAAACAAATTTTGATTTTCAAAGAAGCACAGCTGTAACATAAAACTGGTTGGGTCTTAAGGCACATGGTAATCTCCCACATCAGAATTCAGTTCTTCCTTCACTGTGGATCTAGTATGCAATAGAAGATTCTTTAAAGAAATATTTAAAAATAAGTGCTAGAGAGAAGAATCCTGCTCACTAATACAAGCCATACGAGCACAAGATATATAATTACATACTCACTTACATAAAAAGCAACACAGCTTACAAGGGTGGTTTACCATAAATCAATAACGGGATTTGGTTCGTTATCTTACCTTTGATTGGAGCGTTTTTATCAGGGCTATCATAGATGACTTTCGAGACTTGAGACCAGTTCTTGATGACATCCAAAATAGATCGCTTGACTATCTTGTTGGCTGTTCCAATGATAAGGTATGGCGTTTCTTGAGCTGAGTCTGTGGACAGGTATACAATGCAGAATTATTAGCTATATAAAAGTCGTTAACAAGTTTTATTATTTAATGAATGATGATTGGAAACTCTATACACAGCGCTACAACAGAAGGCAATCTGATCATCAGAAGTGGTCTTGCTTGATACTACCATTCCAGTACCAGTTGGTTGAGATCGTTAAAAAAAACTATTAGTATTTTATTAATAACAAATAATTGCATTATACTATCAGGCCAATAATACAAAAATCTAAAGGAGCTTTCATTGCTTTAGCAAATACAGGGAGAGAGAAATCAAGTCCAACACAACAAACCAGAATCTTCAGTTCCAATGTCAAATCTTGTATGGCTCTCAAACATGGAGAACAACAAAAATAACAATGCAGCTATAGACTTTCATAAATGTGTGCTTGCATAGAACAAAGGGATTTACATGGTATGACAAGATCATTAATCTGGAACTGATGACAACAAGATGAACGCGATGGATAGAAAACGCAGTGAGAAAACCTGTTGTTAGCATTACAAGGCAGTCCTTGTTCTGGAATCCCTAGAGTAAAGGAAGCAGATGTAGATGGAAAAATACGTGGAGAAGAGAATTGGAGACAGAAATGACAATGATTAGGAGGATATGGAAAGCCCTGGAACTGATGGCACGGGACAGGAAGACTTGGTATAAGTTTGTTGAAGGCCTATGCTCCTTATACAGCTGAAGGGTGAAGATGACGATTTCACTTTTCTTAAATGTGAACACTCAACATTAGCATCAGCGGTCTATAACTATCCCTATGAGTCAGCCAGACACAGACAAGTATTTAAATAGCGGTCTCACTGGTGCTACAGTCGGTCTTGAATGCTTAGTTCAGGCTTCCTGCAAAAGAACCATCTATAACGTCGCCTCAATGCTCTGTAGGAGGGGGGGGGGGGGGGCAAATAAAAACGGTGCTGATTTAAGCTTGTATTCCACTATTTCCATCCATCCACTAATCCAGTTCTATCAACAACCATCTCATTCCTGAATTGCTCTTTGTATTTTCTTCTTGAGCTTTTTTCATTTCGCGATAACTATAGTTTCAAACTGGAACCATATCAGAAGGGGAGCACCGGAGACTGTCACGAAATGACAGATAATTTGAATTTTCCAATCCGTCCCATTTGTTTGCCGTACCCAGTAACACAACAGCAATCTTCAAGACACACCCAGCAAAAAAAAGGTTACCCACGCATACCTGGCCATCCAAGCGGCCTTTTGGTATCGTGGGTTCTGAGTGCTGGTGTGATATACAGCTTCAATGAGCGCACTCATTGTAGCCTGGGTACAGCTGGAGCAAGCGTCTTCTCTTCCGTCATGTCATCTCAGAGAGTAGCGAAAGGTGCTTAGTGAGCAGAAATCGCGTTAGACACAAAACACATGAGTCCATGAATATGTCTCGAGGATTCGTGGAGGGTCGGATCTCCGGTAGATATATCCCAAGATTATGACGTGTCATCTACGGCGTGCAGGTACAACACACGACGTGTGCCACTCCTGATACTCAGCCTTATGGGGCGCACCAGTATAGACAAACTACACACGTATATATCGACTGGAATAATTAGGAATTATGCTCATTGACTATCATTTCTACGCTATTTATAGTCTCTCTTAGGACACACAGTGAGTCGCGACGCGTGGCTGAGGCGCTGGTTATAGATAATTTTATTCCAGTTAGAACGCCCAGCGCGCCAACCCCTTTGATTAGCTGGCCAACTTTTGTGTGTAAGCTGGGCTATGGGGGGGGGTCTGCAGGATAGCGGGAATAGAGTGTGGAACTATAATGCTGTTTCAGCAAGACATCACAGAGGGGAGCGGGGTGATGGCAGTGAGCTCGGCGTTAGATGTGGGCTGTCTCGACTGTTGGTTAGGCGGGATTATGTCTATATGATTTCTAATCAGGGAGTACTTTCGTTGTCTTCGTCGTCTTTATGGGGGGGGGACGCTATAAGGATTTTTACAATATATTCGCGATTCTCTAATAACTACTTAGTTTATTATTACGTCTGGTTTTTAACTCATTAAAGCAGAGCGACCCGAACAAACCTGCCAAAGCAAGCGATTGCCAGGTGGCTGGGTCAAGCGTCCCCCTCACCAATCTCGCACCAATACATAAGAACACAGTCTCATGGTGTTAGGGGTAGAGAGCAGGGCGGAGGGGGCGGGGGAGAGTCACAAGTTAGGGGGTCTGCTGAGACTGGGCTTCTCTATAAGAGCGAGTGTATAGACCCTGATCGTAGAGCATGGCTACGACACGAGACTGCAGCAACCGCAATCTAGTGGGCACAAGGCTATTTAAAGTACGTGTGGCTGGGTCTGGAGATTCTCCGACTGCATTATGAGATACGCTACTATTGTAACGGCTGACGACTCAAACGTGTGTATGTTGAGGGTGTTCACTTGGATTACGAACTTGTGATTGCGTATATCATATCATGCGCACTGTTTCAGCCTTTCATGAATAGTTATAATAGAAGATACTAAACTAACGGATACTCACATGTCACGTCATCTGCACCGTAGAATTCGACTGGACTCCAGGGCTTAGTAAAATATCCCCTAATACCTTATGGTAAACGGAGGGAGAATTTCTGTACTACAGGATATAAAATACATACGAGAGAGTATTGTCCATTCTACAAGCGTAATAATAGAGGGTGTAACAGATAGTGAGGGTGATAAAGGTTGTTAGGGGTATGGGGGGGAGGGGGGTTTCTGCAGGGACGAGGTTACTATCTAACGGGGCGTTGAAGAGATCGGGGGTGTCGGGATCTATCTGATACCTGATAATGTCCATCCAGAATGAGTGAGCAGACTACTCAATCATAAAAGTATCACTAGATTCTAAATGAGCTGAGATAACAACATCATGATAATGCAAAACGGGGGGCGGCTCGCCTGAGTGCTCGCCAATATTGCGAGTATGAGATCATCAGTGCACATCTTGCGCGCTCTGAGTATTAGAGTTAGCGATGTGCGGGTCGCCCGACTGGGTGGTGCTGCAGAGCCATACAAGTAGTATTGCCGGCCGTTCGAGTGTCGGGCTTTGGGGTGCGGGGGTCATTGGACCCCCGGACACGGGTCATTATTGAATTTTAAGACTTTCCTGAGTTGACGAGCCGTCTATGTAGTGAGTGAGGGGTATGCGTGGGGGTCTTGCAATGGGGCGCGATTCTCTAGCATCTAATGGCTACTCTATGCTTGCTCTAGTTGACTGAGAAAAGCGCTCTCTTCACGAGAGTTTCTTCCTTTATTTCGACAAGCGTGGATCTCATACCAACTAGCGATACTGCAGTACAGGGCGGGCTACGTTATCAAGATAGACAGACTCGGCAGCTACATCCTCCCATTGGCTGGATGCTCGAGAGAGAGACTCTTCTGATGTGTAGCGCATTGTCGCCCTCGTAGGAGGGACAACACAGATGGGATGAGTCTGCTATATATCATCATATACTTATACTGAGTTACTCACGTCTTTTATTGAGCGAGTATCTTGTCATGTACTACTCTGTCGAGTGGGGGGGAAAAACGTAGATAAAATGTTTAGAAGGTAAGGTGATGCCGGGAAAGAAATTCATGATTGTACTACGAGTTTAGAGGGGTGGATGATTGTTCTATGGCGACTAGGCGCGTAGTCTCTCATTGACAGCCCTGATAAAAACGCTCGCATCAAAGGTAAAGACTAACGAACCAATGCCCGTATTGATTTTTGGTATACATAACTGTGGCTCTTGACATGGCCTTGTATACCTCAGCTGTTCAGTGGATATGGGGATGACGAGCATCCATACTGTAGACTACTTCCTAGTGCTGCTACGTTAGAGTCTCGATGGATTAGTAGAGGTGACTAGGCATTTACTGTGCTACGGATGACGCACCTATCTTTTCGGCTATGCAGGGTCGGAAATCCTTCTGAAGGACCGGAATAGTAGAGTGACCAGACAGAGAAGCCATATGTGTATCCGAAATGCGAATAACTGTGGAACATAATGGATCAACCGATGATCATAGTGCGAGATACGTTATGTAGAAGCGGCCATGCAACTCGTAGACCAACACCTAGTGTTCGGACGATTATGCTAGCTAGCGAATTGGGCACGGGGGGGGACTTGGTGTATAATATTTGGGGTGTAGGGGGTTGGGGTGGATGGGGGGGGTGCGAGAGGAGGATGGATGGGGGGGGGTGGGGGGGGGGGGGGGGGGGGGGTCGTAGACGCGATGATTACTCGCGACAGTGTTTGTACGTGGGATGAGACGCGCGGGAAGGTGAAGGGGTGGGGTGTTAATAGGGGAGAGGTGTGAGTGGTGTGGGGGGGGGTGTGGGGTTGTAGGGTGGGGGGGTGAGGGGGGGGGGAGTCTGCGTTGCGACGGAGGGAGTGGTAGGGGGACGCAGGGGGTAGTGGTAGGGTGGGTGGAGATGAGGGTTTAAAGAAAGAGCAAAGGAAAGAGTGAGGAGTAAGAGTGAGGATAGGATCATGGTTGTCGCGACACACACACGGTTCAGCAGATAGCGCATACGGTGACACGCGGACGTGAGGAGATGGAGTGAGAGGTACAACATGCGGGTGTGGAGCAGATGTGGTCAGAACACACAACACTGGTCACGTAGAGACTTAGAAGGAGCTGACTGTATAGAACATAGGGGGCAAGGGTGTGGTTAAGTAGTTGTGGCAGTTAGAAGAGCTACGGAGTGCGTGAGAGTGTGCGGGAGTCAGGCACAACAGAGGGAAAATGAATTTTACACAAGCACGAAGGCATGCAAGTGGGAACTGGTGGGGTTAGGGTATGGTCGTATTAGTGACGTAGGGTAGAAATACTGCGGCATGATCACGGGTTACATCAGCGCAAATGCGAAGGTATTGAGATTTGATAGGTCTGCTAGGATCTTACCATTCTGTCTATCAGTGCTAAGCAGGGAGATTGGCCGGCGGTCAAAGGATGCTGTTTGAAGAGAACAGACAACAATGTCGGGCATAGCCACAGATAGAAGAGAATGTGGCTTGTGTTCTGAGGAGGCGGCATATCGTAAGGCTGCACTGTGTTTCAGCGCAGTAACGGGTCCAACTACGCCAGGTCTTTGCGGGTCTTGCGGATGGTTATAGTGGTTACTTGCGAGTGCCACTGCGGCACGTGACACACGGCATGACACAAAGCCATATGAATATCGAAACGAAAAGACACGTCCGGGCGTCAGAGAAAGAGGACCCCGGTCGGTCACAGAAGGGCGATTGAACAAGACCTTGCTGACAGCGCGAGTCATGGGCCCACATAAAATCACAAGGAGATATATAAGCGACCGCAGATCACTATAAATTAACAGATCACAGATCAACACTTGGTCAAATAGCGTGCCAGGACACACTTCAGCCTAGAAAGGGCATCATGCCAAGGTCCTCCATAGCAGGGCGAAATCCTCAGCTTTCTGCGCTGGTACACACGGTGTTCGTGTATTAAAGATACTCATATCGCTCAGCGTCTTCTGGAAGCATGTCGAACTGGATGTGCTAGGCGTTAACAATTGGAGAGGTCGTACGTGTCACAGCGGTACTTTACCCTGTCGATTGCTGATAGATCTGTATGTTGCTGCTGAGGTCTTCTATGTTATGTGACTCTCGTAGGATCCTTTTTTCCGGCGATGTATATCCGTGCGAATATGGCTCTCAGGCGTAGGAGAGCGGCGCCCAGTGAGCGTTTAGCCTGGCGTAGTATGGTAACCTGCTGAACTGGGGGTTTCTGTGATTTCTGGCATTGCGGTAGGGGAAATGAGCTCGGGGGGGGGGGGGGGGGGGGGGGGGGGGGGGGGGGGGGGGGGGGGGGGGGGGGGGGGGGTTAAGAGGAGGTATCCAGTGGGTTTTCTACAGAGTGGATCGCGGCACATAGATGATGGTTCTTAAGGGATCGGGTGTAGTGGTGATAGTCTCTAGATTCTCTCATATGTCTTTAGCATCACGTGACTATAGATCGCGAGATGATGCGTTATGTGAGGAAGGATTAGTGGGGGCGTAGTCCATACAGATGTAAGGTGGCTAGGAGGGTCGTTGAGGGCACATATCTAAATGACTAGTGTTGTGGGACGGGGGGCGGACTTAGTATGTCACGTATTCTCGCAATGTTTTTGTCTTATTGAGAATCCATTCTTTTATCTCTCGAGGCCGGTTATATGTAGGATCTAGAGCTCGCCTCTTAGGGGGAGGGGAGCGTGAGAGGGAGCGGGGGGGCGGGGGCGGGGGAGGGGAGCGACACAGCTTGGGTAGTGGACGAGTAGTTGTCATAGACTGATCGATTCCAGGATTGTTCTCTGGCAGGGATGAGTGGCAGAGTATATTACATATGATGGGGTGGGATACGAGCTTTGAGAGGCTATTCTATAAGTCATAGAGGGCGGTCCTGAGGGGGGCTCGCAGCAAGGGCCATGTCGTGAAGATGACAGTGGAGTACTAGTTATTACGTTTAGTAAACCGAGGTTTATCGAGCCTATCTAAGTCTCTGTGATCAGCCTGAGTCGGCGGATAGCGATAAGGTATGAAAGGCGTCCGCGACTATGCGTTATGCGTAGTATAGATTATTATGGTCCCTCGTTCAAATGGGGTTACTAGATGAGGGATAGCAAATGGTCCCTAGCGGAGAGCGGTATAGAGAGTCAAAAGAGTGCATGAGCGCTAGTGCAGAATTGTTCGACGTACGTAGGCATTGAGTCGGTGATATGTGAAGCCCAAGGTGGGTTCAACGAGTAGATTGGGGGCGCACAAGATCTACTTTAAGGGAGCTGTCTCTTGTGATTGTGAGACGAGGGTCTTAGGTGGTTCAGAGGGTACCGATATAATCAGAGTGGGCTACAATTGGCAGCATTATTCGAACATCTCTAGTGTTACCACCGCGATGGGCAGATTGACTCCAGCGTTGTTTGCGCATTGACTCTAGGTTTACGCGGAGAGAACACAGTGTGACACATTACAAATGGTGTAATGAGGGTAATTCCTGTGCAGGCATAGACCCGTAATCATTAGGGGGCGTGATGAGCTACAACAAGAAGTACGATAGACTTAGATGTGGACATAGTCAGAGGCGCGGGGGCGGCTATCGCATAAAATGACAGCCACTGGCATGAGGGGATGTGTTCGGGAGGGGCTCTGTAGTGCGTGTATATCTTGGTCGACATTTTTCGGGGAACATTTCGGCTGAGGTATTTGATTCTAACGGGGGGGGGGGGACACTAGCAATAAGCTATGGTCGCATCTAGTAGATTCGTCATCATATCGTCTATTAGCGAGCCATTCATGACAATCGTCACAACTCACATATTTGAATCTATCGGAATCTAGGAGCAACAAACCACTTATCTTACAGAAAGCTCCCTAGTCACTTTGCAATAGAGATATACATTAAATTCCAACATATAGATGGGGGGCGGGGGGGGGGGTGGACGTAGGGGCTTGTTCTGTAAATCTCAAAAGATATTAGATATTACACAAGACGGGGCCATGGCAATCAAATAAGATTCGTAGCACACATTTTACTTTATTAGTGGGAGATGAGCAGACTATGACGGACAGTGTTAAGTAAGAGAAGGGGAGCTGATCACGGCTCTGTATCTCCAGTTCTGAGTTACTCATATCCGATGTAACAACATCTCAGTCTCACTTTTAGGATGGTGATGAGATTATCTGTGAGAGACACGCGTTGTGCACATACTGTGATCGCAAGTTTACGTGCCTGAGCGCGCGTGAATGCATACAATTGTATGCTTCTCATGTCATCGCTTTGCTCGACTCAACAGATCGCGAGATTGTGAGATTAGGCATAGGAGGCTTCCACACATTCAAGCATGGGGGCCAACACATTCAGTGTTTGACACAGGTAGACGTGGATTACGAGTCTTAGAATGACAATAGTCAGACAATCGTTGGCATAGATGATCTATTGGGACAGCGCGGAGGGCGGACGTACATGGCGACCGGCATGTAACTTATGGTCTTCAGGTACGAGGTTACTTGGAGTACGAATGAATAGGAGTGTCGTGTTGGGGCGAGATGAGATTGATTGGTGGGTTGTCTGCTGTGGGCCAGTCACATGGGGTTTGTAAAAAATTTTTGGAAAGGTTACAAGGGAGTATAGGGTCTCTTCACTTCTCGATACGGCGGAAATACATTGGGGGATATTGATGGGGAGGGTGAGGGAGGGAGCTCAAATTAATCTTCGACCGACGGACGACCGATGCGAGCGATTGGTGTTGCGGGGCGATGTTACGCGCTACTATATAGAGAAAAGGGAAAGTCATGATTGTCACTCCTGACAACAATTCTGTGGCAGGTGCAGCGGCCTCCAGCGAGGGCGTTTGACATAGAGGGGACTGTTTACTCAGGGAGCCTGTAATTCGTGGGCTCTATAACAAAGGCCCGGCACGCTCGGACTTCTGGGAGATTCTGCGAGCTAACGACACACAGCACCGATCGTAAGAGGTCTCATCTAGTACAGAGTTCAAGTGGGTATTATTGACATACGTGTATGTGGGCACTTAAGTGCTGTGACATGCATCGAGTGATTAAAATCAGTGTTACTGTGGTGGTGGTCTTGTTTAGCACCTCCATGAAGTGCTCAGGTGCCCTCTGCTGCACTCTATGCTACATATCTGGTCAGACTTCTTCTGTTGACGAGATTATCGAGACATCCTTTTAGACTGTTCTGGCTCAACAACATTGTATATAAAAGGCTTTACGCCTTGATGGAGGGTGGTAACACGACTACGGTGGCGCAGTGGTGCAATAGACATGTGGCATACAGATTTGAGCATCGTTGCTGCCTGCGGCAGGACTAGATGTTTAGAATGCGAAGCCATAGCGATATCCTCTGCGAGTAACCGGATGTGTGGCGGGGGGCGAGAGGCATGATGGATAGACACACAACATAGTCTCGGGCAAGAAGTCTACTCTCAGCTCGGTCCATAGTTACGATGTAGAAAGTGTAGTACAGACTCATTACAGACTACACTCTAGTAGTTTATTGTCAATCAGCGTCTTTATTTAACAAGCGTCTACATAATAGTCTTTAGCTTATATGGCTACAAAGCATTACCGAGCGTGCATAGTACTAGTAGCTATGCTTCTCTGCGCGCTCGACCACACGCTAGTGAGTAGGTAAAACAATTGAGTGTTCATTGTATAGCCAGACTTAGATATTCTCTCTTTCGTGATTTATCTCAATAAACTATAAAATACACAATGTAGGTGACTGTATCCTCAAATCATCGCACCTTGATCAGCATCTCTTCTATCTCATGGGTACTGAGTCTGTTCTACGATCGAGGGAATACTGCTGACTCAACGGAGTCTCATCTTTATCACTTATGTCGGATTGGGCTTGGATATCTCCAGATGTAGCTTGCCACAGTATTGGACTTTCCTGCGTGAATAGTCTGGGGTTCTTAGGATAGCGTGTACACTATTTTGTGAGAGCGAGTAGCGGCTGTTTTCACACATCTCCTCGACTTGTAACACGTCTCAACACGAGTAAATGACAGTTCTGTGCTCATGGGTTATGTGGGGGAACACGTGTATAATTGTCCTTTCTCTACTCTCACTACATGGGGCACATCTATCTGATAGATGCCGATTCAGGGGCGAGAGGAGGGGTCGAGCGACACTTATCTCGTCGTCGAATGAGAGGGTGGGGGGGGGGTGGGGGGGGGGGCGGGGGGGGGGGGGTTGGGGTGGGAATATAGGGGGTTTCTGTAGTCTATCACGGACTTGTGCTATCTCACACTCAACTATCACATTTTTTTGAGGGCCGTGGCATTTTGAGTAGAGGCTTTTTGTAGCTTTCGCTGCGCGGATGGAATGATTTTATATATATTCTCCAAGAGCCGCGTCTGTATTCAGGCGTCTTCATGAACAGCTAGGGGCGTGAGGAACGAGAGAGCGAATGATTATAGCGCTATTGCAGAGAGTGTACTATCGGGTTCTTAGTTCTGCCATTAAGGTTGAATATCTTATGGCCTTGATTATCGCTTCTGTGATATTTCTTGAGCGTGCGGGTGGATGATAAGCTCTAGTGGGGGTGCGATGTCATCAAGAATCGGAGAGGGAGATAGGAGCAGGTCTGTTCTAGATGTCTAGGGGGACTGGTGTCTTATTATCTACATTCCAGTATCCAATTTTAGAAATCTCCTTAGCCCCCAAGATATTAGAGTGAGTCATGTTTACTGTCGAGCCTGGTTCTGTTTCGGTAACAATAGCTTGTTTTACGATAGTGAATTGTTAACTCACTGATCAACCCTCCGATCCAACCGACCGATTCAAGGGTTTCGAGGTCAGTTATAGGAAAATATCTACACCACTAGATACTCTGGTGTATCTCTTATTCTATAATTTAACATAACATGGTGATATCCATCGAAATATACACATTCCTGATGTTTTTCTTTCGGCGTCTAAGGTGAGAAACGAATTTCACCTCCATCTTGGAAGGGTAGATAACTCTATCCAATGCGGCTGTCGATTTCTGTATCCAGTGAGAGTTTGTCATTGATGGTAGACCCTAGGTATGTGAAGTGGTGCACCACTGCCAATTCATAGTTATCGATGGTGATAACTGGTGCAGCACCCACATCCTGACTCAGCACATTCGTTTTCTTTAGACTTATTGTGAGGCCAAAGTCCTTGCATGCTTTAGTGAAGCGATTCATCAAGCTCTGAAGCTCCTGTTGGCTTTGAGTGACGACTGCAGCATCATCAGCGAACAACAAGTCTCTTATAGTGACCCTTTTTATTTTTGTTTTTGCCTTCAGTCTTGAAAGATTAAACAGACGGCCATCTGACCTAGTGTGAAGGCATATTCCTTCAGTTGCATCTCTGAATGCATGTTTCAAGAGTAAGGCAAAGAAGATTCCGAAGAGGGTCGGAGCCAGAACACAGCCTTGTTTAACGCCACTTCGTATGTCAAAGGGCTGTGACGTGTTTCCAGCATATTGGACTGTTCCCTTCATGCCGTCATGGAATGACTTTATCATTTCCAGCATTTTAGAAGGGCAGCCTATTTTCAGGAGGATTTTAAAGAGTCCATCCCTACTAACCAGGTCGAATGCTTTTGTGAGGTCTATAAAGGCGATATATAATGGTCTTTTCTGCTCTCTTGATTTTTCCTGAAGCTGGCGGAGAGAGAAGATCATGTCTGTTGTTGATCTGCCAGCTCGGAATCCACACTGTGACTCTGGATATATGCGCTCAGCTAACTTGTGTAGTCGCATTAAGATGACTTTGGCAAAAACCTTACCAACAATACTAAGAAGAGAGATGCCTCTGTAGTTATTGCAATCACTTCTGTCTCCTTTATTTTTATACAGTGTTACAATCTTGGCATCTCGCATGTCTTGAGGAATAGTTGTCTCTTCCCAGCACTGGTACAGCATCCTATGCAGGGGATGTAATAGCGTGCTCTTACAGCATTTTATTAAATCAGGAGGAATCCCATCACTGCCTGGTGCTTTGCCAGAGGCCAAGCTATCAATGGCCTTGCTGAGTTCCTCTAATGTTGGTTCGGCATCCAGCTCCTCCATAGTTGGCAGACTGTTGACACCATCAAGGGCTGCAGGCGTAACGGTATTGTCTCTAGCGTAAAGCTCAGAGTAGTGCTCGACCCACCTCTCCATCTGCTTACCCTTATCGGTTAGCTTCTCTCCGCTGATGGTTTTTAGCGGTGCCGTCTTACTTTTATGGGGGCCAAGTGCTTTCTTTATACCGTCATACTTTTGTCTAATGTTGCCTGTTTGCGCTGCGATCTGGATGCTCTCACTGAGCTGAAGCCAGTAGTCATTTGCACAGCGTCGAGCAGTTTGTTGAACTTTGCTTCTCGTAGCCCTCAGGATCTGTAGGGTTCTGGCACTCGGTGAACGTTTGTATTCATTCATAGCACTGCGCTTAGCTTCAATGACAGGTGCCATCACATCTGATGAAGCATCAAACCAGTCATTTGACTTTGCTGTTTTCTTACCAAAGGTGGCAAGTGCAGTACTTTGAATGGTGTTCCGTAGATGCTCCCAGTTCTCTGTAATAGTATCACCATGCTGAGGGCTACTGAGCACTTTCTCGAAGGTCGCAGTGAATTGAGCGATCATGAAAGGGTCTGACATCTTGCTGGTATCAATGCGTGGTTTCCATTCATGTCTGACACGATAGAGTTTACTTGGTTGTGCTCTGATTTTGCAGCAAACCAAGGAGTGATCTGTATCACAGTCTGCACTATGGTACGAGCGCGTGGAGAGCACAGACCTGAGGAGTGGCCTTCTGACGAGAATCAGGTCAAGCTGGTGCCAGTGCTTGGATCGTGGGTGTCTCCATGCCAATAAAAAGTGTAGTCCTTCTCGCTCACCGTTCCAGAGCCCGCCAGGCGCGTTTCCTGAAGTGCAGCTATATCCACCTGAAGTCGTTTAAGCGCATCATTAATTATGGCTGTCTTCCTTACATCGTTTACATCCTGTAGGTTTTCGGATAGTCCAGTCAACATAGTCCGGACGTTCCAGCATCCCAATCTGAGAGTTTGCTTATTTCTATTTTTTCGATAATTGCTTGGTGCAAAATTTTCTGTCCACAGTTCGGGTTTGACCCTAATCCCCATGCACCCAATGGGGAAAGCAGACAGTGGCGGGACAACACCTTATTGACTGGGGGCTGCCCAGCTTGAAGCGGGCGGTAGCTGTCCAGTGAGATCCTAGAACCTCTCCCACTGTCGGAAGTAGCCCCTGGCGCAATGCCCTACGCCAATTGGGCAAAATGCTTATAACCGGTAACTGCTACTTCCCGTGTTTTGCCGACACCTATAGGGTGAAGCTGGAGTGTCCTCTCCAGGGCGCGAGCTTGGGCACAGTTATATGGAGATCAAGCTGTTGCCCATGCAGCATGTTCCCCCTCTCCACACAGCCGGTAGATCCAAAGGAACGGCAGTAGCCGATACAGTTTGGTACCAGCCATGTCGCAGGAGTTGCCAGAATAATGTCGAATCGACATTAGACTGTCTTAGGGACTCCGACTCCGGATTTATCCTCAGGGTTTACTCCCGAAGCCAATTCCATAAATGGATATTCCCGCAAGGCAGCGGTATATATATATATATATATATATATATATATATATATATATATATATATATATATATATATATATATATATATATATATATATATATATATATATATATATATATATATATATATATATATATATATATACACACACAAGCATACCTCACTCTTTCGACAGGTTAGGGACCAGAGCACTGACGAAAGTCGAAAATCGACGAAAGTCAAAGCATAGCCTTTTTTTAGCTTGCAAATTCATTAGGGCCGCCAAAAAATGTAAATAACTAACTATATAACACTTGCGAATGCGTACAACACCAAAATAAACCAAAAAAATATATAAGAATAAAGAAAATACAGTAATAAATAAAAAATACGTAAATAACATCTTACCTTAAAATCATTCTTGAGCTAATAGACATCAATAAATACAGTATGTACAGTTTTGAATGTTGGTGATTTAGGGGGATTCTAGACTTAGAAAATCAGATGGAGAAAACTGAGGTGGTTCATCTTCAGAACTGGAGGAACTCTTTCTAATTCTCTTGGGAGAAGGGACTTTGAAGGAGATCTAATAGGGGCTGGGGCTGATGGCTCGGAATATGAAAGGTTAGAGGGAGGGGTGACTGAAGTTAGTTGTGGCGGTTGCGTCTTGAAAAAGGAGAGCAAGGACGTTTGCCTCATTGATGACTTCTTCCTTTCCACAAGAAGTTCTCTGTAACAGGCTATTTGGCATAGCGTTTTTAATTTCCTCTAACACTTTAGCTTTGTTCTTTACAAGTGTGCTAACTGTAGTGCGAGGTACACCTAGCTTGCGGCCTATTTCAGCATTTGAGATGCCTTGTTCATTAAGCTTGATTAGCTCAAGCTTTTCTTGCAAATTGCGAACCTTATGGGTTCTTTTAACTTTGTCACTACACTTAGGACCCATTATAAGTATATTAAAGCATACAAATAAGTAGTATAGGGCCTAATCACACAAAAAAGTACAGTATGAATAATGTACATATATATATATATATATATATATATATATATATATATATATATATATATATATGTATGTATATGTATATGTATATGTATATGTATATGTATATGTATATGTATATATATATATATATATATATATATATATATATATATATATATATATATATATATATATATATAAATTTGGTTTAGTGGAGATGAGTTTAAACATCAGCATGGAGTAGGTTTTATCGTACATAAAGATAGATTGAACTCTGTCATCAGCTGCACCCCAATAAATAGCAGGCTTATCACCATTCGTATTGCAGCACATCCAAAGAACATCTCCATCATACAGGTATATGCCCCCACTACTGACTATGAGGATGAGGCAATTGATACATTTTATGACAATCTGGATGAAGCAATTAAGAAAATTCCAAAGAAAGATCTTCTCATCGTGTTAGGTGATTGGAATGCTAAAATAGGGCCAGATGCATACGGTCACTGGGCTGGTACAGTGGGGAAATTTGGGACAGGAGAAACCAACGATCGAGGACTAAGGCTACTAGAATTTGCCAGTAACTATAAACTAACCCTTGCAAATACACTATTTCCTCATAAGTTATCAAGAAGAACAACGTGGCATGCCCCAAAAACTGAGATACATGGCCAAATTGATTTTATTCTTGTATCCAAAAGATTCAAGTCCAGTATTAATAAAGCCAAGACTAGGACTTTTCCTGGCGCCGACATTGGTAGTGATCACGACATGGTATTGATGACGCTCAAGCTTAAACTTAAAAAGAACTATAATCAAAACAGATGTTCTCAGTTAAGATTCAATTTAGACAAACTGAAAGATCCAGAAATCGCGGGAATCTTTGAGGCAACTGTTGGAGGAAAATTCGCAGCTCTCAACTTTTTGGAGGATGATATCAACTCAATCACAGAGAACATGAAAGACGTGCTCATTGAATCAGCAACAGAAATACTTGGTAAAAGAAAGAAAATAAACAAACCATGGGTTACAGATGACATTCTAAAGTTATGTGATACACGGCGGGAAATGAAAAAGGTTAAGAAAGAGGTTCCTGAAGCAGCATGGCAATACAGTATGGTGAACAAAAATATTAGGAAGAAAATGAAACAGGCCAAAGAAAAATGGGTAGCTGATCAATGTGAGTCCATTAATACGGGGCTAATAAAAGGTAACAGCAAGGCAGCTTTTGACACATTAAGAAAACTATCAAAACCTCAACAGCCCAGGGTAACTGTCATAGAAGATAGCAATGGGGCTCTGCTCAATGAAAAAACAGCTGTAACGAGAAGGTGGA
Source organism: Oreohelix idahoensis (assembly GCA_024509875.1). Taxonomy (NCBI): domain Eukaryota; kingdom Metazoa; phylum Mollusca; class Gastropoda; order Stylommatophora; family Oreohelicidae; genus Oreohelix; species Oreohelix idahoensis. Next base: position 77,893 of record JAMPIV010001541.1, on the reverse strand, counting down.
CAGAATATTGTAAAGAATTATATAACTGTAAACTTGACACTGACTTAGGCATATTAAACAACATTAAGTGCGAAAACAGGGAACTCGGAAATGCAGCAATATTACGGGAAGAAGTGGAAGAGGCTATATGTTCGATGAAAGGAGGGAAGTCACCGGGTGTGGATAATATCCCAGCAGAGCTCTTGAAATATGGAGGACCAGATATAGTAAAAATCATGACAACAATTTGCCAGAAGATATGGAGTACAAAAAAATGGCCAAAAGAATGGACGCAGTCATTAGTAATACCGCTTCCAAAGAAAGGAAATCTAAAAATGTGCAAGAACTACAGAACCATTAGCCTTATTAGTCATCCAAGTAAGGTAATGTTAAGGATACTTTTGAACAGAATAAAACAGAAATCAGAAGAAATCTTGTCAGAGGAACAGGCTGGCTTTAGACCAAAAAGAAGTACCTCAGAACAAATCTTCAATATTAGATTACTTATCGAAAAACATCTCCAACATCAACACGATTTATACCATAATTTCATCGATTTCACAAAAGCCTTCGATCGAGTCTGGCATGAAGGCTTATGGCAAGTAATGAGAAAATTCAGTTTTGATACCAACATCATAGATATCATTGAAGCACTATACAAGGACGCAAGCAGTGCTATTTTTGTAAGCAACGACATTGGAGAATTTTTCAAAACAACTGTAGGAGTTCGCCAAGGATGTATCCTGTCACCAGTGCTCTTTAATATATATCTAGAACATATTATGCAGGAGGCTCTCTACGATTATAAATCAACCATATCGATTGGAGGCCGACCTCTGTGCAACCTACGTTTTGCTGATGATATTGATCTGATAGCTGGATCAGAATCAGAACTTCAAGACCTTACCTCTAGACTGGAGAAAGTAACAAGAACGTATGGGATGGAAATTAATATAGAAAAAAGCAAGATATTGGTGAATAGCCATAAGAAACATGTTCCGACCAACATTACGTTAAATGGGCAAACGTTAGAAGAAGTTAACACCTTTAAATATCTCGGGTCCACTATATGTAGTGATGGAAGATCAATTAAAGAAATCAAGACAAGACTTGAGATGGCCTCAGCTGCCATGACAAGGTTGAATGTGATATGGAAAAGTAACATCAGTTTTCCTGTGAAGATCAAATTATACAAATCACTTGTATTATCTATTCTCTTGTATGGGTGTGAGGGCTGGACACTCACTGCAGATACGGAGCGAAGGATTCAGGCTTTCGAGCATAAATGTTATAGAAGAATTTTGCGCATTTGCTATAAAGAGCACAAAACAAATGTCTATGTTAGAGAGAAGATAAACACCTATGCAGGCCACCAAGAACCACTTTTGTCAATAGTGAAACGTCGAAAGCTTGCCTGGTTTGGGCATGTAACTCGTCATGACTCCCTTTCGAAAACGATCCTTCAGGGAACAGTCGAAGGTAAACGGAGAAGAGGAAGGCAGAGAAAATCCTGGGCTGATAACATCAAAGAATGGGCAGGACACGGTTTTTCCACACTTGTACGCATTGCTGAGGATAGAGAGCAGTGGAGGACCCTGTCTGCTGATGCTTCCACCATGGCACCCCTACGACCCATGACGGGTTACGGGCTGAGATGATGATATATATATATATATATATATATATATATATATATATATATATATATATATATATATATATATATATATATATATATATATATATCGGTGACGACTCCTCAGTAAAGTTTTTCAGTGATAATGTAGCGCCGTCTACAGCCTAAGTTAACAAGTGCTTAATCTGTTAGGTGTCTCTTAGTGTTAGTGTTTACAATGGGTTAAATGGTAAACTTAAGCTAACAAATACTTAATCTGCGAAGAACCCCAGTCTTTTTCAGTGCTTAAAATTGGTTAAATGGTAATCTTAAGCTGACCTTACTTTTGGGGAATTTCAGTGGTATAACTTATTCACATAAACCTGACTAGTGACGTGTATTCGCTATTACGACTGAATTGTACGAGGTAGTCATTCTTTAATTTGTGAGAGAAACTTCTCCTGGTTGGATGTGGAATTAGGATATGCCTATTGTGTAGTTAGACACAGTTAAAACCTACACGGCAGTCTAGAAAGTTAACCACCTGCCAGTAAAAAAACATTCTGCCCTAAGAAAAGTCATCATGTAATATAATAACATAAACATTACATTTTCGTGCATTCCATTTTGGGAGGTTATTACTTTTTCCTTTTGTGTATCGACCACAAGGGGCGCATACAATTTTACTTTGTAATATTTCTAGTGCTTATATTTTCTGTAAATTCACTTAATGATGTAAGACGAATCGCATATCCACTCAACGGGAACTTCATGGTTGGACACCCCTTATGTTGAGCTGGAAGAGGACTTTGAGTAGATTTTTTCTGTCAAGAGCACGTGAGGAGATGTACATGTATGTACAAGCTTTATTAGCCTATGCGACTGCATGCTCCTGATTGATAGGGTGGGATTAACAGGAGGACAACTCATGTGGGGAAAGACAGCACCGAAATTTACCTAGCAATAATACTAATACAAATACCATAGTGGGGCATAACAGTTTATTATAACATTGTTATTATTTTATTGTTTTGCTTGAGGTAATGGTTGTTTGTTTTGGTCTTATCTCCAGGGTACTCCACTGTTACAGCAGGATCCCAGTCGAGGAATGTAACTTTCTCTTCGACCTCACTGTTCCAGTAAGCAACTAACGCCACGAGTGTCACAGGGTACCTGAAATTACAACCCTCTTCACATAGCCCCCTAACGAGAATTTAGCTCATGCATTGTATAACCAGCACCCGCAGTCTGTCGTCGTATTGTGCAGTAGTGCTTCCCTACTCTCCTTTTTAATGCAGGTCTGAGCTAAAAGGGCCATTCAACATATTATCGACACAGCTGGGCCAGCAAAAATTGAAATCATCTTACTTCGGTCTTAAAAGGAGGCGCAGTCCCAAACTCAAGGTTCAAACCAGACCCAACCGGATTTTCGCATCAAGTACGTAGGCTTAAGTCAACGCGCCTGGATAACAGCGCAGCGGACAGTTGTCCTAAGTTGACCTCGGCTTATATGATTCTGGTCGTTCAAAACCCCGCGAGTATTAGTGGTCAGCGGAAGGATAGAGTGAAACCTACAGCCTATCTTGTTAGTTCCTTTTGTGAAGACGACGCAAGGACTGTGTTCGCTCTTCCCCAGTGGATTTATTACACTCCTCCAGTCTGGATAGAAACTTAAAGACACCGTGTTAGAGTTATATCATACACATACAGCCGAAGAATTTATCTATGGGATTACTTTCCTTGTCGGGGCCGATTAGTGGGTTTTGGTTCCTTGATGTTTATGTAATTGTTAACTTGTTGTGATTTGATGTATTACTTATGTTTGTTGTGCTGAGATATTTAATTTTCCTATCTTTACCACCTTCAAGAATTCTAATAAATGTTAGTCTTTTGTTAAGACCTTCATCCATACATATTTAAGATCTTACTATTTCCCTATTTGTCTGTGAGAAGGAAGAGAGAGCGGGTGATATTTACGACTATATAAGTGAGTTGTGGGCTTGGAAAGAGAGATAGCTGTAATAGATCTTCTTCCAGACTGTTGTAAGTTCTCCCTATTTTCACACATTATTTGTGTTTTCTCTACAATGCTGACAGTTCACTGTCGATTTCACTCAAATTGGCGGACTCGACAAATACTTTATAACCTGCACACACACGACAGAGACATACATGAAGGGGATGACGCATTATGTTAAACAAATGGCCGCAGTAACGAGCACTGCAAGAACATGTGAACGCTTAGTTCAAATTTCCTGCAAGAGGACCAGCTGTATCAGAAGCTCAATGCTCTGTCAGGAGCGTTAATCAAAATGATGGTGATCTAAGCTTGTATTCCACTATTTTCATCTACTAATCTGGTAATACCATGAACCATCCCATTCCTGAATCGCAGTTTTCACTTTCGTCTCAGTGTTTTCTCTTTTCGCAATAACGTCATTTTCAAACCAAACCATTTCAGAATTTGTTGACGTTTTTTGTGGCTTACACTTTTTACAAGAGAAGAGAACTGGAGACAGACATGAAGGAGACGCTGAAGAATGGAAAGTCTTGCCTGATAATACGGGATAGGAAGACGTGGTAGAAGTTTGCTGAAGACCTATGCACCGTAGAGAGTTGAAAGGTGATGATGACTGTTCTGAAACGTGATCACTCCACATTTGCACCAGCGATGGAAAACTATCCCTTATGGGTTAGCCGGACAGAGACAAGTAGTTAAATAGCTGTCTCACTGGTGCCAAAATCGGTCTTGGATACGACACGCAGGTATCGGGTCTCTTTATCCAACTGTCATGATCCCTAATGATTTTTTCCACGAAGCAACCGTCAAAGGGGAAAAGGTTATTGGCAGTGGATGCGTCTCGAAGATCTCATGTGTCAGAATTAATGGACTACAAACTGACGTCTCCACCACTTGTGAATCTGGCTTAATTTCATCATGACCCGAGAGTGCTTTCTGCGATAATTCCAATTCTGCATAATCAATCAGATGAATGTGAAGGCGCCTTTGAAGCCATATCTCAGGAAACTGATAACCAAAAAAAAAAAAAAAACGACAATACGAAGAATAAACACAAAAAAGCAAAGATTTAATAAACAGGTTTCTGCTCACACACACACACACACACACACACGTGTGTGTATGTGTCTGTGTGTTCAGATGTTCTATGATAGGATTAGGTTCTCATGATATAAAATTGTTTATTAGAATGCATATTTCATGGTATTTATTTATTTTTGGTCAACTTTTTATATATGCCAATAATTTTATTTAAAATTTGTCACGTGTTAGATTAATATGATTCTGAAGACGTAATCTTTTAATCTTCTATAATCTATACCATTATAGCTCGTGTGGTCTCTTATGAGAATTAGACTACTGCTCCTTCAGGCATGTCGTACAAGGCGACTAATATGTGGTTGTGCATGGGGCTGGCAAACCTCATCATGTCAAACTAATTGCTGCAGAAACCACCGAAGCAAGAATATATGAATGATTCATGCGGGCTTCCTGTAAGGGGACAAGTTGTAGTGGTGGCTTCATGCTCCATAGGGAGCGAAAAAACCCACAAAAAATGATGATACCATTATTCTTCTCCACCTTATTTCACCGTAATGGCAACGCCTAGGCCTCAAGTCACGGTCAGACGTAAGAACAAATAGGATATAAATAATATCTTGGGTTAAGGAGGGCAAAGAAATAACACCAAGTCTCACCTCATTCAATAGCAGACTATCAAATACTTCATGAGTTTTGATACCATGCCGCCTAATCTGATTATGTTCGAATTCATGATTTATTGGGTTTTTTTTTTTTTTTGGTCTGTCTGTTTGGCTTTCCTTACTTTATTAATATATATATTTTTTAAATTTAATTGCATTGAATTTTATTATCATTATCATTTAACTTTCTTGTTTGTTTAGAGAAAAATACTTAATTTTGATTATGACTGCATACTGTTAACGTACGCTGTTATATTGCCTTTATAATGTTGCATGCCTTCATATTAATGCTTTAAGTAGCATGTGGGAATGACAGGATATCTTCTTCTTCTTCCTCCTCGTTCGTCCTGAAAAGGACGTTGGTTGCGTTGTGCCCATTTACAGCGAAACTGCGATGTTTGCGTCTTTCGTCCGACACATCCGACTTTCGCACAGCATTTTTGGGACCGGGTTAGCCTTCCCTCTTCGATCCCTACTCTCTCAGCAAGACTACAGTGATGCAGCCTGTTTCCAGGACCACCACTTGGAGGGGGAGTAGGGTCTTGGTCAGCTCTGGTTCATTAATATGAAAGAAATATAAAGGTATGTTATCAGGCACTCGCAGGAAATAAAGAAGTAGAACACCAGACAACAGAAAAACAACAGACATGAGTGGCTTACCCAGGATTTGAACACTGGACCTTCCGTGCGACAACCCCGCCTAGCCATGCAAGCGAATCACACTATCCGCTCTGCCATCTACGCATCATCAAAAAATGATGTTTCAATGGCAGGTCAATAGTGCGAACCACAATACACGACACCAGAAGTCCTCCATGGGCAGTTCAGCCTATTAATGACGCAATCACTTCTGTTGTATTTCTATCAAGCAGTATAGGCCGAATCCAACAAGACCCTTAGGACCTTAATACTGTGTCCAGTAAATGATAGTAGACTAGAACAGTGAGAACAGGATAGTGGGTAGGTTTGGTATTGTACAAACATTTATTACAAATAAGGGAGGGAAACCTGAGGCCTGTAAACAGTAAATTAATATGAAACAAATATAAAGGTATGTTATCAGGCACTCGCAGGAAATAAAGAAGTAGAACACCAGACAACAGAAAAACAACAGACATGAGTGGCTTACCCAGGATTTGAACACTGGACCTTCCGTGCGACAACCCCGCCTAGCCATGCAAGCGAATCACACTATCCGCTCTGCCATCTACGCATCATCAAAAAAAATGATGTTTCAATGGCAGGTCAATAGTGCGAACCACAATACACGACACCAGAAGTCCTCCATGGGCATTTCAGCCTATTAATGACGCAATCACTTCTGTTGTATTTCTATCAAGCAGTATAGGCCGAATCCAACAAGACCCTTAGGACCTTAATACTGTGTCCAGTAAATGATAGTAGACTAGAACAGTGAGAACAGAATAGTGGGTAGGTTTGGTATTGTACAAACATTTATTACAAATAAGGGAGGGAAACCTGAGGCCTGTAAACAGTAAATTAATATGAAACAAATATAAAGGTATGTTATCAGGCACTCGCAGGAAATAAAGAAGTAGAACACCAGACAACAGAAAAACAACAGACATGAGTGGCTTACCCAGGATTTGAACACTGGACCTTCCGTGCGACAACCCCGCCTAGCCATGCAAGCGAATCACACTATCCGCTCTGCCATCTACACATCATCAAAAAAATGATGTTTCAATGGCAGGTCAATAGTGCGAACCACAATACACGACACCAGAAGTCCTCCATGGGCAGTTCAGCCTATTAATGACGCAATCACTTCTGTTGTATTTCTATCAAGCAGTATAGGCCGAATCCAACAAGACCCTTAGGACCTTAATACTGTGTCCAGTAAATGATAGTAGACTAGAACAGTGAGAACAGGATAGTGGGTAGGTTTGGTATTGTACAAACATTTATTACAAATAAGGGAGGGAAACCTGAGGCCTGTAAACAGTAAATTAATATGAAACAAATATAAAGGTATGTTATCAGGCACTCGCAGGAAATAAAGAAGTAGAACACCAGACAACAGAAAAACAACAGACATGAGTGGCTTACCCAGGATTTGAACACTGGACCTTCCGTGCGACAACCCCGCCTAGCCATGCAAGCGAATCACACTATCCGCTCTGCCATCTACGCATCATCAAAAAAAATGATGTTTCAATGGCAGGTCAATAGTGCGAACCACAATACACGACACCAGAAGTCCTCCATGGGCAGTTCAGCCTATTAATGACGCAATCACTTCTGTTGTATTTCTATCAAGCAGTATAGGCCGAATCCAACAAGACCCTTAGGACCTTAATACTGTGTCCAGTAAATGATAGTAGACTAGAACAGTGAGAACAGGATAGTGGGTAGGTTTGGTATTGTACAAACATTTATTACAAATAAGGGAGGGAAACCTGAGGCCTGTAAACAGTAAATTAATATGAAACAAATATAAAGGTATGTTATCAGGCACTCGCAGGAAATAAAGAAGTAGAACACCAGACAACAACAGAAAAAAAACAACAGACATGAGTGGCTTACCCAGGATTTGAACACTGGACCTTCCGTGCGACAACCCCGCCTAGCCATGCAAGCGAATCACACTATCCGCTCTGCCATCTACGCATCATCAAAAAAAATGATGTTTCAATGGCAGGTCAATAGTGCGAACCACAATACACGACACCAGAAGTCCTCCATGGGCAGTTCAGCCTATTAATGACGCAATCACTTCTGTTGTATTTCTATCAAGCAGTATAGGCCGAATCCAACAAGACCCTTAGGACCTTAATACTGTGTCCAGTAAATGATAGTAGACTAGAACAGTGAGAACAGGATAGTGGGTAGGTTTGGTATTGTACAAACATTTATTACAAATAAGGAGGGAAACCTGAGGCCTGTAAACAGTAAATTAATATGAAACAAATATAAAGGTATGTTATCAGGCACTCGCAGGAAATAAAGAAGTAGAACACCAGACAACAGAAAAACCACAGACATGAGTGGCTTACCCAGGATTTGAACACTGGACCTTCCGTGCGACAACCCCGCCTAGCCATGCAAGCGAATCACACTATCCGCTCTGCCATGGCTAGGCGGGGTTGTCGCACGGAAGGTCCAGTGTTCAAATCCTGGGTAAGCCACTCATGTCTGTTGTTTTTCTGTTGTCTGGTGTTCTACTTCTTTATTTCCTGCGAGTGCCTGATAACATACCTTTATATTTGTTTCATATTAATTTACTGTTTACAGGCCTCAGGTTTCCCTCCCTTATTTGTAATAAATGTTTGTACAATACCAAACCTACCCACTATCCTGTTCTCACTGTTCTAGTCTACTATCATTTACTGGACACAGTATTAAGGTCCTAAGGGTCTTGTTGGATTCGGCCTATACTGCTTGATAGAAATACAACAGAAGTGATTGCGTCATTAATAGGCTGAACTGCCCATGGAGGACTTCTGGTGTCGTGTATTGTGGTTCGCACTATTGACCTGCCATTGAAACATCATTTTTTTGATGATGCGTAGATGGCAGAGCGGATAGTGTGATTCGCTTGCATGGCTAGGCGGGGTTGTCGCACGGAAGGTCCAGTGTTCAAATCCTGGGTAAGCCACTCATGTCTGTTGTTTTTCTGTTGTCTGGTGTTCTACTTCTTTTTTTCCTGCGAGTGCCTGATAACATACCTTTATATTTGTTTCATATTAATTTACTGTTTACAGGCCTCAGGTTTCCCTCCCTTATTTGTAATAAATGTTTGTACAATACCAAACCTACCCACTATCCTGTTCTCACTGTTCTAGTCTACTATCATTTACTGGACACAGTATTAAGGTCCTAAGGTCTTGTTGGATTCGGCCTATACTGCTTGATAGAAATACAACAGAAGTGATTGCGTCATTAATAGGCTGAACTGCCCATGGAGGACTTCTGGTGTCGTGTATTGTGTTTCGCACTATTGACCTGCCATTGAAACATCATTTTTTTGATGATGCGTAGATGGCAGAGCGGATAGTGTGATTCGCTTGCATGGCTAGGCGGGGTTGTCGCACGGAAGGTCCAGTGTTCAAATCCTGGGTAAGCCACTCATGTATGTTGTTTTTCTGTTGTCTGGTGTTCTACTTCTTTATTTCCTGCGAGTGCCTGATAACATACCTTTATATTTGTTTCATATTAATTTACTGTTTACAGGCCTCAGGTTTCCCTCCCTTATTTGTAATAAATGTTTGTACAATACCAAACCTACCCACTATCCTGTTCTCACTGTTCTAGTCTACTATCATTTACTGGACACAGTATTAAGGTCCTAAGGGTCTTGTTGGATTCGGCCTATACTGCTTGATAGAAATACAACAGAAGTGATTGCGTCATTAATAGGCTGAACTGCCCATGGAGGACTTCTGGTGTCGTGTATTGTGGTTCGCACTATTGACCTGCCATTGAAACATCATTTTTTTGATGATGCGTAGATGGCAGAGCGGATAGTGTGATTCGCTTGCATGGCTAGGCGGGGTTGTCGCACGGAAGGTCCAGTGTTCAAATCCTGGGTAAGCCACTCATGTCTGTTGTTTTTCTGTTGTCTGGTGTTCTACTTCTTTATTTCCTGTGAGTGCCTGATAACATACCTTTATATTTGTTTCATATAAATTTACTGTTTACAGGCCTCAGGTTTCCCTCCCTTATTTGTAATAAATGTTTGTACAATACCAAACCTACCCACTATCCTGTTCTCACTGTTCTAGTCTACTATCATTTACTGGACACAGTATTAAGGTCCTAAGGGTCTTGTTGGATTCGGCCTATACTGCTTGATAGAAACACAACAGAAGTGATTGCGTCATTAATAGGCTGAACTGCCCATGGAGGACTTCTGGTGTCGTGTATTGTGGTTCGCACTATTGACCTGCCATTGAAACATCATTTTTTTTTGATGATGCGTAGATGGCAGAGCGGATAGTGTGATTCGCTTGCATGGCTAGGCGGGGTTGTCGCACGGAAGGTCCAGTGTTCAAATCCTGGGTAAGCCACTCATGTCTGTTGTTTTTCTGTTGTCTGGTGTTCTACTTCTTTATTTCCTGCGAGTGCCTGATAACATACCTTTATATTTGTTTCATATTAATTTACTGTTTTACAGGCCTCAGGTTTCCCTCCCTTATTTGTAATAAATGTTTGTACAATACCAAACCTACCCACTATCCTGTTCTCACTGTTCTAGTCTACTATCATTTACTGGACACAGTATTAAGGTCCTAAGGGGGTCTTGTTTGGATTCGGCCTATACTGCTTGATAGAAATACAACAGAAGTGATTGCGTCATTAATAGGCTGAACTGCCCATGGAGGACTTCTGGTGTCGTGTATTGTGGTTCGCACTATTGACCTGCCATTGAAACATCATTTTTTTTGATGATGCGTAGATGGCAGAGCGGATAGTGTGATTCGCTTGCATGGCTAGGCGGGGTTGTCGCACGGAAGGTCCAGTGTTCAAATCCTGGGTAAGCCACTCATGTCTGTTGTTTTTCTGTTGTCTGGTGTTCTACTTCTTTATTTCCTGTGAGTGCCTGATAACATACCTTTATATTTGTTTCATATTAATTTACTGTTTACAGGCCTCAGGTTTCCCTCCCTTATTTGTAATAAATGTTTGTACAATACCAAACCTACCCACTATCCTGTTCTCACTGTTCTAGTCTACTATCATTTACTGGACACAGTATTAAGGTCCTAAGGGTCTTGTTGGATTCGGCCTATACTGCTTGATAGAAATACAACAGAAGTGATTGCGTCATTAATAGGCTGAACTGCCCATGGAGGACTTCTGGTGTCGTGTATTGTGGTTCGCACTATTGACCTGCCATTGAAACATCATTTTTTTGATGATGCGTAGATGGCAGAGCGGATAGTGTGATTCGCTTGCATGGCTAGGCGGGGTGTCGCACGGAAGGTCCAGTGTTCAAATCCTGGGTAAGCCACTCATGTCTGTTGTTTTTCTGTTGTCTGGTGTTCTACTTCTTTATTTCCTGTGAGTGCCTGATAACATACCTTTATATTTGTTTCATATTAATTTACTGTTTACAGGCCTCAGGTTTCCCTCCCTTATTTGTAATAAATGTTTGTACAATACCAAACCTACCCACTATCCTGTTCTCACTGTTCTAGTCTACTATCATTTACTGGACACAGTATTAAGGTCCTAAGGGTCTTGTTGGATTCGGCCTATACTGCTTGATAGAAATACAACAGAAGTGATTGCGTCATTAATAGGCTGAACTGCCCATGGAGGACTTCTGGTGTCGTGTATTGTGGTTCGCACTATTGACCTGCCATTGAAACATCATTTTTTTGATGATGCGTAGATGGCAGAGCGGATAGTGTGATTCGCTTGCATGGCTAGGCGGGGTTGTCGCACGGAAGGTCCAGTGTTCAAATCCTGGGTAAGCCACTCATGTCTGTTGTTTTTCTGTTGTCTGGTGTTCTACTTCTTTATTTCCTGCGAGTGCCTGATAACATACCTTTATATTTGTTTCATATTAATTTACTGTTTACAGGCCTCAGGTTTCCCTCCCTTATTTGTAATAAACAGCTCTGGTTCGCTGACCCTGACACAAGCAGTCAAGCCATGGGTCGCTTACTGCATTCTCTATTGTTGCGTCTTTGGGTCTTTTTAAGGATATAGTATGCAAGATAAATGAGAGTGGAAGGGCAGAATGTTAGAAGGGCCTGCGCGCCCAATTCTTAACCCTTCGAAAATAAAGTTCGTTCGTATACGAAGATACATATTTAAACAATTTTGCTGCAATTGTCTCTTCATAAGACACAATTCACTTAGGTGGTGACAGTGAGAACAGTTATCAACATTGTCTTTCATTTTTTTTTATTCCCGTATTAAAAACCAAAATATTTGTTTTACATCCGGTGTTAAACAAAGTCTGAACATGCACCCCGTTCGCAGAGAGATGTTATTGGCGCATGCATGCACACCAACCTTTGCGCACTTTTCTTTGGCGAGTGTTACTATTTTTGGGATCGTTACAAACGGAAAGAATGAAAGAATGAGCTGGAAAACTATATATAAAAATATATATATCTGTGATGGGAACACAAGCACATACAGTTATAAATAAATGAGCACCACTATAAGATAAAAAGTTGGAACGAGACAAAATAACGAATATAAGGCTTTGGCCACTTGGCAGAATGCGAAATAGCATTCTGTGCCATCATTTGTAGAACAAAAGGATATGGAGAACTAGGAAAGCCACTTGAAAAAGAAAAAAATGGGTCGATGGAGTGGCTGATTATATAAAACACTTAGCTTCAGTGAGTAATAACGATCAGACAAGCAATTAGAATAGCCCAGGAGCGTAAATAAATCACCCACGATGCTTGATTGCAACAGAGGAAGGATATATATATATATATCTTTATATATATTTATCACCTAGACATCTACCAAATGATGTCTTGCAATTTACCGGTAGACAAGATCGACTTTATGTAAGAATATCAGTGTAGCCAGATGTGAGGAAAAGAGATAGGCGCTGAATATGACGTATATCCAGGAAACAGATGATAGCATTATACGACAGTTCCTGTTCTGGAATCACCATGGTGAAAGAAATCGAGGACAACCAAACAACACACTTGTAAACTAATTGCTGATACATAAAATGATTAAAGAATTCACGGAAAAATATGAAAGGATTGAAGAAGACAGGAGGGCTTGGCATTAACCTAACTACATGACAATGATTATGGTGTTGATGTCTTTCATAGCATGGGAAGAGATCAACAACAGAATGGATGGCCGGCTTTAAGGACAGAAATCAGTTGACCGGGCGTATGATGATGATGAATACTTCGAAGGCTGCAGATCCTTAAACTTTGGATACTACATTTGATAAAAATTCACATTAAATAATAATAATCATATTAATAGTATTAATAATAAAAATAGACACGAAAAGTGCAACACTGTAAAATAATCATGAAAGACTCAGAACTTTAATCTCAGATTTAACAGAACATTCGATCTCTCGATCTCTTAAGTTGCAGGGCAACCACTTGAGAAAACAAAAAACAACGGCGAGTGTGATTTGACAGCTCATCGTCTACTGAACAAAAGTGCAGGTGATATCCATACCTGATTTAATACAGCTGCTTCTAACCCTCTCTCTCTAATGACCTGCTAATCGGCAGTCAGTCAGGGTTTAGACCAAAGCATTCATGCCACACAGCCTTAACAAAGATGATAGACAATAGGCACCTAAACATCAATAACGAAAATATATGTGAAGCAATCTTTGTAGATTTCAAAAAAAGCATTTGATATGATAGATCACGTTATTTTAATAAGAAAATTAGAAACAATGAAAGTAAATATTAAGCTGGTGAAGTTAATTAAATCGTTCCTGTCGGATAGACAACAAATAGTGTCTTACAATAATTCCTTGTCAAACCCAACCGTTGTCAATACAGGTGTTCCTCGGGGCTCTATTCTCGGCCCTCTTCTCTTTACCTTATACATTAATGACCTTCCTCTGCACATCAAACACTCATCATGTGACCTGTTTGCCGATGACTGTACTGTTTATACAAGTGATACAAGATGCACTACACTAGAACAATCTTTACAAAACGATACACATAATCTTATTAAGTGGAGCAACGAGAATCGTATGCAAACAAATATTAGTAAAACAAAATGTATGGTAATATCAACTAGTCAAAAACTACAAAACTCGCAGAAAGCAACACTACAGCTCTGCATTGGAACATCACGAATTGAAAACGTAAATGAACACAAAATTCTAGGTCTCACTGTTGACCAACACCTAAGTTAGAACTCACATGTACATGCACTCACAAAGCAAACACCTCAGAAAGTTTACCAATTAGCCAAAATTAAACATTTCCTGGATGAGGAGGCAAGGAAAATGTTCTACATATCTCATATACAAACGCATCTAGACTATTGTTCCACTATCTGGGATGGTTGTTCAGTATCCAACACGAAAAGGCTCCACTCACTTCAAAAACGAGCAGTGCGCCTTGTTGCTGATAAACACCAATCACATTGTATAGATTAATACAATTTTCTTCAAATACTACCCCTCAGGAAGCGCTTCCTATTTAACAAAGCAAAATTTATTCACAAAATCCTGTCACGGAATATTCCAACGTATCTTTGGCCGATTTTAAAACACAATGAAAGACGTAGTCAGCGCTTAAACAAATTACAGGTACCCAAGCCCAGGCTAGACCTATTTAAGAATAGTTTGGCTTACTCAGCTGCTCATCTTTGGAACAATCTTCCCAATGACTTGAAAAACACGCACAGTCCTTACTCATACAATCGTATACTGTTCAAATACTTTATGAGTGCTGATTATATGCCACCCTAACTGATTAGGTTTCAAATTAGTATCTATTATACTGTATGGAGGCTCTGATGATCTAGTTTTTCATTACAATATACTTATTTTTTAAATTTTGTGATCAGGCGCTGTTAATGTATGCTATTATACTGCTTTGTAATGTTTCATTGCCCTTAAATTAATACTTTAAGTACGCTGGAGAATGTTTGAGCAACAGTAACAAAAGATGAGCAAGAGGAAGGAAGAATGCAAGAGGGAACTGTGTGCCCGATTTTCAACCCTTGGAAAATTAATTTCTTTCGTATATGTCTGTCTAACTATCTACCTAGTCTGTCTAACTATCTACCTAGTCTGTCTAACTATCTATCTAGTCTGTCTAACTATCTACCTAGGCTGTCTGACTATCTACCTAGTCTGCTCTTCTACCTAGTTATTCTGGGAAGGCAAAGACAGAAGGAGAGGAACTGGTTACCCCACCTCATGATGATGATGGACCTAGTATTGTGAAGGCTTAAACAATTCACTCCCTACGGCAGTATCTGCTATGGGACTCAAAGCTGCTCACGTCTGGTCAAATCTCTCACATACACTGGAAAACACGAGTCCCTAGTCATTCAGTAGCAGACTGTTCGAATGTTTCACGAGTTCTTATAACACACCATCTGATTATGCCTCAAATCACTGTCTAATTTACTGTATGAGGAATTTGATTTTTGTCAATTTTATTGTTTGTTTGTTTTGGTTTTTTTTTTTTTTTTTTTTTTTTTATATTCTCATTTAATTTTTTATTTAATTTGTTTAAAAAAAATTTATTTTAAAAACATACTTTGATTATGATGAATAATGCAATGTATGATTGTAGTGAAATTGACAGAGATACAACGGTAAAATACCTCCAAAGATAACATTTAAGGATAAAAACATAATGCGTAGGCTGCTGAAGTACATGATCGCCTAGACCGCGGGTCATCATCCTCCATAATAATTGACTTGCTAGACAGGAGGGGAACGGCGGATCAAAAAGGAAAAAAATATGACTGGAAAGGCTAGGAGACGCAATTGGGGGGGATGGAGGAAAGAAAAAAAATCACGTCCCCCAAATTGACACGAGGTACGGAATTTTGGCCACAGGCGCCATTCTTCAACAGTTGTTCAGTGATAGACACAGATTTTAAAGTGTGGTGATTTGATACTGCCATATCAAAATCTAGCCTTACAAACTAGTAGGGATTTGCTCTGGACCCCCCGCCCAAGTCAGGGTCTAGGGACCAACAATGTACATTGAGAATAATGGAACATATTACCTATCCTCTTTTAGGGTAGACAACTAATAAATATTTTTCAGAACCTATAGTCTGGGAGGATCTAGCTGATGTAAAACCACCATGGTAAATGTGCTGTTTGGTCAGAGAGATCTGACCTGTCTGTATGATGTGGTTGTTGTGTCAGTGTTGTGTCCAGACGTGGGTAGAGAATAGATTTTGACACATGGCCCATACTTTGATTGCAGAGCTGCGAGTTTCTGTTGTCCACAAAGCAGTGTCAATTCAGTTGGTGATTCACTCGAGTGTATCTGTGCAGTACTTGTGACAGAGACCACCATTATTGCCCGCCAGCACGGAGAGGTGGGACCATCAGTTTTCAGCACCAGAGCTACAAATATAAGATGAGTGAGCCTCTGGTCTGCTGGACATTCACCAAAGTTGTGTAGTTACTAATACCCCATAAAAATTCCCACCATTTTCTGGACACTGGGTAGTCAATATAGACAGGTGTGATGAGGCCACCCCAACAGCACAAACAGTACATATCCTCCCAAGTAGATGACTACTAGAACATTTTAATAAAACTAACTAGTATAGTACATATATATGTACACTATTGCATTTATGATATAATATTCCATGCATTTCTTTCATAATCTCTAAATCTTTTAAGTTCTGGTCAACCTAAAAAATTGATCCAGAACAAAATAAATGTAATATAATTTTATCAAAAAATTTTACACACGTGAGTTAGTTCAGTGTATTTTAACATTTGTTAATATTATTAGTCTTCTTAATTATTTGTGGGTGTATTTAGAAACTATCACACCACACTACACATCATTACCCTAGACACTTTACGTAGCCACATTCATTATAAAAAATTAAGTGTGAGGTCGTAGTGGTAGCAAGAAAGGCCTTCTGACCATTCACAACTACATTTTATCTCAGGAGCCTTCACAGCTGGCCTCATACAATTACATTTAGTAATATCACCATCATACAATACCATCAACACCACTACAATGATGTTATATTACTTTTTAATGATAAATGCCTAAATAATGCTTAAAGTAAATTTGAGGATGAAAGAATACAGTATACATGATTAGAGAGAGGGAGGAAGGGCAGAATGTCAGACGGGCCTACGAGCCAAATTCTTAACCCTTTGAAAATAAAGTTCGTTCGTTCTCTCTCTACCCCTCCTGCGCTCCCCTTTTCAGAAACATCTAAACTTTAAAAAGCCCCCCCCCCCCCCCTTTTTTTTCCAAAAAAAAAAACAAAACAAAAAAAAACCTGGTTTTCACATATCTCCCACCTGTCAATTGATTCCATGACCGGAGTCGACGTCAGCTCAGCCCACTAATCTGTCGCGAGGTCTTTCATTGCCTCAGGTAATTTTATTCAACTGTCGACTGAAATAGATATTTGCCAGTTCCAGAAATTGATGAAGTTAGGAAGCAAGCTGGGTCAGTCTAGAGACAAGCTGGGTCAGTCTAGAGAAAAGTTCAGCTAGGCTTGTAAAAAAAAAAAAAAAAAAAAAGGCTAAAAACAACGAAAAAAGGACGGCAGATCTTTAATACACCGCTGTAATTCTGGTACTGATAAGAAATCCCCATGTACAGAGTTTTCTTAACGAAAGGATTGTAACCAACAATGAAACAATTCCATCAGTTTTTCGCAGAATTATGGAAACGGCACGTCTTGCACCGTGAAAACTAAATTCAACACCCATTAAAAATGAACATTCCTTCCAATATTTTCATAATGCATTTTTGAGAAAGTTAAATTGAACACCCATTAAAAGAACGCGCAGGCTTTTTGATTTTGTTCGTGATGAATTGACCATAAGTCATGATAAGTTTAACTACAAAGAAGCATTGACCATAAGTCATGATAAGTTTAACTACAAAGAACCATTGACCATAAGTCATGATAAGTTTAACTACAAAGAACCATTGACCATAAGTCATGATAAGTTTAACTACAAAGAACCATTGACCATAAGTCATGATAAGTTTAACTACAAAGAACCATTGACCATAAGTCATGATAAGTTTAACTACAAAGAACCATTGACCATAAGTCATGATAAGTTTAACTACAAAGAACCATTGACCATAAGTCATGATAAGTTTAACTACAAAGAACCATTGACCATAAGTCATGATGAGTTTAACTACAAAGAACCAGTGACCATAAGTCATGATAAGTTTAACTACAAAGAACCATTGACCATAAGTCATGATAAGTTTAACTACAAAGAACCATTGACCATAAGTCATGATGAGTTTAACTACAAAGAACCATTGACCATAAGTCATGATAAGTTTAACTACAAAGAACCATTGACCACAAGTCATGATAAGTTTAACTACAAAGAACCATTGACCACAAGTCATGATATGTTTAACTACAAAGAACCATTGACCACAAGTCATGATAAGTTTAACTACAAAGAACCATTGACCAAAAATCATGATAAGTTTAACTACAAAGAACCATTGACCACAAGTCATGATAAGTTTAACTACAAAGAACCATTGACCATAAGTCATGATAAGTTTAACTACAAAGAACCATTGACCATAAGTCATGATAAGTTTAACTACAAAGAACCATTGACCATAAGTCATGATAAGTTTAACTACAAAGAACCATTGACCATAAGTCATGATAAGTTTAACTACAAAGAACCATTGACCATAAGTCATGATAAGTTTAACTACAAAGAACCATTGACCATAAGTCATGATAAGTTTAACTACAAAGAACCATTGACCATAAGTCATGATAAGTTTAACTACAAAGA
Organism: Oreohelix idahoensis; assembly: GCA_024509875.1. NCBI lineage: Eukaryota > Metazoa > Mollusca > Gastropoda > Stylommatophora > Oreohelicidae > Oreohelix > Oreohelix idahoensis. Next base: position 59,120 of record JAMPIV010001541.1, on the reverse strand, counting down.
ACCATTGACCATAAGTCATGATAAGTTTAACTACAAAGAACCATTGACCATAAATCATGATAAGTTTAACTACAAAGAACCATTGATCATAAGTCATGATAAGTTTAACTACAAAGAACCATTGACCATAAGTCATGATAAGTTTAACTACAAAGAACCATTGACCATAAGTCATGATAAGTTTAACTACAAAGAACCACTGACCATAAGTCATGATAAGTTTAACTACAAAGAACCACTTAAGTTCACGCCAAACAGTATGAAATGATGCTGTCTATTATCAGTGATGCTTCTTCATCTTCAAGTGCCAGATGGTCATGTCTCTCCAATACTTCCTGCCTCCTGCACCCCAGCGATATTGATCAATTCTAAAGGTTTTGAAGAACAATACACAAGAAAAGGAAATAAAGCAATATCTGGAGGTGGCCAGGGATCAGTGCATCAACAAGACGAGACAAAAACTATAAAAAAGGTGGCCCCATAGCAGATATTGCCGTTGGGGAGTGAAGAGTTAGAGACTTTACCATACTAGGTACAGTTTTATGAGGTGGGGTGACCAGCTCTCTTCCACTGCCTTCTCCAACTCAAAAGAAGAGTCAGGTACCCATTTACAGCTGTGTAGACTGGAGCGAGGTGCTACCATGTTTCGACCCCGTACCTGGTAACTGTGCCGCAAGAATGAAACACTTAAGGGATTCTATTCAAGCTGACCTTCACGTGATGTGATCAGAAAACAATGGGAAAATGATATCAATGCTAATTATTCTTCTGGTAAACCAAGTACAGACCTTTCTTACACCTCTACGTTGTCAGTTGAAAACAGGTAACAGCAGAAACAAATGAGTAAGGATATTATAACAGCGTGATAGGGAGTCGTGTGTCAGAAATTCTACACACACGGCCACAGCAGAAACTGCGTCTATAATTAGTCTGGGTTGTTCAGGTTTCCTTATGTCTCTGTTGCGTCTGCTGTCGCGAGAACGACCGTTGTCAGTTAGGTACTTTTTTTGGGAGCTCTGAGTTGGCCTTGTATCTAGTCACCATTCATCACGGCAGCGAGATGATGGCATCGTTGCCATCAAAGGCTCTGGATCGATTTCCCGGTGAGTCTTTCACTTTCCTATTGTCTTTTGTTCTCCTTCTTTCTTTTTTTTTTTTTATGAGTGTCTGTCACATACCTATTTATATTTATAATTTATGTATTTCTTCTTCCATCCTTAGCCATCAACCGGCAAAGCAGTATGTGGCCAGTACGCCTAGCGGCGTCTTAGGGCAACAACAAATTGATCAATCTATCGCTGTTTCCACCACGCCTAGTGGCGTCTTTGTGGAACAAAAACAGACCAAACAATCTATCATTGTTTCCATAATCAGATTGGTTGGCAAGCAGGTGATCAGCCCACTGTGCGAAGTTTTTATGGGATGGGGTAAACAGCCCCATGCCCATACCCTCCTTAGTCGCCTTTTACGACATGCGTGGTAGGGTGCAGTGTTACTATTCTTTGCTCCCCTTTCGGGCCCCGGTAACACACGGGTGAATTTATGTATTTAGACTAGCAATAACCCGTCAAACTTGACGGGTTTTTAATTATAGTGTGCTGTTTCCGTTCCCGGATGAGCAGATAGAAGTACATTCTTAGAGTGTTTTTGGTTTCTTTCCATTATACAGTGTAATCAAACTGTTCATGAGCACCGTCATTTGAACGCTTTTCTTTGTTGATTGTAACTATTTTCGGGAGAGTATATATAATGGTAACAATACAATTTTTCATCAAGGTTGCATTCCTCAGCTGTGACCAACGTACACACGGCGAGAATTATATTATTTTAGATTCAGTTTAAAAGTTCTTTGATAACAACATTTCGTGTGAAAGTGCGTGGATTGTTTTCAAAGAGTGTTCCCTGATAACACGTGGTTTTAACAAAAACTTTCAAGTTTTCATGACTTGTACATCGGATGAGGGCTCATGCACACCAATTTTTACGCACTTTTTCTTTGTCCAGCGCTACTAATTTCGCGAAAGAATAAAAATAAAATAAAAAAATAAAACCAAAGTATTTGTTTTATATAACACCCACGCCGCGCAAGTTGCACACCGTGCGTTGCGCACTTTTTTTTCTGGCGCGAGTTACTATTTTGAGTGTGACCGACGTAACATACATCGGTAATTATGTTAGTTGGGATGGGATTATTTATTTGGCTTGGTCATCTCATGAGAATGGAACCCGATAGATTATCCCTATGCGCCTACAACAGTAGCAGATCTGATTTCAGAGAACGGGGTAGACCAAAAGGCAAATGAATAGATGTCACAGAAATTCTACAACATCACAAGCTCACAGCTACCTACCCTCTACCGGGGCTCCAATGGGTTGTGGTCCAGCGTTGGTGTAGCTGGCGAGTCCTTTTAGGGCTTCAGACTAGCAGATAGATAACGTTAGTCCTTTTCAGGACTTAGTATCTATCGACGCTGGACGGACTAGCAATCTAGTTTGATTGCACAAGAGTTCACATACAACCGGTGTTTCGCTGAACACTGAGGTAGTACGGCAGCGTTGGCGTAGCTGGTGAGTCCTTTTTAGGGTAAGTCCTTTTCAGGGCTTCAGGCTAGCAGATGGATAATGTTAGTCCTTTTCAGGGCGTAGAATTTATCAACTCATCGCTTCAGTTAACAGAGTTCACTTATTTTGGAATGGCAAATGCGTTCTGACGTATCCAAATAGGTTGAAAGGAACGCGCCTCGCCACAAGAAGACAGAAACCAAACCAAACAAACAAAAAGCCACAGCAACAGACTTGGTTCAAGAACACAAACTTAAGCTGCTCACTACTCTTCGTGACAACAGTGGGCCGAAAAAGTCAAGTAAATAAAGTACTTAGTTGAATTCTTTCTGTTTTCTTTCTGAATCGGAACCTCTTCTACCCCCTGGCAGAGTGTAGAGGTGACCCAGAGAGCACAATGGCTCTTGGGTGAGCATGCAATCAAACTGTCATACAAACAGGTGATTGGCCTGTTGTGTCCGAACTTGCCCTCAAAATTGCACAAAATTGCCATGAAACCATCGAACTTCTGGTTCGTTTACCCGAAGGTGTCGAGAGATGCCCTTTCCGCTTCTGCCTGAAGGCATTTATAGAGGAGTACCCGAGAAGGGCTATAATTAACTCATGAACCCGAAGGTCAGAAGAATACACCGGTGTCAGCAGCATCCTAACAGACACGCGCTACTCTGTCTAGGAAATTAATTCTGGGAGGGCCCGTTCTTAGTTGAAATCAGAGACTGTTATTAGCCAAACACAGATCAAGCACTAGTAGATGACCCGGTACAGATGATTCATTGACCTGCCTGTGTTGTTGTATGCCCAGGTCCGAAGTTTTTGAAACAACTGTCGGAATCTAAAAAGAAAATAGTTTTAAAACTATCCTTTCGGCAGATGGCGCTCTGACACGCCTTAAAACAGATGGCAGCACTGAAGGCTGAGCTTTGTTACAGTTACCGTGTGTTTTGCTTTTCCCACAACTTTTCTTCTCTCTGTGTAATTATCAGGTCGGAAACTGGGTTTCTTTTTTTGGAGGGAAGGGGGTAAATCTGTTACGTCTGCTAATAGCAAACAGTTTTAAAAAATACACATTGCACCCCATAATGAACTTGTCAAACTTCTGTTTTGAAAAACTGAATACTTAGAAACGTGTAGCGCTTTTTAAAATATAATCTTTGGGCCCGGAAAGCTTTCTAATGTGCCAGTTTGTGTATACGGCGTTCCATTTCGAATGTACACTGTATTGAGAGCGGTGAAGTAGGATGGCTGAAAGAGCACACAAAAACCAGTGAGGATCTCCTGGCCGCAGAAGACATGAAAAATGTAAATGTTGGAGTGACAAAAAAAAAAAAAAAATAAATAAATAGTGGAGTAATTGGAGAAACCAGGCGCCATTCTTATCTACATGTCAATTATATTTTTGTACATTTGACGCCCGAGACTTGCTGGTCGTACGTTTGGGCATAAAGTAATTGTGTTCATTCAATGTTTTGTTTCCTTCCTGAAGATAAATCAATACAATCTATTTATTACATTTTTATTTAAAATACGCTGTTTATTAGAATTTGCCCTTCAGCTTTTACCAGCAACCGTCCTTCTCTTCCTCCTCTCTCCCCCCTTCTCGACCTCGACGGAAAGTTAAAAAATAAATAAATAAAATACAACTCATTTTCGGCAATTCAGTGCCGCCTAGAGCCATAACCGTGTAGAGCCATAACCGCCTAGAGCCATAACCGTGTAGTGCCTAGGCAGAAGAAAAAAAAAAAGCCGAAAGGGAGGCAGAAGAAAAAAGGCCGAAAGGGAAGGCAGAAGATAGAAGGTTGCAAAGGGAGCACGAATTACGACTAAGGGAGCTGGAATTACAAGGCCAGGCTCCTGAAAATGGTGCCAGCCCTTTTGCCTCAGATGCTACGCCCAGTCTGGGAGCCTCAAACTCAGCTATGGGGTTTCATTTAGACCATTTTGTTGAAAAAGACGATGACATAGAGGGGTACCTAGGACGTTTTGAGTTATTAGCTACTACATATGGGTTAGAGAGAGAGAGGTGGAGTTTAAAGCTATCACAGGGATTGAGAGGTACTTCTTATGAAGTATTTGCCAAAATGAACAGGGAAGACCAAGACAATTATGACATGTTAAAGCAGGCTTTGTTATTAAGGTACGAGAAGAATGGTGAATTTTATCGTAAGAAATTTAGAAATGCCAAACTGTTGTCTGGGGAGACATACCACCAATTCTCTGCTAGACTAGAAACCTATTTGGAGAAATGGACGGCTCTGGGGAAGACCCAAGATCTTAAAGAAATGATCATGATTGAGCAATTGAGAGAGTCCATGGCTCCAGACATGAGAAAATTTCTCATGGAACAAGGTGCAGAGAAGTTGGGGGAAATTTTAAATGTTGCTGAGAGGTATCAGGCAGCCAGGCAGAGGTAAGTGGTGCTAAAAAGAAGCACATAGACAATTTTAAAGCTCCACAGCAATTTAATAAATTTGATAATAGAGAGCAGGGAAATAAAGGTAGGACAAACTTTGAGCGGCCAAGAAATGACTATCGCGACAGAAACTCACAGTTCAATGACCAAAAGTTCAATGAAAGAAAACCGTTGAACCAAGGAAAAAGATGGTGTAAATGGTGCAAGAAGGATAACCATAACACCGAATTTTGTAGAAGGAAACCTTCAAACATTGCTGCAATGAAGTCGGGGACGCAAAGATTAAAGGTTAATCCTAATGGACAACAGGAACCTTATCACCCCCCAGTTTGTGAGGATGTTATTTGTAATGGGGTCACCATAAGGTGCCTTTATGATACAGGTTTGGATTATGATTCAGTTGTGAAGTCTAGCCTAGTGGACCCAAGTCAGTATACCACAGAAACAGTGGAAATACAAGGGGCGACTAAGGACATACCACTCATGACACTTCCCATCGCAAGGATAACGGTGAAAACTCGCTATGTGGAAGGAGAAATCAGAGCAGCAGTGATAGATGAACCAATCTACCCTCTGATATTGGGGTGTAGATACGTCTTCTTGGGGAATCCCGAGAAACCTGTGATCATGGCGACAGTGCAGACCAGGTCACAGAAGAAGGAGGAAGAAGGTGAACCTATAAATGCTCATCCAGAGGAGATGAGGAAGGCGCAGGCTGAGGATAGGACACTCAAGCCCTGTTTTAAAAAATTGCCCAAATGCCACACACCTCCGAGCAAGGGGGAATATTTCATGAAGAACAAACTCTTATACAGGAAGGCCGGAACTGGAACAAATGGTCACAACCAGCTGGTTCTTCCCACTTCATATAGAGATAAAGTGATGGAACTCGGGCATGCGATTCCCTTCAGTGGTCACATGGGGATCAGCGCCACAGGACAGCGTATAGCTTGTCATTACTTCTGGCCAGGGATAACGGAGGATATAAAAAGATATGTCAAATCCTGCCCAGAATGTCAAAGGGTAGCTCCAAAGCACTGGACTGCTCCTGCAACTCTAGGGGAAATGCCCATAGTGGGAACACCTTTTGAGAGGGTTGCAGTGGATATTGTAGGACCTCTCACTCGGACCAAGAGGAGGAACAGTTACATCCTTACTCTGGTGGACACTTGTTCTATGTGGGGAGAGGCGGTAGCCCTGCCATCAATTGATTCAAAACATGTAGCAGAGGCACTACTTACAATATTTACCCGATTAGGATTCCCGCATCAAATCTTGACGGATAATGGTTCTCAGTTCAAGGGGAAACTAACGGAAGAAGTTTTTAAGCTATTTCAAGCCAGACACTTTCATTGTAGTCCGTACCATCCACAAGGGAACGGCCAGGTAGAGAGGTTCAACGGGACTCTCATTTCTATCCTGAGAAAGCTGGCACACGAAAAACCGGATCTGTGGGATCAATTCCTGCCCGCCGCATTGTTTGCGTACCGGGAGGTACCACATAGTTCAACCGGGATGGCTCCCGCAACTCTGCTATTTGGGAGGCCAATAAAAGGTCCATTAGAAGCTCTATTAAGGACCTGGACAGATGAGAAGGCGGAAGAGACTGTTACCTCATCGTATCAATACGTGAACGAACTGACCACTCGTTTGAAAGCTGGATGGAAACTGGCAAATGATAATTTGAAACAAGCCAGGAAGAAACATGCAGCATATTTTAATAGGAAGGCAAAGGACAGGGAACTGGCAGTCGGAGAGAAGGTGCTGCTTCTACTACCCGGAAGCCAGAATAAATTACAAATTGGTTGGCAAGGTCCATATACGGTTCTAGAGAAGGTGTCTAGAACAAACTATAAAATTGACAAAAAGGGGAAGGAAAAAGTTTATCATGTAAACCTGTTAAAGAAGTATCTGGACAGACCACTCCAGGAAAGCACCCCCTTATTGACCTTGGCTATTGCAACCCAGATGCAAAAGGAACCACTCACCTCACATGAATACCCATTACATCCTTGTGAAACAGCAGCACAGGTAAAAGTCAGTAAGCACCTGACTAAAAACCAGAGGGAGAGAGTTCAACAGGTTCTGGAGGAACATACAGATGTATTAACAGATAAACCAGGCCATACAAATTTGCTACAGTATGACATGAAACTGGTAGACTCAAACCCAATCTGTATGAGAGCCTATTCTATTCCGTTCGCGAAGGAGAAGGCATTGAAGGAAGAAATAGAGTATTTGTTGAAGGAGGGGATTATTTCGCACAGTGAATCATCTTTTAGTTCTAGTGTCGTTTTGTTGAGAAAACCGTCTGGGGAACACAGACTGTGCATAGATTACAGGAAACTGAATGCTGTCACAGAAGGACAAGTGGATCCATTACCAGACACAAAACAGTTATTTGCCAGACTGAACAAGGCAAAATACTTTTCAAAGGTGGATCTTAGTAAAGGCTATTACCAGATCCCAGTGAAGCCTGAAGTGAGACCTTATTTGGCTTTTAGCACTTCGGATGGACATTATGAATTCAATATGCTACCATTCGGACTGAAAAATGCTCCGAGTGTGTTTTCAAGGATGATGCGCAAATTGTTGGATCCCCTGAATAACCCATGTATCACGAATTTCATGGATGATATTCTCGTCGCCACAGAGACATTTGAAGAACACATTGAAGCTCTTGAGATGTTGTTTGATAGACTTCGGGAGGCGAACTTAACTGCTAGGCCAACAAAATGTTGTATTGGATGCAAAGAGTTGGAATTCTTGGGACACACTGTATATCAGGGTAATATGACCCCTGATCCTAAGAACTTGGAAAAACTGCAGAGAGCACCTAGGCCGCAAACAAAAAAGGACGTGCGATCATTCGTGTCGTTATGCGGATTTTATCAGAAATACATCAAAAATTTTAACGCTATTTGTGCTCCTCTGACTGATCTGACTCGCAAGGGACTTCCAGATAAAATTATTTGGACTGCACAATGTGAACTAGCGTTCCAAGAGTTAAAGGAAAAACTCACTAGCAAGCCTATTCTCAAACTGCCTGATTTGACACAGGACTTTGTCTTAAGAACCGATGCAAGTAATGTAGGACTCGGAGGGGCTTTGTTGCAAAGATCATCTTCACCTGATGGGGAACTGAAACCAGTCGCTTATGCAAGCCGCAAATTGAATAAGGCGGAACAAGGATACTCCACAAGCGAAAAAGAATGTTTAGCATTAATCTGGGCAATAAAGAAGTTTCAAATCTATCTGTATGGTAGGACTTTTGTGGTGGAGACGGACCATCAGCCTCTCGTGTTCTTGTCTCAGGCTAAGCATGAAAACGCAAGATTGCTGAGGTGGTCTTTATTGCTTCAACCTTATCAGTTTAGTATCCAATATATCCCAGGCAAATTGAATGTCGGTGCAGATTTCCTCAGTCGGCACCCCTGTGATCAAAATTAGAGTAGTGGCAGACGTGAGGAGTAATTTTACCTATGTGTATCGCTGGTTTTGGAACTTGCCATAGGCATGTTTTCAAGTGGGGAGATGTGTAGTGAAATTGACAGAGATACAACGGTAAAATACCTCCAAAGATAACATTTAAGGATAAAAACATAATGCGTAGGCTGCTGATGTACATGATCGCCTAGACCGCGGGTCATCACCCTCCATAAAATTGACTTGCTAGACAGGAGGGGAACGGCGGATCAAAAGAAAAAAATATGACTGGAAAGGCTAAGGAGACGCAATTGGGGGGGGGGGGAGGAAAAGTAAAAACTCACGTCCCCCAAATTGACACGAGGCACGGAATTGGACGCTTTTGCAATACCAAGCCCTTGATTTGAATTCAGCGGCTAAAACGCAGATGTTAGGAATATTACAAAAATTAAAAAGTACTTTTTTCTTAATATTAATGTTAGGAATATAAAAATTAGCTGGCCGGATGGCCTATTCTGAGCAGTGAACTAATATGTTCTTAATTTTACAGACGGATAGATAATATTGAAGATATTGACAAAAGACAGTGTTGTTCACATCATCGACAGACTGTATTGAATCTAAAAGTGTCGCTAATTGCACAAAAAAACACGACCTCGAGACGCAGGTGGTCAAATCTACTTAGTATGGAGGAGAGGGTTTTTGGTGGTAGCTGTGTCTCAAAATAACTTTTAACGACAAAATTTTGGAGGGGAGAGAAAGGTTGGTTCAAAAATCAAGTACATTTTTGTAGAAACACAAGTAGAGACGGACAGACTAACAGATAACCATCCATACTTGACTGAAGCATGACTGAAATGACTTTAGTGTAGGAAATTTGAATTTAAAATAAACCTAGGCAGTGATTGGCCACAGACAATCATATTATTAGCGCTCAGACGCGAAAGTGGGGCCATTCTTCAATAGTTGTTCAGTGATAGACACAGATTTTAAAGTGTGGTGATTTCCATATGAAAGAAAGTGAAAGAAATTTAGGGACGCCATACTATAGCCAGCAGCTCAGCTGAGTTTTGCTAGCAATTCTGTGTTATTTATTCATAATCTGGTAAGATTGAAATTATTTCCTTATATATATTTTGAATATTGTTTCATGTTCGAGTGATTTGATACTGCCATATCAAAATCTAGCCTTACAAACAAGTAGGGATTTGCTCTAGACCCCCCGCCCTAGTCAGGGTCTAGGGACCAACAATGTACATTGAGAATAATGGAACATATTACCTATCCTCTTTTAGGGTAGACAACTAATAAATATTTTTCAGAACCTATAGTCTGGGAGGATCTAGCTGATGTAAAACCACCATGGTAAATGTGCTGTTTGGTCAGAGAGATCTGACCTGTCTGTATGATGTGGTTGTTGTGTCAGTGTTGTGTCCAGACGTGGGTAGAGAATAGATTTTGACACATGGCCCATACTTTGATTGCAGAGCTGCGAGTTTCTGTTGTCCACAAAGCAGTGTCAATTCAGTTGGTGATTCACTCGAGTGTATCTGTGCAGTACTTGTGACAGAGACCACCATTATTGCCCGCCAGCACGGAGAGGTGGGACCATCAGTTTTCAGCACCAGAGCTACAAATATAAGATGAGTGAGCCTCTGGTCTGCTGGACATTCACCAAAGTTGTGTAGTTACTAATACCCCATAAAAATTCCCACCATTTTCTGGACACTGGGTAGTCAATATAGACAGGTGTGATGAGGCCACCCCAACAGCACAAACAGTACATATCCTCCCAAGTAGATGACTACTAGAACATTTTAATAAAACTAACTAGTATAGTACATATATATGTACACTATTGCATTTATGATATAATATTCCATGCATTTCTTTCATAATCTCTAAATCTTTTAAGTTCTGGTCAACCTAAAAAATTGATCCAGAACAAAATAAATGTAATATAATTTTATCAAAAAATTTTACACACGTGAGTTAGTTCAGTGTATTTTAACATTTGTTAATATTATTAGTCTTCTTAATTATTTGTGGGTGTATTTAGAAACTATCACACCACACTACACATCATTACCCTAGACACTTTACGTAGCCACATTCATTATAAAAAATTAAGTGTGAGGTCGTAGTGGTAGCAAGAAAGGCCTTCTGACCATTCACAACTACATTTTATCTCAGGAGCCTTCACAGCTGGCCTCATACAATTACATTTAGTAATATCACCATCATACAATACCATCAACACCACTACAATGATGTTATATTACTTTTTAATGATAAATGCCTAAATAATGCTTAAAGTAAATTTGAGGATGAAAGAATACAGTATACATGATTAGAGAGAGGGAGGAAGGGCAGAATGTCAGACGGGCCTACGAGCCAAATTCTTAACCCTTTGAAAATAAAGTTCGTTCGTTCTCTCTCTACCCCTCCTGCGCTCCCCTTTTCAGAAACATCTAAACTTTAGAAAGCCCCCCCCCCCCCCCCTTTTTTTTCCAAAAAAAAAAAACAAAACAAAAAAAAACCTGGTTTTCACATATCTCCCACCTGTCAATTGATTCCATGACCGGAGTCGACGTCAGCTCAGCCCACTAATCTGTCGCGAGGTCTTTCATTGCCTCAGGTAATTTTATTCAACTGTCGACTGAAATAGATATTTGCCAGTTCCAGAAATTGATGAAGTTAGGAAGCAAGCTGGGTCAGTCTAGAGACAAGCTGGGTCAGTCTAGAGAAAAGTTCAGCTAGGCTTGTAAAAAAAAAAAAAAAAAAAAAAGGCTAAAAACAACGAAAAAAGGACGGCAGATCTTTAATACACCGCTGTAATTCTGGTACTGATAAGAAATCCCCATGTACAGAGTTTTCTTAACGAAAGGATTGTAACCAACAATGAAACAATTCCATCAGTTTTTCGCAGAATTATGGAAACGGCACGTCTTGCACCGTGAAAACTAAATTCAACACCCATTAAAAATGAACATTCCTTCCAATATTTTCATAATGCATTTTTGAGAAAGTTAAATTGAACACCCATTAAAAGAACGCGCAGGCTTTTTGATTTTGTTCGTGATGAATTGACCATAAGTCATGATAAGTTTAACTACAAAGAAGCATTGACCATAAGTCATGATAAGTTTAACTACAAAGAACCATTGACCATAAGTCATGATAAGTTTAACTACAAAGAACCATTGACCATAAGTCATGATAAGTTTAACTACAAAGAACCATTGACCATAAGTCATGATAAGTTTAACTACAAAGAACCATTGACCATAAGTCATGATAAGTTTAACTACAAAGAACCATTGACCATAAGTCATGATAAGTTTAACTACAAAGAACCATTGACCATAAGTCATGATAAGTTTAACTACAAAGAACCATTGACCATAAGTCATGATGAGTTTAACTACAAAGAACCAGTGACCATAAGTCATGATAAGTTTAACTACAAAGAACCATTGACCATAAGTCATGATAAGTTTAACTACAAAGAACCATTGACCATAAGTCATGATGAGTTTAACTACAAAGAACCATTGACCATAAGTCATGATAAGTTTAACTACAAAGAACCATTGACCACAAGTCATGATAAGTTTAACTACAAAGAACCATTGACCACAAGTCATGATATGTTTAACTACAAAGAACCATTGACCACAAGTCATGATAAGTTTAACTACAAAGAACCATTGACCAAAAATCATGATAAGTTTAACTACAAAGAACCATTGACCACAAGTCATGATAAGTTTAACTACAAAGAACCATTGACCATAAGTCATGATAAGTTTAACTACAAAGAACCATTGACCATAAGTCATGATAAGTTTAACTACAAAGAACCATTGACCATAAGTCATGATAAGTTTAACTACAAAGAACCATTGACCATAAGTCATGATAAGTTTAACTACAAAGAACCATTGACCATAAGTCATGATAAGTTTAACTACAAAGAACCATTGACCATAAGTCATGATAAGTTTAACTACAAAGAACCATTGACCATAAGTCATGATAAGTTTAACTACAAAGAACCATTGACCATAAGTCATGATAAGTTTAACTACAAAGAACCATTGACCATAAATCATGATAAGTTTAACTACAAAGAACCATTGATCATAAGTCATGATAAGTTTAACTACAAAGAACCATTGACCATAAGTCATGATAAGTTTAACTACAAAGAACCATTGACCATAAGTCATGATAAGTTTAACTACAAAGAACCACTGACCATAAGTCATGATAAGTTTAACTACAAAGAACCACTTAAGTTGAAATGGTATGAAATGACAACAGGAGAATAAATGCCGTCATCGGGACGTGCAGCGGAATGAGCCCACTATAATTATCTTCCGATTGTTTTGGCGGGTTAATTGCTCGTTCTTAAATAAAGGTAATAATGCTTAGTAATAGAGACACTGGTCAGATACGCAAGAACAGAAACAAATCCAATATACAACTCCTAAAAGACAACACTCTGACAAGAAAAATTAAAGCAGGGCATTCCAGAGATCCTTATCCGTCCTTCACGCCACAACAGCATGAGGACGGCAGTGAAAACAGAGACACGCGAAGATAATCGACCAACTAGGCACATTTAGTCAGGCCGTCTGCCGAGAAAAACCGTCTATAAGTTGGGACAATCTGAATTCAACTAAATTAATTGAGTAATACACTTCAGACAAAACTGGGAAAGGTCTTTCACAAGACCAGCAGAAACTGCTGTCTATTATCAGTGATGCTTCTTCATCTTCAAGTGCCAGATGGTCATGTCTCTCCAATACTTCCTGCCTCCTGCACCCCAGCGATATTGATCAATTCTAAAGGTTTTGAAGAACAATACACAAGAAAAGGAAATAAAGCAATATCTGGAGGTGGCCAGGGATCAGTGCATCAACAAGACGAGACAAAAACTATAAAAAAGGTGGCCCCATAGCAGATATTGCCGTTGGGGAGTGAAGAGTTAGAGACTTTACCATACTAGGTACAGTTTTATGAGGTGGGGTGACCAGCTCTCTTCCACTGCCTTCTCCAACTCAAAAGAAGAGTCAGGTACCCATTTACAGCTGTGTAGACTGGAGCGAGGTGCTACCATGTTTCGACCCCGTACCTGGTAACTGTGCCGCAAGAATGAAACACTTAAGGGATTCTATTCAAGCTGACCTTCACGTGATGTGATCAGAAAACAATGGGAAAATGATATCAATGCTAATTATTCTTCTGGTAAACCAAGTACAGACCTTTCTTACACCTCTACGTTGTCAGTTGAAAACAGGTAACAGCAGAAACAAATGAGTAAGGATATTATAACAGCGTGATAGGGAGTCGTGTGTCAGAAATTCTACACACACGGCCACAGCAGAAACTGCGTCTATAATTAGTCTGGGTTGTTCAGGTTTCCTTATGTCTCTGTTGCGTCTGCTGTCGCGAGAACGACCGTTGTCAGTTAGGTACTTTTTTTGGGAGCTCTGAGTTGGCCTTGTATCTAGTCACCATTCATCACGGCAGCGAGATGATGGCATCGTTGCCATCAAAGGCTCTGGATCGATTTCCCGGTGAGTCTTTCACTTTCCTATTGTCTTTTGTTCTCCTTCTTTCTTTTTTTTTTTTTATGAGTGTCTGTCACATACCTATTTATATTTATAATTTATGTATTTCTTCTTCCATCCTTAGCCATCAACCGGCAAAGCAGTATGTGGCCAGTACGCCTAGCGGCGTCTTAGGGCAACAACAAATTGATCAATCTATCGCTGTTTCCACCACGCCTAGTGGCGTCTTTGTGGAACAAAAACAGACCAAACAATCTATCATTGTTTCCATAATCAGATTGGTTGGCAAGCAGGTGATCAGCCCACTGTGCGAAGTTTTTATGGGATGGGGTAAACAGCCCCATGCCCATACCCTCCTTAGTCGCCTTTTACGACATGCGTGGTAGGGTGCAGTGTTACTATTCTTTGCTCCCCTTTCGGGCCCCGGTAACACACGGGTGAATTTATGTATTTAGACTAGCAATAACCCGTCAAACTTGACGGGTTTTTAATTATAGTGTGCTGTTTCCGTTCCCGGATGAGCAGATAGAAGTACATTCTTAGAGTGTTTTTGGTTTCTTTCCATTATACAGTGTAATCAAACTGTTCATGAGCACCGTCATTTGAACGCTTTTCTTTGTTGATTGTAACTATTTTCGGGAGAGTATATATAATGGTAACAATACAATTTTTCATCAAGGTTGCATTCCTCAGCTGTGACCAACGTACACACGGCGAGAATTATATTATTTTAGATTCAGTTTAAAAGTTCTTTGATAACAACATTTCGTGTGAAAGTGCGTGGATTGTTTTCAAAGAGTGTTCCCTGATAACACGTGGTTTTAACAAAAACTTTCAAGTTTTCATGACTTGTACATCGGATGAGGGCTCATGCACACCAATTTTTACGCACTTTTTCTTTGTCCAGCGCTACTAATTTCGCGAAAGAATAAAAATAAAATAAAAAAATAAAACCAAAGTATTTGTTTTATATAACACCCACGCCGCGCAAGTTGCACACCGTGCGTTGCGCACTTTTTTTTCTGGCGCGAGTTACTATTTTGAGTGTGACCGACGTAACATACATCGGTAATTATGTTAGTTGGGATGGGATTATTTATTTGGCTTGGTCATCTCATGAGAATGGAACCCGATAGATTATCCCTATGCGCCTACAACAGTAGCAGATCTGATTTCAGAGAACGGGGTAGACCAAAAGGCAAATGAATAGATGTCACAGAAATTCTACAACATCACAAGCTCACAGCTACCTACCCTCTACCGGGGCTCCAATGGGTTGTGGTCCAGCGTTGGTGTAGCTGGCGAGTCCTTTTAGGGCTTCAGACTAGCAGATAGATAACGTTAGTCCTTTTCAGGACTTAGTATCTATCGACGCTGGACGGACTAGCAATCTAGTTTGATTGCACAAGAGTTCACATACAACCGGTGTTTCGCTGAACACTGAGGTAGTACGGCAGCGTTGGCGTAGCTGGTGAGTCCTTTTTAGGGTAAGTCCTTTTCAGGGCTTCAGGCTAGCAGATGGATAATGTTAGTCCTTTTCAGGGCGTAGAATTTATCAACTCATCGCTTCAGTTAACAGAGTTCACTTATTTTGGAATGGCAAATGCGTTCTGACGTATCCAAATAGGTTGAAAGGAACGCGCCTCGCCACAAGAAGACAGAAACCAAACCAAACAAACAAAAAGCCACAGCAACAGACTTGGTTCAAGAACACAAACTTAAGCTGCTCACTACTCTTCGTGACAACAGTGGGCCGAAAAAGTCAAGTAAATAAAGTACTTAGTTGAATTCTTTCTGTTTTCTTTCTGAATCGGAACCTCTTCTACCCCCTGGCAGAGTGTAGAGGTGACCCAGAGAGCACAATGGCTCTTGGGTGAGCATGCAATCAAACTGTCATACAAACAGGTGATTGGCCTGTTGTGTCCGAACTTGCCCTCAAAATTGCACAAAATTGCCATGAAACCATCGAACTTCTGGTTCGTTTACCCGAAGGTGTCGAGAGATGCCCTTTCCGCTTCTGCCTGAAGGCATTTATAGAGGAGTACCCGAGAAGGGCTATAATTAACTCATGAACCCGAAGGTCAGAAGAATACACCGGTGTCAGCAGCATCCTAACAGACACGCGCTACTCTGTCTAGGAAATTAATTCTGGGAGGGCCCGTTCTTAGTTGAAATCAGAGACTGTTATTAGCCAAACACAGATCAAGCACTAGTAGATGACCCGGTACAGATGATTCATTGACCTGCCTGTGTTGTTGTATGCCCAGGTCCGAAGTTTTTGAAACAACTGTCGGAATCTAAAAAGAAAATAGTTTTAAAACTATCCTTTCGGCAGATGGCGCTCTGACACGCCTTAAAACAGATGGCAGCACTGAAGGCTGAGCTTTGTTACAGTTACCGTGTGTTTTGCTTTTCCCACAACTTTTCTTCTCTCTGTGTAATTATCAGGTCGGAAACTGGGTTTCTTTTTTTGGAGGGAAGGGGGTAAATCTGTTACGTCTGCTAATAGCAAACAGTTTTAAAAAATACACATTGCACCCCATAATGAACTTGTCAAACTTCTGTTTTGAAAAACTGAATACTTAGAAACGTGTAGCGCTTTTTAAAATATAATCTTTGGGCCCGGAAAGCTTTCTAATGTGCCAGTTTGTGTATACGGCGTTCCATTTCGAATGTACACTGTATTGAGAGCGGTGAAGTAGGATGGCTGAAAGAGCACACAAAAACCAGTGAGGATCTCCTGGCCGCAGAAGACATGAAAAATGTAAATGTTGGAGTGACAAAAAAAAAAAAAAAATAAATAAATAGTGGAGTAATTGGAGAAACCAGGCGCCATTCTTATCTACATGTCAATTATATTTTTGTACATTTGACGCCCGAGACTTGCTGGTCGTACGTTTGGGCATAAAGTAATTGTGTTCATTCAATGTTTTGTTTCCTTCCTGAAGATAAATCAATACAATCTATTTATTACATTTTTATTTAAAATACGCTGTTTATTAGAATTTGCCCTTCAGCTTTTACCAGCAACCGTCCTTCTCTTCCTCCTCTCTCCCCCCTTCTCGACCTCGACGGAAAGTTAAAAAATAAATAAATAAAATACAACTCATTTTCGGCAATTCAGTGCCGCCTAGAGCCATAACCGTGTAGAGCCATAACCGCCTAGAGCCATAACCGTGTAGTGCCTGTCATGAAATATTCTAATCCACATATATAAATTATTAGGTAAATATAAAGCCTAACAAATAAAATAAATAAAGAAAAGAACAATGGTAAAATGACAGTGCTGTCACAAAGAATGTACTCGAAATCCCCTTGTTTTCTGCTTCGTCTGCAAATTGTAACGCTTTCACGTTGATAGTAAAGCTTACTGTATTATTACCCGCCTTCTTCAATGAAACGTGTGCTGTATTTCTTGGAAAAAACATTGAATGGCCCTGCGTAATGACCTAAATTAATCCTAACATTAATTATACTGCGTTACCAAAACGAACGAACAGATGGACAAAAGGATAAAAAGAGAAGGGAGAGGCAAAAAGCCGAACACTAAACACGCTTCGCGCGATACGCAAATGCTGCCATCACGCGTGTAAGTCTACATGCACTAATTTTTTTTCAGACGGACAGTGATAAAATACACTACCCTTTCCCAGAGTTAGGTTTATAAATCATAACAGACTCTTATTAGAAAAGATAACAATAGATGGGTTTACGTTTGAACACATAACAGTACCCAGACAGCACATCTTCGAAACAGGAGGTAGAAGAAATTGCATATTTTGAACGCAGCCACGTAGCTCCTTTAAATTAGTATTTTTGGGTTCCTTAGGGCTTGCTGACAAATAATATGTAAAACGTTACGCAAATAGTCCAGGAATTAATAAATTATACCCAAAATAAAATATTGGGGGTGCCTGACAGCATAAAATCATTTCTGCTCATAAGATTTTTTTTTTTACGTGTTTGAAAAAAATTTACGTTACAGAAATAGCCTACCATGTAAACTCCAAATTGATTGGAGCGCAACAAATGAAAGCCTAACCACGATTGGTCGGGCTATAAATACTATCTTGGTTGTTAGGGGAGACGGGAAAAGATAACATTTTTTCAAACACTTGTCGAAACGTGGCTCATTGGCCAGTCTCGCTGATATACACACTTGGGAGCGTTAGTTCGAGACCACTTGTTTAAATGATCTTGATAAAGCATCAGTGCGTTGAAGCCAGCTATATTTTGCTCAATAAAAGCCTGGAACATAGGCAGAACGGAATTTGTGCCAGTTTGTGCCAGAATTCATTGCTAATCAACGTATCTGTGTTATTCGTATGAATTGTGGTAAGCTTGAACCATTCAATATCTTTTAATGAAAATTGAATGTGAATTGTTTATTTATGCCTGTATATATATGTGTAGTTCAGTGGCAAACGTGAGGTAAAGCCTATAATGCTCCAGCCTGAACAGAGGGTGTCGGAGAGAAGTAAAACGGCATGGAATGGCCAAATAGTACACTGACACCTGGATGATGGACTAGAAAGAAATAATGCTGGAAGTGCAGAGGCGTAGTAACCATTAAGAAGGGTAATACTGGAATAAAGTATTTCAAATGAAGCTGACTGTTGGCCTAACGCTCTGAACGCAATGTTTGTGCTGTATTGTGATCAGTGTAAAAGAGAATATAAATTAGTTATGAAGTAGAAGGTACATCCTTCTTGATTTCAGGGACAGTGGTCTTGATGGTACTGAGCAGCACCTGGTCAGAGCTTTGCTGAATCCAGAGTCGGACAGCATACTCCTTGGTCTTTTTAGCTATCAGTGAGGTGTCTCCAGAGCCCAGGGGAGAATTCGAGCAGAGGAGTCCTTTCCTGCCGCCATCACGCAAGATAAGCTGATTTGGCCAGCTGGGCTCAACATTATGTCCCCTCATCTTGAAATGACTTTGTAAAAATAACATTCAGAGGGGAATTTAATTGTCTTAATATCAGGAACTGAGAACATCTCCAATACTAGTCCCTAAAGACAAACTATTGAAGTCATGATGACAAATACCAACAGAGCTTGAACAAAACAAAACCAGTATTACCTCATTTTACTACTACACAACTGACACACATAGAACATTTGTAATAATATATGTCACTACAATATTCATATTAAATACATTCTGTACATAACTTGTAATTTAAATTGATTGTGATTCCTGGTTCCCTTGTAGTTGAATCAGGACACATATTCATTCATGCCAGTAATGAATACATATTGTTATTTGAAAGTTATCAGTGACTCTTTAAGATATTCTCATAGAGTGTTATATGTATGTGAGTGTCACAGTGTTGTCAAGAGTAGTGGATTAAATTAAATTGTTTATCTGTCTGTTGTTGTGACTTACACTTCATCATACACATACCCTAGACACATAACGTAGCATCACACTATTCCAGAATAATTCTGACTGAGATATATAGATATGTGGTAGCAAGTAAGGTTATCTATAATACACTACTCTTAATAGATATAGATACCTTCACAGCTGATCTCAGTCAGTACACTAAGTCCCCTATAAATATTTATAACATCCCACTTCACCACATATATTGGGGTCTCGCTCTTGGGATTTTGAATCTTTAACTATTAAAAATATTGGGACTAATTCACTTCAGGGAATATAAGAATTAAAAGGTATCCTTGGGTGGAATTAAATAAGGTTGAGCTCACGGTGCCTGTGTTGTCCATTAGAGATTGATTGTTGGTTAGACATTGTATAAATTTACCTGATAGACAATGGCGGACCTGGCCAAATTTCGATCTGCTGCTGTTCAGACGGCAAAAGAGTTAGGATTAGATGGGCAAGTTATGGTTGCCTATGTCACTACGGAATGTGACAAATTTATTGAACGCGAAGAAAGAAGGTTTGAAGCCGAAAGAAAGTTAGAGGCTGAAAGGGAAATTAAGAAGTTACAATTTGAGAGGTTGCAAGCTGAGGCTGAGACTAAGAGGTTGCAGATTGAGGCTGACAAAGAGGCTAAAGCATTGGAAGCCGAGGAAAGAAGACAAGCTGCAGAAAGAGAAGAGAAGAGATTAGCTGCAGAAAGGGAAGCAGAAAAGGAGGAGAAGAGATTACAAAGGGAACATGAGCTACGACTAAGGGAGTTTGAGTTTCAAGGCCATGCTCCTGAAAATGGTGCCAGTCCCTTTGCCTCTGATGCTACGGTTACTCAAGGAGCCTCAACCTCAGCTATGAATTTTCATTTAGATCATTTTGTTGAGAAAGACGATGATATTGAGAGCTATATAAATAGGTATGAACTATTAGCTACCACGTATGGGTTAGAGAGAGAAAGGTGGAGCTTAAAGTTATCTCAGGGACTTCGTGGGGCAGCTTATGAAGTTTTTGCAAAAATGAGCAGAGGTGATCAGGAAAATTATGACATGCTAAAGCAGGCTCTTTTGTTAAGGTATGAAAAGAATGCAGAATTTTACAGGAAAAAATTTAGGAATGCTAAACTACTGTCAGGTGAAACCTATCACCAGTTCTCTGCACGAATAGAGACATACTTGGAGAAATGGACTTCTCTGGGGAAAACCCAAGATCTTAAGGAAATGGTCCTTATAGAGCAACTAAGAGAGTCCATGGCTCCAGACCTGAGAAAGTTTCTCATGGAACAAGGTGCAGAGAGGCTGGGTGAGTTGCTAAATGTTGCTGAAAGGTATCAAGCAGCTCAAGCAGAGGTAACAGGTAATAAAAAGAAACAGGTGGATAACTTTAGGGCACCACAGAACTTTAATAAATTTGATCCTAGGGATCAAAATAAAGGTAAGCACCAATTTGATAGGCCACGGTATGAAAATAAAAATAAATTCCCACAATTCGATGAAAGGAAATATGATGAAAGAAAATCTTTCAACCAAGGAAAAAGGTGGTGTAAGAATTGTCAGATGGACAATCATGACACTGACCGTTGCAGAAGGAAACCTGTGTATATGGCAACCCTTCAGGTCAGGTCGACCTCAAGACAGGAGGAGGATATTATGTTAGATACCACTCCAGAAGAGATGAGGAAGGCACAGGCTGGGGATAAAACACTCAAGCCTTGTTTCAGAAAATTGTCAACTTGTCATACCACTCCAGGCAAGGGAGATTTTTACATGAAAAACAAGTTGATGTATAGGAAGACTGGAGCTAGATCCAATGGTCACGGACAGCTGGTTCTTCCAAAAAGATATAGGACAGAATTAATAAGGAGCCTACATGTGAAACCAGATGGGGACCATGAGAAGATAGGTACCATCATTCAAAAGGTGGCTCACAATTATTATTGGCCCAAAGCAAGATGGGACATTGAGAATTTTGTAGAAAGGTGTAGCATAGCACATGAGGGAACACCCACAAGTGGGAACATGGATCAGGACCTGGACACGCCACGGGGCAAAATTAGGCCTGATAATAAAAAGAAAAATAGATTTGATAAAGTGGACCAAATGGAATGGGAAGCCCCTTTTCACGGACAAGCTTCACTTAACTGTTTTACAATGGCCACTATGCGGAGAGTGCAAAAAGATGTCTTACCCCAGGATAAGCCGAAAATCCCTCAATCGGACTTAAACAAACTGGAGGAAGAGGATGTAGAGAGGAAATCTCTCATCAAGAATTTTAAGTGGGGAGAAAGCCCCAAAAGAAAAATTGGTAGCGGTCGTTTTGTGAATGATAATTCTGGGAGGAAAAATCATCACTATAAAGCTTCGAGTGGAAGAGACCATACCGGTGCATGGACAAATAGGTCCACACAATTAAAGGTCCATATGTAGCTTTGTTAAGAACGTGGACTGATGAAAAGGCAGAGGAAAACATTACATCTTCATACCAATATGTGAATGAGCTGACCACTCGGTTAAAAACTGGCTGGAAACTTGCCAATGAAAATTTGAAACAAGCCAGGAAGAAACATGCTGCCTATTATAACAGGAAGGCGAAAGACAGAAATTTGGCTGTGGGAGAGAAAGTACTGCTTCTTTTGCCCGGGAGTCAGAATAAGTTACAAATTGGATGGCAGGGTCCATATACAGTTCTAGAGAAGGTGTCTAGAACAAATTATAAGATAGATAAGAAGGGGAAAGAAAAAATCTATCATGTGAATCTCCTGAAGAAATATTTGGAAAGAGAACATCAGGAAGAGACACACTTGTTGACCTTGTCCATCGCCATGGAGATGAAAAAGGAACCACTTTCATCATTTGAATATCCATTACACCCCTGTGAGACAGCAGCACAGGTGAAAATCAGTACACATTTAACGAAAACTCAGAAAGAGAGAGTGCAACAGGTTCTAAATAATCATGCAGAGGTGTTAACAGACCGACCAGGGCATACAAACCTATTGGAATATGATATGAAACTAATAGACTCCACACCTGTCTGTATGAAACCATATTCGATTCCGTTTGCTAAGGAAAAAGCTTTGAAGGAAGAGATAGACTATCTGTTGAAGGAAGGAATTATTTCGCACAGTGAGTCTTCGTATAGTTCCGGTGTTGTACTCTTAAGGAAGCCCTCTGGAGAACATAGACTCTGTATAGATTACAGGAGACTGAATGCTATTACAGAAGGACAGGTGGATCCATTGCCGGATACAAATCAGCTGTTTGCCAGACTAAATAAAGCTAAATATTTCTCAAAAGTGGATCTGAGTAAAGGATACTATCAGATTCCAGTAAAGCCTGAGGTTAGACCATACCTAGCTTTTAGTACCTCAGAAGGACACTATGAGTTTAATAGA
Organism: Oreohelix idahoensis; assembly: GCA_024509875.1. Classification (NCBI taxonomy): domain Eukaryota; kingdom Metazoa; phylum Mollusca; class Gastropoda; order Stylommatophora; family Oreohelicidae; genus Oreohelix; species Oreohelix idahoensis. The sequence continues at coordinate 36,372 of JAMPIV010001541.1, read as the reverse complement.
TTGCCATTTGGATTGAAGAATGCGCCTAGTGTCTTCTCTAGAATGATGAGAAAATTATTGGATCCTCTGAATAATCCCTGTATAACAAATTTTATGGATGATATCCTTATAGCAACAGAAACATTTGAGGAACACATTGACTCTCTGAACATGCTGTTTGATCGACTTAGGGAGGCAAATTTAACAGCCCGACCAACCAAATGTTGCGTTGGATGTAAAGAATTGGAATTTTTGGGACACACAGTTTATCAGGGAAACATGACCCCTGACCCAAAGAATTTAGAGAAACTACAGAAAGCCCCGAGACCACAAACCAAGAAGGACGTGAGATCCTTTGTCTCATTATGTGGTTTCTACCAGAAGTATATCAAAAACTTTAATTCCATATGTGCACCGTTAACTGAATTGACACGTAAAGGACATCCAGATCGCATTACATGGACACCACAATGTGAAATGACTTACCAAGAATTGAAGGAAAAGCTCACAAGTAAACCCATTTTGAAATTACCTGACTTAAGTCAAGAATTCATAGTAAGGACGGATGCAAGTAATATTGGGTTAGGTGCAACTTTACTACAGAAATCAGATGCATTGGATGGGGAATTAAGCCCAGTGGCATATGCTAGCAGAAAGTTGAATAAAGCTGAAATCAACTACTCAACTAGCGAAAAAGAATGTCTTGCAGTAATATGGGCAATAAAGAAATTCAATATTTATCTATATGGGAAGGCATTTAAGTTGCAAACAGACCACAAACCTTTATCGTTTTTAGCACAGGCTAAGCATGAGAACTCTAGGTTACTCCGATGGTCTTTGCTTCTGGCTCCATATAATTTTAGCATTGAGTATATATCTGGAAAAACCAATCTGGGAGCGGATTTTTTAAGCCGCCATCCGTGTGATGAGAATCACCGTAAACCCCAGAAATAATAATAAATTTCTCTATGTGTATATAGAATAAAGGACTGACATATAATGTCTGTTTTAAGAGGGGAGGTGTCATGAAATATTCTAATCCACATATATAAATTATTAGGTAAATATGAAGCCTAACAAATAAAATTAATAAAGAGAAGAGCAATGGTAAAATGACAGTGCTGTCACAAAGAATGTACTCGAAATCCCCCTTGTTTTCTGCTTCGTCTGCAAATTGTAACGCTTTCACGTTGATAGTAAAAGCTTACTGTATTATTACCCGCCTTCTTCAATGAAACGTGTGCTGTATTTCTTGGAAAAACATTGAGAGGTACTGCGTAATGACCTAAATTAATCCTAACATTAATGATACGGCGTGACCAAGACGAGCGAACAAATGGACAAAAGGATAAAGAGAAAGGAGAGGCAAAAAGCCGAACACTAAACACGCTTCGCGCGATACACAAATGCTGCCATCACGCGTGTAAGTCTACATGCACTAATTTTTTTTCAGACGGACAGTGATAAAATACACTACCCTTTCCCAGAGTTAGGTTTATAAATCATAAAAAACTCTTATTAGAAAAGATAACATTAGATGGGTTTACGTTTGAAAACATAACAGTACCCAGACAGCACATCTTCGAAACAGGAGGTAGAAGAAATTGCATATTTTGAACGCAGCCACGTAGCTCCTTTAAATTAGTATTTTTGGGTTCCTTAGGGCTTGCTGACAAATAATATGTAAAACGTTACGCAAATAGTCCAGGAATTAATAAATTATACCCAAAATAAAATATTGGGGGTGCCTGACAGCATAAAATCATTTCTGCTCATAAGATTTTTTTTTAACGTGTTTGAAAAAAATTTACGTTACAGAAATAGCCTACCATGTAAACTCCAAATTGATTGGAGCGCAACAAATGAAAGCCTAACCACGATTGGTCGGGCTATAAATACTATCTTGGTTGTTAGGGGAGACGGGAAAAGATAACATTTTTTCAAACACTTGTCGAAACGTGGCTCATTGGCCAGTCTCGCTGATATACACACTTGGGAGCGTTAGTTCGAGACCACTTGTTTAAATAAGCTTGATAAAGCATCAGTGCGTTGAAGCCAGCTCATATTTTGCTAAATAAAAGCGTGGAAGGTAAGCAGATGGAAATTTGTGCCAGTTTGTGCCAGAATTCATTGCTAATCAACGTATCTGTGTTTATTCGTATGAATTGTGGTAAGCTTGAACCATTCAATATCTTTTAATGAAAATTGAATGTGAATTGTTGATTTATGCCTGTATATATATGTGTAGTTCAGTGGCAAACGTGAGGTAAAGCCTATAATGCTCCAGCCTGAACAGAGGGTGTCGGAGAGAAGTAAAACGGCATGGAATGGCCAAACAGTACACTGACACCTGGATGATTGACTAGAAAGAAATAATGCTGGAAGTGCAGAGGCGTAGTAACCATTAAGAAGGGTAATACTGGAATAAAGTATTTCAGATGAAGCTGACTGTTGGCCTAACGCTCTGAACGCAATGTTTGTGCTGTATTGTGATCAGTGTAAAAAGAAAATATAAATTAGTTATGAAGTAGAAGGTACATCCTTCTTGATTTCAGGGACAGTGGTCTTGATGGTACTGAGCAGCATCTGGTCAGAGATTTGCTGAATCCAGAGTCGGACAGCATACTCCTTGGTCTTTTTAGCTATCAGTGAGGTGTCTCCTGAGCCCAGAGGAGAATTCGAGCAGAGGAGTCCTTTCCTGCCGCCATCACTCAAGATAAGCAGAGTTGGCCAGCTGAGCTCAACATTATGTCCCCTCATCTTGAAATAACTTTATAAAAATACTATTCAGAGGGGAATTTACTTGTCTTAAAATCAGGAACTGTGAACATCTCCAATACTGGTCCCTAAAGACAAACTATTGAAGTCATGATGACAAATACCAACAGAGCTTGAACAAAACAAAACCAGTATTACCTCATTTTACTACTACACAACTGACACACATAGAATACTTTTAATAATATATGTCACTACAATATTCATATTGAGAACTTCTGTACATATAACTTGTAATTAAAATTGATTGTGATTCCTGGTTCCCTTTGTATTTGAATCAGGACACATATTCATTCATGCCAGTAATGAATACATATTGTTATTTGAAAGTTATCAGTGCCTCCTTTAAGATATTCTCATAGAGTGTTATATGTATGTGAGTGTCACAGTGTTGTCAAGAGTAGTGGATTACATTAAATTGTTTATCTGTCTGTTGTTGTGACTTACACTTCTTCATACACATACCCTAGACACATAACGTAGCATCACACTATTCCAGAATAATTCTGACTGAGATAAAGAGATATGTGGTAGCAAGTAAGGTTATCTATAATACACTACTCTTAATAGATATAGATACCTTCACAGCTGATCTCAGTCAGTACACTAAGTCCCCTATAAATATTTATAACATCCCACTTCACCACAGTGCCATACCGCCTAGAGCCATAACCGCCTAGAGCCATAACGTGTAGAGCCATAACCGCCTAGAGCCATAACCGTGCAGAGCCATAACCGCCTTGAGCCATAACGTGTAGAGCCATAACCGCCTAGAGCCATAACCGTGTAGAGCCATAACCGCCTAGAACCATAACCGTGTAGAGCCATAACCGCCTAGAACCATAACCGTGTAGAGCCATAACCGACTAGAGCCATAACAGCCTAGAGCCATAACCGCGTAGAGCCATAACCGCCTAGAGCCATAACCGTGTAGAGCCATAACCGACTAGAGCCATAACCGCGTAGAGCCATAACCGCCTAGAGCCATTTACGCGTAAATGGGGAGGGGGATAAACACACCCAAAAAAAAAAAAAACAAATATCATACCCCTCCGTTTCAAGGTCAAACGGGTTGACCACCGCTGTAAATACAGGAACTGTCCCAGGAATAAGAAAAATTGGTAGATAAAAGATACGCTGGGTGGACAATACTTCTTTGCGTTTGATGATTTCTTCATTTTCCGCTTTCATCTCCGCCAACTTTGCGATGTGTTCTTGAATTTGTTGTTGTATTTTTTTTTCCTATCGTGTAACATTTTCTTCGTATTCTCCATTTCTCCCGGGATTTCCACGCATCTGCTCTGATATTTATGGCTTTGTTGTTGATGGACTGAAAGATTTCCATTTATACTTCATTTCTCTTTTGTATTCTAAGTGTCGTGTGTGTTGTCCACGCCTTGGCAATCTACATCAGGGGATCCCAACTTGCAGTACGTATACCCCCAGGGGGAATGAGAAGCTTGTCAAAGGGGAAATATATTTTTTAACAACTATGTTATCCTATTTGAAATATTCCAAAAAGTAATAGCTGTTAGTGATAAAAAGTTGAGGATTGGAGAAATAAAATCCAGCCCTGTTCTCAGTTAAATCAAAAGCAAGAAACAAGGTTGAACACGATAAGCGGGTATCTTTCAAAAATTGTACCTAGAATAGAACTGTTGGTTGACAAGACACAATCAAGGGTCTCACTAACTTATTTGATCGTGTTCTGATAACATTTATCAGCTTTATTATACTAAAAATATTATGTACCGAATGAAGTTTTCTTTATTTAAAAAAAAAAAATTTCTGTGCATTTATTTTTTTATGTGCATATGCATGGGAAACGTTATAATACATTTATATTCAATTGGGGGGAGGAGAGAGAGAGAGAAAAAAAGGGGGGGGTGGGGGGTGGGGTGAATGTTTACTTAACGCCAAGAGGGTACGGGGACTGAAAAATGTTGAAAAGCTCTGATCTACACTGCCCTGGCAATAGTGAGTCCTCAAGTTTGTTCTATAAATAACAACCTCTGGTACTCGTATAATCATTGCCTTTATATTTACAGTATGTCTAATCCGTAACCTTGTAGTGAGCTAACAAAACTTGACACAGTCAAGATTACCAAACATTGACAACAATTTTTTACAAAAAAAAAAACCTCAAATAAATAAGTAAAGGTAAAAATAAGCCCATAGCAGATATGCCGTAGAGGAGTGAGGTGTTAGAGACATCACCTATGCTAGACTTCAGCATTCTCAGTGCAGTGACTAGTTTCCTTCCTAGCTGCCTCTTCCTTCCTGTAACTCGAGAGCTGAGTCATGTACTCATTTTTACAGCTGCGTATACTGGACTGGAGCGAGACACGACCTGATTTCGAACCTGGTTCCTTTGCATCGAAAAGCAAGCGATCTAACTAATTTGCAACTCTGATGTCAACTCAGAATGCCCAATAAAATAGAAAATAGTCCGGAAATTAGTGACAACATTATACATGCAATGTTACATATTTTTCTTCAGCTATGAAGCATGTCTGCTTGTTTTTCCATTCCCCCCCCCCCCCCCCCCCCCCCTAGTCTCGCATGTAATCAGTTAAATTTAGTGACAATGTCCGCCATTCAAGCTCTAGAAGGCAGTGAACATTGCTGAACTGAATTAACCAAACTAATCCTAGATGCTGATCGGGTTATCACTTCCTAGGGCATCCGAATACACCTGGTAAAGATAGAACAGATAAATTAACAAAGAAGAGAACAAGACAAGAACAACCACTCACAGCAACAACTCTCCAAACAGCCAAACAACTCATGCAAACAACAAACAAAGAAACTTGGATGAACAGATGGGCCATGGGTAACACCGAGAGAGAGGTTAACCGACACAAATATGACCGGTTCTGATCCTAATGACAACATCGGCCATCTTACACGGAGGGACCAGGGCACCATTTTTCGGCTTCGAACACAACATATACCACTCAACAATCACTTGAACTGAATCCAACCACAGCACACTCAAGAGTGCCAGCTACGTACCACCGCATCCTCGAGTGCCTAGCACTCGTTGATGTTAAAACAATTCTTCTTCCTCCTAGGCCAGATATGTGGAACACTTTACATGGGCAAAAGAACATCTTGCGAGCACATGCAAATACCACAACATTGGGCCTAATGGCGAGAGTCCCAACGCCGCTGGAACAACAACAAGAAATCAGTTCTACACATCTAGCCAACCGTACAATTAGTCTAAAGAGCCATATTATCGTATTACTATTAGGAACTGACCCGTGTATTTCTAGCGCATCTCTGATGAGACAAGAAATAGGACTACTGTGCCTTCAGGCATGTCGTACCAGGCGACTAACATGAGGTTGTGCAAGGGGTTGGCAACCTCATCATATGAAACACATAGCTACATAAATCACTGCTGCAAGAGCGTTTGATTCCCTGGTGTAGGCTTCCTGCGAGGCCACCATCTGAAGTGGTGGCTCCATGCTCCTTACGGAGCGAAAAGAAAAATGACTGATCATTAACAACTGTTATGAGATGAGTGGACAAAGAAAATTGTGACGATATAGCCTCCCCTGCTTTGCAGTAGTGGTCCAACAGTGGCCAAAACTCAAGAGTATCTAAAATGGGTTTCAAAGGTATCTACCTTCGCACAAGATTACTCTTGGCAGAGATGTAGATAGAAGGGTGATAACACTTCTATTACAAAGGGAGTCTTCACTAGATATTCAGAATAAGCGAGAACAATACTGCTTTGGCAGAGTATGTTAACTCTGTAATTCTGCCGACGCTTTTGTGAAGGATTTAAGCACTTCTTAAGTTCAGCTCGTTTAAGCCCCCACTCTTGATTTACTCAGTGGAATTCTATTATTCTAGTATAGCTCTGTTTAGAGTGTGTGTAGTAATTTGACTGAGACAAACATGCAGTAACTTTAAAATGATTAAATCGAAGTTAAATTTGTTACATTACAAATAACAAAATTTAATAATCCCTTCAGGTTCTAACAGTTGGAAAATAATTTGAATAGTTATGGATCAAGAAAAGTTATCATCACAGTCTTTAGGGAATGTGAGATGTTACAAGAAGTTCAAGTGGCAGCACAGATTTGAACTTAGCTGCAATGACGGTTCTGCTCCTTCTTATGAGTTGGTTCTTTTCATTCTGCTCACGCTCGTCACTGATCAAGGTTGTCGGGGGTAGCTCGTTTCTCAGAAATGTCAAGGAGAGTCTACCACGTAGGTCCTTCGTCTTAAAGCTTAGGCCCCGGTTCCCTTCTTGTTCCAGCGCCAAGCAAATGTAATTATTATCACTTACAGGGAGTGTCGAATGATTTGATAAAATCAAATATCTGCTACTTAGCAGCAAAATAACGAAAGACAGAAAGAAAGAAAAGTGCGACAACTGAGAGCAAATAATACAATTCAGTACCACAAATGTACCGATACTGCCGGAGTGAAACAAAGATCGATCGGGGCCGCCCCGTTTTGTCACAAAAATGACTGATCATTAGCAACTGTCATGAGATAAGTAACAATGACGGATCATTAGCAACTGTCATGGGATGAGTAACAAAGAAAATTTGTGATCGTTAGCAACTACCATGAGATGAGTAACAAAGAAAATGACTGATCATTAGCAACTGTCATGAGATGAGTAACAAAGAAAATGACTGATTGTTAGCAACTGTCATGAGATGAGTAACAAAGAAAATGACTGATTGTTAGCAACTGCCATAATATGAGTGGACAAAGAAAATGCAACTTGATATTGGTTTTGTGGGCAGTGCGGTTTGTCGATGACAAAAGCTCAGATAATGCAGCATGTATGCAAGTATTAATAAAGACAAAAACTAGAGGAACAACAGGTAAGAAATATACTGGCGTTGTAGCAGGTCACACACTGGGGCAGGAGTCGGCATCCAGTCGATCCCGAACTACTGGTAGATCCCAGTGGATGCTTTGGTAGATCTTTAGGCGACTGCTGCGAAAAAAAAAAAAAAAGAATTTTTAAACTAGTGAAATTTCGGATTAGACCTCCCCCGCCGACATTTAAAATCACGGTGTCCCATGAATGAAAGGTACTTTTTATCGCATTCCCAATGGAATCTCTGGAGCTGCCTACTAAAATATATTCATGAACTGCATGGGATAGGAACGCGATCTTTTCTCTTTGAAAGGTGCATCATTCCTTTCCCCCGCTTATTTAAAAAATATATATATGGTAGATCTTTAGAGGGCTCAGTGTTACTAAAGTAAATCCCAAAAGCTCCTGGGTTGTACAGAGGCGTGTAATGGACATGAAAAGATCTTGAATGGATGGCACAGGTCATGAAGGCGTGGCCAGAATTTTCTGAATGCCTAAGCTTCATAGGGGCAGGAAAATTATTGAATCAATTAATAAGACACGCCTTCGAAGCAAACGCAGATCAATACATTTACTGTTAAAACTACACGACAGGGATCCACAAAGTGAACTATAAACACGTTCTAAAGCTAAACTATCGACAACAAAGCCATAATAGTAATAAAGAACATGTATTTGTCAACAAAAGACAGATCACCGAATGTGTCCTCTCTGTTTATAATTAAATCCATACAGAGTACATAAGACGATTCAGTGAGTGGACAAAATACAAATCAGCAACATGCTGAAAATATAGACCTAAACAACGAAAAATGAAGAGATGGAGAAAAGATTGATACAGTAGTGACAAAACGTAAATCAAGCAATTAAGAACATTATGACTCAGCCTAAACAGGAAGAAGACAGAAGTAACGTACACATCTATCAAACAGAAGTCTCCATAATGTAGTGTAAAAGACAATGGGACACGTGAAACAAGTTCACAGGTTTTATTGCCTGGGCAGCTCTAATATCGCCAAAACGAGAATGAAACTGTGACAAAACGAGTTTGTTCATTTACTTTTGTGTCCATCTCTCTCTCTTTCATCTGCCTATTATTTGGGTGCACTTTTCATAACTGTCGTTCTCTCAGGCAGTATCACTTCATTTTTTTCATTTTTCCTCATTCACCGTCCTATTATTCGGCATATTTTATGTCCTATATTTTGCCTCGCCACTCCCAGGCTTGTTTACGTTGCGCCAGGTGAACTGTAACAATACCAGGTTAATTACACAGGTCAGCGAGTGATACGATTATCACGTAAGCTGCCTAGCCAACCTTTGATTGAGACGATCCTCTATTGACACAATATGGTCTCGCACGAGCAATGAATAGAATGCAATATTGTCTGTCTGAGAGATCCGTCTGGTGGAGGCACGAAAACACAGGTGATAATGAGATAATAGCTTCCGCCGGGCCAACCCTGTGTTGTTGTTACAGATAATCTGTATGGAGAGACAATATTGGAAGGTAGCATCTGGACATCAAATACGCTCACAGATTTGTTTGTGAGTTGGCGGAAGTATTACAGCATTATTAAAAAGAGGTAACGCGATGGAATTTTAAAATGTAATATTTTAAAACACGCGGGGGGATATTAAATTAAACTAACATTTTAATTGAATATCTGGTTATGGAAATCGCTGCGCGTTATTTTATTTAATACGCCTTACTAGCAAGAAAAAATCTAAGTGAAGTACAAGTGTTTAACTTTAAATGCTATCACCGTGAAATACTTCTAACACTTAGAACTATTTTCCTTTTACCAGAAAATACAGAATGAAATCTCCACGAATCACTTATAACAATACAAAAGAAATGGTTTAAGGCTGTGTGCTAGATTCTTCTCAAATTCTGAGTGACGACTGATTGTTGGGTTATAGAAACAGTAGTATATATATCATTACATTTTCCTTGATCTCTAATGCGTTATTTCGCGCTCCTGTGTGAGACACAAATTCAGAAGCTAGAGGTATCAAGATGAAAGGCTTTACGTTTCGGTCTTCCAGAGTTTCTCGCCTTGAGCTTTGACCGACATCAAAAGGCTTTCTGTTCTACTAGCGGGTTTCCTTGTAGGATGCCCGTGTTCCCAGATCAAAGGGTATTGGGGATTTTATTTCCCCTGAGCAACTTCAAAGAAGTCTGTTATCTCTCTCTCTCTCTCTCTCTATCTCTCTCTCTCGCTCACACGTGCTGTCTATCAAGTATTATATGATTGACAGATAAGCTCGCGTGAGTGGAACGCGGTAAAACGAAGCGTGATTTGTTTCCTGTTATGACTGACAGGTCAACGAAGATGGCAAACACTGCGTTAGCCCGTGTTTACAGAAAAGAAGGCGGGGACAAAATGGTACATTGCAGAAATAGACAGTTGGTATAATGCACGTTTAGCTAGCAAATCAGAGAGCAGCTATAAGGTTACAATAAGCTGTCAGATTACTGTAGGCTCTTTTCCAGTACACGTCACAAACCTGTTAAACTAATTGATTATTAAATTTGTTACATGTTATTTTAAAATTAAACAATCATAGTTGATTTAGTCATTATAAGTATGAAAGCAAACGTATGAGCAAGACTCTTTAAATATATATATATATATATATATATATATATATATATATATATATATATATAGATATATATATATATATATATATATATATATATATATATATATATATATACATTTAGAGATATATTTACATCAATAGAGCTAATTCTTATAAAGGAATTTCGCTGGATTTACACCAGCTGTGGGCTTGAACGGGCTAAAAACCATTGCTTAATTCTTCGCAAAAGGCGGCGGATCAGATATAAAAGTTAACAATTGCCCTGCCAAAGCCGCATTGTTCTTGACTTCTGAATTATCTTGTGAACCCTACCTGGGGATAGAAGCGTCTTTACCCTTCTATCTACAACTCTGCCAAGAGTAATCTTATGCGAAGGTAGACACCTTTGACGACCCATTTTAGATACTCTCGAGTTTTGGCCACTGGTGGACCACTACTGCAGAGTTAATGGAGGCAATCCGTGACAACCTGGGCGACCCTCTCCGGGATTATTGAACTCGGACACAACATTTTAAAAAATCACAATTGTGGTCTCAACTTGGAAGACTCGTCTTTTAGTAAGAAACCTGAAGGTTAATTCCCCTAGAATAGTGACATAAATCTTAGATTTACTGAAAGAGTATTGTTAGTTATTAGTTTAGATAGATCTGCTCATATGTCTTGCAATAAATAATTAAATAAGGTGAAATATTTTAAGAGTAAATTTAATAATTGATAAAATCAAAAACTTCTCTAAAAATAATTGGAAGAGGAAAAAAAAACTGTCCATTGCTGAAGTCTAATTTCTGTTGTTGTCATTGTTGTGGAGTTTATAATTTTAGTCAGCAAGTTTTTTGAACATTAGAGCGGCTAATTTTTTTTTTAGTTTAGCGGCAATTGTAGTTTCGTGTCGCCTGTAAACAATCTCCTTGCACAGCATGGCCGAATCACAAAATCTCTACACTTTTTAATTAAATATTGCTAAAGTGATGGGCTTATCGGGCAAAGACTTACCTGATTTTGTAGCCACTTCTGTGAAATAAGATAAGGAACGGATGAAAGAAGATAATGAACGGATAGAAGCCGAGAAGGCCGCTGAAAGGGAAGAAAGGAAAAAATACGAAAAGGCTAAAGCAGAGAAAGAAGCCGAAGAGAAGGAAAAGGAAAGAGCAGAGAAAGAAAAGCAAAGAGCTTTTGAGGAGCAGATGTGACAGTGCCACCTCCGTTTGTAAATAAAGGCTTGTTGAAATGTCAAGTTCATATCAAAACGGGACCCAAAGATGCAGCAATAGAGAATGCAGTCAGCGACCAATAGCTTGACTGCTTGCATCAGGGTCAGCGAACCAGAGCTGACCAAGACCCTACTCCACCTCCACGTGGTGGTCCTGGAAACAGGCTGCATCACTGCAGTCTAGCTGAGAGAGTAGGGATCGCAGAGGGAAGGCAAACCCGGTCCCAAAAAATGCCGTGCTGAAGTCGGATGTGTCGACCGAAAGGTGCAGATATCACAGCTCCGGCGTAAACAGACACAACGCAACCAACGTCCTTTTCAGGACGAACGAGGAAGAAGAAGATATCAAAACGATTCTAACTGTTTGTCTCTGGTTGCATTATATAGCCATTAAGTGACGAGGCACTTGTTATATTCATAAGTGTTTATGTAAGTGTTCAGTGATCAGAAAGGCTATACGCCCTAGATGTTGCTTTCCACCAGTCTATATATTTGTGTGCAACCTTGTTCAACCCAGGTAGGTTCTTCCGGATGAGAATGCTGCTACGTGTTAATGTTTCTTGGCACATGATGTTGCGTATAATGTAATGTTAGTGGTCACCTTGGTTTGTTTACTCAGTTCATCTCACAATAACACATAAGCACATAAGTCACTGACGACAGTTAACAAAGTCACCAAGATACTAACTGTTTTACTGACATTTTCTAAACCACTAACAATGATTAGCTTAATCACTGACGACAATCCAGTAAATAATAAAATGTTTAAGATTACAAGTTGGATATAAGAATGTTAAAGCATGCACTGTACACCAAATCATTATTATTAATTACATTTTCATTTCTTTATAACTCTAGTTCTAATTCTATCCTATTCAAATGTGAGAATCCTTCTTCTTAATTATCTCTATTTACATATTCTTGTCTCCATCATGACAAACACTTGAGAATCATTGTTCCCATTATTACATAAAAACTGTTTCAACTCTAAAGTTACACTGATTCTCAAATCTCATATAGAGTAAAATGTCATCTTTCATAATATTCAATGTAAATTTCTCATGAAGTTTTACAGTATCTAAAATTAAGTATCGAGTCAGTGGTTCTCAATATGTTTACTTACAAGTGGCATCAAAGGCTAAGCGCCTGGAATAAAGTCACCACTATTTATCTATTTTATGCCTGCCAGTCTGCATGATCACACATTATCATTTCACTACAACCGCTCCACCAAGGGCGTGAAGATATAAGTATTCATTACATATTCTATAGCGTTAACACGCAGAATAATATTTACCTTAAAATGACTTAACAGCAGCTTGTGAATCACTATTCACTTTAGCGGGTAAAGATAATTGGTTAACAGCTTGAGAACCACTATCTCTATCTTTCTCACTTTCACTACAATCCTCGGAGTTACTTGCAATATTCCGAGCGATGCCCAAAACTTTACTACTCAACAAATAATCCGCCCTATTAAAGCAAACCACAAAGTTTATCAGAGCACTACAGAGTTATTCCCAAAACTCTAAAGTCTCGATGAAATACTCTCTCCCGTATTCTGTACTTAAAAGACAAGTTATTCTAACACTGGCTAATATTATCTACAAATTATCTTCTTAATATTATTGTCGCGAGAGGTTCAGATGTTATTAGAATATATGATATCCCAGACAAAAAGATGTATCAAAGGATACCAGTATAGCGCCAGATAAGAGACTGGTCTTATAAGAAATACCCCCTTCTCTGAAAAAAAAGTAAGGGTGTATCGACAATCAAGGTAGGGTCAAGCTGTATAAACTTTCAAATATGATGATAGTGAATGTTACGGAAGATCGAAGTGCTACCTCTCTAGATCCCACCCTGAATAATGGTTATTATATTTATTTTGACTCTGCTATGGGATAAATGAATTTAATAGATATGTAATATACATACAAACAGAACCTAACTCAAATTGAATAATTAAGTAAGACTGAATGTAAATATTTACAATTTATTGATCCTATACCGTTTCTCTTTTCGGTTAGGAAAATGATAATAAAATTCAAACGCTTTTTACATAATAGAAATAAATAAGTATGGAATTTTCATTTCCACAATAGTAAATTATGATAGTTATATTTCAAATGTCAATTATTTTATTCATATATATTTATATATAGTTGTTATTTTCACTGGACTGTAAAGTTGGTAGAAGTGTATTAAATCCTTCATGAGTCATCACTCGATTGTTTGTTTGATGTGTGTTTTATTTCTTAACAAACTGAGTCTGGATGTGCCGACCAGTGGAGTTATGTGTCCACCTATCTTTTAGAATGTGAAACATCCATTATAGCCAGGATCACACAGTGTCTGGATCTCCAGGCTGGGAAACAACTTGGTGACTCGCTCTAAGTATCTTGAGTACGTTTCGCACCAACAGAGTTCCTCAGAATTGAATGTTTCGAAGACTGTTAGTCATTTCAGGATAAAACCTGGGAAATACAAATAATCGCAAACGTTGTAGGGTCCAGCATTATTTTATCCACACACACACACACAATGAACGTTACAAACAATCTCAGACCATGTGCTAACAGTTGCACATAACACTTTACTTCAGTACCACTTACAGCCAGTTCGATGTGATTACATTTTCCTTATAAATCATAAGTTCGATCCATTGTCCATAATATGCTTCCTTACAATGATTAGATTTTGTACAAACTAGTAAGTGACACCTTGATTAATACATGGTAACAATTCCTGACATCCTTTCTTATGTTCCTGAACAGTGTGACGTTCCTTTATGAAATACTCCTTCAAATACATTATTAAACTTACAGTCGTAGATTCTGCCATAATTCTCAATTATCCTACACATCCCCAATGCTGGCTTTCGTCCCTAAACGTCAACACATGCAGCACACTCGTCCTGTAGTTTTTTTCTTAACACATATAACACACTACCAAACACACAAGTGGATTATACACAGGAACAGTACATAATTATAGACACACACACACACACATATATATATATATATATATATATATATATATATATATATATATATATATATATATATTTCTCTTACCCTCAGGTAATACACAATAGCTATAACAGGCTGTAAATGGTTATCTAGGTCTGCTATGTAGATACAGCGACAAATTATTAGACAGCAAGCGTTTGCCGCTTTCGTCTGTTCAGCGTAGTATACTACTCGTCAAAAGTCAAGCGCCACTTAGAAAAACCTTGGTTGAAACCATAAAACAAATATGATATAAACGTAATTGGTATCAGTCAAAACGGCATTTATTGAATATCAAATTGACATGTCACGTAAAGAAATGGAAACACACATTCAAACGCAATGAAGCTGTGAAGTGTGTCACCCACCTTTTCAAAAGTCACACAATAGATATTGGACAAATAGACATTTCAAAATCTGGTATGACCACCGTTTGCAGCAAGGCATTCAAGACAGCGTAGACGCATCGAGTCCACAAGAGTCCGAAGAGTATCCTGAGGAACAGCTTGCCATTCCTGAAGCAGAAATGCAGTCAGCTGTGCAACATCCATTGGCAGGGGGTGATTTGTTGACAATCTTCGACCAAGGACATCCCAGAGGTGCTCAATCGGAGAAAGGTCAGGTGAATGAGCTGGCCACGCCATCCTGATGATCCCAGGTTGCTGAATAAACTGATTCACCACACGAGCTCTATGGGGTCGAGCGTTATCATCTTGGAGGATGGCATTACCACCTGTGGCCTCCAGAGCTGGCTGAACAATTGGTCTCAAGATTTCGTTCTGGTACCTTGGGCCGGTCAAGTTGCCTTGGATGATGTAGAGTGGGGTCCTGCCGTGTCTGTAGAAGCCTCCCCAGGCCATGACACGACCCCTACCATAACGATCCACCTCTCGAATTGTGTCACCAGTAAATCGCTCTCCTGGTCGTCTCCAAACTCGAATCCTGCCATCATTGAATGACACAGTGAAGCGAGATTCATCAGTGAAGAGAACTTGACTCCATTGTTGCCTTGTCCATCGGATGTGCTCGCGACACCAAGCCGCAACATGGACTCTGCGATGAGCAGGAGTAAGAGGGATTCTGACTGCAGGACGTCGAGCAGCCAGTCCAAATTCATGTAAACGTCTGCGAATGGTGCTTTGACTGACATTAACGTTTACAGTTTGTCTCAGCTGACATCTTAGAGTGGAACAAGCCACTGTTCGATGGCGCAGGGCTGACAACAAGAGGTACCGGTCATCATGTCTATTGGTGCATCTAGGGCGACCTGGCCGGTGGCGATCCTCCACACTTCATGTGGCCTGAAATCTCTCCAAAAGTCTTTGGATAGTAGAGTGTGACACTGCAAGCCGTCTAGCAACCTCACGGACAGATAAGCCACTTTCAACCCACGCTATAGCCCTCATTCTTTGTAAGGTGTCAAGACTTCTTCTCGGTGGCATGGTTTTTGCAAGTGATGAAACTACCCTAAGTCTGCTGATTGTAAAACAAATTAAGAGTGAACTCTGTTCACGAAAAGTCGCCATTGCACATGGAATGTCAATCAGTACGATTACTTCACCTTTTGGTTGTACGGAAGTTTGAAAAAACAGATTAAAAATGTGAATTTATGGTCAGCAAACCAAATTGCTCGTGATCACCATGGTTGTAGGTGAGTTGTTTTTATGCTTAACGTACATAGAGGACTGTCAGAGGAAGATATTGCACCCATTTTTACTAAAAACGTCCTTCATTTAATCATTCTATGCGCTTATATAAAAGTGTATTGAAAATAATAGGGTGGCCCTTGACTTTTGACGAGTAGTATATTTGAAAATGTTGTGGCCTCAATTCAGCCAAGTTCAAGGTCTTATATAGTATCGCATCGTACCTCGCGGACGGAAATGGTAAAAGCGGTGTTAAGAATCTCAAACCAATGCGTCTTTTTGCCTTCGCGTTCAATGTGCAGAAATTTTAATATCTATTATCTCTTTTAATGGTAGACCGATTTTAATCATGTAAAGTTAGTATCATACTGGTAATTTATCTCTATCGGTCTATCTAAAATTTGTTTATTTAGCAAAATGTATTTAAATCTATGCAGCCTTTAACTAACTATATTGGGGACTACCCTGATGCATAAATGTCACTTAAAACGATTTTTCTCTTAGAATAACATACTATTCGAGGAAGTCTCTACACATACCTCTTAAGTAATATCCTCGTTGTTAAACTAGCTATAACTTTTCGTTTAAATATCTTTAGTCTTTAAGAAATTAAATATCTCCGTATTGTCAATTACACAAAATAGGCCTCTATGTTAAGCATAAAAGGTTCCCTTATAAACACCAGAAAAAGGAGAGTTCTCATTGGCTGTTATATCGGTCCGTTTTATCCTATTATTGTGAGCGGTAAATATGACCGTGGTGTAAGACAGACCAAAATACGACAATTATTACATATATTCTCTACAACAAAAATACTTCCTACATTAATCTAAAATTTTTCCTAATTTATCATTTGTCCATGTACTAGCTAATCTAGTACATGGATCTATAACAAACTTCCTACATTTTAAATTCTCTTCTCTACAAATCTCTAACTCTCTAACTCTAAATCTCCCTCAATCTTCTCTTGCCGAGCTCCCGTTGACCGTGCTAAAAACAGTATTTATACCCCGTCATTTTTGCACCCGGTGCCTGTTTTCTATGGGAAAATGTCAGGAGTCCCTGATCTCTGTAAACCTGACAATTGAGTAAAATGCCGATTTCAGCATTTATTTTGTTTTGTTAATTCTAATGATTCTTTCTCACATCCTAATTATGGAACACAAATGCACTGGTTCAATTATTCTCATAAACAAAATAAAAAACTATCCACCGTTCACACGCATAGGTGTTCGGTGCTAATAGTTAAAATCAAATTCATTTTCCTAAATGTAATAACATCAGTCAACATTACATTCTTTTCTCTTATTAAATTTGTATTTGTCCCAAAAAACGACCTCGAGGAGTGAAAACCTTTGTATAACATTTCAAATCCATTTGACATATGACGTGTCACAGTGATCTGCACTGCATGCCTTTGTTTAAAGTACAACCTAACTGTTGCGAATATTTGTCGTTCTCAAAGATGGGACCCAAAGATGCAGCAATAGAGAATGCAGTCAGCAACCCATAGCTTGACTGCTTGCATCAGGGTCAGCGAACCAGAGCTGACCAAGACCCTACTACACCTCCACGTGCTGGTCCTGGAAACAGGCTGCATCACTGGTCTGGCTGAGAGAGTAGGGATCGAAGAGGGAAGACTAGCCCGGTCTCCAAAAATGCCATGCTGAAGTCGGATGTGTCGGCCGAAAGGCGCAGATATTGCAGCTTTGGTGTAAACAGACACAACGCAACCAACGTCCTTTTCAGGACGAACGAGGAGGAAGAGGAAGAAATCCATTTGACACATGACGTGTCACAGTGATCTGCACTGCATGCCTTTGTTTAAAATAAAACCTAACTTGCGAATATTTATCGTTCTCACGTCCTAGTTAAACGACTCAATCATACCAATGCAGGTGTTTGCTTGGATAAATGTCCATTGTTTATAGTTATATCTACATTTCGTTTCCTATTAATGTAATTATCGTTAATCAACATTACATTCCTTTGTCTTATAAATTTGATAAGATGTCAGTCAAAACTAGATTGCTTTGTCTTTGTTTTTGGTGGTAATTTCAGAAGGCTCTCTAGAAGTATGAGAATCATCGTATTAACTTACAACAACTGTCAGTCAAAGTTTCCGAGTGACCTTCTCATGCACAGATGTGCTGCCCTCAGTGATCCGCACGTAATTCTACTAGACAACAATAGCGATGCCTCTGTTGTGGCTAAGCGCTCCTTGGATTGACAGTTCTCGACCTCCGGGTCACTTATTGTGAACCGAACTTTAGTTTGTAACAATTAAATGTGAGAAATAATACTGCATGTTTTAGATTGCACGTTAGAAGCTATCTTTATGATTTATTACATTAAGCTATCGTTTATTTGAAAGCAATGTTGCAGATGGAGCATGCAGCCATTTCGCGGTCACACAGAAGGCTGAAAAGGAAAGGGCATTCGCTTAGGAAAAGGACCAGGCCGAAAGAGCAGAACAGAAGGAAAAGGCCGACAGAACCATTAAACTGAAAGAATTGGAGATAGAAAGTAGAAGAATCGAATCTAGCTCTAGCAATAATGGGTCGGGGAGGTCTCAAGGTAGTGAGGGGGAAATATTTCTCACGTCGTAGTTCCGAGCGCGGCCTCTTTTCAGTTAGATGTCTACTCAGAGGCTTCTGAGGAAATAGACATTTAACGTGCCAGGTTTGAGTCTTTAGCTGCCGCCTATGGATTAGATAGGGAGAGATACAACATGAAGTTCTCTCAGAGTCTGAGAGGACCGGCTTACGATGTCTTCCTCAAAATGGCCCCGGAAGACAACAATAATTATAACTTAATGAAGAAAGCCTTGCTTCAACATTTTCAGTTGAGTGCGCATTCCGGGAAGCCAAGAAAGACGAATCGTATAAGCAATTTGCTACACGTCTGGTTGTGTACCTTGAGACGTGGGAATCACTCATCGCCTTTGACGAATCTTACGAAGGATTACAAGAAATGATTATCGTGGAAGTTTAAGGACTCGCGCAACCCAGACATGAGAAGGTCCCTGGTGGAGCACGGGGCCGAAACTCTTGATTCGGTGGTATTGTTTGCTGATCGGTTCCAGAGTGCCAGTCAGAAGTGAACCCGGTTAAAAGGCGCAAACACGATAGTCACCCAAAACGAGAGGAGCGCCCCTTCACTGACTCCAATAATACGACCAACACCTCACACAACACGGCACAACAGCAACAACAACAACCCCAGGATCACCATAGGCAGAAACAGAGCAATTAAGCCCAGGGAACTGGAAAACGATATTGTAAATCGTGCAAAACCGAAACATATTTTACATCGTATTGTAAGAGGCCGAAAACAGGCCCTTATATTGCCACATGCCTGATCAGGGAACCGATAGGGAACCATTACCCCCAGGCATATGAACAAAATCCCAACCAACCTTCTATTACTGAGCAAGTAACTGTTGGTAACCACACCATACGGTGCTTACATGATTTGGGCTTAGAATATTCAGCTTTAGTTTCCCCATCTTTGGTAAAGGACCACCAATATACTGGTGAAACTGTAGAAATACAGGGACCCCAGAAGAGTATAACGTCAATGCTTCTGTCGGTTGCGGAAATTGATGTCTCAACCCGACATGTATGGGGAAAAAACCAATGCTGCAGTAGTAGACGACTTAGTCTACCCTTTCATTGTAGGGAGGAAATATGTTTTCCTTGGGGATCCTTCGCAGAAACCCAGGTCGACACAAGAGAGAGAGAGAGAGAGAGAGAAGACAGGACGCGCTCACGCGGCCCCTGAGCTCTTATCTCTCACTAGCTCGAATATTTCGGAGCTTATGTAGGCACAAAGAGCCGATCAACCCTAAAGCCTTGCTTTTCAAAGTTGTATGGTAATTACTGCCATACTCCTCAGGTAGCATTTTACAGGGATAAAGGTTTGGTTTACATACGGGTAGGGAACAAGAGACAATTAATTGTCCCACTTCATTATAGACCTGCCTAATGCAGGAAATGCATTCAACCCTGCCCCACCCCCTTAAATGTTCGTATGCCCTAGGAAAACAGGTCTCAGCGAACTACTTCTGCCCAGGTTTGCGACACGATATTCGACAGTTTATGCGAGATTGCTCTGTTCGTCATAACTTGGACAACCAGATGGATGAAACTACCAAGAAAGGGGTTTAGCAGAGTATCCAACACTCAGCATTGTATAACTTGTACCTCAACTCGACATTTCTGTGTAGTAAAGCAGAGTTACGACAAGCGCAGAAGGATGATATTACCCTAGCGCCGTACTCTGAAAAGAGTCACATACAGATA
Organism: Oreohelix idahoensis; assembly: GCA_024509875.1. Lineage (NCBI taxonomy): Eukaryota > Metazoa > Mollusca > Gastropoda > Stylommatophora > Oreohelicidae > Oreohelix > Oreohelix idahoensis. The sequence goes on along the minus strand of JAMPIV010001541.1, from coordinate 15,979 downwards.
ACCCATGCTTAAGCTGGAACTTTCCACAAAGAGGATGAACTTATTTATCGACGGACGAGGCGGGGGAAACAGCTTTTGGTGCCTCTCCCCTTAAGACCCTCCGTGATGAAAGTGGCTCATATATCCTCATCGGGGGAACATGTTCCCGTGAGACCGACTATGAGTACCTTAAAAAGGTTTACTTTTGGCCAAACGATGGGAAGACATTCGTCAGTTCGTTCATAGCTGTACACATTGCCAAGCTAGCAATTCAAACACTCGCCATAATATAATGAGGAGACGTACACTGTCATCCAGAAGAGTAGTAGAGGACGGCACACACTTCGCAAAAGTTCACGCCCAAACATGGATATTTAATGCAATATCTTAGGTGACGGGGTGTGTGACTAAACGCGGTTGTTGATGTAATTTTGTGCCCCTCTCTCTCTTTCATCTGCCTATTATTTGGGAGCACTTTTCATAACTATCGTTCTCTCCTGCAGTATCACTTCATTTTTCCTCATTCATCGTCCTATTATTCGGCATATTTTATGCCCTACATTTTGCCTCGCCGCTCCTAGACAAGTTTACGTTGCGCCTGGTGAACTGTAACAATACCATGTTAATTACACAGGACAGCAAGTTATACGATTATCACGTAAGCCGTCTAGCTAACCTTTGATAGAGACGATCCTCTATTGACACAATATAGTCTCGTACGAGCGATGAATAGAATAACATAATGTCTGTCCGATAGATGCGTCTGGCGGAAGCACGAAAACACAGGTGATAATGAGATAATAGCTTCCGCCGGGCCATCCCTAGGTAATTGTTACAGATAATATGTCTGGAGAGACAATAATGGAAGGTAGCATCTGGACATCAAATACGTTCAGATTTGTTTGTGAGTTGGCGGAAGTATTATAGCATTATTAGAAAGAGGTCACGCGATGGAAATCGTTAAAATGTAATATTTTAAAACACGCGGGGGAATATTAAATTAAACACCCCGAACCATATAGTTCAGAGCTTTCGATTTGATTAATTTGAGAAGCCGGAATAGACTGACTTTCATTAGAAAATTCGTCGGAAGTACAATCTGGGATTTTGAACTGAGAATGAGAGATATAATCTAGCAAAGTTGGAGACACAGATCAGACTACATCGCAACGTCAAATTAGCAACCCCCAAGAGCCAGAGAAACATAGGACTAAGGATTCCAAAATTATAAGTGACAGATCAGATGTATTTGGGCAACTTTACAACTTAAAAGTAAACCCTCATATTTAAATACAAAGACTGGAAACTTACAGGACAGACCGGAGTATTTGGGCAACTTAAAAGTAAACCAGCATTTTTAAATACGAAGACTGGAGTCCCAAGGAATCAGATCACCCGTCATAAGAGGAATTTCCCAGACCAAGTAATTCGAAGCATCTGATAAAGTGCTGTGTTCATTCTAAACTGTGCGAAGAGATTGTGTTCCCAAAAGTTACTTTGGGGTAAGTGTAAATATTTATTTTACAAATGTGAATTTGACATGTTTTTCTTCCTAAGTGGTTATTTATGAGGCTGGCAACCTCAACTTATGAAAATAGTATATTCATAAACCATTACAGCAAGCGCTGGTGATTTCTTCTTGCTAGTCGTACATAAAACCGACAGCAGAGGTGACCCCAGACTCCGACTGGAGCAGTGATTAGTGATGATTACATCACATGTGCCTCAAGTGTATCATAAAATTTTGTGAGATATATGTACCTTACTCATTTTAATTCAGGCAAATTCTTGATTTCGCGCTGTGCAAGCACATGTTTTCCCAGTTTAATGGCCAGAAGAGTATTGGTAATTTCTAATCATCTTCCCCGAGTTACGCTGTGTATACTCAAAAAAGAACTTAATTATTCAGAGAGACTAACATTGGTGGGAGGACAGCGAGACAATGCGCCTGTTAATTTGCATCTCACAAATGTACTTAGCAGAGGCATTTGTTTTTATTTTGTCTAAAAGATCGTGGTACTAAGCTGGTAGACCGTTCGAGGAACGAAGCTATCAGACTGTGAAGTGTCATCATCACAAAAGAACTGACGAAAAGCGCGGCTGCAGGACTCAGTTATACCAGCTAAGTGCTTGTAAAAGGCACCAACAAACGGACATTATATTTTAAGTTTAAATCCTCAAACCAAGTCTCAATGACGAGACATTTTATGTAACTCTAAAAGTCACCATCATTTCATCTTTATGTTAACCTGTTAAACTAATTGATTATTAAATTTGTTACATGTTATTTAAAACTAAACAATCATAGTTGATTCAGTTATTATTATGAAAGCAAACATGTGAGCAAGACTGTTTAAATATATATATACATACATTTAGAGATATATTTACATCAATAGAGCTAATTCTTATAAAGGAATTTCGCTGGATTTACACCAGCTGGGGGCTTGAACGGGCTAAAAACCATTGCTTAATTCTTCACAAAAGGAGGCGGATCAGATATAAAAGTTAACAATTGCCCTGCCAAAGCCGCATTGTTCTTGAATTCTGAATTACCTTGTGAATACTCCCTGTGGATAGAAGCGTCTTTACCCTTCTATCTACAACTCTGCCAAGAGTAATCTTATGCGAAGGTAGACACATTTGACGACCCATTTTAGACACTCTCGAGTTTTGGCCACTGGCGAACCACTACTGCGGAGCTAAAGGGAGGCAATCCGTGACAGCAACTCAGAAATAATGAATAAAAATTGCCCAATCCAATAACAACATTACATAACAAAGCCTCTTAAGTATTTTTTCCTCAGAGTATAAGAAACAGAGTTGTTCAGTGTTATATAGAGCCATGAATGAAGTATACAGTTAAATAAGACAAATGAGGATATACTGAATGCTGTCAATGTGCGAAGGAAGCTTGTTACATGGTCAGAACGAAGTGGTCTACGTTCTTGGGAACGTTATGGGAATACAAAGATAGAAAACATAATTAAAGGAGGCAAAGTAGATGGAACAAGATAATAGAGGACGACAAATGGAAAAGATACACGCCATTTTAATAGCACGGCAAGGAAAGAAAAAGAGTTCATAAGATCCACAAAAGGCACGATTATGCAGCCAGACTTGATCGCCTACCACAGTTGGCACGGTACTCGAAAGAAGAAGAGATGTAACGCGCCCCTCATATCAAGTTAGTTATCAATTACCTGAAAAAAAGATCGACTTCAAGGTATCGTCAAGAACCAATTCCTTATTTCTACCCCCCCCCCCCCCCCCCCCCCCCCAAAAAAAAAAAAAGGTACATCAACAAACATGAATGCCGTAAAATGCCCCTCGACCTCGTGTCCTGAACAAAAAAAAAAAAAAAAAAGAAACCCTGAAAGCTCGAAGGTGAAACAAACGCTACACAAATAAGCAGCTCATTACCATGGAGTTTTTCAGCTTTGGCGTTTCTGGTGTGACAAATGGAAACAACAGGAGTACCATCAGGCATTTCAGCAACTAATAATTTCTCTTTCCGGAATGACATATGTAAATTTTGAGCTCTACCAGACCAGGCTATAACTCCTAAAATGACATGACCTCAAAATACACTGTTATGTCACAAATATAAAAACCTCCAAAACGGAAACTGTCCAACAAATTATATAAAAACCGGAAAATACATTAGCGCTGCTGCGTTTCATTATATCGGCGTCATTTTGGATAAGTTTAAACGTGTAGTTTACAAAAGCAGCCGTTTGTAGACGTTATCTCATAGACGCATACAAACAACTCTGAAGATGTTCAAAGTAAGCGCAGCTTTGATTTTGATTGGTCTAAGAGTCGAGAGATCGTTTGCATGCGACACGTGCTTCACGCTCTTTATTTTCTCGAAAACAAGTTTACACGTAGACTGCATTCTGGTTAAATAAATTGACACGGAAACGTAAATTATGCACTATGATTTAAGTATGTATAATTTTCTTTCGGTGGAACTTGTTTCATCTGAGTTTTGCTAAAGGTATTCGGATTCTGCATTTGTTGCATATTTCTGGAGCCGATCAGCGCTATCGTAAACAAACTCAATTTTGTTTTCAACGCCCCACATCCTGTTCTGCGCCTAAATGGGTGCACATGGTGGCAGTGGAAACCAAATGGGAGTTTTTGTGTGTGTGATTTTCTTTTTAATGTTGGCAGGCTACACCCGTAATACTTATTGCCTTTACAGTTATGAGCGGGAAGTAACGAGTGTCAAGATACTCTCCATTTAGCCCAGAAGTCCATACAGAGGATGCCAATATCGACCCCAAAGGTCAATATCCCCATCCACAGCGTCGATAAACCGCATGGTGTCGATCGAGGGTCCAGTAAACATTTGGGGTTGAAAGTTGACAATCAAATAAGAAATAAACTACCTGCTGTGACTCAATTTTACATCTGGAAATACTGCTACAAAATACCACAAACTTTGTGCAGCAGTTGTGCCAGCCGTTTCTACTTACATCCCCAAGTTCGTACATGACTGAAGCTGGTTTTAGCAACCCGCAAATGCAGTTTTAATCAAAGTAAAGGGACAGAGTGAACCTGAAAGAGAGTGATGACTTACGACTAAAACACAACTCTTTCCAACCATACACAAATGCCCTTGGTAAAACTCACTAGCCACATCATTCCCATTAACGAATTTAACCAGTTGCAAATGTAATGTTAATTTGTGTCCCTGTAATCACTTCACCCGTGTGTTACAGGGGCCCGAAAGGGGGGCAAAGAATAGTAACACTGTTCCCTGCCATGCATGTCGTAGAAAGCTACTAAGGAGGGTTGGGCATGAGGCTGGTTACCCCATCCTGTAAAAAATTTAAACCACAAAAAACTTCAACAAACATGGACAAGTCAATTAAGGAAAATAAAACACAGCCATCCAAGACAGGGGAAGGTCCTCTCGCAGGGAGGCGTATGATGCAACACAGAGAAAGCCGAAAGGAGTCTGTGTTACTGACTAACCTTCTTTCTTCTTGGAGAACTTCCAGATTTGGCACCTGGAATGTTCGGACATTAAACGAACAAGGGAAAGTGGCACAAGTAGCAGCAGAAACGCGGGAATATAAAATCGAGGTTCTGGGAATGTGTGAAACAAAGTGGAAGGGGGTAGACAAGAAGACAAAGCAGTCCTTGTTCTGGAACCCCCAGGGAAAGAGAGGCAGAGGTAGACCAAGAAGCACATGGAGAAGAGAGCTGGAAACAGACGTGAAAATGATGAGGAGAACGTGGAAAGAACTTGAGATGATGGCACGTGACAGGAGGACTTGGCATATGTTTGTTGAAGGCCTATGCTCATTTGGGAGTGGAGGGTTATGAATGAATGAATAATCACTTTCTTATTTTACATCTTTATTTTCTTGCCTCCGCTCGATAAAGGATCAAAGATTCTATGGAAGAATCGGAACTTAAAAAAAGTGTGTTCACCCCTGATTTAACCAAACAACCAATCCTCAATCTATGCTATTTTTCTGACACGTGAACTGGATACCCTATCAAAATGGCGCCAATCTAGCATCGATCACCAGACGATCTGGCTAGAAGGCAAGGGGACGTCACAGAGGAACTTTCTTTTTGTTTTCTTGTTCAATCCTTAAGGAGCATGGAGCTACCAGTGCAGCTGGTCCCCCCTTGGAGGAAGGTTGCATCAAACATTCTCATGCTCTTGTGGTTTCTGTAGCAATATATTTTCGTTACTGAACTATACATGTATTATTAGACTTACAGTTTTCTGGGTTGGGAGTAGTGACAGTTCCGTTTCTGGTGGGCCCCTCCCCTTCAGAGTTGCAGGCAGAAACAGAGATTATGTATTCCTGTGAAGGCTGAAGCTGACTGATGAGCCATGAAGTCACGTTCCAAGGTACTTCTGTTGATGTAAATAAAATGAAAATATAGCCATGATGTGAGTAAGTAACCCTGTAATTATTTATGCTAATAAAAACCAGAAAACTAATCATCTTCATCATTATTTTCCTTTCTGCTACTAACGGAGCACGGCGCCATCACTACAGATAGTCCCTTTGCAAGAAGCCCGCACCAAGCACTCACATGCTCCTGCAGCAGTAGATTCTTTAGCAATATGTCTGACGTGATGAGGTTGCCAACTCCCATGAACAACCTCATATTAGTTGCCTTGTACGACATGCCTGAGTGTGCAGTCACTCTATTCTTTCTTTGTCCCTTTAGTTCAGGAATGGCACGTTCAGGGCTAATCACCTGTTTGTCAAACAGGTTGATTGTATGTTTTACCCGTGAGCCTTGTGCTCTTTGGTCACCTCTACACTCTGTTTACGGGGTAGAAGAGGTTCCGATTAAGAAAGAAAGAAAGTTCAGGAATGGCTCGTTCAGTCGATGATTTGTTAGATGTTTTCGTAAAACGTGTGATAATCAGTCAACACTTGAACCACAACGATGATTCTCTGTATGTAAAGTAATAAGAACCCAACTATTAGCACACACACCCCCCCCCCCCTTTTTCCCCTCCTCCCCCCCCCCCCCCCCCCCACCTTAAAAAAAAAAAATTCTTAGGAATATTTTGTGTGTCTAGCAGCTCTTTCTTCTTTCATTCCTGCTCTAAAAAAGAATAGGCTACTACTAATATAATATTGAGCTCTCTTACTGATATGGTTTCTGTAGCAATCTATATTATATGATGAGGTTGCCACTCCAGTGCACACTACCATTCAGAAAGGAGGTATCCCAGGTACACCAGAATGTCTAGAGCATGCCACAATGATCTGGGAAGCAATCCAAAAGGCAAAGTCTGACAGAACAAACCTTCATGTAATCTGGTTGGATCTAGCAAATGCTTATGGATCCGTTCCACACCAGATGTTGTGGCAGGCCCTAGAAATGTATCATGTTCCACAAGAGATTGCAGCAATGCTGAAGCTGTATTTCGCAGGGGTTTCTGTCAGATTTTCAACCAGAGAGTACACAACGAAGTGGATTGGCCTTGAAGTTGGAATTGCGATGGGATGTACCATCTCTCCGATACTATTCGTGATGGCCATGCAGGTAATCCTCAATGCGGCTGAAGGAATGGTTATAGGTCCAAAGCTCGGTGGAATGTGTCACATGCCACCGCTCAAAGCATTCATGTATAACACAACAATTCTGACATCAGATGAACATCAGCCCCGGAGGATGTTAGCACGCCTGGATGAACTTGTCAGCTGGTGCAGAATGAGCTTCAAACCCAAGAAGTCGAGAAGCCTATCAGTCAGGAAAGGGAAGATAGCAAAGGTCATCTTCATGGTTTCCAACCAGAGAATCCCTACTGTCATTGAGGAACCTGTTAAAAGTCTTGGCAGGGTGTACGATGCCTCATTAAAAGACTCGAAGGCAGTCAACAGACAATAGAAATGGCAGGCAGAGGGCTACAGATCATAGACCAAAGCAGACTCCTGGGAAAGTTCAAACTGTGGTGCCTCCAGTTCATGTTGATACCTAAGTTGCTGTGGCACTGCTTATATATAAAATAAGCACAAGTACAGTGGAAGCTATAGAGCAGAAGGTCAACAAGTTCATTAGGAAATGACTAGGGGCAAAAAGTCAAAACCTCTCCTTCCCTTCAAGTCAGTTGTTGAAGAGTACAAAGTTGGAAAGGCAAGGCTTGCAATGATGCTACGCAAGTCAGCAGATGACGTGGTTAAGTCCATTCAGCCCACACAGAAAATGGGAAGGAAGTGGAGAGTGGAAGAAGCTGTTGATGCTGCCCAAGAGTCACTCGAACTGAGGGAGGTAATCGATACACACAAACGAATAGACGGGGATTTGGGCATGGAGACATCCGCTGGTGGTCCAAGGCATCAAGCAGGGAGCGCAGAGACATGGTAGTTCAGGAGATACGAGGAGCTGAGAATGATAAGAGGTTGCAAAAAGCAGTGCAGCAGGCCCAACAAGGCCAATGGACTACATGGGAAGGAGCCCTGCAGAGGTCCTTGACATGGAATGATATATGGCATATGGCACCTCTTAGGCTCAGCTTCGTTGTTAGATCAATGAATGACCTGCTGCCGTCGGCCACAAACCTTGTGAGATGGGGAAAGTCGGATGATGAGCAGTGCCCCCTGTGCCAGGGGAGGCAGACACTTGAACACGTACTCTCAGCGTGTAAGGTGTCATTAGGGCAAGGGCGATACACTTGGCGCCACAACAAAGTGCTAAATGAGCTTGCTGCGACAATAGACCTGGCAAGGATGAAGGCGAATAGCAAAGCCAGGCTGAGCACCACAAATACATACTTTCTGAGGGCAGGAAAGTCAGCACACCCCAAACCGAGTAAACCTGGTAGCAGTTTACCCTCTCTTCTTGACTGTGCAAACGACTGGGAGATGGCGGTAGACCTACCTGGACGAGGGGCATATCCAGAGAGTATCAGAAAATCGCGGAGACGGCCGGATATAGTGCTTCATTCTTCAGCATCGCTTCAGGTTATACTGATTGAACTGACCGTGCCATTTGAATCCAGATTGGACGAGCAACATTCGTTCAAAGCGGCCAAGTATAATGATCTGGCCACGGATCTGAGACACGATGGGTTCACTGCAAGGGTCATGGCTGTTGAGGTGGGCGCAAGAGGGCTCGTGGCTGCATCAGTGTATGATTTATTGAAACTGTTGGGGCTGAGGGGACAGTCGAGAACAAGGGCACTGAAGAGGCTTAGTGAAACTGCCGAAAAGGCATCGTGCTGGCTGTGGAACAACCGCAATGGGCTATGGAAAGCGTGACAGTAAACTCTGCGGTACAGAAAACACCAGGAATTTCCGCAATGGGCTATAGAAAGCGTGACAGTAAACTCTGCGGTACAGAAAACACCAGGAATTTCCGCAATGGGCTATGGAAAGCGTGACAGTAAACTCTGCGGTACTGAAAACACCAGGAATTTTTCTAAGTCCACAGTACGTTGAGTTTTTCATTGTACTGATGAAAGGGTTGTGACTGACGAGCAACAAGCGGTGTATATTATAAGAGGTGTTAGGCACATAATTTCAGTTGCTAGCGCGCAGTGGCTAGCCTCATCGGCTTCGCGCAGGTGTGTCCGTGTCGGTCCCTAGTTGTGTGCGACGGAACGAACGGAGTAATTTGTCTTCTCTTTGTTACTTTCACAATTGCCTCCACGGCTGGCGGAGCTGTGGATTTTAAAGTTGCTACCAAAGTGAAATGGGTTCATTTTCGATACAAGACAGACAACAGGAGGCTGAGACACTTGGGAGTCATGACCCATGACCCAAGTGGGCCCGCCCCCCTTAGAGTGTAAAGGAGTATACTGGGCCGAAACACTTGTCCGATGGGGGGACCACTTCTGATGATCAGATTGCCTCCTGTTGTATCGCTCTGTAAAGAGTTTCCTACCATAAGCCTGCGCAGCAGTATATTGAGCACTCTTACTGATGTGGTTTCTGTAGCAATCTATATTATATGATGAGGTTGCCACTCCAGTGCACACTCACCCTTAGTGATCTTTTATGTCATGTTTGACAGGACACACTCGTTGTATTGTTGACGAACGAAATATTTCCAGCACTTATGGATTTCAGCAGCCTTACGTTGTTATTAATCATGTCATAAAAACATTTAGGCCTACTAGTGTTGTTTGTGCCATAAAAGAGACGGACATTTTATCTTTTTGTTACCACAAAACGGTTGAAACGAAGAACAGTTGGACGTGTGTTATTACGGCAATAAAAAAAATGGAATTCAGAGATGCAGTAAATGGGTTACGGTTTAGGAATCCTAAATGTAATCCTAACCATAACGATGTGGGCGACTTATCTGGATGGCATCGAAGAACACGTCTCACTTAACGACATTTCAACCCTTAAAAAAAAAAAAATATATATATATATATATATATATATATATATATATATATATATATATATATATATATATATATATATATATATATATATATATATATATGTATATATATATATATATATATATAAAAGAAACAAATAAAGAAACAAATTTAAGAGCAGAAAAGTACGCACACGGAGGTTTCCTTTTCCCGTCCACTAATGTTATTGTCAATTAAAACAAACACTACTTACCAACAGTTGTCCTGTTGATGTGTGGGTGATTGACAGATTGCACGCAAATACGGTAACTGAGTATCTTGCCGTTGATAAAAGGGGGTGGAGTCCAAGTGAGACAGATGACCTGGGGTGATGGTGCTGTCAGTGACGTGATCTCAGGGGCCGTGGATGGAGCTGGCAAAAATAGGCAACAGAAAATAATTGATTTCTTTTCATTTTGTTGCTTCCAGGTTTTTATGGTTTTACAAATATCTTGTTGTTTCGGTAAATTCAATCTTAATTTGTTTTGTGCCTTGTATTCTATAAAAGAGCCATTTGCTTTGTCCCATTGGGGTTTTCAGTTTGTTATATTATATTATGTTTTTTTGTTTGTTTGGCGTCGCAATTTTTTTTTTTTAGCCCACTCTGTTTTATATTTTCTTTTATCAATTTCTTTTATAGCATCGCGGATTTGTATTCTTGTAGCAGTCGATTACATTTGTTGTGCGTGTTTGTACATGATACGTGTTCGTTGTTTTTTTCGTCTATATCGTTTACATTTTATAAATGATTATCAGGAATAGGATGATAATCTGACGGCAATGTTACTGTTGCCTGTAACTGTTGTTTATGATGTCGTTAGTTCGGTTTGACAGTGGCGTCACTAGGGTTGGTGTCACCCAGTGCGGTAACTCATGGTGTCACCCCCATGGACCTTCTTCCGTACCAGACTATACAGAATCCTTAGTAATGTTTTTTGTACTAATGTTACTCGTAAATCGTAATTCCCGTATATCACTGAATGTAAAGGCAACAGTACTGACATAAACAACTAGCAAAATTAAAATTACACCTTTAAATTACAATATCATACGCACAGTCTAAATGTACTTACATTTACATAGTTTCATATGGTTAAAGTGAAAATTCGGTAAGAAAACAATATAATTCGAAGTAAAAACGTAGGTATATTGATACAGTACATGTAAGCTAAGCTTACGAAAAATGTTTTTGTGGTTATAACTAACTACAGGGATATTTTTATAAAAAAATAATAAATTTCTGCTGAAACACTGCAAAAAAAATTTATAGACAGTCATTTTGGTGTCACCCCCTCTGATGGTGTCAACCGGTGCGGTCCGTAACCCCCCCCCCCCCTTCTCCCCCCCCCCCCCCCCGTGACGGCACTGCGGTTTGGTACCATTATTGTTAATGATATTAGTACTGTCTGTAGTTATTGTTTATAATGTTGTTAATGCTGTCTGTAACAAATGTTTATAATGTTGTTAGTTCGGTCTGGGACTATTGTTTATAATGATGCTAGTGCTGCCTGTTACTATTGTGTGTAATTATGTTAGTGATTACTGTTGTTATTGTTTATAATATTGTTAGTTTTGTTTGTTATTTTTGTTTATCAATATTTGTTACGAAAAAACGTCCTATTCGTTCGTCCACATTGTCTTTTTACACTCCTCTTGTGACGGTATTGTTTCCCCTGCTTTGCAGTAGTGGCCCAAAAGTGGCCAAAACTCAAGAGTATCTAATATGGGCTTCAAAGGTATCTACCTTCGCTCAAGATTACTCTTGGCCGAGATGTGTAAATAGTAGAAACAAAACGCTTCTATCTCCAAGGAGCCTTCACACGATGTACAGATAAGCGAAAACAATGCTGCTTTGGCTGAGCACGTTGATTCTAGAATCTGCCAACAACTTTTGTGAAGGAATTGAGCACTTATTAATTTCAACTCGCTCAAGCCCCCACCCCTGATTTACTCAGTAGAATTTCTTACTATTCTAGTCTAGTATAGCTCTGTTTAGAGTGTGTGTAGTAATTTGACTGAGACAAACATGCAGTAACTTTAAAATGATTAAATCGAAGTTAAATTTGTAACATTACAAATAACAAAATGTAATAATCACTTTAGGTTTTAACAGTTTGAAAATAAATTGAATAGTTTAGAAGAAACGTTTCCTCATTGATTTATAGTAGAGATGATGGGGGAAAGTTCCCTTTGGCAGTGTATATTTTTCACTTAGCTGCCAATAGTAGTTTCTGCTCCCGCTGATGGGTTCTGTTTACACTCCTCTAACTCGTCGCTGGTCAAAATTAAAGGCGCCGCACGTTCCTAGAACTTCAAGGAGTAACGGTCAAGCTGGTCCTGCGTATGTCTATAAGACCCTCTTATGATGGCATCTCGCACAACGTCAGTCCACTTCTACCTTCACGTGGTTTCAGAGATAGTACTTTCTACTGGTACCACCAATAAGTCAATCCTGGCTTACAGACTTTTTGCTCAGATGAATAAAAGAGACTTGAATCGGCCTCTTACACGCGTCTGGGGTGTCGTTAATTTAATAAATTCCCTCTCTTTGTGTGTTTTCAGTTTCCACAGTCCTGGTTTCCTTGTTAATGTTGATAGAGATTTCCTGGGCAATTTTGTAAGTCCGTCCAGATTCTCCAATAAAAGGTTCAAGCTGATAAAAGGAAATTCCGAATTCTAGGCTTCACTCTAGCAAGGTCTGGTATCTTGGCAAGCGATCTTCACAGTGGAATAACACTGAAACGAGTCAGATTATATTCCCGGTCTCCCACGCATCTGTTTGTTATAGATTTAAATAAACGCTCCAATTATTTTCAAAAAGTGTGGTACTTTCAAAATATCTCACGTGAAATAAGGTACGTGAAGCAAAAGGTCACTTATTACCATATATGGCAATAAGACATACGATGCCTTGCGTACAGACTCGCGAACATGTCGTTAACCTCATATGACAACGTGTTCCAAAAGTAACAATTCATTACTTTATCAGAAAGTGATCTCTTATCGGTGTCTGTCCATAAGTTGTCTCCCCGTATTCCAAGCTTTGGTGATGCGCGCCCCCGTCTTATCGGTGATTAGGCAGATAGCGCTGGGCGATGTACGTGTTAATCTGAAATTAGCGAGAGAATACTTGAAAATATAAACTATCTGCTATATAGTATAGAAAGAAAGAAAGAAAGTGCGGCAATTGAAAGCACGCAATAAAATCAGTACCACAAATGCACCGATTACTGCCGGAGTGAAACAGAGATCGCGAGGGGTCGCTCCATTCTGTCACACCTCTCTGTAAGCATTCATTTGACTATTCCTTTTTTAATTTTCATCCGAGCATTATCTTACTTTTACGCTTCAATCTACCGATATTATCTTATACTCTGTAGGGCACACTTCGGCGACCCCACACTTTAGGCTTGACTGCACATGACATGTTGTTTTGATCCCGGACAGACAACTATTTACCAGGTAGGACAATACGGCCAAATCAGCATTTGGTTTGTCGTTTATCGCCAGCTTTTTGTCGACACAGACGGGTTGTTGATAGAAAATCAAGTATTACTTCAGTCAAGGCTGGGGTGTTTGTTTGATAAACTCAAGACGATAGTCTGGGAGTAGTATTATTAGCAAATAAGGGTCGGGACAACACATTAAGATTGCGCAAGTATATCTGGTCAGCCTGGTTATCGATGGTAGTGTAAGACAACATGTGTCTAATTTGGCAGACATGAAATAATCAGTTCCGGCCAAATGTAAATGTTTTATGGCAGCATGGGAGATTATATCCCAGTGGTTCTCAAACCATTGGTACCAGTGTCCCCAAATTGATTTGACTGCTCTATGGGCACAATGTAGACCAGTTGTTCTCAAGCTCTTGATGACCACATCCCCCAAACTTCACAGTTGGTGAAGCAAACAGCCCATAGGTTGGAAATCACTGCGGTAGATAAGCAAGAAGTCACATATAGGTTGAGATCCCCCTGTATGCTTATAGCATCAGTTATGATATAGTATTTAAGATGGATAATAGATAGCACATTGTTGTTAATATTAGGGTTGATGTTTTAAATGTTATTTCTGATGGACGATTAGCGTCCAGCAGATATGGGAAATGACTTCTGGCAAGACTACTAATGGAGCTTGAATTGTTTGTCAATCCAGTCCTACCAGGTTGTCCTACCAGGAGACCTAACCATATGCAGTGTTCTCGAGGGCCGGCATAATCCATCCCAGTTGGTGATGAGCCCTGTGTCAAGACAGAGGAAGTAGCACCTGCCCTCCTCTGAAACCCTACTAGAAGTACTTGCCTTACTGGTCCTGTAGTGCTGGGACAGATTGAACCCCCTGGCAACTAGACAACATAAATTCAGCAACATCGAAGATGAGTAGTTTGCAATGCCAGCAAAACCACCACAGAAAAGCTATTTCAGTCTAAATGATGTTAAATTTATTCTGACATGTTTCAGAACATAGATAGTTTTGTTTTCTACACTTAAGAACTTATAGATGTAAATTTTTGAACATATAATCTATCATCATTTAGTAAATTCAAAATATACGTCAGAATCTACCTTCATTTTCGTAAACTTTATATAACAGAGTCTGTTGTTATTTTTCTTGTAATATTTAATGGGGTTGTATAGTTTTAGTAATTAAAATCTACACCCTAGGGGCAGAGCCGTAATTTAATAAACACTACTGGGTCGGGATATTTTTAATGTGGCTGGGCACCAAATCTCTTATCCAACTATATGTACTATGCATAGTCCTTTGTAGGATTTCGGATAAAGAATTTATCGCCAAGAGAATATCCTGTTTAGTTTCACCAGAATTCTCTTTTAAGTAAGGTTTCTAGTGCACTAATTCCCGAGGAGAGACAGTTCATTCAACCTGCAGTCTGAAATATTATCACCTAAATATTATCTTTTATTCTTTCATCAAATCTGTCTCTACATCCTCAAACTTTTCCATCACATCTAACGCCGGCGTCCTCTTCTCACCTGTTGTTCCATTACTGTTTGGTTCTTTCTGTGATAGGGTGGGCGAGATGATGATGATGCTATTGTGATATGTAATCACTTTCTTGCACACTCGCAACCGACCCGATCAACAATAAAACTCTGATTCTAAGGCAGGAGCTGTATTTATTCATACAACCCTGTCAGTGACCCTAACCCACAAAGCAAACATTAAACAAATAAAACAAAGCAAACAAAACACCCAGCCAGTGCTCAGTTGCTAATCTGAAACAGACAAACAAAGCACCGACTAGTTAAAATCATACTAGTTAAATAATGAGAAACGATACTCTCATCTGCCAAACAGTCCTTCCACGCCACCTGACACTCAACTATCACACACACACACACTGATGCATGTAGTCCAATGAGACTAGTATGGTGTTGTGCATGAGGCTGGCAATCTCACCATGTAACACAGATTGCTATCGAAACCACTAATGCAAGAGCATCTGAATGCTTTGTGAGGGCTTCATGTGGATGCCAGCCACATTGGTGGCCCCATGCTCCATAAGGAGTGAGAAGATAAATTTATATCTCCAAGTGAGCCCACATGCTCTCACAAACCATTCTACACATAACCATAATTAAATAATAATAAAATGGACATAAAATAATATTCAACTATAAGTACAACACATACTCCCATTAATGAGCATAAACCACCACCTCGCAACTGATCCATCTCAATATTCATCCCTGCACCCTGAAACATGTCGTATATGCCGACTGATGAGATTGGGAACTCATCATATAAAACACATTGTTACAGAAACAAACCAC
The DNA here is from genome assembly GCA_024509875.1 of Oreohelix idahoensis. Lineage (NCBI taxonomy): Eukaryota > Metazoa > Mollusca > Gastropoda > Stylommatophora > Oreohelicidae > Oreohelix > Oreohelix idahoensis. The sequence goes on along the minus strand of JAMPIV010001541.1, from coordinate 343 downwards.
TGCCATAGCATATAAATGCTTCGTGCAGGCTTCTGTTGGATTCAGCCGCACTGGTGTCGCCCTGCCCCGCAAGGAGCAAACAGGAACGTTTATGTCTCAAATGTGCTCCGCGTGCCACAAGTAGGGGTATCATATTTACAAGGCATATTAATGACTATAACTAAATACATCACCTAAAGGAAATTTAACACGAAAACTATCTCTTCCATTACTGAAGAAAATTACCTTAACCTGCCTTCACCCACGTGTCAATTCACCCAATATAAAATAGCGTAACATTATAGGCTTACAACGCGTGATAACTAAGGTCCGGTTTATGCAGACTCACTGGCGCCACTTTTAT